>CM043709.1:4655889-5328175 GCA_023969325.1 Oryzias curvinotus | reverse complement strand
TCAAAGGATATGTAAATATATTGTTTTTTTTTAAATCCGATATTTTAATTTCTATAGTGAAAGAATGGAAAGTTTACAATCGGAATCGTAAAAGCGAGGCCCATGCTTTTATTGTGAACGGAATATCCGGAAGTTGTGGTTAAAAACACTTAGCATCCGCTTACAGGACAGGTAGTTCTGACAAATTCCTCGATAGTGTGTTAATCAACATTACCGCTAATGACAACGACAACCAGACATGAAAATGAGAGGGTAAACTTCCTGTTGAGCTGTCTTTCTACCTTCGTGTAGTAAAACAGCTATATCAGGTTACAGTCGGTGACCGAAGATCGATGTCTTGAGTGATTCATTCTCAAGCTAATGTTAGCTTAAACACACTAACTTGCAGCATAATAAACAAAAAAGTTACGGATTATTAAACCACACTTATCGTCGTTAAATATCCTCCACATATTTTTCCGGAATCCGTTTTTTTTTTTTTTTTTAAGGAATTTTTCCTTACCGCGAAGGGGGGTCTAAGGGCAGGGATGCCAGTTTAGCTTAGTCAGTTTATTAGTTCAATTTAGTATTTTTCTATTGATTATATGTATTCATGATCCTTTTGATTTTATGTTTTACTTTAATTACCTATACGAAGACCATCGAGACGATGTTGTTGTGAATTTGGGCTATACGAATACAATTGAATTGAATAACAAAGCCTTTTTTTTCACTGAAACTACCCAGAGTATAGTTTAATAAAGGAGTCATGGCTGACGACCCTCAGAGAAATTTTCGCTCAGCTTACTATGAGAAAATGGGCTTCAGGGGCGTGGAGGAGAAGAAGTCTCTGGAGATACTACTGAAGGACAATCCTCTTGGTAGGTTTTTTTTTTTTAATCTTTTCTTAAAATTTGCTTGAAAAAGAAACAGAGAAAATATCTATTATACAAAAAATCAATGAATGACTTGACTTAAAGCTGCTAACGTCTACATCCGGTCTGAGGAGAGGATTCTTGTACCGGATAATTACTGTCTGCTTCTGTCAGACTTTAGAATCACCTTTAAAATGTCCATTTACAGAAACAAAGATAAGTTCTTTAAGTCTCCTCAGATGTCATGTACATTTTGAGTATGATTTAAAAACTTGTATTTTCTTTAAGGTTATTTTTCCTACCTTTAAAGTTGAACCTCTTTGGATCCTTAAATAGTTACTTTTATTTGTTGTGTTTAGATTTGGCCAAAAATTACTCTGATCTGCTTGTTTAACTGATGTTAGTGATGAACTTTGAATATTATTAAATAATGATTTTTTTTTTACTGAAAGTGTGGAAAAGCATTACAGTAGATGACGTCTGAAAGTTTCTCTTCTGTCCTGCTTAAATTCTTTTTTTTTAACTGTTTACATACCTACCACACTATTGACAGATTTTATTTTGAAAGCTTTATTTTTATTTTTGCCAGCATGAACTATATTTATTCCTGTTATTTTGAGGACCAACCATCAGTTTTTGTCTTTTTTTTTCTTTGCTAGCTTTTATTAGGCCCTGAAAACATATCCAGATAATGTTTGTTAATGGTTTGACAGCATAAATGTTACTGTGAGCTGAGCTCCTCTGTGGAATCACAGCTTTAGCTTTTTAATTTCACAGAAAAATCTTGGGTTATAAATTATATTGTTTATTAAATATTAATATATTAACTATATATATTAAATATTGCTGGTTAACAGTGCTGCCAGCAGATCTAGTGTCTGAAAGTCTAATAAGTAAATGAAAAACATGAAACATATTTGTTTTTCTGACTGAGAGTTATCTAAATAATATTTAAAAAAAGTGGATTAATGATGGCTTTGGTGTTGTTACAGATCTGGAAAAGCTGAGCACCTTCAGTCAGAGGTTTCCGCTCCCCTCCATGTAACAGGATTCATGTGTGGAAAGTTGCTGTTAGGTAAGAGACACTCAGAGCCAAAATTTTGCCAAAAATAGGCTACAAATCCAGCAAAAAGCATGTTTTGTTTGTGGTCTCTGTCCCTGCAGGCATCCTCCCCCCACACAGTGACTCCCACGCTCTGGTTGGGGGTTACAGGAAGGAGCAGTACCAGGACATCAAGGAGGCCTTGGAGGTGATGAGGTACATCAACTCGTCCACGCCGTCCACGCTCGTCTACCTGCGCATGTTCCAGCTGGAGAACCAGGCGCTGCCGCGGTGCTCCGAGACATTACCTCCTGTAAGAAACCCGCCTGCATGACCCTAACCTCCCATGAGCACTTGCGGGTCGATCAAGTGACGCAAATGCTTTGTCAGGATTGGTCTTTAGAGAGAGAGAAACAAAAACAAATCATTCAGTGATCATAAACTGGATCCGGCCCCGCCTCCCCCCCCCCCCCCTTCAGATTTTCCTCAGCGTTTCACGTCACACCAGTGAGGTTGATGGCTGGTGAGGCACCGACTCCTCTGGAGTCAGATTTACAATGAAAGAACTAAATATTTCACCATTTATCCAACAGCAGCTAACAGCATATAAGACACACAAAAGAAGATATTTGGCGTACAAAGAATATTTCTTTTATAGACATGGATAGAACACTCTTCTTGTGTATAAATGATTCATATATACTGTAAACAAATGAAAGTATACAGATGTGTTCAGCACACATTTAATTTTGACCCTCAGTAACTATTTCTGGTATTTTTTTCCAGCTTCAAATTCAGGTGCTTCCGTGTTAGCAAATGTTGTCTGTGAAAATGATCATAAAAAGAATTCTTATGTAATTTTCAAATACTTTCATTTTTTCCACTTACTTCCACCCACCGATCCGTCTCCACAAAAAGCTCCATGACCCTGTCTGTTGTTGAAGTCCGCTCCATGTGTGATTGCGCAACACCCAAATTCAGCTATTTTAACGTCAGAAACTGTGGAAAACGCGTCGAGTCAACTGAAAATGTATCTTTAACACGGATCAGTGGAAAATGATATTTACTTAGTGTACGTTTTTCTATTTTATTACAATGATGTGTGAGGCAGCAACGCACGTTCAAGCTTCCAATAAAAAGTCTATGCAAATGTGCTTTTTAGGCTCAAAACTCTCGCATTTATGCGTCACAACACACATTTATAAGTCTGTTTTCGGGCTCTATGTGCTAAACATGTGAATAGATGTTAAACCAGGTCAAACTTTGACCAGTTGGGGTTGGATTTCGTCCTCTCTAACTCACAGAAGTGCCAACCGTTTGAAAATTGATCATGGAGGAAAAATGAATCATTACGGTTTGTGTCCGGCTGGAATTATGACGCCAAGTCTTTCATAGATCAGAATAGAGCTGTGAAGAAAAAAGCCTGGAGCAAGATTGACCAGATGTGTACCAATTTACTTTTCACACCAAGCGTCTTCCAGCTGAAGTGACATGCGCCGGCATCGGGTAGCGACAGACAGTCCAGTGTGAACACGGTATGCTAAAAGCGTGTTCAAGAGCCCACGTTTAGCAAGTTCTTCAACACGCGACACACGTGCCCGATGTAAATGACAAACAGTAGAGCTTTTATTTTGAAGCCCTCGATAGAATCCCTGTTTTGGATTTACTGATGTGTTTCTATGGCCTGTTGTGCCAAATAAATACAATGCTCTCATAATTAGATGATTTGCAATCAGCTTCTATATCTTTGAGAGGGGAAAAAACCAATTAGTTTTTAAGGAACTGACTTCTCCATTTTTTTTATAATAAACTGTGAATGCCACACGGTGAATGCGCTGCTTTTTACTGAGAGTCAGTGAACTGCTCAGCAGCAGAGGCCGGCTGTTTCCCTAAAGATGAGGATGGAAGCCTCCTTTACATACCCAGATCCCCAACACCAAATTTTCTTTAAAAATGTCATCCATCATCAGAAAAATGACTCAAAAACATGTTTAAAAAACATGATTGTCATGTCTTATTTGTTTGTTTTTGTTTTCTTTGTAATATTTTTGTTGGTTTAGCAAAAAAGTGTATATTTAACTGAACTATTATGGTTTAAACTCTTATTTTTTTGTATGTAAACAAGCATTCATTGATTAAAAAAAAGGAGCCAAAATCACAGATAATCCCAGATTTTCTTCATGTTCATCACACGGGTCAGTGCATTCTATAAAATATTGGATTTTTCTGCTTTTGTTTTGCTCATCTTTCAGCAGATTTGAATAAAAAGTCCCCTTTGTGCTACAGATCTGTATTTTTTTTGGACCCATTTCATTGGCAGGTGATTCAAACAGTTATTTCTACATTGAAATCAGATCCCTCCATGAGCCTGAAGACTGCATTTATATGATTTCTATTGAAGATTCTCCTGTCAATAGAATCATTCCCATGTCAGTTTCTGCTGAAATGAGGAGGGGGAGTCAAAGATCCTCGGCTTGTTCCCACATATCTGAGAAAATGAATCTTTTTTTCTGTGCAGGATGAGGAGAATGTGGACTTCCTGGCGGTCAGCAGAGCCATGGAGGAGATCGTGGACGATCCGGTGGACTGCTACTGGCTCATCAAATGTTTCATTACTCAGTTCTACACCAAGTTTGGGGACTCGGTTCCACATCTGGTGAGTGTTTTGGGCGAGTTAAGTTTGATTCAAACAAAAATCAAATGCTATTTTGCAGAAAAAATTCCAGTAAAAGAAGTTTCCTAAATCAATTGTTCATAAATCTCTGATTGTAGATCAGATCAGATCTGAGCCGAAGTTTGCAATCACTTTGAGTAATGCTTAGAAAAAAAAAAAGAATGGATTCCAACTTAATAGAGAATTTCCCACTCGTGTTCAGCACATGAATGCATCACATCAGATAAACTATTTCAATAAACCCATTTACACAAGTTTATGATAAACAGCACTTCCATTTTCAACTCTTCAAAATAAAAGCCCACCTTCAGAACCAACTTCACATCAAAGTTGTTGACACCTGGCTAGAGTCAGTCGTTTCTTCGTTTTTTTTTAACCTGTTTTAACAAATATTCCGATTATATGCCGAGGTCTGCCGGTCATAATCTGCATATTTTATGCATCTCATTAATAGGAGAAAAAAAGGTTTATCAACAGTTTGTCAATCCAAAGGTAAAGCATTGGTCAGAATTTTTTTTTGTTCAGATTAAAATGTTAAAAAGAAGCTGTTTGCCTTAGGAGGCTTAAATTAAAAATGTATTTTAATCCTAATGTTAGGAGCTGCAGGATAAATCACAGGGTTTTTTTCTTCTCAATTTAATCTGAAATGCTGTTTGTGTGTTCAGACAGCACACTGTTAAAGATTAAAGATGCTGAAATATTAACTTTTCAAAGAACAGTGACTCCAGAGGGGAACGTTATTAGGATGTCAGCTTCAAACGTGTCATCCTATCAGTGTGATGAGGTTCTCCTCGTGTTCCGCTGCAGCCGAAGAGCCTGGAGCATTACCTGAGCCAGGAGGAGCCGCGGCTGCTGACCCACCTGAAGAGCACGGGGGCTCTGCTTCAGCTGCCCTACAGCCTCTGGTTCAGACGCTGCTTCGCCGGCTGTCTGCCCGAGTGCAGCCTGCAGAGGTCAGAGGCCGTGTGCTGCTCTGCTTTCACTGATCTACAAAACCCAGTCACACCATCACTCCTCTCCATTAGATCAGGGGTCTGCCGCCTGAGGCTCCGGGGCCACCTGGGGGGTCTTTTACCCCTCCATTGTGGCTCCTGCTGGGTTGTTGTCTGCAAGAAATCAACTCAATTGGCTCTTTAACCCATGTGCTATCCTAGGCACTTTAACATTGGGAGTGGGGTCATCTAGACCCACTAGACAGTGCGCTGAACCTTTTTTCTTCAATGATTTGTGATCTTCACTGGTGTCCATGGATTACATGAAATCCTCTCTACCTTTATCCACCTTTGTCATGGTAGGGATAACACGTAAGGGTGGGGTCATAGGATAGCACAAGGGATTTATGTGTTGAAGGTTGCAGACCCTGCTTTTCCCTTTTTTATAGTTTTTATTTACATTAGTAGTGTTAAGTTTTGTCTGAACTTGTCCACTCATGTTCAGTCCAGACTTTTATTTTGGAATTACAATACTTATACAAATGTGTATCCCTGAGCCTGAGATTTGTGGTTGATGTTACCTGTGTGCTTCAGTTTGACTCTGAAGATCGATGCTGAACTTCTCCCAAACGTCTGCAGGGTCTGGGACAAGGTGATCAGCGGCTCCTGTAAGATCCTGGTGTTTGTGGCTCTGGAGATCCTGCTCAGCTACAAGATCATGCTGCTGGGGATCAACCGGCCGGAGGGCGTGGTCAACTTCCTGTCCAACGTGAGTGACCGTTCTCGCAGGGGGTCCGCCCGTCCCCCGTCCTGCTCTCACCGCCGTCGTCTCCTCCAGATCCCACAGGAAAACACGGACGCCATCGTGACCAAAGCCGTGGAGCTGTGGCAGAAGTACTGCGGGAACCCGGTTCACGCTGTGTGAGGCGCTTCCCAGAATCCTTTGGGGTGTAATCGGAGCTGGACAGACTTTTCCCTGAGAAATGAAAGAACTGACTTATTCGCACAGGAGGGACGAAGGACGAAGAGCAAACGTATTGTTTTTTTTTTTTTAATAAGTTTTCCTTTAAGAAATTGTGTACATCATTAAAGACTCACAATAAATTAATACAACATGCAGTTTGTTTACAAAAACATCCAAAAATCTCCACTTTCTGTACATCCTCATAGATTTTTTTGTTTGTCATGACCGAAGCGTCCTCCAACACGACGGCGTCTTCAGCTGTAAACAACACACGGTAAGGTGGTGCGGCGTGGCGCCCCCAATCCGGACTTTGAGGTTGCCTCCAGTTTTTAAGATGACGAATTTGGCAAATTTGAAATTGCTGTAAACAAAAATGTCAAATCCAAAGATCGTACTCTGCGGGATGCGGTCAGCTCGCTTTGGTTTAAATCAGGGATCTGAGGAGCTGAGGGGAGCTCCAGATCCGAATCGGACGTTATTGCTCGGCAAGCGGATGTGGAATTCCATGTTGGGCTTCTGTGGGATAAAACGGCCAGAATCCAATGGGTAAAAAAATAAAGACGCACCGTCATCTCTGAGCACTCGCGACCACAGATTGGCACAGGAAGTCAGTTTGACCTTCATCTGTGAGGTAAAACATCTCCACCTCCTCCATGTAAATAAAAACCAAACAGTTCATAGCTTTTGAATATCAAGAAGTCACTTTGTTCTCCCTGCAGGGAGATGGCAGTCCAGAGTTCAGCCGTCTGCAGGCTTTTGGCTCCTGTGACGGCTCAAACTCCTGAGGTCAGCTTATCAGTCAGCAGGTGGCGCTGGTTAGCAGAAAAAAAAAAAAAACGGGCAGCAAGTGGTGTCAGGGCCGGTGGAACCTGCAGGAGAATGAAAAAGAGTTTGTGACACAAAATCCAGAGATGTTTTGAGGAAGACCTCGGTAATGAATGCAGACGGAAACGAGGATGAAGTTTACAGAGAAAAGATAGACGAGTGGGGAAAATGTTAAAGTCCCAGTCTGATCATAAAATTGTTTCCAGTGTTTTTTCTTTTTTTAATTCTGTCGTTTTTAGCCAAAATCCCAAATCCTGTCATTTTCTAGGACATAGTTTCTGCAGAGCAGCAGGAGTTCTTTAGAACCTCACCTCTGAGTTGTAAACAGTGTGGGACTGTTTATGTGAAGTAAGCCCACCCCCACTTCCCATCACCCATCTGTTTACACGCTCTTCCGCTAAATTACAGCCCCTCACAACCCCAACCTGACATTACCGGTGCACCATAAATATTGGAGGAATTCAGTCGTACAGTTTAGATCCAGATTCCAGCTAAAACGAGGAAAACAAACGCGTTCATGGATCTATTCGTCTACAAGTTTACATTCTTTCTTTCGGCAAAATAAAGCAGCTGAGTCATCATTTTTCATGACTAAGGTATTCTTTCCTGTGTTTTAATGCTATATCCTCTTGTTCCCATTGGCTGTTGTCATGTGACTTCCTCTCTTTCATGGCCTTCCTTCAGGATGAACTGACCCACCTGGTTAGATGGCGGCTCGACTCGTGCACCTCCATCTCTGTGCTTTTGAACTCGTTCAGCTCCTTCCTTATGGCAGCCTGCACAGCAGAGAGAAGCATGAGGAGAAAGGAGCGCCTGAACCTGAGCTCGTCCTCCTCTAAACAGACCTTGTCGGCGGCCGTTAGCCGTGTCCAAGGTTTGTCCGCTCTCCTGTCGTAGTCCTGGGCCTCGGCCACCTCCACGTAGTCGCTGAAGCGGATGAGGATCTTCGCCTCCCTCAGCTCCTCCACTGTGGGCCTCTGGCTGAGCTGCAGGAGCATCGTCATGGTTTTTGGGGATGTCACAACAATGTCAACATGAGCAGACATCTTGAAGTGTTTACTTTCTACCTGATCACTAAAATCAACGCCGCTTTAGCTTTAGTGTTGACATTCTTACTACTATTGATACTCTTCAACCGTTCACACAATTCAAAGCTTCTGACGTGGAGAAAGTCGGAATCGGCTGATTTGCCTTGATTGTGTCAATTGGGTCAAAGAGTTACAATAGTCGAAACAGTGTGTTATTTTGGTTTCACCTGTGACATCTTTGGAGTTAAACCTGATTTCCTACCTAAAGTTAGTAATCCATTCACATACTTCTGTCTAAACTAAGTTAAAAAATGATCCAGAAACCCAAATTTAAGTTAGTTTTCCCTATTGTCAAGTAAGAAAGTGTCTCAGTAAACGCCATCTAGTGGTTACCTGCTGAACTGCATAAAACCAGTGTGCATTAATGCACATTATATTTAATATAGACCATAATGCATTGCATTTGACACATTTGTCACTTGAAAAAATATATGTAAATTTATTTTGACTAAATCATTAAAGTTTTCATCATCACAACACAGAGTATTCATCAAAATTCTTCATTTGTTTTTAGTTTGGCACATGGGTGACGCCATATTTGGCATTTCATATAAAAAAAGAATTATGCTAAAATCCAGGGAACTGGATAGTCTCATCTTTTAAAAAGCCAGCCTCTTATTCCTGAGCGACAGGTCCTAACCTCATGGGTAACAGGTAGAGTGCATTATGGGATTTGTAGTACAGATGTGATTCAGTCTCTTCTTGGTTCTTTTGACTCCTCCTCCTCACCTGAACAGCATTTCTGAATGGCGACTTATAACAGAAACCACCTAAATCGTTTCAGAGATGCACTGCTGCATTCTGAAGCAACAAATATGACTCAATAAACGTGAGGAAGTGATAAAAACATGAGCGTAGAATGAAGGGCAGGCAGTCAGGTCACAGATATGTCCTCTGATCAAAGACATACCTTCTTAGATAAATGTCTTTTGATCTCCCTCTTCTCCTCCTGCTCCTCCTGATCATTGCGAGCTGGAAGGAGGAGAGCAAAGAGTTCAGTCGCTCACAGTCAGGGTTGAAGGTTTTGTTCTTCTCCTCTGACTTACGCTTTAATATGTTCCTCTGTTCCAGTTCCTCTGCTGTCGGCCTCTGACTCAGCCGCCTGAACAAACGATCAGCCGTGACGTTTTTTTTTTTTCCTCTTTCAAACAGGAGCCTGTAACCCGTCCTTACCCTACATCGCCTGCAGGGGCCGCTCACCTGGTCAGTTTGGTGGCCGTCTGCTGCCGCGTCTCCAGCCGCTCCTGGTCCGACTGCACGGGCAGGATGTTCTTCTCCTCCAGCTCCCTCTTGGAGGGACGGTTGCTCAGCTTGATGGCCAGAGAGTCTCTCCGTAAAATCTTCATGGCGAGCGTGCCTGAAGGAGGAACTCGATAATGGAGGCTTTTCACGAGGCAAAAGCTCCTGCTTTTCATTTTTACGCCATCATTAGAGATGTAGGATATAACAACTTTTGGTCTCATTTTTTGTTCAAATAAATCTATTTTTTTATGCTTTACTTCTATTTTCAAGAAATCGTTACTTCTTTACAACCTTTGATATTATTTGAAAATCTTTCTTTTATATTTGTCCATTTAATTAATCCGTGAAAATTAATTTTGGGCAAAATGACCCCCCCCCTTAAAAAAAAGATCACAGATCACAGTGGGCAAAACCATTCATAAATAGGAAGGGTCCAAAAAAAACAACAATGCATTAATGACACCAAAACAGGAATATCCCAAGGAAGTTTTGAAATTATTATGGGATGGCTTGGCAAACGGCTTGGCAGCCGTTTTGTAGTTAAGTGGGAAATTTGAGGATTTAAACAGGATCCCACAGTATTGGAAAAAAACTTTTGTTCAAGTGAAATTTCCCACGACTACAATTGAACTTTTGATGACCTTTGACCTCAGGAAGAGGCAGCCATCTTGAATTTTAAAAAACTCCTTTACTACAAGCTACAAATTTAAATTCCCTCTTCTTTTCTTCCTATTACCTCCACTTAGGAAAGAATGTTAGAATTAGAAGTTGCAGATTTTGAATGGCGTTCGTGTGGCGAGTTTGCAAAAAGTGGCGTTTCCCTGTTGCTCGCACATTTTCAATGGAATATTGTGAAAATTTGACACATGAATCATTGGCTATATCCTTAAGATATAACATTCAACAGGAATATATCAGGAATGGTAGTGTGGTTAACAAAAAACCTCTGTTGCCAAGGTAACTTAAAAGTTTATTTGTGCAGGTTCTTGGTCTGTTAATCATCCCTGGGTGACCAAAAAAAAAAAAAAGATTTTTTAAATCTTAAAATTTCTGATCTAAATTCATTTATGTTGTATTTGCATATTGTTTGTATTTGATTCATTTTTCAGTCTCTTTCCTTTCATAATTCCTTTGTTCAGTTCTGACTTCCATTTTTGTGTCTTTCTTGCAGCAAATTTTTCTTTTCCACATTTTTTTAAGTAGATTTTTGAAAGTGAACAAACAGATTGAATATCTTTTGGAATAGCAATTTTTTTAAATATAAATTTGATTTAATCCTGTGTTTCATACTTTCTTCTTTTGACTTTAAGACAATTTTTTATGTATGAAATTATTTTTTTAGGTCAAGTTTTACTGTTAAAATGTTATAAACTCATTTCTGTCAAATCACTTCTACTCATAAAAGAACTTTAAGGAGTTCATGTGAAATGTTACCTTCATTAGGTTTGTTCAAAGCTTCAAGTGAAAACAAAGAAAAGTAAAAGAACAAAAAGTCGTACTTGAAAAAAGTGTGTTGTCATCTTCTTCCTCCTCCTCCTCCTCTTCTTCTTCTTCTTCTTCTTCTTCTTCTTCTTCTTCTTCTTCTTCCTCCTCCTCCTCCTCTTCTTTCTCCTCGTTGTACATCCCTGGCATGTCTTCATAGTCGGCCTCGTCGGGACGGTTTTCTTTGTCATCGTCGTCACATTCGATCATCACCGCGGGACCCGCGTGCATCATGGAGCTGCAGGTGACGAAGGGTCAGATTTCAGGGACAAATTTCTAACCGGAAGAATCACCGGAGAAGCAGTGAACAGGAAGTGAAGCTTCCAGTTCTTCAAGGTAATTCAAGTGAGAGATTTTTTACGTCACATGACTATACAGTAGATGACAACTATAACAAATTGAATCATTTAAACCGGTTAAATGAAGCGTTTCAATGATTATTTGAAAAATTTGATCTCAAAAGTGTTTTTCATTAAATAAAAATAAATACTAAACATAGAAAAACTATGGATTTGCTTTCATAATGTCTCTTAGTGCAGGCAAAATGTTTTTGTCAAAACTTTATTGACGTAACATCTTTATAGTCACATCAACCATCCTACAAAAGAGCAGAAAGGTTTTTCTTTGTACAATTTGGACTTTACAAATGAAATTTTTTAGGAGCTAAACTGGAATTTTCTTTAGAGAAACTCAACTACTAAATGAATACTTTTTTTTTTTTTAATAATTCCATGATCAGCTACTGATGTCTTTTTTTAAGATGGGAGAAAAATAACAATTCTAAAATCTTTAAGGACTGCTGCTGTTGTCAATCAAATGATCTCACTGACTTATTTTGTTAAAAAAAAACTAACCTGTTTCTGGAATTAGACTGGGAGTGTTCACTTTGATTGTAAAGTTGGACAATTTTACCTGCTATAGCGGAGGTTTTTATTTTATTTTGAAAGTTTTTCCCAAACTTCCTGCAGCGTCCTGCTCCCGTTTGTTGTCTAAGCTCTGCGTGTCGGTTGGAGCTTCACCTCTCAAACCTCTGCATGGTGAGGGCCAGGGTTTTGTTGAGTTCCTCTATGATCCGGCTGGGAGGGTGGAGGGGCAGCTGTCGGTACTGCAGCGAGGGCCCGCCCACAGGGGCATGGCTGGACGGGGCGGGGCACTTCTGGAAGGCCAGCGGGGACGGCTCCATGGGGCCCACAGGGACAGAGATCAGGAGCTTCTTCGATGGTAGAGGAGGAGATAGCTTGATGGACAAGCACGGTAACCTGATGGGGGCGCCGTCTGGACAGGACAAAGAAATGAAACGCCGACAGATCAGACGGCGAGGGATCTCCAGTGTGATCTGGGGGCGGGGAGCGCACCTGTGAAGTGATTGGGCAGCCTGTTGAAGGGTTTGGGTGGCAGAGCAGGGGGCTGTTTGTGAACGGATGGAGGTTTGAAGAGCGGCGACTCCGCGCTGTCAGACGGACACGCCGCTGACGTCTTTGTGGGCGGGGCCTGGCAGAAGTCCTGCTGACACGTGGCATCACTCGGCATCTGAACATCGGGAGATCCTGACGGGGGAGAAAAAAAAGAAACACTTGGGCAAAAAAATTCAGCAGGCGTGTTTGACTCTTAGAAGTTGATGAATGCTTTGTGGCTTTTGTCAACCAGGTTGGCTATTAATAACCATTAATATGGTTTTCATCCCAAATGTGAAAGTTTAAAAAAGCTGTAATTGACAAAGTCTGTCAAATTTAAATGTCAGATAGTGTGAGACTGTCCATTTTCCCTTTATAAGCTGCCAAAGACGCTCTGTCTTTGCTGTCTTTGTTTCTGGTGCTGAAGTAGGTAATAATGAGCCCATAAGATCAAGGAAATCAAATATTTTTCTATGCGTTTGTTCAAAAAAAGAAATACAAGCCTCAGAAATCTGCTTTAAAGATCCATTTTTAGAGCAAACTGTAAAGTAGTAAAAAAAAAAAAAAAAAAAAAGACTGAAACCACTGAAGCCGAAAGCTTTGCTGCCTACCTCCAGCTGCTGTGGCTCCATCCATCTGCTCACCACCATCACAATCTGAAGGGGCGGCGCTGAGCGGCGGGGAGCGCCCTTTCTCCATCTTCATCTCCTCCTGCAGACTTGACGGAGCGCTGTCTGAAGAGGAGGAAAAACAGAGAAAACAACAGAAATGCTTTTCAAAAAGATACAGTCTTTAATCAGGAAACAACAATAAAAACATTAAAAGATGAATTTTATAAAAAGTTAAAAGAGGACTTATACCAAAAGAGGACTTTTTGGTATAAGCCAAATGATTGGAGAGCATAACAGTGAAAAACATCTTTCCTCCTCTTCCAGTGCAGATTTTGCAGACGTCCATTTAATCCACATTTGTTATGTTTTCGACATCTTGCAAAGAATTTCTGCTACAAAACGTGAAAAATGGATCAAAAAGTAACATTATTTGAACAGTTTGTATTTTCTTTTTCAGTATCAAATGATTAAAGCTACTCATTCATGTATTTAGTTATTCAGTTTGAACTCTGTTCTACATTTGTTCTCAAATCATACAAGATTTTCTATCCTACATAGATTAAAGTGCAAATGTAAACCAATTCATTCATTTCAAAAAACAAGTTCAACAAAAATATAAAATAAAGGCAAAATACTTTTTTTTTATTTCTGGGAAGAGAAAAGACAAACAGACTGAACTGTCTTCTAACCTCCTAAAGAATCTGGCTACTTTTTTTTGTTTATTTTCATTTTTTACAGCATGTTTAAAGACTTTCAAACAGTTTCTCTGCAGGTTTTCTGCTTTTACTTTGAAACCTTCCTTCCCTTGGCTTCATTTAGAGATTCGAGTCAGAAGTACGGAGGCCCTGAAGTCCAAATTACATCCAAAAACAGATTCAAAATCACATTAAAAAAAGCTAAATGAATCATAAAAAACAACATTATATTGAAGAATTCAAAAACAAAATTCCACTAATATAAAGCATAAATATATATTAGCAGTCAGTGGAAGATCTGCTCAGCATCTTGGTGGTGTGACGCCTCACCTTTGTCAAAAACCTCCTTCAGGAGGCCTTTCTTGATGAGCTCCTCTCGGCTCTGACGGGTGGACATCTTTCTCTCCAGAACTGCGAGAACGCCCCAGAAAACAAACAAAAAAAGAAGTTATCCCATATCCCCGTAGTATAGGTTACAGTGATTCTATAACATTTCAGAGTTGGAGTGCTTCTTCGTAAACCCAAAACCCACAGGAGGATTTCTGCTTTTAGCACATTTTCATCCGTCTGGGCTGTAAGACGTGACACAAAAGGTCAGAATCCTCTGCGTTTATCTCCCATTCCTGCTCTGGCGATTGACTGACGGACGGCTGGCGATTCTCCCGCTGGAACACGCTCTGCAATACGTGCTCGCTTTTTAGCAGAAGGAGGCTTCAGCGGGACGTGAATAAACAGACAACAAAAGGCGCCACAGCTGGGCTGACAGCTTGGCGCCAGGAAGCCTCTCTTCGCCTTGCTCATGCGCGTTTTGCGCCTCCTGGTGAGAACAGGATTTAGAGAAATGGTTTTTCCAGCGGGAGGGAGGGGTTGCTGTTCTGTTGATCAGCTTTGATGAGTGTTTCCCTGGTAAAAAGGTGATCCAGTCATCATTACCACACATTCAAATCCATAAATGCATCCTTTGGAAAATCATTAGCGAAGCAAACATTCTATTGTTTTGGGAATTCAGGAGTCCCGCACCTCCCAGTTTCTCCTAAAAACCTGTATCAAATAAACAACCTGTGATCTGCGCACTGAGGCACAAAACGCATTAAGTAAAACAAAAGCAGCTAAATAATGTGACACGACTACACTACCCAGAATGCCTCAAGAGGACCAAGAGGAAGCTGATTGGTCAGAGGTGTTGATGGGAAGTTTTGTTTTTGTGAACTGCCTTTTTATGCTTATTTGTCCGCCTGTGTGCAGCACACAGTTAGTGTATCATCTGCACTTTAGGAGGCACCGTCAATCAATGATCGATTTTCAGACTGATGTCATCAATAAGGCGCATTAAGTGAGAGAAGTGTCAGAGATTTGTCTGTCAGACTTCATTTATGAACCGACTGACACCGTCGCAACAAATGTTACTGGGACTTTGCTAACTCCCTCCGCCACCGCTACACCTTAGCAAGTCCACCTTGGTAAAAAATATGTTTAAAAAGCCTGTTGTCATTTACCAAAGTGGCACTAAAGCATTTGGAGGACTTTTTGAGCTCTTCTTCATTTACTAGTGGTTGCTAGCACATGTGCGCCACCTTCAGTTGGAAGAGTCTTGGTGCAAAATGTGGAAGTGGTGCAAATCTCCCCAGTCTTGCTCCAGACTTTTTCTTAAATAGTTCAATTCTAATTTATGACCGACTTGGTGTTTTTAGAATTCTGTCTGGGCACAAACCGCAATTATTAACGGACGGAACTTCCATGTATTAAAAAGGACGTCATTCATACGCCACCACTAAATCGGAGTCCCTGATTGGTCAAAGTTCAACCTTATTTGACATTCAGCGCACGGTCAATGGCTGCGACTTTTGTATGTAGAGCCCAAAAAAGATCGCAGAAACTTGCAAAGCGACGCATAAACGCCAGAGTTTTGAACACAGATGCGTAAAAGGCACATTTAAAAAGCTTTTTTATCGCTCAAGACGCACTGTCGACTTTTATGAGACCTAAAGGATCCAGATGGCGCTTTATGGTTCTAAGATACCATACTGCCTGATGGGATCCTCAGAAATATTATTAGTGATGACAATTAGAAAAGAAAGCTTGAAGCTGGACTGAATCCCACTGATCATTGTCTGATTATTCACAAATGTCTGTTAACCTGATGATGTCATCACAGAAACATATGGAAGTAAATGTTTAAAACCTCAATTGTGCCTCAGATTTGTTCTTAACTGAGAAGAAAAAATGAAAAAATAAAAACAGAATAAAATCAAAAGCTTTTATGAAAGGTTTATAAAAAAAAAGCTCAGTTATGTCATCAGATTATGCAAATTAGTTCATCCTGAACCCTTTTAGAGGCACTTAATGTTCCTGTTCTGGAACATGTTGAACACCTGTAATGGATAAAACTGTAAATAAAATGGGAGGATTTTCAGCACAGAGACATTTGATCCGCTGTCAAATCTGAGACCACCGCGGACTCCTCTTACCCGCAGACGTCTGCTTAAACTTCTCGCTCTTCTTCTTCCTCCACTTCCAGGGTTTGAACAGGCGTCCCAAGGTGGCGAACTTGCTCCTCCGGCGGATGGGAGGCGTGTGAGTGCCCGGCACCAGCGAATCGGAGCGCATCGCTGCCAAACGCTCCACCTCTTCAGCTGGAAGGAGACAGAAGGGGCAGGTGATGGAGGGACAGACGGTCAAAATACGAGTCCGACCCGTCTCACCATCAAAACACTGCAGACGGTGAGACGAGTCAGACTCTTTTTATTTTTTTTATTATTATTTTTTTATATCCGACTCTTTCCAGAAGGAGCAGCAGCACATTTACAAGCAGGCTTCCGGCTTTGGATCAAAACTATTTAGTTCTCAGCTTCAAATGTATCCCTTGAAGGTAAAATTCACATAAAATGTCAGCAGTTTTTCAAAATATGGAAACCTGTGTGCAATAATAAAACCACCTGAGCTGTGTAACCCCACAGTTTTATAACAAAACTGTATTTTATTTGTCTTTTATTAGCAGGTTTTGCTGCTTTTATGGTTCAATATTGGCCATAACTGTGCACTTCCACATCAAAATGAAGCAGTGTGATTGGCTGACAGGCTACAGATGTGCAGTCACTGTGTTGAACTAAGAAGGACCGGTAATGATCCCCCCATCGCTTAAAGTTTAGGAATGAGAGTAATATAAAAAACAAATGTTCTGTTTGGTTATGTGATTAATAAATTATTTTTGTGTATGTTTGTGAATTTTACTGATTTTTACATTTGAGTGAATGTTTACTGACTTGCATGTGCAACGAGCCCTCTAGTGGTGAAAACTATCTTCGTGTTTGGTTTCAAACCGGAAGTTGCAACAGATTGATAGGAGATATTTTCTAGGCCGATGACTGGCACCACTTAAATCAAACAAACACATCTGTTCAGATTGGCTAAATGTGTATTTATTTTACTTTTAGCAATAAATGGAAAGTACAAACAAACAAGCTTTGGCGTCTGGGAAAATAATAAGTGAGTTTCTACCCTGATGGATCTTTTTAATCCACAACAAAAATGGCAAAAAGAGAATAACAAAAAAATATTCACACTTTTTGCAAAACAAGAACAAGAAAAGCACCACAGTAGGAAATATTCAAACGGTTTTCTCCTGCTGTATTGTGTTTATCTATCAGACGGTTCCTCTGTGATGAAGAGGACGCTGTCAAAGACGCTAAAACAAAGCGGGTTTGAGGCAGAGGAAAAACGCAGGCGTGTGTGTATGTTTGTGTGTGTGTATGCTGTCATTCTCATGTTGGTCTTGTTTGAGGGAAGATTTCAGTTCAAATCTGCAGCAGAGGCCTAGCAGCAGCAGCAACAACAACAACAACGATGCGGTGCATTCTCATCCTCCTCCTTTGGTTGACACAATCAGAGCGTCAGCTGGGACACACTCTCCCCATGTGACCCCCATGTCGTCACGGCCTCAAAACAACAGTCTATAGCAACAGCGCTCAGATGTTCTCCTCACCTTTAGTACAACAAACTGTGGTAATATTTAGCAGCTCGTTTTAGACTGAGACTTTAAAAGAGGGAAAATACAGACATCCTTCATTAAATTACAAAAAATATATATTTTTTATTATTGTTGCTTTGTCAATTCAAAAATGTCTTAAAGGAGTCATTTAACTGCACTTTTCAAAAATAAAAGCATGAGTAAAAAATAAAAAAAAACAAGGATTATGATTGGTTCCTTTGACAAGCTGTGCAATTGCTTAGTTGGTGACGTGCGACTGGCGGACAGGAAACCAGCGTTCAATTCTCAGGTGGCATGATGACCTTCATCCTGTGTAGGCCCCAGGTCAAGAGGGAAGTCCCAGCTACAAGGGGGCTCAAGTCTGAGTCTCCCCAACCCTAACCCTAAAGGCCCGTACACACCGGGACGAATATTCGCCAGCGTTTTTCGCCACGTCTTTTGTGTTCACACCCAGGCGATTTTTGCTGACGATGAGCCAAGCCACCATGCAATTTCATTCCCTGACATTAGATGGCGCTTAATGTCAAACAGAAATACTCCTGTACTCAAGGTGGTCGCTTTTCACTCAGAAGAAGAGAGCCAGTATTTACGCGCTTGTCAGAATCATACAAAGAAAACATGAATATTTCAAGCACCAGTAGCTCCAGTTCCAGTTCCAATGATGAAGAAATTATTGTTCTGTTGAATGATGAAAGACGCCGGAAAATAGGGTTGGGCGATGTCCCCTAAATTGGCCGTTGACGATGTTTGCTGTCAACCATCGGGATGGACGATGACATCGTCGGGGGGGGGGGGTTAAACATTTTTCGTTGCTATATAACTGCTATTCGTTATTTTGCTTTTTTTCATTTTATTTCCCAACTAATGACTAATCTGCGATGATCCAGTATAAACTGAGGGAAGTGACTTCAACAAAAAAAGTAACAAACAAAATAGAAAAGAAGTAGTCCGCTCCCGCACTAAACTAGCGAAGTGGACCGGCAGAGTGCGGACTTACAGCTTTGTGTTTGATGGGAGGGGGAGGGGGGGGGGGGTACATGAGCGGTATGTGTGGGAGATTTAAGACTGCGATCCGTCCCGCAGCTCTAGGGGTACGAGCTACCGAACTCAGAACCGGGTCTAAAAGTGAGTGTCTGAGCACAGCTCGGATCAACAGCAGACACAGCGGTTTGAGCTTCAAAGCAGAAATATCGCTCAGTCCTTAGAAAACATTCAAACAATGACGTGGATTTGTGTTTCCAGTCGTGTCCCGACTAAATAAAGGCTGATGTTATTCCCAGGATGCAGCGCCACCCAAAGCTAATGTTGTTAGCCCATGTTAGCATAGCAGTATGCTAACATGGGCTAACAACAGCGCTCAGAAAAAGCGCTGACAACACGGATTAAGATTCAAATGATGAGCGAACAGGTGTTTCACAATAACCGTAACATTATTAAAAGCACGTTTAGAAGATCATCTCGTATTTTACCGAGCTGACATGTCAATGAATATAGCCGCTCGGCGCTGTCGTTTTGTATTGAATTGTTACATTCAATAAAGTTTGAAAAAAAAAAGCAGCTCGGCGGAATTTATATCCTTCCGGTTTTTATTCCGACGGAAAGTGTGACCTTAGTGAACGTTTTTATATTCTGAAAACATTTTTTCTGGGCCCATGTACACGGTTGGATTCTAATCCTACCATTGATCCCATCAAGATATTTTGTACATGTAACCGCGGCTTATGGGGTCCACTCGCAACGTGGCGGGGGCGTGGCATCACGATGGTGGTCTCTCCATCGGGATGTCAGTCACCCATCACGATGGACGATGATATCGTCCATCGGCACAACCCTACCGGAAAAGACGCCGATTTTGGGTACATCCCATAGTTACGAGAAGAGAAGAACATGGTGAGTTTTATCAACTGGTACAAGAGCTGAAAATGTATCATGAGCGTTTTCGGGGATATTTTAGAATGTCCGTCATTATTTCTTTGCGACAGTGTAGACGCTACTTGGCGTCTATCTTCTTTGCTGGTATGTGTGCTCAGAAAGGCAGTGTTGTGTTTGAGCGCCCCCAAGTTGTGTTTCACTGTAACTTCAGAAGCTCCAGACGTGTGCAAAAGCTCCACTCTCATTGGTTGTATAGTTTTTGACGCGGCACGTCAAACCAAAAAAACGAACCCGAGGCATTTTTTTTAAAAAGTGACGCTTTGACGCGTGGCGTTTTTTCGCGTCGGTGTGCACACTCACATTGGTGCCCTTTGTTTAGTCACGAGGCGTTAAACGTCGGCGAATATCGCGCGCGAAATTCGTCCCGGTGTGTACGGGCCTTAAACCCTAGCAGAAAAAAAAAAAAAAAAAAACACCTGGCAGAATCCGGAGATAACTATGAAATTGCACAAATTGGACGTGAGACCACACATTTTCTTGATGGAAACACGTCAATATAGAGAAAACTGATTTATCAAAAAAGTTTTGCACTTGGAGGAGGTTGTTTTTAAGTCATATCGAAATGGACATATTTCACAAAACTGCAATGGAAACACTTTTTTCTTGTGGTTGTTGCTAGGCCACAGAGTTCCTGGAGCCCGTCTGGCATAGCTGGAGCGATCGTGCTGGCTGCGCCGGATCCCAGCATAGCAGCTCGCCATGCGGGCGGCGCAGCGGAGCTTGTCTGCAGCTGCAGGATGACCAGGCGGCAGACTCAGAAAGCAACTGAAAGCGGCTTTTTGCAGCGGGAGTGAGGCTCACACACAACCAGGAGAGACTCTGAATGATCTCGTGAACCCAGACACGGAGACGCGCTTACTGATGCTTTTGTTGAGCTTTTTAAAATAAATAAATCCAATATCCAAGACATCCTCTGTGTCTTCCATAAATGGTAATGAGATATATACAGACAGAAATTTATCGCGTAAATTGGTTTACGTTTTTTCCCCCGCATAATCATGATTTAGTAGAAAATATGCAATTACAAAATTGTGCTTATTCGATACTTCTAGAATTTCAATAAAGCTTTGCGCAGATGTGAAATGGAAACTCAGTTAATGAAAGGGGATTCGTTATGGCAACGATATGTAGAAAGGTGAACATCAACATGAGTTACTTTGTCATTTTGAAATCTTGGGACTGTTTATTTTAACTTATTATCGATTGCAATTTTTAGGGTAAATGTCAAAGCAGTAATTTAATTGGGACATTTTCTAAATAAAAGCACATTTTCTTTACAGCCGAAACTTAAAAAGAGGAGTAATAAAGACATTCAATAAAAAAAAAATCGTGCATGATTGGTTGATTTGTCAAGTTTTAAAAGTGTAGTTTTAAAAGTAAATAACCATATTTAACATATCAATTCTATTTTTAAGAAAAATGTCTTAAAGCAGTCATTTGATTGTGGTATTTTTTCAAAATAAAAGCATGATTTGATGATCCAAAAAGAAACGAGGCGAGATCACGTGACAGCGAAGGAAAACAGCCGGAGCACTACGGATCCGGAGCAGGCAGCGGGCGGCTGTCATCGCAGCTCGAGGCTGCTGCGGTGCCCGCGCTGTTAAAACACAAACACAAACGGGGGGAGCCATCCTCCTTCACCTGCGTCTGTCTGTGCGCTCACCGTCCAGCTGCTCGGCTCTCCGGCAGTTGCTGCAGATGTGTTTGATCTCATTCCCGAGCTGACAGTGGATGCTGCTGAGCGGCGTGTTCTTCCTGTGAGCGGGAGCCTCGCGGGGCTGCTGTCCGCGAGGCTTCCTCCTGGTCAGACACAGGGCTCTCCTTCTCTTTTTGGGCTTCTCCTCCTCGCAGCAGCAGGAGGTGTCGGTCCACGCTCCGGAGAACACCCCGTCCCCTCCACGGCCCGTCATGTTCGCCCTGGAACCTGCTGCCGGGCTCCAGCTCCACAGAGGAGCAAGATTTAACGGTCTGCGGCTCCGGCCGCGGAGCTGAACGACCGTTACAAAAACCCACTTCCGGGCAGATCTTACAAAACAAAAGCCTCCAAACGCTCAATCGAAACCCTCTGGAAAGTTCACATTTTAGCCCTAAAAACAATATTTTGCATATGTTTGAACAAGTTCTGGTAAATAAATTAAGAACTTTATATTTAAATTTTAAACTTGTAAACTTTCTAGCCATTTCTAAGAATATAATGTCAAAGTATAATTTTGAAGAATAAAGAAATAAAAGAGTCATAAATGAAAAAAAAACGTGAAAAATAATAATGGGACAACTTTGTGAAACTAATATAAAAGGTTATTTTAAAAAAACCCATCAAACTTGTCTTAGTTTGGTAAACTAGCGGCCCGAAACCAGTGCAGAAACATGTAAGAGGAGTCAATAAATCTACAAGCTGGTCCATTTAGACACATTTTACCTTAATAATAATAACTGTCTTTAAAGAGAAAAGGATATTTTGTGTCCCTTAAATAGAATACATTTTCATAGTCTTTCTAAAATACCTGTAAAATATTTTGGCCAAAATATTCAAGTCACAATCAGTTTAGTTAAAACGCCAGATTTTAGCGAAAGCAAAATAATTTAAATTAATTGTCTTTATTTTGGAGACGTACTGAACTTTTTGAGTTTCCGGCTGTAGCAGGACTGTCCCTAAAAACAATGAGCTGGATCAATGAGCCAATCACAGTGCAGAGATGTAGGCCTGACCAGCACCTTTAGCCAATCAAATTCGAAAACAAGCATCTGTTCGGTAAGTTTTTCATTTGGGAGGATAAACAAAAGTCTTGGAAAACTAGTCATAACTTCAAACTAAAACAAGTTAGACACAAAACGAATTTCTTAAAACACTGTTACAGTACAAAAATTGTGCTTTTTAGAATTGTATTTAAATCAGGCAATAACCGAAATTTGAATATTCATTTATTTGTTTGTTTTATTTTGTGTTAATATTTAACACGTGTTTAAAAAGTTTTTATTTCCAGGTATTTTTTTATTATTAAAAAACGGCGAACGTTTAATAACCCTTAAGATGCTGTTACACATGCTCTCCTGCAGATGGAGCCAAATAACAAAAAACAAACATGGATGGAGAGAAAAATCTGACATGAGGATACAATTTGAATTTAATAAAGAAACTTATGTTTAAGTGGTGATACAAATTAAAAGGATGTATTTTCAATATATATATATATATATATATATATATATATATATATATATATATATATATATATATATATATATATTGAAAATACATACATATATATATATATATATATATATATATATATATATATATATATAGACTTGAAAAATGCTGTAAGAAGTCCTGAACTGATGCAGAAACATATAAGAGGTATTGCAGAGGTATCCAAGGTGGCACACAGAGTGAGTTAAGGGCATGTATCGGCGGCTTCTTCAGTGACAAAAGATGGAGGATTAAAGACCAGAGTAGTGCGAGTCTGATCAATAGACCCCAGGTTCATGACCTTATAGGCAGTCTCCAGTGACTTCAGGAAAAAGCAGCAGCTTCTGCAGACGTAGCAACACCTGACAGGTGAAGGAATGTTTCGATTTTTTAACTCAGAGGTGGTGAGAAAGAGCTCAGATTCCTCTTGCAGGAAATGATGTGTTCAGACATTTTTATAATTATCAAAACTAAAAATGTGACTTAGAAAATATTGTTTGTTGTCTGATATCTCATGCAGCTATGCAGACCTTTCCTAATTCTATTTATAGTGGAAGAAGGCTTTTTAATGATGCAGCTGGAGGCACTAGTGCTCGCTTTCATTACCTTTAGTTTTCCTGCAGAGGTAGAGTCTACAGTTTGCATTGTGATCTAATAACAGTATTTTTAACCACACTGCTGGTTTAAACTTCAATGCTGAAGCTTATATAAAACATTTTTTCAAATCTCACTTTGAAAAAAACTAAACAAAACACACAAATAAAATTGAAAAAAATCATTTATACATAATTTCATAATTTTAGCATTACTTAATTTAGGAGAGTTTCTGTTCTTTTTCATCATAGTAATTCCCACTGTGCATATTTCCGACTTTTTCTGATCTACAAACGTTTTAAAAATCAGAAGTTTGAGTACTTTTAGCAATTAAAAAATTACATCTTAAATAACAAAAATGTTGGTATTTTTAAGATTTCTTGTCTATGAACAAGTAATTTATAATAACGGGGGATTGTGGTGCAGCAGAAGGGCGGTCGGCCTCTGATTGGAAAATTGCAGGTTAGATTCCCGCCTTGCCCACCCTGTCGAAGTGTCCTAGGGCAAGACGCTGAACCCCACCTTGCGCCAGGTGGAAGGTTGGCGCCAGTGTTCAGCAGCGGAGCCGCCACCAGTGTGTGAATGTGTGTGAATGGGTTTGTGACTGTAAAGCGCTTTGGGCCGTCAAGGAAGGTGGAAAGCGCAATTTACCATTATTTTAGAAGATTATACTCTTTATTTAGTTGTCCCTTTATGTCAAATAAGTTGTTTTAACTGGAAATTATGGAAAAATACCATCCCAGCTAAGAGTTTTTGCTACTCGGTTGCAATATTTATATATGTAACTAATAATCAGTTAATTGGTAGGATTAAGTTGAATTGAAATACTTTTTTTTTTAATAAAAGGAGGGAGAACTGCAAAGATCATGGCCAAACTTAAAGCACTCAAGAGCTGCTGCTTGCTTAAAGTAAACAACCTAAAAATACCTGGTGCCTTTTTGTTGGTTTGTCAAAAGCTGCAACGCAAATTTGTGTCAGTCTTATCTGGGTTTAGAGGAACCTGACGGGAAGGTTGTGCAGGGGTTTGACCAACTGCTTCCCCAGCTGTGTGTAGCTAAATACATCAAATAAGAGTGGGATTGGGTACGAAACATAGCCCTAAAAATATTCTCATGGCTCCGTCTCACACCTTTATTGTGGAAAAAAAGGTGCAAAAGAGACAAATTAACCCAGCGTCACCCTCCAGGGTGGATCATTACCGCTCGTGTGTAAGCTTGTTTCCAAATACACCACTGCAAATCCAAAAATACCCTCTTTAGACCATTCATGGTCAGAAACAAGACATTGGAGGGAAACTAACAGAGCTCACAGCAATAACGACAAACAATTTCTGGTTCATCATAAACTGATTCAATTTTGAAAAGAATGTTAATCAAAGGAAAGTTTATAATTCCTATTCTTGAGTTTTTAACAAAGGTTTTCTCCATGAATCCAGCCTAGATTAGCAAACCATGTCAACTTTAGCTGCAGAGAACAGAAATAAAGTTCTTCACCCATAAATGACAAAAAGTAGAACATATCTACACATTTCCTCCTACTGTTCTCTTATCTTTATCTTATCTTTCAAGAGCCACTGATGAAAATAGTGTTTTTGCTGTTTGTAAACATGTTCTTGTGGCATTTTCTGATGATGAAGGACAAATTTAAAGAAAGCAGGGTCAACGGTCCCGCCCACAGCTCACAGACGAATGTATTTATTTTTTATTTTGGCTAAAAAAAGCATTATCATAATTAAAAGAACAGCTTTAAAATTGATCAAAAGACGATCAGCGTGAGACTTTAAATTATTCTCATTAATCTAAGATTCAAAATTAAAATTGGGATAAATTTGTCCCAAAGCCAGAAAAAAGAAATGATCATTGTTTTATTGATTATAAATATGCAAAGATTATTTTCATAAAAATTTTGTGAGTGAATTAAGTTATAAGGGATTTTTTTCCTCTGATCAAATTTCCCATGATGCTCGTGTATTTTTATTTTCATCGTTTGTGAGGAGCTTTCTGTCTTTCTTTAGATAAAGATGGAGCTCAGTGATTTATTTAAAGATAAGTATGATTTCGGCGCCGGCTTGTTTGGTGCTGCAACCTTTCTGTTATTCATAATAATGAGGTTATTTGTCTGAAGGCAGATCCAGGAAGTGGAGCCCGTCCAGCCCAGACCGCAGGTATTCCTGTCACACGGGAGCATGTCCTTGCTGCTGTCGGGTCGCCTGCTGTCTGTGTGCTGTCACATGCTAAACCGTCCCGTCCACCAGCATCACAGAACCAGCACATGAAGGCTGGATTTTCAGCCCACAACGAGAGGAATCAGCCAGCTCTTCTGCCTGACGGCTACAACAAGAACTGATTCTCGTCACGGTCCTCCCCAACCATCAGAGGAGCTTAAAATAACATGGATCGCAAAATGTCGCTGTAGAGGATGAGTTTTTTTTCTCTCCTTCCTTCAGAGGTTCCAGGTTTAAACAGCTGATCTTCCTATTTTTCTAGCGTGGATTTTACTAGAACACTTTCCTTTGTAAGTGGGGTTTTGATGGAAACTTTTGTGGATTACTGATCGGTTGAAGGGATCATCGATCGGGGGGCCAGAGGTCATGAGTTCTCCACAGCTCTACGCTTAGTGCCAAGTAAAACTGCCAGGATCAATACTGGCTCTGATGTTCACACCGAGGACGGGCTCCAAAACCGGCCCTAAAAATTCAATCACTGCCAAGTTACAGGATACCTTTGAGGATTTTATACTATCCTGAGAAAAAACTGATTCATCGATGCAAATCAAACTCACGGTACTGAAGGGTTACAGGCGGTGCTCAGACAACAAAAGCAGACATGTCCTTGTGTTCCTGTATTTTGCTGCCCTATGCATTGCTGCTGAGGGACCACCGGCAATTGAACTACCCCTGCAGTTACAAAAAAGTCTTTGAATACATGGAAATAATAAGCCCCTCCCCCTTCTTTCCGACTATAAAAGCCTGATAATGTTAATCTGTAAATCATCTAAACTGAGGGTTTCCAGAGAGATTCCATAGCTCACACACGCTGTTGTCAAATTAGACTCCAACAACTTCACAAAACGATGTGAAACAGTGAAAATAAAAACGTCCAACGTCTTCACAAAAGCTGATTTACAACTTAAGAGTGAATTTAGAAAATGTTAGTCAAGAAAAAATGTCCATACGCTGAAGTGAAGAAGAAAGAGATTTTTTTTAGCTCGTCTCCTCGAGATGACAACCTAACAGCTCACATCACAAAACAACAACTGTTTACTTAAGAAAAACAACAACAAAAATTACACCTAGTTATCTTGAGATCACGGGCTAATGATGTGACATCTTTAGAAAACACAAAAAGATTGGTTTTGATTGGAGATGATGACTGATTTGACAGTTGTTTCTGACCCAGCCACGCCCCAGGATCCTGAGCCAGACCCTGACTTAGCTACACCCCAGTACTGAAACCCTGGGGTGAGAAAATCGATTCATCGATCTGATTGGATCCAAGCTTAATAAATAAATAATTGATCCATAAAAGTAGATATTGATCTTTTATGCCTTTCCTTTTCCAGTGACCTAAAACTAGGTCACTAGTTTTGGTAGCCCTGTGGCCCCAAAAGAGACTAAATGGGTTTAGAAGATGAAAGAATGAGTCAGTTCAGAGCCTTACTAATAATCTGCACATTTTAATTGGAGCTTCTCCGTTTAAGAAACCATGTGACACTGTACGGTGTTAAAAATCTCATTGGTTTATTATTTCACTAATAAATTTAACAATATATGAACTGAATCAGATTAATATGAATGTCTTCAAAACATGTCTACATTACTACTGTGTATCTTTACAAATATGTCTAAATATGTAAGTGTGTAAATTTAAAATTGGATTGGATCAAATCGAGTAGATTGAAAGAATCAAATAAATTGTGAATCAAATCCATCCAAGCTCTAGTGAGACAAATCAAATTCACTCTGGAAATTGTTGATGACACCCAGCCTTACGCCCTGAGTAAAATCGCCCAGAGTAAAATCTAAACCCTGACCCAGCTACGCCACATGGCCCTGAGACAAGCCCATGTCCTGACCCAGTTACACCCCAGGGAGGACCCTATGACAAACCCAAGCCCCCCACCAAGCTTCAGGATTATTATTTGGCTCGCTGAACTCTGTTAAACTCCCAAGTTTGTTTTTCTTTTGGATGTCCATCCACAAATCCTAACATATGCTGAAGAAACAACCGCCTCCTTCTAATGATCATCTATCATATCTCATCTCATCAAGGCTTCTGTCTCAATCTGACAGAAATTATTAATCATCCTCTGGCCTTTGACGGTGCAGCTGCTAATGTCAGCCCTGAACTAAGACCTTCACCACCCAGGCAGAGATCTAGTACACACCATTAATGACAGTAAAGCCTCCTGTTTGAATACAGACTTTTCTTTCATCTCCTTTTTTTTTACCACCCCTCACCCAGATGCTCATTTGTCCTCGACTGCACCCCTAATGAAGACGTCTGCCGGTTTCAAAACTGCTGAGGAGCTCAAACACAGTTCTGTGTTACTGAACAGCAGATAATTAGCCGCACAGCAGGAGAACTGCCCCAACTAACAATCAGACCAGCCTGAAGGAACCTGCAGCGTGGTCCATCACACCAAGAAACAGAGTCAGAGAGGGAAACCAAAGAAGTTACAGAGGAAATATAAACAAATTCTGTGAGTTGTCCAGATACGTTCCCAACGGCCTTGACAACGTACGTTCAAATCCCCACTTTCAAAGAACAATCTATGTAAATACGGTTTAATGGGCTACCGCGTTCCGTTTGTATGACCATTTTTGGGCTCTACGTTCAAAACACACATCCATTGAGGGCCTTGTAATGTTGAGTGGTTGAACTTTGACCAATCAGTAACTCGGATTTGGTAGTGATGTATGCATGGAGTCCCTTTTTAATTCATGGGAGTGCCAATCGTTTGAAAGATGGTGGACTAGTAAACAGTGGCAAAAGATCCAGAAGAAGAAGCCCTTCCCTGCGTGTCCTGTGTGAATACCATGGGCATTCAAGAATGCTTGTTTAGAGAAGGGGTCCCTAGACTATGGCCCGCGGGCCAGATCCAGCCCGCCTCTACATTTGGCCTGGCCCCCTGAACAATATCAGAGACACATGATTTTATATTTTTTATATTTTGAGTCTGGTGTCGCGATGAAAAATGTGCCATTTTACTCCATCCTTCTGCGGTCTGTGCCTCTATCTGAACCCTCCCTCCCCCCAAAAAATCCCTGTCAAAGAGAGGAGACTATACTGTTCCGTTTCTATCTTTCAGTTCGCCTTTCGTGGTCTCCCTGATTCTTATATGTGATCATGTATGCTGCTTTTTCTATCAAACAGGTTTGAATTTTAAAATGTTTGTCTTTTTCTGTATGAAATTGGTGATGCATCAATCTCCCTTTTCCAGTCTTGAAACCAAAACAAGCTTTTCGCAAGGCTGCTGACACCTAATCCCAAACCAATACTACAGCATCTTAACAGCTCTTCTAAAAATATCACTTCCATTAGTCTGGCTTTTGAGGTAAAATTTAGATTTTTTGCAACCTGATTCCCTCACTCAGAGTCTGCGCCTACAAGCAGAAAGGCGGCGTTAAAGGCTGCCTGTGACTCCTTCAGTCTTCTGTTTCCGTTCTGAAGTGTTTTGGCATCGGTGCCAGATGCTGGGGACAGCTCTGAATCCTGCTTGATGAAGACAGACAAGAGTGTTGGCAGGTTCAAAGGCAAAACAAAGTTCAGCCTTTTGAAGTTCAGCTCTTCCTCGTCTTCATCTTCTCGCTTTTGCCGTCATTCACTATTCAGCTGGTAACAACCCCCTCCCTGCTCCCTGTGACTGGACTCACGTCACGCTGCATAAATACAAAGTGACAGTGCAGTTCAGCCTGCAGGAGCGTACGTGTGTGTGTGTATGTGCGTGTGCAGCAGTGTGAAAGTGTGAACGTGAGTCATCCCTCTCTGTCTCCTGTGTGAACTTGTTGTGGTTTGGTGTATGCTTTGTTCACACGGGAGGGGGGCACATGTACAAATACCACTGGGGATGGAAGGGGGGGGTGTCCGATACAAAAGAAACGCTCACTGAGAAGACTTTCACACAGAGCAGATGAATCTGAAGGCACACACACATTTTTTTCAAAAACATTTTTAAAAATATTCTCTTTAGTTTTGATGTTTTGGCCTTAATGGGGCTAATTATTATGAGTGTAATTCCAAACAGGTTATGCAAATTCACAACAATGCACACAAAAAAAAAAAACTTGAACAGGTTTCACTAACGGCCCTGCGACAGACTGGCAAACTGTCCAGGGTGTCCCCTGCCTATCCAAGGACAGGCTCCGGCAGCCCGTGACCCCGAAAGGAATAAAACGGCAGAAAATTAGTAAATGAATGAAAGGTTTCACTAACTTTTTTGGCCAGCTCAAGTTCAAGAGCTTCCCATGAGATTTTAAATCCACATTTAGGAGAGTTCTGTACAAATTTACTTGCTACTCTTTTTAAAAACTCAACAGCAACAGCAAAAACACTGTTTCCTGCAGGGGTGGAGCTAGAGGGGACAAGCTGCAGGGTAGCTGCCCACCAGCAAAACAATGTACCCCTTTATTGTTATGTACAGGTTCAAATGTACAATTTCAAAGTCTAGTGATCCGGAAATTTCCCTAAAGTTTCTGTAAACACCAATTTTCATTGATGCTTGCTGAATTGGTGAAAACCCCAATGTATTGCACTTAAACAAATAGTCATTTGAAAAAAGTGTGTCGATTCATCAAATCTTCATATTCAGTAGGTTTTTACTTTGCCAAATGCGTGACGTCATATTTCCAGTTAAAAAAAAGTAGTATTGGTGTGTCTGAATTGCGCTAAAATCTAGAGCACTGGACAGTCCTACACTACATAGTCTTTTTTTAGGGGTGTAGTGGCAGAATTTGGACATATCATTTCAGTGGAGAAAGAAAACGTGCCAAAAACAGAAACAACAATCACATGTGGGCAAAGCAAGCCAGCGTACAAACAGAAACATCAGCCAGCATGTTGATGAAAACTGGAAAAGGTACAGCCATCCTGCAGAGGACTCATACCTGACAGTATCTGTTCTATGTCACGCCTCTGCCTGCTCCTTCACTCTGACCTCATCCAGCTGAGGAGCATAATTCCCACTATGGTGAGTAATAACTCAAGTCTGAGTCACTCTGGATTTCTCTCTCAGCACAAAAGGCAGCCTGTGCGAGCTAAATGAACTGGGAAGCAAAATGTGGATGTGCTCAGTGTGCAAAAAAAAAGGATTTGTCCCTCACTGATTCGGCAAGTTGTTCAACTTAAAAAGAAGAGAAAATCCTATAAGGTTCTGTTAAAGTGGGACAACTTGCAGAATCGATGAGAGCTAAATACCTTTTTGCCCCACTTTTCTTCTTCCCAGGGTGTTTGAGAACCTTTTCGGGGGATTTGACACCATGCGCTGCTTAAGGCAGATTGGTAGCTGTGTTAATGCACGAGCTTATGACAAGAGTGTTGCTCAAAAAAGCCGTGAGAGACGGTTCGTGTGCAACGTTCCCACCATATTTTCATGAACCCTGTCCAATCCCAGATCTTTTTTCCAGCTGCCAACCCTCATGGCTTCATCTTGCCAAACCATCCTCATCCTCAGACTCCTCCTGCCCCCCACCCGCCTCCTCTTTCTTAAGCCCTGTTGGTGTCAGCTCACATCCATTCAAACCACTTTCATGCGTCTCAGTATTTCTGGGAAAGACCGCAGAGACAAAATGAACCAAAAAGCACGAGAAATTGCAAACATTCAAAATACTGTCAGAAATTGGGTGAAATCCTTTTTTTTAATCAGTATGAAACTGCAGGAATCAGTATGTTTCATAATTAGACTACCCACGATAAGTGGACATTGAACACGCATTTAAAGTTAAACCAGGTTGAACAATCAGGGACTCGGCTTTGGTAGTGACGTACAGTATGGATGGCGTCCCTTTTCATTCATGAAAGTGCCAACCATTTGAAAATTGATCATGGAGGAGAAATTAATAATTGCAGTTTGTGCCTGAATTATATGACATATATCAGAATAGAGCTGTGAAAGAAAAAGCCTTCATCAAGCAAGATTCCCCAGATTTGTACCACTTTTAACATTTTCACAGAGCTTCTTCCTACTGTGGGTGACAAACATGTGCTAGTACATAGTAGAAAAAAGAAGAAGAAGCCCCTCCCTGCTTGACCTGTGTGAACACCACAAGATAAATGCGCATTCAAGAACCCAAGTTTACCCGATGTGACGGGTATTAGAGTTTACCTTAAACTCCACCGACTGTTGCAGGTGATTCGTTGCCATGAACATTTACACGACCATGTGACCTAGACAAAGCAGCAACGGTCTACCGTCCTGTTCACAGATGAGTGTCTGGTCAGAAATGATGGTCGTCAGCATTGCTGGAGAAGGCAAAGGTGGGCAATAAGCGTTTTGGTTGAAGAAGTGCAACAGTCTGGACCGGCATCACCAGTCAACACAAAACCAATTTGGTTCTTGTAGATGGGCTAATCACTGCACATTATTATCTACACAGAACGCATCATCATTCCCCAATTCCACCAACACACCCTCAACTTTCTGTTCATGGACGACAATGCTCCACCACATCCTACCAAAATTGTTGCACCTCAACTTCAGAAAGTGGGAATACCTCATATGGTATGACCAGCAATGTCCTCTGACCTGAACCCCATAGAGCACATCTGGGACCAGCGGAAGCAGACACTGGAGGATCGTACCCCACCCCCAAGTGACCTAGCAGAACTGCACGTAGCACTTGTAGAAGAGTGGAACGCATTGCCTCAAAATACCTCATGAGATAAGTGAGGAGAACGAGACGTCACTGTCAAGCCGTCATGGCGGCAAATGGTAGAAATACCCGCTATTGACATGGACAATTTTTATTATTTAGGGCCGTCTTTATTATCACCTTAAATTCTGGGGGACCTACTACGTATTCCATTAAAATTCAGACAAATTGGAAAAGCAGTATTGTAAATAATAATATCCTAGACTTATAGTGAGTAGTGTAATATCAGTGATCACATTAGTCAACATTTAGTCAACACAAACGATAAGTCAAAAATAAGAAAAGGAAACTATTTTACCAGCCTTTACCGGTTCATTCCCTACCTTCAAAATATAAGATAATTAAAAAAACTGAAATAAGAGTTTAAAAAGTTTAAAGTTTTTTATAAGTTTAAAAAGTACTAAACTTTGTGTTTAAAATCAAAACAATTTTCTCATTTATTAATGTCACCAACTTCAGGGTGTGTGCATGACAAAAACTGCTAATTATCTCTCAGAAACACTTTTGGGAAGGTCATTCAAACCAGGAAGAGCCGTTCATTTTTTTTTTCAGGATGTGGCTAAAGAAAGCAGCAAGCCGCCGTGAAAACCTACGTTTACTCCGCCAAGCCGCCTCCCACACGCAGCCGAGAGAGAAGGCGTGCGGAACACATTATGACAATTGGTCACACATGAACTGACACACTTCACAGAGAGGAGTGGGTTTTGCAAAACGGAAACAAACAAACAGAGATTTGAATTAGATGAAGAGGGTGGGTGGGCACATTGCTTTACGTTAAAAAAAAGGGAGGAAAAGACAAAAGAAAGGAAATTTAAAAAAGAATGCTTGATGGAGAATGAAGGAATATTTTCCTTTCTGGGATTTGCTAGCTGTGCCTGGTTTATTTCTGCTCTGTTTCTGCTCTGTTTTAGCCAAGTGCACTTCTACGATCAAGCTAGCAAGACACTTGCTACATAAAATCTGAAAATAATTTAAAAAAATGATTAAAGTTTGTGTATTTCTTCAGGAATGACTAACACAGCCAACAGAAAAATCAAAAAAGTCAAAAAAGAAAGTAAACTCAGTGATAAATGCTAGATTTTGGTGTTAAAAGTGTAAAGTAGAAAGAAAAAACAAAAAAAATTCTCAAGAATATTTAAGAAAGCTTTAAAAATTACTTAAAGGTACAGAAATGCTCACATTTTTATCAAAAGAACTAACTAATTAATGCTAAACAATGCTATAAGATATAAAAAGATATCGGAAAATGTAAAACATCAAAAATAAGTCATTTCTTGTCAAAAAATGTACATCTATCGAAAAACAACTTTGAAAAAAAATTACCCCAAAAAAAGCAAATAATATGACAGATGCTAAGTGAACTAAATGGATAATATATATTGAAAAAAGGAACACCAAATTAGTTGCAATGTAAGATAGCTCAAAAGATGCTTAACCATTTATTTAGCACTGTTTTGAATCAGCAAGGCAGCTTAGCTACTAAGTGTTGTAAAAAAAAATGAAAAAGCTGAATAATGTCAAATGTTAAAAAAAAGTTAGAAAATATATTTTCAGAAAAAACTATTTTAAAATAGGAAATGAAAACGCTTAATAATTCCAGCTACTTTATTTTTGCTATGATGTATAAATGCTAGCGTTAGCTAAAGAAATGTTAACACAGATTTTTTGAAAAATGGCAAACTTTTTCTGATTTTGTCTTTTTTTTAACTTGTTAACTTTCAAAATTCTTTTATAAATATTCTCAAAACAACTTAAAAAAAAAGTAGGGTAGTTTTTCTATCACTCATTCTAAAAGACCTACCACAAGATCTACCACAAAATCCCGAAGAACACTGACACAGTTTAAGTTGAGTAAAAGTGGTGACATTTGTTTTCCATATTTCACCATTCCCCTAGGGAAGCTGTCACAGTAGTATTTAGGAACCATTTGGTGGATTAACCCCCTAATCTAACCCATTAATGCTGAGTGTCAAGGGGAGAGTTTTTGGTACGACCCAGACGTGGATTTAAACCCATAATTGCCCAGCCTCAGGGTGGACCCTCTATCACTAGGCCCCTCAGGTGTGAAGAAATATTTACATTCAAAGCCCATAACTGTGCTTTTAAATAACAGTAAAAATATTGTTGAGCTGATTTTAATAATACCGGTACATTTGATGGAAAGGTATTAACCCCCAAGAGGAAAGCTGAGAGACTTAGAGTGTATGGACAGGAACATCATGAGTCATGAAAGTCTGAGCCAGCTGAGCGTTATAGTAGACTGGCAGTAACTACTGATCTCATTCAGATTATTTTCACAGAAATAATCCCTTCAGATTGCCGTGTGAAGAAGGATGTTTAGGAGGACAATGATGGAATACAGAACAACAATGGGATAGTTTTACAATCCGGCAGCAGCTATACATGTGACTGTAACGTCAGCCAGTTCCAGAAGAGGTGGTGGTAGGCATTGATCAAACGTCATCCAGTACATAAGTATGGAGCCCTAGGCATGACATTAAAAAAAAAGTTAAAATAAATACGGTTCCCTCAGACTTATTGTGGCCGCATATTATTTTGTGCCCACAAATTAGCATTTTGTGGGCACATTTAAGCATTTTGCGAGCACAAGTAAATATTTTCTGTATGCACAAATGAGCATTTCGTGCACCAATTAAGCATTTTGTCTGCACAAAATAGCATTTTATGTGCAGGCATAAACATTTAATGAGCATGAATTAGCATTATGTGCCTGGAAATTTGCAATTTTGTGCAAATAAATTAGCAATTTGTGCAAGCAAATTAGCAATTCTGTGCAGAAATTAATATTATGTGGGCACAAATTAGCATTTTGCTGGCACAAATGAGCAATTTGTGCACACAAATTAGTGTTTTGTGTGCACAGTGAGCATTTTTGTTTGCACAGATGGGTATTTTGTTCACCAAATCAGCATTTTGTCTGCACAAAATAGCATTTTATGCGCAGACATTTCCTTTTTGTGCTTAAAATTTAGCAATTTATGAGAACAAATCAGCATTTTTTGTGGACTAATTATTATTATGCTGGCACAATTTAGCTTTTTGTGTGCACAAATTAGCAATTTGTTGGCTTTGAACACAAATATTAGTATTTTCTGGTCAAAAGCTAGTATTTTGTGAACACAAATTATCATTTTGTTGGCACAAACAAGTGTTTTATTAGGTACAAGTTAGCATTTAGTGCACAAACTGCACACACATTTTTATTTTCCCACTACAATTTTGCACAAATGAGAAAAGGACAATACTAAAATGCTAATATGTGGCCACAAACTAATAGTTCGAGGTGGCAATTTAAATGTTGTTTGGAATGCCAAGTCCAGGGCTCTGTATGAATGATCATGTGAGTAGATGCCAACCCCCCCCCCCCCCCCCCCCCGCCGCCTCGGCTCGCCTCGCCTCGCGTGCTCCACTCGTGGCACTTTCAGCACCAGACACTGTGGACAGCTCCGCTCCCACGGTTTTAGTTGCGGATGTGATCAAGCGAATCTGGAGACCGACTGCAGCTTCGGCTGCAGAGCAGCGCCAAGATGCAGATGAAGCATCGTGACCATGGCAACAAAGGAGGATCATAAACTTCTCTGCCCATGCGGGCAAAGCCACGCTCGGGGAGGACCGGGCATGGCTCCCATACATCCCGCACTCCCCTTTGCACGTGCATTAAGGAGAGACGCGTTTAAAAGCAACAGCCGAGTTCCCACATGGTTTTCTCTGCAGCCGACAGTCAAGGCGGAGTCTGGCTGGAAGAAAAAAAAAACCCACTAGCATGCGTCCAGTGCAGCTGCAGACGCCTCCAATCAACGGGAATAGCCGAGCACAACTGACGCCGTCAATGCTGCACAATGAAAAATCAGAGTCATGCATGCATGTGTCCGTGTGTGCGTGCGTGGGAGGTGTCCCGTAAACTAAAAATGAAATAGAATACAAAAAGAAAGCGAAAACCCGCACGGGAACCCCATGGATGGACGCAGCTAAAAACGCCCAAACGCCAGGCTGGCCGGAAGCCTCACCTGTCTCGAGGTGCAGAGAGATCCGCGCCTCGTTGATGTACGGAGTGTCACTCTTGGAGCGGACCCTCCGGATCGGTCTGCGGTCCACCTCTTCCTCCGGGGCCGCCGCCATCATCGGCGAGCCGGGCAGAGTCCACAGGCGACCGGCGGGACTGCGAGGGAGGGAGAGAGGCGGCAGCAGTCCCTTCTGCACCGCCCAGGAAGGAGGGTGTGTGCGTGTGTGCGTGTGAGTGTGTGTTTGTGATAGCAGTGAAAGGAGAGAGGGAAGTGAAAGGGGATCATTGTTTTTATTTTTTTTATTATAGGATTAAACTAGAGAAAATACATTAAAAGATTATATAATGACAAAACTCTGACTCTATATTAAATGAAATCTATAACTCAATCTAAAATTGTATAGAAATTAAATGAGGGAAAAACAGCAAACTAAGCCACAGGCAGTGCTACCTGCCCCCGCTGCACCCCCGATTGCCCCCTTTTTACCTGCCACTTCAGGCCCCTGACACTCCTATGGTCAAAGGGGTGAGTGACAAATTCATTTAAACAAACTGTTTTAAATGGCAGCTTTTCTGTTGGTTTTATCTCCATAGCAACCATTTTATTTTACGGTTGCATGAAGGGTACAAACACGTCAATGCCATTTTTTAGAAGAATAGGGAAAAGTACATATTCGGATTTCCTTGGCAACTGAGGTTTTTGTCAACTACGCCCACATTCATAAAATAGTCATTCATTAATTTTCTAATCCGTTTTTGTCCCTTACCAGGTCGCGGGGGTGCCGGAGCCTATCCTGGCCACTTGCAGGCAAAGGCAGGGGACACCCTGGACAGGTCGCCAGTGTGCCAGGGCCACAATCACACACCTATGGACAATTTAGAGCAGGGGTGTCAAACTAATTTTCACCGAGGGCCACATCAACATAGTGGCTGTCCTCAAAGGGCCAGATATAACTTATGCATGTAACTAAATGTAATGAAAAATAAACGTAACTACTCCTTAATGATAAAAAACTCATTTATTTACCATAACTTTTTAAAGTGAAAATAACACAGAAAACCTGTTTGCTTGTTACTCTAGCATTGATCCATTTGATTCTGACGGGTTAAGTTATGTGGACAGTGTTTAAGTCCTAATGTATAGTTGCCCAATCTGATATTTCAAGTCCAATTCCCCCTAGATATGAATAAATACACACCAATTTTTAATTTTCTATTTTAAGAAATTAAAAAATTTTAGGCTCTTCTGGGCCACAGAAAATGACATGGCGGGCCATGTTTGGCCCGCGGGCCTTGAGTTTGACACATGTGATTTAGAGTAACCAATTAATTTTAAGCATGTTTTTGGACGGTGGGAGGAAGCCGGAGTCCCTGGAGAAAACTCTCGCATGCACGGGAAGAACATGCAAACTCCACAAAGAAAGGTCCCCCATTGACGTTTTGTTTCAGGTCCCCCAGCCGGGACTTGAACCATGGGCCACAGTGCAGCCTAAAATAGTCATTTCATTCATTCATTCATTCATTTTCTATACCGTTTATTCCCTTTCGGGGTCACGGGGCTGCTGGAGCCTATCCCGACCACTTGGGCGAAGGCAGGGGATGCCCTGGACAGATCACCAGTCTGTCGCAGGGAAGAATGTCCACAATCACACACCCATTCACTCTCACACTCACACCTATGGACAATTTAGAGTTGCCAATTAACCTATGAAGCATGCTTTTGAAATGAATGAATGAAAAAAAAAATAACTAAAATAGTCATATTTTTTATTATGTTGTTTTGTTCAGCTTGGACCAACAATTTATGCATTACATTTTTCACAATATACCGGCAAAAAATGTGCTAGCAAAAAAGAAACGACACTTTCGCTAGCACGCCAGGCTAACGCCATTCAAAATACAACCTCTGATTCAACTTTTTTTTCCAAGTTGCTTCCTAATGATGAGTTAGGAAGATAGATCAAAATTCCTAGGAGGAGTTTGAACTTGTAGAAGGTAATCAAGGTGGGCTTTTGACAGTGACGGATAGTGAAGGCCTCTTTAGCTCTGACCCTGCCTGGCAACAAAGGACAGCTGAAATGTAATTGGTTAAATGCTCCAATATGAAAATGCATCTGTCTGGAAGCAGCAAAACCATCATAAACACAATAAAATGGAATGGACAGACCAATTGGAATGATTTAATGAGTATGCATAATTTAATTAACAAATGATTCAGATATTTTCAGGCCCCCCACTGGTTTTTGAAAGGGTCAAAGGTCAACGAATCTTCAACTGTAGTTGAAGACTTAAGATGGTGGTATCTGTGTGAATTTTAGAGAAAAATCGCCTATACAAACATTTTTCTTCCCTCTTATTGTGTGAAAATGTGCAAATCGACCAATTTCACACTTTTCCACAAGATGGACCCCCAAGTTGTAGGTCCTGTTGCCATTTAATAAAAAAAAAAAATCAAAATTTTGTTTGGATATCCCTGACACATGTGTTTTAGTTTCATTCAGAAGAATTTAGAAACAAATAGTGAAGGGGCCGGGGGAAAGCAACTCGAAACTGCAGAGGATGTGAACAGGTAGATGTTATGATGATGTCACTGATGATTTTATGTTTAAAAAGGCAAGAGAATTCCAGTTTTACTATTTGTACATTTGCACTTTTGTAGGTTTAAGAATCACAAGAAAGTACATACATCATACTATGAATAATTCCACTCACAAAAATTATACAACTGTTTTTTAATCGTCTCAAAAATTGACTATATATAAAATAAAATCATTATTACATAGCATTACAAAATAAGTGTTAATATAGTAATAATTCAAAACATAAATAAAAGTAAGTATAATCACTAAAATTATTTTATTTCATTTTATTTTGTTCATTTGTAGTTATATTTTTTATATTAGTATACACACAAACATATTGCCTTTATTTGCCTTATTGTTTTTATACATATTTTTGCTAAATGGTATGGTTACTTATATAGTTCAGAAAATAATTATGTTTTTGTGTTTGTATGTATGAAGGCTCAGTGTTCTTTGGGGCTTGGGAGGGGTGTCCAGTGTTTTGCCCAGGGCAACAAACTAGCCAGGACCGCCTCTGTCACCAAGTTAAAGAAATAAATAAAAATTGAAAGCTGTAAAAGCCATGTTACAGGCTTAAAAACTAATAATTATGTATATAAAGAAAAAAAAACATGGAAAGGATTTTTTCGGATTGTAATAAATATGTTTACACCAAAAATCATGGAAAAACGCTTTTTTAAACAATCACTTCTGTGTTTTTGAGTCCTTTTTGACAGTAGGTTTGCTGTAAATCCATCCGATCACAGTTCTGTTGGTTGTTTGGCTATAGTAGATATTTTTATTTCCGGGGATTGTTTGTGACCCCTGCGTTCAGGGTTATGCTGGTTTTGTGTGCAGCAGTGCAAAAGCTCCCCCTGCTGGTTCTAAAATGGTATGATCGAAAGCCCGTCTTTGTTGTTTACCTTGCCCTCCGCTGTGATTGGCTGTCGATACTCCAGCTGATCCGACACAACACACCCCTGCTCTGAATGAGGAGAACACTACTATTGAGTTTCTGATTGACAGCCTGGTTTTGCTCCGACCTGAAGTTTTCGCCACATTTGAACTCTCATTTCCCAGGAGAGACATCTTCTTAACTCTAGAGGTTAGAGCTCCTCCTTCACGCTCACAGGACTCCAAGCAGCACCACGTTTAGCTGCGCTAGCTAGTTAGCTTTAGCTTAGCCTTTTAGCATTGGAGTGAGCTGCTGCGTCCGTTCTTGGACGTAAATGTTTGAACTATTTTTACAAACAAAAATGCACCCTTCAGGATTATTGTTGCCACAAAGTGCTGACATGTAGCTTTTTCACCACGTCTACGACCAAGGACGTGCACGGGAGCAACACAACACTTGTCTTTTCCTTTTAAAAAGTATGAAAATTAAGTAACATTTTTAAATAAAGTACTAATAGATAAATACTCAGCTATGAGACCTGTGTAGGTGAAAGTGATACAGTTGTCATTTTTATGTTAGATTATTGTCAACATAGGTAAACTTCTTCATAGACGTGGAGGCAAAACAATAAAACAAACAGTAGAGGCTTTTTATATTGACATAATGTGCTGCAGGCATAATCAACATGAATCAAGTTTGATCCAGATGGTAGTATTTTAAACACAGACATCCAACATCCCCAGAATGCAGAAATTATTAATTATATTTAAAATTATAATTGTAGTGTTGCTGTGAGGATTCTGCAGTTTAGTTCGGTGTTTCAGTGGTGTTTTCAGACATGTTCTGTCCTCCGTCAGTCACTCCAGGTTCATGTCAATCATCCACAACTGTCTTCATTTCTGTTCATTGTCTTCAGTGAGTAGAATTGTCTGCTTTTCAGTTCTACATCATAAGATCATCTGCTTTGTCCCTATTTTGTTTCTCTACGGTTTTTGCCCTGTTTAGGTTTATTTATTAAATCTTTGTGTTTCTGCCACCAAGTCCAGTTTCCTGCATTTTGGCTCTTCCAGGTCCTGATAGTTGTATCTAATGTGACTCTTGTTCTATATTGGAATTCACAGCCAGCTAAACTCTCTTTTGCATCTTATCCTGGTGTGATTGGCAAGATTTTAATCCGAAAGACCGTGAAACTGAATGATACAGAGTTTAAAGAAGGCACTTCTGACAGAAAATAGTACAATAAACATGAACAGATTCATAAAGGTTCTTACTCTTATTGCTGCTCAACTGGGTTTAAACAACTAGATTTGACCAAAAATGGGCAAACTCCTCTCGCAAACTCTCACCAGGTATTTGGATGAAACGTTTCAAGGAAGAAGATTTTAAGTCCAGTTGCTGTGACTCAACTTCCAGACTCCGTTCACCAAGTTGAAACTAACTTTTTTTTTTTTTTTTTTTTAATGTTTGACAATACACTAAAACATTGCAAGCATCAATGCAAAGGGGAGATGCCAGAAGTAACTATAACAGACCTGTATTGAGAAAGCTACGAAGTCACCTTAAATGAGGTTGATTTATTTTGAAACTTGACCTGGTGTTTTATTTTGTACTTAGAAACCAACTTCCTGTCCCCGCACAACCTGCTCTTTGCAGGGCAGCTTTCATCATTATAAGCCTTATTAAAAATGAAAAAAAAAAAAAAGTGTCCTAGAACAAAGAAGGCGTCTGCGTCACGAACCCGTTCACTTATTCTGCTGAAGAGCTCTGGATTTGGACAGTTTTCATGGACTGTCATAGGAATTTTTTTCCTAGCAACCTTGTTTGAATAAAAAATTGTTCAATTTTTTTTTTTTGTGGTAATTTTTATAAATTATTTTCTATAATAGTGATATATACACGCGTCAACTGTTTTTTTTAGAGGCATGTAAGAGCTTTTTTTTCTTTTATCAAGGCCTTAGATGGAGTGATTGGACTGTAGAGAAAAGTCAAAATGTTTGCATTGAAATATACGTTGGGAGACTTTTAGTTTAAATTTCAGCTTTAAGTCACCGTGTTTTTTTTTTTCTTTCTTTCTTCTCAAATTTCCAGACGCTGATGATTCTTCGGCAGTTCACCTGCAGAGCCGTGGTAAACGCTTGCACTCAGGCCCGCATCAGAAGACTGGCTGGAAGCAGAGAGATGGCCAAACCCAGCTCCGGTATGCCGTTGCAGCGTCCTGACATAGAAACCCGGGCTGTGTGCGGGCGGGGGGGCGTGCTAACTGTCCCGGTGCGTTTTTCTGTAGACCTGGCAGCATTCAGGGACTTTTTTGCCAAAGCTGAAAACATTGCCATCCTCACCGGAGCTGGGGTGAGTGCCGAGAGCGGAGTCCCCACTTTCAGAGGTGCTGGAGGCTTTTGGAGGAAGTGGCAGGCGCAGGTGGGTACCAATACCTGAGGTCAGAACTACAACAATAGAGACTAAATTAGGCATGAGACGTCAATTTCTTGATGTTCATCTGCCTTCTGAGGGCAAAAGAAACATCCGAATGTGTATTACATCACCAACAATTTCTAAGGGGGTTTACAAAAAGGGAGAAACCATTTTATTAATGCACATAATCAAAAACTTGGCTTCCTAGACGTTAATCTTGGTGGAAACTTTCTCTCTGTACCCATTTTTAGCCATTGTTTGAAAAAATATATATAAACAACACACTCCAAAATAAAGGTTGGAGTATATGATATGAATTTTTTTCTGTCTGTCTGTCTGTCTGTCTGTCTGTCTGTCTGTCTGTCTATCCATTCTGAAATGTTAGACACTTCAGAGTTCATTTGTTCATTTCAAAGTATCTTTAGAGTCCAAAGACATCAAAAATAAGAAAAAATAAAGTTGCAAGTGGCATTGTATGGCGTTGCAGGCGCTGCCCTCACACCTCACCCTTGCTGCCTCCCATCACCTCCAGGTCTGTGTAACTTTTAGAAGAATCGGCAAAAATAGACTCTTGGATTTCCTTAGCAACAATGGAGGTTAACCACAGCCACATTCTTTCATTCTATTCCATTTTTTTCCACAGTAGCTTCCTAATGACGCTCGAGGAGTTGGGGGGTGACAGCGAAATCTCTAGGAGGAGTTTAAATTTGTAGAAGGTACTAAAGATGCCTTAAAAAAAAAAAAAAAAACTAAAATAAAAAAAAAGATGCCAGCCTCTCTTTGAAGTCAAAGGTCAGGGGGAATTCTGTGGTGGTTGTGTGTGAAAGTTTGGTAGGATCACCGTTATTTTTCTCATATTGTGGGAAAATGCAAAAAAAATCGACATATTTCTCACTTTGCCACAAAACTGCCACTGAGCCTGTGGTCATCCCATAATAAGCTCAAAACTTTATTTGGAGATCTTTGTGTGTTTTGGGTTTGTTTGTGGATTTTAAAATATTTTTTAAAGCCTTTAAGGAGATATTGGCTCTATTCATTTTTTGACAGTTTTTGTTGCTGTGATGTCATCAATGTTTTGGCGGTGGGAGGGGGGGGGTAGTTTACTATGCCCCAAAAAACCTTTTTTTTCACTGTATACTAGGTGTGTGTACATTTTGGTGAGTTTTTGAATAGAAATTAAGTGGAATTTTTAGAATTTGTACCAAAAAGGGTCTTGTCTTTGCTCCCTGGGGCGGCTGTGGTGCAGCCGTGGGGTGGTCGACTTTGATTGGAAGATATATTAAAGTGGCAAGACACTGAACCCCCCCTTTGCCTTTGGCTGGCGCCAGTGTTTTTGGCAGCGGTCTGTGCAAATGGGACTGTGACTGTAAAGCGCTTTGGGCCTTCGAGGAAGGTAGAAAAGCGCTGTTCAAGTATACGCCATTTACCATTTCCTTCCTCCTGCGTCAGGACCTGGCCACCCCCGAGGCCTTTTCTCGAAATCCATCCCGTGTTTGGGAGTTCTACCATTATCGCCGTGAGGTCATGCTCACCAAAGATCCCAACCCCGCTCACAAGGCCATCGCCGAGTGCGAGGAGCGGCTGGGCAAACAGGGCCGGAAAGTCACAGTGATCACCCAGAACATCGACGAACTCCACCGCCGTGCCGGCTCCAAAAACATCCTGGAAATCCACGGTGAGGACTTCCTGTTGTGGTCATTTGGAGGTGAATGCAATAAAGTTCTGAAATTCAGTTACTTTTTGCACACAGGCAGCTTGTTTAAAACCCGCTGCTTGAGCTGCGGTCACGAGGAGGCCAACCACAAGAGCCCCATTTGCCCCGCCCTGAAGGACAAAGGGTGAGAGCTTCCCTTTGTGACCAAATATTTTGAATATAGTTTGTTTGTGAGAAATATAGATTGCAGGCGCCAAAATGCCAGAGAAAAATGACTGGTTCAGGCAGTCAAATGTCAGCTGAATGCTATCGGATCCAGCAAAAATCAAATGTCACACTGAAAGCATCTCTGTCACTTAATGCGACATTTGAAACGGATGAGCGAGGCCCGACAAATGCTCCAAACCAGGCTTACAAGCGGAAAGTGGAGTTGGCATAACAACAGATTGTGTTATGTTGTCTGGGTTGACAGTTAGCAGTCACACACGAGCAGAAAATAATGAAGAAGTTACTAGAAAAACAATCTACAAGCATGACTTTTCCAATTTGTATGCTTGGCATTTATTCTGAAAGGGTTCCACAATTTCCTGTCAGTTTTTTTTTACAATATAATTTTTCTTTTTCTTTTTTGCACTGTAATACATAGAAAAAGTATGTTTTTACACTTCCCAATTAGTTTTTGAAATATATTTTAATGCTTTTTTTATTTTTGAGTTTAAAAAATTGTGTTTATTGAACAGATAAAGAATTCTCCAAGCCTTATCAGGCCTTGTACAAAGAAGAAATCCTCCTTCACTGTTTGTGTTAGTTTTGGCAGGAAAAAAATTGCAATTTTTAAAATTTAAATCGATTTTCATTAAAATAGCATTTTTTATTAATAGTAAATTAATTTAAAAAGTTGACAGCTGGATATTGCTACCCATTTTTGTTAAACCAGTAATGTTAGTTTGGGGATGTGGGGGACTGTCAGCTAGTGGGAGGAAGTGTAAACAGAGAGCTCTCAGCCCAAGGACCTTTGTGAAACTTATAATTCTTAAAAAAAAAAAAAATTAAAATAAAAAAATATTGTATAACGAAGATTAGCTCCCGGTAAGCTTTCCTGACGATTGTGGAAAAAAAAAAAAAGTCATCAAAGGAAACAGAAGAAGAAAATACTGCATTTGAGCCTTATCTTTGAAGGAACACCAGCAGCATTCGAGTAGAATCAATGTTTTTGTAACATCTGGCTGTCTTCTCAGAGCTCCAGACCCAAACACGCACGACGCCCAGATCCCCGTGGAGCAGCTGCCGCGGTACGCCCCTCTGCTTTTCCCACCGCTCTACTTTCTTCATCTGCCGAGACGGCGTTTCTCTGCGTTTCAGGTGCGAACGGGCCGGCTGTGGTGGCCTCCTGAGACCGGCGGTGGTGTGGTTTGGAGAATCTCTGGACGCAGACGTCCTGTCCCGCTCTCATCAAGTGTTGGACGGATGCGATCTCTGTCTTGTGGTGGGTTCCCTTTAGTTTTTCTTTACGATTCATTATCAATTGATGCGACACTGAATTATTGATTTTAAAAGCTTTGCAGTTGAGTCAAAAATTAACTTATGTTGGAGCTTTCGGACTCTTTTGGCCATTTCTTAGGATTATTTTGTACAAAATCTAAATTCAAAGTTCACTTCTCTTGGATGTGAACAGTGTTGCTCTAAGCAGTTTAATCGTCTCAGATCATGTTCTTCTTTTCCATTGTAGGTTACCAGGAAGTAAATTATTTCCTGGTTTGAACTACTTTGACAAAACATTCCTTTAATTAAATGTGTTCAAGGTTACGCCCCTTAACTTAAGTTACTAAGTAGTTTAGACCTGATTAGAGATCACATTTTTTTAAAAGAATATATTTCTCTATCATTTGTTCGTTTTATAATATCAAATTTGAGCTTTATTTCCTGATTTCTAATTTTAAGGAAGAATGCTCTAAAGTCATCTTTTGGCTCCTGCATCACTTTAGAAATCCTTAAAAAAGGAAAAAAATATTTTTTAAATATTGCCATTGCAACCACACAGACCAGCTCTGAATATCTATCAGACAGGCGTTTGGCTCCTTTACAGCAAAATATGTTGAGGTTTTGTTTACTTTTTTGGAAAAATAACCCAAATAATAAAAAAATATATATATTAATGCATTTAGACATTTATTTTACAGAATTGTTGAAAATAATATGGTGTACTACTGTACTACCATAAGTTAAAAGTTCTATTCTGATGGATTTCCCGTCTCCCCCGATTCCTCTCCTGGTTTTTATGCTTTTGTTATATTTTTTTCTGACTCATCTGATCTGTTTTTGCTTCACAATCTCTGCTTGAGTCAGGCTTTCTGGTGAAAGCAGGAAGATGGAATCTGTTGGTTCCTAAAGATGCCTATTTCTTTCTAATATAACATTAAAAGTGTGCAATTGAGAAAAGTATAAATATATTTGAAAACCTACTCTAAACATCTTTGGAGTTATTTTGAAAGCGTTCACTGTGGTCTTTTAACCCCATAAAGCTCGCTACATCAGAAAATTGACTGAAAATGTATTTTATTTTTTGACTTAATGTGATTTTTAAACCTATTGAAAAAAAATGATTACGATCGGTTGGGTGATTTGGTAAGTTTTTGTTTACAATGTTGTCTTAGGATGCAAAAACATTGATATGCTTGTTCAGGGAATAAAAAATTAATTGCCTTATTGACCCACTGTCTCAAATATACCGGTAATACATGCATTTTTAGCATGGTGTAACTGTATTATAAAGAAAATAATTATCAACAAATTTAGCATTCTTTCAATACAAGTACTCATTTTAAAAAATAAATGACAATAGATGAGTTATTCTCACCATAAGGTGTTGAAAACGTACAGAACTTTTCTCAAAGTTGTAGGACAGACTGTTGGCGTGGAACAACCCCGCCTCCTTTCCCCCTTCCCGTTGCGAAGCAGAGCAGGGAGATCGTGGCGTGTTTTCTGCGACAGAATTAAGCTCTTTTTCAAAAACCTGCTAAAAACACCCAAACAGTTTTCATAGGAGTGTTACTGTTGGAGCTGTCAGTAACTCACATGTTTCTCTGCAGGTCGGCACCTCATCTGTGGTGTACCCGGCGGCCATGTTTGCCCCGCAGGTGGCAGCCAGAGGCGTCCCCGTTGCTGAATTCAACATGGAGAACACGCCGGCCACCACACACTTTAAGCACGTGTCATTTTTTGCGTTATTTTTGCTCGTCTGCGGCTTCCCCTGCAGCCTTGCTCAGTCTCCACTTCTGTCCCAGGTTCCACTTCCACGGCCCCTGTGGGACGACGCTGCCGGCTGCCCTGGCGCGCCACAAGAGCGAACCAAACTGAGGCCGTGGTTGCTGCTCCAGCAACTTGATGGAGTTAGAAAAAAAAAGGAAAACAAAGGGATTTTTATCAGGGTTCTATTTCTAAAACTACAAAGCTGCTAGTGTGACAAAAAAAAAAAAAGAAAAGTGCAGAGCAATATTTTGTTGGACAGGAGGGGGCAGTGTTCAGCCACTGCAGTGCAGACTAGGCTGTTTGTGTTGTCAGTGCAGTAATGCCTGGATTTATGAAGTGTGATGAATGCGGTGTGTGACGCCTTCCAGCGGGCTTGAATGCAGTCGTGAGCACGTCTCTCCATCTTTCTGAAGAGGTTCTCCCCACATTTGGGGAAGTAAAAAAATAAAATCAAACTGCTGAGCCCCCATACTGTGTGTGTGTGTCGTGTAGTCGCAACAGAATTCATCAAAATGGGTCCTCAACCGATTCTCTATTGCAGCTGATTTTCTGCTTCCTTAAGGTGAGGTTGGGTCTGACACTTGGCTGCTCGTCCTCAACTCCCACCCCCCTCACCACCACCCCCTACAGACTTCTATAATCTGAGCATGAACACGCTGTCCTCTGGTCAAGTCCAGCTGTATCAGCAGAGCAGCTTCATCTCTCCAAGAACTCCTCGTTCTTATGGAGGTGAAGGCGCATCCTGGAGAAAGAACATGAAAAAATAAGCTGCTGCAATGTAGAAACTGCCTTTCGTGGCTCAACCGTGCATTATAAAAAGTATATACACATTATATACACACTACACACACACACGTGTGTGTGTATATATATATATATATATATATATATATATATATATATATATATATACATATACACGACGGTTTAAAAATGTTTAAACATTTTTACAAAAATGATGAAAATTAAATGCTGCTTTTGATTTGTTCACAAAATAAAAAATTAGATATATAATAGCACAAGCTTGGATAAAAATCATTTAATGTCCCACCTCGATCATCTTTTGATCTATTTTCATAGCATTCCCAGTGATCTTTTAATTATCATTATGCTGTTTTAAGCAAAAATGTAAAAATATTTGTCGATTTCTAGGACATAGTTTCTGCTGAGCAGCGGAAGTTCATGAGAAATTTGCCTCAGAGTTGTGGACAGGGCCGCTGGCGCAGAGTAAGCCCACCCCCACTTCCCCAGCCCCTCACAACCCCAACTTAACATTATGGCGTAACAAAAATGGCAAACTTGTTGGAGCTTTCCAGCCGTATAGAGCCAGAGGCCAGCTGGGCGCTTGTGGCTGTGTCACAAGCAAGTTCTAGAGTTACTGTGAATGCAGTTAATAAAGTCTGACTGACTGACTGACTGATGGACTCATCTCTGACTATTGTCTCACTTAATGGGCCTTTGTTGGTGAGCCTTATGTGTGGCACAAGTTCTAAGATAGACAACTGATCGATGGTTCGTCTTATAATCCGGTTTGCCTGATAGTACAGAAAATTATTAGTTTTCAATATTTTACTGCTGCAATTCAAAACCAATGTCTGGTTTTAATTCATACAGTGAATTAGGGATATTGTTAATTACTTAGTGCTTTTCCTATTTGGTGAATTTTAGTGAAATAAGTTTAGGTTCCCTTTGATATTACTGATAATGAATGAGAAGAAGCACCATCTTTATTAGTTTGATATTTATTACCCCAAAAATTAAGACAATAACATGTGACTAGGGTAACCAGGAATAGGACCGCCTACAGTTTAGCCAATAGGCGACTGCATAACCCCTGAGCCACGCAGTTGCCCACCCAAAGTCCCTTTTACCCCGATCCTTCCTTTTTTTTTTTTCTTTCTTGAATTATGTTGTATGACATTATCCGCTGTCGTGTCTACTCAACGCTCCTCCTGCTTCGACTCGCCCTGTTCTCCCCTCTCATCTGATCACCTGCCATGTGTGCAGCATAGGAGACACAAATCTCCCCTCCCTGCCTCCCTAGATACGCCTCCATCACCTGCTCATTAGAGAGAGGATGATGGTCCGACGGTCCCCCGTGACTCGGCTCCAAAAATAACAGAGCCAATTTCCCGCCTGTTAGGCGGCGATTTCACACCAATCTGAGATGTACTGCCCGACTACGCCTGTCAGAGACGGCACGAAATAAGGTGCAAGAGGAAGGCAAAGCTAGGGGAGGAAAATATAGGTCAGCTCTGATAAACCTGAAAACACTCATTTGGACTTCTTCTGTAAACACACTTAAGAACTTCAAGTTTATGCCTCAATGAACAGTTTTCCTAAAATGGCCCCTAAGCCCTCATTATGATTCTGATTTGAATAACTTGGCACCTGTTTTTGCTTGAGCTACATTTGGAAAAAATCTGGGAATATTCAGATGTTACTTACCTTTTCCGTAAAGCTGTTTCTGATCAGCTGTCTCCAGTTGATACCAATGGAGCATCCGCGTTTAGGTGAGCATCATTCAAAGGAGGACTGGGATGATGTTGGTAAAAGGATGCTGAGGTTGGAACAACCAGAAAAAAGATCTAAACCAAAATCAAAGAGGAGGTTGGTGTGAACCATAGACTGTATATGAGAACTGGAGTGAGTGAGGGTGATGTCACCCATAGAATATGGCTTACTCCTGGCTACAATAAAAAAAAGCAATCAAATCAGTTGCCCTTTGTTGGAACCAGATGTTGTCAGTAAGCAGTGACTGGTCCATAATACATATACAAATTTAAGTAAGATGAATAAAGTTTAGTATAAATTACAAAAGGGGTTAATTCAAATATACACCTGTGTGTCAAAAGATTCATAACCCCTATTGTAACAGTAAAATATGTCAAACACAAGAAGCTTTCAGCTCTCATCTGTTTCTGTTTCTCACTGTAGCCAATCAGGAGAGAGCCTTACACTGAAAGCAGACTTGGGAGAATCTTTTAAATAAATGTTTCAAACGTTCGATGCAAAACCGCATCCTTTTATTGAGGCATCTGATGGGTCCGTTTATAACTTGATTAACTTGCAACTCAGAAAAAATATCAGGAAAAATTTTTTTAGGATTAGCAGGAACATGTTAAAAACAGCGGCACAGCAAAACCGCTTATTCTGATCAACAGAATAATTTACCGACGTATTTTCCACGTTATAAGGTGCACTTAAAGTCACTTGGTCCACTTCTCCTATAGAGTCAACAGTGTGAACGATGAGGATACAGAGGAGAGCGTTTGGTGGAGGCAGATGATTTGTAGTAGGAGCAGCTGAAAGGCATAGAAGACGAAGTTAATAATAATAATAATAATACATTTTATTTAGAATGCTCAGTAGAGGACACCATGTTAGGTCCTAGAAGAATCTGCATGCAAATATTTGGTTAGATTAGAGATTAGGTACAACACAAAAGAATGGGACATTTTTGGATTTTCAATCAAAAGGTACTAGCATGACCCATGTGATGTTCCCCTGTGATGTTGGTGTCCACAGCTGCATTATTTCCACATGTTCTATCCTCCTGAGGACCAGCCCATGCATTTCTATCTTCTGTAGGGGGCATTTGTCTTTGGATTGTGTCCTTTGACTCCTTTCCAATGAAGTCGCATGTGTTTGGATGGGATAATGGGAAGTTTCCTGGGGAAAATTGAGTCATACATTAATAGGCTGGTTCTCAGGAGAATATTCAGTTGTAACCATGATACACAAACAATTTTGTTTATTTTAATTTACCTAACACTGTGAGATTAGCTTCATGTAGTGCATATTTAGCTTTTTGTGTTCTGTTATATATATCATCATTGATTCATTTGGATTAATTTCCTCTGTGTTACGTGTAGAGTTTGACTTCCTGGTCTCTTACCAGTGGAGCCCTTCCTGGTCCAAAGAGGTGGATGAGGGTGGAGCTGCTTTTTATGCAGAAGCTCATTGGAAGGACCCAACCACCAGAGACAAAGGAAAAGGGGGGATCAGGATCTGGTTATATATTATGCTATTTCCCCCTGTCTGTGTCAATGGTGTGATCAGCCAGGATACAACACCCCCCATCTGCTGAGTTATGTTCAGTTGGCCGAACACTGGAATTTTGTAAAGTGAAATCATTTGAGTATTTTGTATAAATAACGCCACGTGAGACCTTTGTTTTCGTGGTTTATTTCTTTTGTGCAGATGGCATTTCCCCACCCGCTTGAAAGAAACCGAACAATCTTTGGTCCAAACCTCCTCAGTATGAGGACAGATTTTCTGGTCAGCAAAAGCAAATATTTTATTAAAGCAGGCTTTTAATTTGAAATAAAGGAGAAAAGCCCACCAATGGAATTAGTTAAACCTAACCTTGAATTATTATGGCCCACAGCTGTCCTGAGCCATATTGCTTTTGCAATTCTTCTTTCTCACTGCGAGAATCACCAAATGCCCAAATGTTCACCTTTGGGCATATCCCATCAGGGGTTACCACAGGTGGTTTTGGCAGAGATTTATGCCCTTCCTCAGAGAGCCCTGTATTTTATCCAGGCAGAGGACCGGCACAGGGACACCCAGACCCGGGTCTCCTAGTGGTTACATAGTTGGCAGTGACTTAGGTGGTAGAACAGGTCGTCCAATGATTGAAGGGTCGGCGGTACGATCCCTGCTCTCTGCAGCCAACTATCGTTGTGTCCTAGGGCAAGACACTTCACCCTCCCTCCAGTGTGGCTCCACTGATGTGTGAATGTGGATGAATGTCCCAGTGATGGTCAGAGGGGCTGTAGGCACGAACTGGCAGTCACCCCTCTGTCAGTCTGACCCAGGGCAGCTGTGGCTACATCAGTAGCTACCATCACCAAGTGTGAATGAATAATGGACACTGTAAGCACTTTGAGTGTCTGGAAAAGCGCAGATAAATCCAATCCATCATTCATTCATCATTTTCTTAACCGTTTTTCCCTTTCGGGGTCACGGGGCTGCCGGAGCCTATCCCGGCCACTTGTGAGCGAAGGCAGGGGACAACCTGGACAGTCTGTCGCAGGGTAGAATGTCCACAATCACGCAGCCATTCACTCACACACTCACACCTATGGACACTTTAGAGTTGCCAATTAACCTATGAAGCATGTTTTTGGACGGTGGGAGGAAGCCATCCATTATTATTATTATTATTATTGGCACAAAGGGTCTTGCCCTCACTGGGTGAAGCTCATCAAGTCCCCTGGGAATCGAACCCTGATTTCCCATGTGCCAGTCCTTCACTTAACCAACTCATGACACGTATCCCTATTCTCTGTGTCTAATTCCTTCATACTTGCACCTCAACTCTTTCCCTTGGTTCTCCCATTGCATTTCAAGAACTCTCTTCCTCTAAAATTCAGACTAAGATCTCCTTGTTCTGTCCATATTACTCACTCTTGCAAATTCACTTCAGGTGCTTACGAAGTCCAACTTTCATGAGCAGAAACACATTTTATTTTTAGTCTGTGTGGTTTAGAGTTCAGGAGATGCAGTGGGATTTGAACAGTATTGCCCTTCAGCAAAATGATCCCCAAAGAAAAAGTTTTAATGCATTACACCCTGTTACAACTTTAGGAAAACTTCTAAAGCAAAAAATATTTCAGCTGAAGGTGGATGTTGTCTGGTAGGTTTAAATTGTGACAAGCCTTGCTGGTATTTATAGTCTCATAAGGAATTCATGATGGTGCTCCTGATTGCAAAAACCAGTTGAGATTTGACAGATCCTTTTAAAAATAGTTTCAATTCTACAATTAAAAAAAAATCACATTATTGTCAGCGTTTTTTTTTTTTCAAATATCTAATTTTTTTCCCCGAAAGCAGAAACATTTTCAGAGAATTCTACCCGCAAGAGCAACAGAGGAGTTCAACATTTTTCAGAAAAATGCAACTCCCTTCAAACCTGTATTAATCTGGTTATTTAATGGCTTCAACACTTCGTCCCATTTCGGTGAATGGTCTATTGTTTATCTATATATGTAATCTTTGTTTTTAATCTTCTCCACCTCTCTTACACCAGGATTCAAGCATGATTTGTACTTTATTTCAATGACTTTTATTTTTATCAAATAACAAATATTGAAATTTAGTAGTTTTTCCGAGAAAGGACTTCTACATGAGCCTTACAACAAGGAGTTTTTGTTTAGTCCTTTCCTGAGCTGCTTCTCTAACACTGCTGCAAAAAGTAGTTGGAACAGGAGTGGGACGAAGCCCCTCAAAGACTTGGATTAACAGCTGTGCCTTAACCCTTTGCAAACCAACATGAAAAAAGCCTAAAATGCTGCATATTAGTGCAGCTGCTTTTCTCTGCTTCAGAATCCATTGGAATTACATTAATTGCGTAAACGGCTAAAGTTTCTTATTCATCGGCATCTTCCAAACAAACATTTTATCTGTGCTTCTTGTTCCTGCAATGAAACCGTACTGCTTCTCACAAATTCTCACTTTCTGACCTCAGCATTGACTTTCATTTATTTTCTATTCAGTTTTTCCCCTTCGGGGCTGCCGGAGCCTATCCCGGCCACTTGTGGGCTAAGGCAGGGGGACACCCCAGACAGTTTGCCAGTCTGTCGCAGGGTAGAATGTCCACAACCACACACCCATTCACTCTCACACTCACACCTAGGGACAATTTAGAGTTGCCAATTAACCTATGAAGCATGTTTTTGGATGGTGGGAGGAAGCCAGAGATCCCGGAGAGAACCCACGCATACACGGGGAGAACATGCAAACTCCACACAGAGAGGTCCCCCCATTAATGTTGTGTTTTTCATGTCTCCCAGCGGCCTTCTTGCTGTGAGGCAAGAGCGCTAACCACTGCGCCACCGTGCAGCCCAAGTCAGCATTGACATGGGAGTCAGCATTGACTCTACGATCTAATTTCAAATGGTGGGCACTTCCGTGCATCAAAATGGACGCCATCCATACATCCCTACCACTTCCTAGTCCCTGATTGGTCAAAGCTCAAACGGCCATTGAAGGGCCACACACTTTGTTTGTAGAGCCCAATCCATTAGTAGAATCGTGTGTAGATATGTGTAAACGCAATAGTTTTGAATGTGGAAGCCCGAAAAGCGCATATACGCATGTTTACTTAGACTTTTCCGTGAAAGTTGTTAGTTTAATGTATGTTGCAGAAGGCGGTGTGAATCTACTCGCACAAAAAACATCTTTCAATCAACCAAACCGGACATATTCAGGTATTGATGATTATCTCTTGTATGAGTTGATTAGAGTCCTCATACATAAAATCCCCAAAGTTCAGAGAATCCTGACAATTTGACACACATGCGCCAAGCTGCAGCCAAACGGTGCTGAGTAATCTGCTGGTGATGAGATTCATACTCATTTTGCTGAATGATTATGGCCGTTTTTAAAGCTTTTTCTGACACTCAACCATCCTTAACCCCCCTCCCCCCCTTCCTCAACAGGGTTTGTGTTTTTATTGGCTGAATGTGTCCACATCTATTTTGGTGCAACATAGACGGATCCATGCTTCCTATCTGTGCTGGGCAGGTTTTAACTGAATTAAGATGACTGAGGCCGGTGCTCTTCCCAATCGCCCCAGATTGGAAAGTGAAAATCCTCCAGGGAAGCACTAATCCCCGACTGTCGGGAGCAATTTTTATTCCGTAAGCAAAGCTTTTTCTCTCTTGCTCGCTTTCTCTCATGCTCCAGTGCTCTATTTATAGCTCTGTTAAGCTGCTCTGTGTTCCACAGTTTACATTTAGACCCCCCCACATCCCCTGCTCTACAGATTTGGAGCCCCACCTTCTCTTGCTCCCACAACTCCCTCAGTTCCTCCGCAGAGGAATAAAAAGCGAAAACCTCCACAGACTGATCTGCTAGCGTGGAGCAGGAGACGGACAGATTACAAGGAGGAGGGCTGGACAGACGTAGAGGGAGGTGGAGGAGATACGAAGACGAGAGAGATGTGAAGTGACAAGCAGGTCTGACTGAGTATTCCACGCAGTCAGACAAGAGTCTATTTATGAGAAGACAGAGTTTGAAGACGAGGAGGTTTTGATGAGGAAGGCAGGATGAGTTAAAGGATTTAAGGAAACACTAGAAAGAATCAAATTTCTTTAAGTAAACAAATTGTCTCCAACTATGAGGAGGATTTTCCGGTGTGTGAAAATTTGTTTTTCACATTTGACCCGTCCTCCGAGGTAACCTCACTGCAGTCAAAGCCTCAGTTGGAAACTATTCGATGATTGTGGATTTGGAGATTTGGAAAAACTCGCATTTACAATCATTTTGATAGATGTCTGAAGTTTGACTTTATCTGGAACCTGCACTGCAGATAGGAAGAGAGTAATTTTAAAACACATGTAATAATGTTTCGGTGTTTTTAGCATGTTCTTGTAGATATTTTCTACACAAACAGGATGCAGAGAACTGCCTTGAATGATGGTGGATGAATAAAAGATCTCAAAGGAAAACACATTTTGTATAATCTGAGATTATCCACTAATAAAATAGAGTTAACATAAAAACTAATCCTATAATTAAAGTTGTTTTTTTTTGTGATGTAATACAACAACAATTTGCCGTCACATTCAGTTTCCTTGAAAAAAACAAAATACGTATATCTTGTTTATTTTAAATATTCTCTAAAAGACCATCTGAAAATGGGGTTACCTCTGGTCATCCACTATTTTGAATCTCCACACTTTTCCCACTACGTTTTGGTCCTAGTCCCTTCCCCCCGAGCCTCTGTGTTTGTTTCTGTGGAGGTCAGCTTGCCCCCTACAGCGGAGGAGCACCACTTTAAGGGAAGAGCTAACATTTAGCTCATTATGTAAATGCTAATCATTAGTTGGAGCGCAGAGCCTGGGGCTTTGGAAATGCTCAGACACAACCAAGGCTGGCAAAGTAGCAAGCCGCATTAATAATCCTAATACATGAACAAAGTGATGTGTGGATTGTGCAGATCCTCTGTGCTTAACCGTATATTTTAGCCCCCAACCCCTCCAGCGGTGATGGAAACCAGTTATGTCATTTAATGTGATGGAGCAGCATCGTCCTCTGTGGATTTATTTCCCTTCAGCTGAGGCAAGCTTTCACTTGTGTTTCCTCCCCAGTGTCAATAACATAATCAGATGTGGTGCTCACAGCTGCTCTACCTGTAAGTGTGTCTGTGTGTGTGTGTGTGTGTGTGTTTCCTGTGTAATAGCAGAGCAGAGTACACATTTGCTCAGCGCAATGGTTCGCTGAGAGCGACTAAAGAGCTTTTGCTGCTTCCCTAACTTAAATGTAGACATTATTTCCGTTTGACTGAAAAAAAAAAACTAAGACAAATATTGTACGAGTTAGACAGACATTTTTAGAAAATATATTTTGAGAATATCAAGTCCCACTTCGATCATCTTTTTAGTCAAATCTTTTCTAATGGTCTTTTGCCTATGATTATGCCGTTTGTAGCATAAAAAAACCCTGTGTCGTTTTCTATGACATAGTCTCTGCAGAGCGACGGTAGTTCATTAAAAATGCGACTCTGAGTTGTGGGCGGGGCTGTTGGCCTGTCCCCACTTCCCAACATCTATTTGTCTGCAAGTGAATGCATCAGAAGGCAGCGGAGCACTGAGCTTGTGGCCGTCCCAGCGTGTTTTCAACATCACAAATATGCTATTCTTCCAACTGCATTTTTTCATCTGCTACTGCAACATGAATGACAAAATGCTCAGAAATGCATTTTTAAGCTTAATTTTCCTTAATATATGTCCTAGATGATCAGAAAAAAGACGTGAAAACAGCCTTTTCATCAGAGCGTACCACTGTTAAAGCAGCAATGATCTTTCTGCTGCAGGTACATTTTAACCCTTGTACTATCTTATGGGGTCCAGATGACCTCACCCTTAAATTGACGTGTTATTCCTACCATGACAAAGGTGGATAAAGGTGAAGAGGATTTCATGTAATCCATGGACACCAGTGAGGTTCACAAATCATTGAAGAAAAAAGGTTCAGTGCACTGTCTAGTGGGTCTAGGTGACCCAACTCCCAACGTTAAAGTGCCTAGGACAGCACAACAGTTAGGAATGTAGGCTGTTAGAAGAAGCTCCATAATTTTTACAACTCATGTTGTACGCAAATAGTAATCAATACTTTTTTCCTGTCATTTGCATGATTATGGCATGTACATGTTAAAAATGGTACATTTAGGCTTTTAGAAAACTGAAATATTGGGATTTGTTGAGATTTTTTTTAAAAACAATTTGTGAAACTCAAAACGTGGCGTTGGAAGAAGTCGACTTAAAATTATCGCTGTTTTGCAAAAATGTTCAAATGCTCTTGTTTTGTTTACCATTGTTCTTATGAATAATTGTCCTCCCCTGCTCTAATCAATAAGGTGCTCCTTACTGACCACGTGCAGGTGAAGGACGACCACACAAACTACAGTCTATCTTACTGCACGTGCCACTTTAACAGCACTAAGAGCCTCCCTCCCTGTGCAGTGCAAAGGTTTTGATAGGTGGTTAATTTACGGTGGCCCTGAAGTGCAAAACACATCATCAAATAACATCATCAAAAACCTTTTAAATGATCACAACAATATAAAAGCAAAACTAATAAAAAGATAAACATGTCTAAAAACAAAATATGTTAGAAAGGCAAAACACAAAGATAAACCGGAAAAGGTAGGTATTATGGGATATCGCTGATTGGATGATGATATTTAGTATTGCTTCATACCAAATAATTTTAGTTTGAAATAATGGACAAAAGTCATCTTCCAAATTAGCAATGTCCTATGGTACCTAACTTTTCCAGTTTTCAGAAAAAGAAAAAAAAACATTTTGTAATGCCAAACTAATTTACAGAAAACAAAACGAACTGTTAAAAAACCAAAAAAAGAAACCAGAAAAGGTAGGTTCTATGGGTCATCACTGATGGGATGATGAGGTTTGTCTATCATTCTTACCGAAAGGCATTTAGCATAAAGTGATACTGGATATCATCTGCGCCTCATCCACTTCTCCTTTACCTACCCTTATGACTTGTCGCCCGTAGCATCCCTATAGAAAAAAATGTGAATGAACTTTTTTTCCCTACAGGTTTACCGAGCAAATTGAACAAAATGAACTGAACATTGGTCTGAGTCTGTAAATACAACACTATGATGCTTCAAGTACTGTAGTATGACCTGAACACTCACTTGTTTTACAACATTGAAGAAAAAGCAGGAACAAATACATCAAAATGCTCCTTCTGACAAATGACAAATACTAGAACTTTTTTTCTTCCATGTGAATAACGTCACCATAGCAAAGCCAGAAACACAGAAAACTGAAAATAAAAACAAACTAAAATAATAATTTTTCACTTGATTCTTGTTTGAAACTTCATTTTCAATCAGCATAAAAAATACTCCAACATTTAGTTCCATTGCTATGAATAAACATTGCTCTTTAGCGAGAAAGTATTCATTTTTTTATAACAAATTGTACAATCTGCACAATTTGTCTGTAAATAAATATATTGGCAAATCTTCCTTTCTTTACGGAGCCCGTGTCCTGACATGGAAAAAATAAAATATATCTCATTCCCACAAATTAATATCTTATTCCCACAAGTTAATATTCCGTTCCTACGAAATACTAGTTTGTTCCCTCGAAATAATTAATTAGTGCGAACAAAATAATTCTTCATGTCAGAAGTCATTCATAAACACGGATATGCTCTTCGTCCTGCCGCAAAAGCTGCTTACAACTGTAACTTCCGTGTCTCTGTGACAGAAAGGAAAAAGAAAAACAAGAATGAATGACCAAATAAATAAATCTAATCTCTCTAAACATCCTCCGTCTCTTTCATGCAATGTAATGAGACACACACAGACAGAAATGTGAACGTATCCGCTGTGAATCCAACTATTGTTCACATCCGTGTGTATAACGCTAGGAGCTAAGTCCGGTAAGCGAAGCAGCAAACTGTGTTTATGAATGACTTATCACATAAATAAATATTTTGTTCGCACAAATTAATTAATTCGTGGGAACGGAATATTATGTTGTGGGAACAAGATACTATTTCATTCGCACAACTTAATTATTTTCTGGGAACAAGATATTAATTTGTGGGAATATATTTTTTGTGGGAATATATTTTATTTTTTCTGTGTCAGGACACGGGCTCCGTATTTCTTAGAGGAAACATTACCGCATGATCATTTCACGGATTTCTCTGTTTTTTATTTTTTTTTTGCAATAGTCTGTCGGTGCTTCCCTACAGCTGTGGATTTGGAGCTGCCCAGCTGCTCCTTTAACGCCCTCACGCGAGCTGATCCACTGCCGTCTGCAGTCGTTGATTACGATCAATAATTAACAGCACTTCTTTAATATTTGATGTGTGGAGCCCTGATCTGCCAGGGATAAGTGCAAGCATGAAAAATGTTTCATTTTGTCTTTTTCTGTGTGAAGGACAAGTGGATAGTTGGTGTTTAACCTGCAGCGCACTGCTGTCTGAGAAAACGCCATTTTAATCCTTTTGACTTTAGGTTTTTATCATTTAAAATATGGAACAACCCAGAAGTTTGTGCTTTAAGCTGCATCAATTGTTTTTTTAACAGATGAGTATCCCCAAAAAGTAAAGAAAAGGCGGACAAGATGAGGGTTTGTTTTATGGTTTAGGTGGGTAAAATATAAATGTATATAAATAGTCCTAAAGTTTGCTTGAATGAACAGCCTTTGAGGATTTTTTTTTTTTGGAGATTCAGGACTTCAGATTTGCTAGAATTTAGGTGGATGGGAAAACTTCAGATTTGTTATAGATTTCAATTTCAATTGTATTTGTATTGCCCAAATTCACAACAACATCATCTCGATGGGCTTCGTATCGGTAACTAGAAAAGTGAAACATAAAATCAAAAGGATCACGAATACATAGAATTCAATAGGAAAATACTAAAATGAACCAACAAACTGACTAAACTAAACTGGCATCCCTGCCCTTAGACCCCCCTTTGATTTCAAAACAGGCTTAAGTTTCTTTAACTCAAGTCTTTATGTAGATAAATCTGTTTGGTTCTGTTGTGAAACCAAGCAGAACCAAAACTGTTCGGCTGTTTAAATGCAGACAAATCAACAGGAAACCAAAGAAGGTTCTGATGTCATTTTGATGACATAATACAGTGCCAGATAATGAGAGTAATGTGTAAATATTCTTGCATTGGGTTGCATTATACAACATTCCAATCATTATCCATATCTGCAACAGTCTGGTTACCTGTCCAGTGTATGCCCCGCCCATTGACTATATATAGATTTGGACTGAGCGAGTGTGACATCCCCCATAGAAAATGAATAATGCTGCGTTCACACCGGGCATGTGACATGCGTTCAAGAGCGTGATTTCAGCATGAAGTTCACCCTGGATTATTGCTACTCAATCCAAGCCTGTGTCTGCCACCTACAGTTGGAAGAATCTTGGTGTGAAATGTCAAAGTAAAGTAAATCTCATAAGTCTTGCTCCAGGCTTTTTCTTTCACAGCTCTATTCCAATTTATGAATGACTTGGTGTCATAGAATTCCAGCTAGGCACAAATCGCAACTATTGATTTCTCCTTCATGATCAATTTTCAAATAGTTAGCACTTCCCTGAATTAAAGGGATGCCATCTATACATTGCTACCAAATTAGAGTCCCTGCTTGGTCAAAGTTAAACCTGGTTTAACTTTTAATGAGTGTTCCTTGGCATTACATTTTGCATGAACGTAAGAGTTGTGAACACAGAAGCCCAAAGCGCACGTTTACTTAGACTTTTCATTGGTAGCGGTCTCTTGAACTAGCGTTGCAGAGGGCGGTGTAAACATAGCTTTACATCGGACACAAACAAAAGGAAGTCAGTTTGTGTTTTTTTTCGCGATACGGATGTAACCATGTTGAAGTTAGAAATCATCAGAAATTGTCAGAAATCATTGTCATTGGTCCAAGTCAGTTTGAGTCAACATTTCATTTTGGGCAATCACTCTCACCAATCAGGAGTGAGCTTGTAGGAAGTCCACACATCTGTCAAACGTTATGAACACATACTTTTATTGAGTCATCTGAGTGGCCAGTTTATAACTTGAATAATTTGCAATAAAGAAAGAATATCATAAAAAAATTCTATTAACAAAAATGGTATCAGAGCAAGAATGCTTATTCTGACTAATAGAGCGAGTGAGAAATACCCATTCATTTCTCTGTAGAAGTCTATGAGATTTTGGTTTCTTGTTCCTGTTTGGAACATGAGGAGGCAGGAGTCACTCAGTCCAGTTCTCAAATACAGTCAAAGACCTCGCCTTTGCCCCAACGGTAATTTGGAAGGTGGATGGATGGATGGATGGATGGATGGATGGATGGATGGATGGACGGACTCTATATCTCCATTCATTTTCAGTGACCCGACCACAACTGAACAAGAGAGCTTACGTAGGTTCACATCATTCTTACACGATGGTCCTGCAGAACTGTGGGTCAGAAAGAGATTCTCCATCACTGCTGGTGAGTGAAATGTGTTCATAACGCGTCATTTCCAGGAATGTTTCAGGTCAAACGTGCAAATCAGCTCTCATACTTTAATATGAATAACAAGTGGAGACCCACAGCAAACATCTATCCATTTTTTATATGATGCAGCCTTTTCCTTCTCTGCTGCACTTTTGATGGCAATGTGTTCTGATTTGCTGGACTCACAACTAACAGAATATACTGTATCTGATTTTGCTTAAAAGATAATCGAAGTTGGACTGTAGCAAAAAAAAAAGAAAATAAATAAAAAATACAGTGCCCTGAGGGCAGCAGGACGAGCTTGGGGGGAATATCCTGAAAGATGCTTCTGTGACTGTGGACTATGATTGTGGCTTATTGTGACAGAGCAACTAAAGGAAAACTTCTCATTTCCTATTTCAGACAAGGTTAAAATACAAGCTTCATCTCAGTTAAATCATGCCAATAGTACTGCGGTTTTCATGTTTTTAAACTCAAGCCCCTTTTTTCTAATCATGTCTACCATGAGGAATGTTCCAGAGAATTTTCCTCCAAAAAAGTGTTGTGAGAAAAACCTGCACCTACCGCTGACAGTTGGAGAAGCTGAGAAAAACACGCAGTGTCTCTGAGCTTTCAGAGTTAGATTTCATGAAAACTAGAAAATATCCTGGACTTTTGCTATAAGAACTTTTTATTCTGTGAGAAAAAAGATGGCAGATGAAGCCAAACGAAAGCAGGAGGTTGTCCCGGCTGTGTGAGACAGGCAGAGCAACCAACATTTCCTCTGTCCACAACATCAATGGCAATGGAAAGTAACCAAAAACTTTATGATAACTTTAATATTGATTGATTTAAAGACCATAAGGAGTTTTATGGTGAAAAGTACAGGTGAATTGTCTTCCCTGTTAAAACTCAGCCAAAGATTTACCTTTCCTTGAGCCGTCCACACCAGAGCTTTGGCTCCAGTTTTGACATTCTTTTGATTATCAGAACTCTTCAACTGTTTACGCAGTTAACGCAATTCCAGCTGATCCTGAAGAGAAGGAAAAGCAGCCCTGCACTGACGTGCAACACTTTACAGTAGTGAAAATGTTGGGAGGGGCTGTAAGCTAATGAGAGAGATTGTTAACAGATGGGTGATGGGAGGTGGGGGTGGAGTTGCTCCGCGCCTACAGTCGCACTCACAACTCAGAGATGAATTTTTAATAAACCTCTGCCGCTCTGCAGAAACTATGTCCTCGAATATGACCCAGGTGTTTGATTTTAGCTCTGAGTAAACAGCATTTAAAACAGATCAAGAGTTGTGGGACTTTAAGTATTATTAACATAAATGAAGAGAGCTGCAACAGTTTTGTCATTAATAAGATGTTTGGTAAAAAGCAACTAGAGTCACAGCGAATAGTGATAGAAAAAAAGTCAGATTTGACTCGTCATACTCTCCAACTATTGATGATAGTTTACAATTGAGTGATACATTTTGTCTCCTGGTCTGCACTGCAGCTTTTGCTGTTTTCATGAAGTATTTATGGGTTTAGTCGATGCTCTCACTTCACACAGACACATCCTTTTCCAAACCAGGTCAATCAGAGAAAACAAATCTTTCACTGTGAGTCAACTCTTCCTTAAGAACTCCAGTGAAACTAGATTTAGAATTTAGAGGCTATCACACATGTAAAGGTTTAAAAATGCTGAATTTCTGAAGAGGGGTTATTTTTTTTTTTTGGTTTTGTAAGGCTTCACTGATGACAGAGCAGACTTGGGGCAAATCCATTTATGTCTACTTTCTTCTGGGAGAAATCCTGCAGCCGGTCCATCAGGACAGCTGTAATCCTGCAGTTCATAGTGATTTATGGAATGGATTGGACGAAGGTTTACCCTTGTGCTATCGTATGACCCCACCCTTACATTGACGTGTTATCCTTACCATGACAAAGGTGGATAAAGGTGGAGAGGATTTCATGTAATCCATGGACACCAGTGAAGATCAAGAATCATTGAAGAAAAAAGGTTCAGCGCACTGTCTTGTGGGTCTAGATGACCCAACTCCCAACGTTAGAGTGCCTAGGATAGCACAAGGGTTAAACAAACCAAACATTTGCATGCATTCCAAAAAAACCTACAAGATGTCACTGATGGAACTGTACAAGGCAAGAAATTATCAATAAATACAAAAATGTCACTTCTGCGTAGGTGCTGTGCAAAATGTACGGTGGCCGACAGGACTCACACTACATACAAAAGAAACAACGCAACGTCATTACCCAAAGCACAGCAAGGTGGCCATTTTGTGCCAAATTATGCCATTTTGAGATTTTTGCGTTTTTATACAATATGGAAAAATGAACTTTTTTTTCGAGCGATTTTACTGAAATTTAACGCACGTGTCCCTAGCGTAAGTCTACAATCACCTCTGGAGTTGACCTTGACTTCGGGAAAAGGCCACCATCTTGAATTTTCTATAAAAAACACCTTTACCACCGGATTCAAATGTAAACTTGTCGTTGGAATTTTCTTTAATCATCTTGAAACTTTTTGGGCATCAGTGGCAAGCTACTGTGGAAAAAATGTTGGCATTAGAAGTTGTAAGCTTTGAACGGCTTGCGCGTGGCGAGCTAGCAAAGTGGCGCACTGTTATAACTCTTATGTTTTTCAATGGAATAGAAAATAGTGGAAATTGAATGCATGCATCCATGTCTGGAACTGAACATAATGAAAAACACTGGATATGGACATATAAGGACTGTCGGCGTGGTTAGAATAAAACAACTGTTACTGAGGACAACAAAAAGTTGACTTTTTTCCGATCTGTCTGAAACTGATGTTGATCTGTTCGTCATCCCTAAGCGACCAAAACATAAAATGGTTGCTATGGAGATAAAATAGACAGAAAAGCCGCCATTTTGAAAAAAGTGGGTTTTTTTTATTAACTTATGACATATAGCTCTCACCTATGGAGCTATGTGTTTTTCTGAGTGAGTTAATGATGCTGATCGCTATGCTAGCACTCATAGCCACATTAGCATAGCTAGCATAATTAGCATCTTAAGGAATGTGTTTTTCTGAGTCAGTTATTGATGCTGATTGCCAATCTAGCACATTTAGCCCCATTAGCATTATTAGCATTTTGAGCAATGTGTTTTTCTGAGAGTTTATGATGCTTATCGCTATGCTAGAACTTTTAGCCACATTAGCATAGCTAGCATAGTTAGCATAATTAGCATACACAGTTTTGACTAGCCTTGATCAAAGGTGGCCAATGAGGGCGGTGAGGGTCGTGGGGTCGGTGAGGCCGGCGGTGGTGCGTAGAGGGCATGGAAGGCCGGTTGCGTCTGCGGGCCATACAACGTCGCTTGTGGCTTTAATTTTAATTTGTGTTTGAAATACAGAAATTGAATTGAATTGAACTGAATACTCCTGAAAGCAGCAGCACAGAGGAAGGAGGTTGGATCCAGAGAGAATCAATATGTTCAGAAAAACAAAACAGACTTGCTGTTTTAGTGCGCTCTTAACTACTCCCACTATTGAATATTCTACACCAATTTTTGCAAAGCAGTCAAATTTAGTGTGAACGGATCACTTCAGGGATGCCCTCCTTACTGAAGCCTTAGTCACATGAACTTGTATGGGGGTTAACCTGGGTAGGTGCTGCAGGTTTTTGGGTGGTCCAGATTCGTGGAGAGTTGTAGAGAGGAGTGGCCGCATCTTAAGGGGAGCGCAGGCGTTTGTCAAAAATGGAACGTTACGCTGTTGTATGGGTGGTAAGTGTAAGATGTACGAGGGATGCTGTCATGAGGTGCCCCCCAGTTGTTTGTAAAGCATTAGTCCCAACTGCCCTTCCAGAAAAAAAATGAACACACTTATCACGTTAACAGCACTGAATTTAATCTATTGCGTTGCCTGGGGATTCCATCTCACGACCGTCAGTTAGTTTACATTGTCTCAATTCCGTCTCGGGTCCATCCCCCCTGGCTGCTGTAGGAGTGGTTTGTCCTGCCACCCCTGTGTCGAGTAGTTTGTCCCGCTCTCTTAAGTCATCCAAAACGTTTGCAGATAGGCTCTGTGCCCCTCCTTCCTCACTGCATCCTTGTGAAATGCAATGTTTTGTGTCATAAATTTTATGTTTTTGTACTTCCAAAATGTAACTATAGTCATCTGTGGCAAAAATAGACAGCGGTGTTATCTGGGTTGTTAAAGTGCGTTGTCTTATGGGCACGTCACCTTGAATATAAAATAACATTTCATAAAATTTTGTTTTGAAAGTACAATGGAAGTTTTTATCTTGAAACCTGGACGGGTTTCCTGTTTTTCTGGCTTTTTGCCGCGACGTTGACACATCCATGGACTAAAACTATATAAAGTACATAAACTGTTAGTATAACTGCAGAGCATTGGTGTATTCAAAAGAGAAGCAGCTATTTGCTGTGGAGACTGTGCTTTATTTTGAAAAATAAAGTTATAATCCTTGTTATTTATTTAATTGTGGCTCTAAAATAGTTGTGGAAAAATATAAGGCTACGTTTTTTAAACAAATCTACTTTTTTTTTTTACACTGACACCTAGATTACCAGTATGTTTTATCTTTTAGCAGACTTTTGTGAAGTTATTCCACTCTCCAGTTTAGAATTCAGTTTGGTGACAAATCCAGCGTAACACATTGCTTTGATCTTAGAGCTTTCCTCCAGGAAATAGCACAAAAAGCCAGTACAAACTCATTTAGATCCAACAAAAACAAACTGCATCCACTGCTGCATGGTGCAAATATTCTCTGAAAAGAAGAAACAACCTGAAACAAATCTTTTTTATCCTAAAAATCTCAAGAAGTGCAGATTGAACACTTACAAAGGAACACGTTGGACACACTTGAATTGAGTCTGTCAACACTGCTTCCTGCAGCACCGCCTCCTTGTGGCCTGGTGGAGTTTTTCCTTTTACAATTTCCTGATATGAATTCTCCAAAATGTTGTCAAGTAAGACAAATTGTGGCAAATTGTCCATTAAGGGGAGACTTTTGCAAACTTTTATTCAGAAACACTTTGATTACAACATTTAGACCCTCTTTCTTTGTACTGTATGCAACACTTGATCAAATTCAGAGTGTTTGTTTATTAAAATAATAGCTGAATGGAAAGCGTTGCTTCAGTTTCGATCTGAAATATTTTGCGGAGGGAGATGCGAGGCACTGACACACAGATTTAAAAATATCTCTCAATAACACTCCCACACATGCTGCAACCCAAGAGGCAGCTGAAAAAACACACGCTCCCACAGACACACCGTAACTCTCAGCTTACGCTCCTCTCTCGTGCACATAGATAAATATGTTCAATGTGCCAGCTGTGGTGCGATTAAAAAAAAAAGATATCAAAGCAGGTGGGCGTCAAAGAGATTGTTCCATTATTTTATTAAAATATCAATGCCTGTTTTGCATATTTCTACATTTAAAGCTTGTTGTCAACATATGAGGAGGTAGAAATGCACTGTAGGAACGATTTACGAGCACAATAGACTTAATGAGGTCCTTCTGGGGCTGCATTAGCATTTGTACGGCCCATGTCAGCCGGCGTGTGCTTCCCCCCTGTCTCTCACAGGTGAAGTATGGAGCTAATTGTGTTTGGGTGAATGGCGGCGGGCAGGTTTATTCATGAATGCAAAGAGAATATCCTCCTTCATGGAGAGTCCGGCTCACGATTGTCTTTCGCCGCGTCTCCCTGCCAACTGGGGTCGTGCACGCAAACGCACCCTTGGTCGGGGAGTCATCTGGCTGTGATGACTGCGGTGGGACAATCAAAGCCACCTGGATGAGAGGCTGGTTTGGCTTTGACATTTTCAGAGTTGAACTTGAATCTGTAGATTGGTAGCACACACACGGCTCGCTCTCCCTTCTCCACCTGGGAGGTGGTAAAGTTTGTGGGGCTTGGTCACCTGCGAAGCGCCTGCCTGTCCTTCGTGTCAGAGCCTCAATTTGGAGAAATGTCAGTGAGCATGGCGAGGCCATGTCACCGCAGACGGGTAGCTACAAACGCATCATCTCAAAGCAAAGCAAGAGGGGGAGCGGATGGAGGCTGCAGTGGAGACGCAAGACTGAAGGGAGGGGAGCCGCAGTGTCAGATTGGGAAACACCTTGGTGGCATATCAGTCACAACTGCTAGCCTTACTGCCTCTGTTGCCATGACAACTGTCAGGGATCCTGACAAGGGAGGGATGATCCAAAAAATAAAATAAAAAAAGAAAAGATCTGCAGCTGGCGCTCACTTCAGAAGAAACAAAGCCGGTGCACGGATTGGCCTGACGCCTCGCAGGTAAGAGGCTCAGCAGTGACAATGATGCTCCCAACCAGACGGGCCAGATGTTCCAGAGCAAAACCCAGAGCTGTTCACGCGTTGCAATGCAGGCAGCGGCAATTGCTGCCTTCTCACATCCATAATTAAAAAAACAAAAAAGTCAGACTTGAAGTAAGTCGAGAAGAGGAAACATGAAACAGGGTTTAGAACCTGTTTGTGCTAATTTCAAAACTGCTTCTGAGGTTTTCTTTAATCTGGAAAGGTTCCTCTCTCAAGCTGCGTTCACAACAACCTTGACAACATATGTTCACCCCTTCCAGTGAAATGTCTTTGTAAACGGGCAAAAAAACTTCTGCATTCTAAACTTTGCATTTATCTTTGTCATTGTCCTTATCCCATGTCGTCTAACTACGGCGTCAGGAAAGTCCTTAGCAACAGTTGCTAGTGTCGTTTGCTACGTCGTTTCACCATGTCGTGTCCTTAGATCTTGTTGTATTTCAAATTTTGCAAAAGTTGTCAGAGAAGTCCTTTGTACGGTTGGTAAATAGTTTCATCACGGAACGAATCACGTTTAAAAAACCAAAACTTTATTGATAATCCTGCAAACGCGCATTGCCAGAAGGGGGCGGTGGGGGGGGGGGGTGCATGCCTGCAACAGTTTCGCGCTCCTGTTTAAAGTTATTTAGTTTTAAGTTATTTCGAATATGGCTTCAATTCAATCTGGTGATGAAACTATTATTTAACAGTCTTTTAAAAAGTAACAGATTTTTATTCAGCATGTTACATAACAGATTGAAAAGAAAAGATCAAAATCCATTCAAAGATTTTGGGCCGTCTGCTCCTCGTTTATCCACCCGATTGTATTAGTTTCATCTCCAGATTTAATTGAAGCTAGACTCTAAATAACTTTAAAAATTGGCAAGAGTCGCTTCGGGAACGTGAAAGCGTTGTACGCATGCGCGCCCCCCTCCCCCTCTTTCTGGCATTGCGCATTGGAGGGAATATCAATAAAGTTCATCTTGAAAAAGTATTTGTCATGGTTAACTCTAGCGCCGGTTTCTTTTTTCATTCCGTGGTAGTACAGGAAACAATTTACCGGCCGTACAAAGGACTTTTCTGACTACTTTGGCAAAATTTGAAAAACGGCAAGATCTATGATCTAACGACAAGACACGGGGAAACGTGGTAGCTAACGACAGTAGCAAACGTGGTAGCTAACGACAGTAGCAAACGTGGTAGCTAACGACAGTAGCAAACGTGGTAGCTAACGACAGTAGCAAACGTCGTAGCTAACGACAGTAGCAAACGTCGTAGCTAACGACAGTAGCAACGGTTGCTAAGGAGACGACAGGGCGTATAATAGCTGTGCAAGTTTCTACGACAAACGCAAACTGAAAGTTAACCCTTGTGCTATTCTATGACCCCACCCTGACATTGACGTGTTATCCTTACCATGACAAAGGTGGATAAGGGGGGAAAGGATTTCATGTAATCCATGGACACCAGTGAAGATCAGAAATCATTGATGAAAAAAGGTTCAGTGCACTGTGTTGTGGGTCTAGATGACCCTACTCCCAACGTAAAAGTGCCTTGGATAGCACAAGGGTTAAACCAGGTTGAACTTTGACCAAACAGGGACTTTGATTTGGTGACACATAGTGTCTTTTTTAGTTGACGGGACTACCAACCGTTAGAAAATTGGTCATGAAGGAGAATTTAATGATTGCGGTTTGTGCCCGGCTGGACTTCTATAACACCAAGTCTTTCATATATCGGAATAGAGCTGTGAAAGTAAAAGGAAAGACAAAACATACAAAAGATACCTTCGTTGTCATGGAAACCCAAAATTTTACTTTAGGTAATTCTTCTAAAAATCCCTTTGACCTGTTCTGTCACCCTCAGACGACCAAAAAAAAAAAAAAAAAGTAAAAAAAATGGTAAGATGATGATAAAATGGTTGCTGTGGAGATAAAACCAACAACAAAAAAGAAGAATTATTGTTTTATTTTTTCATTTTTTTAAGGAATTAGTCACATACAGCTCTAGCCAGGCTGGGAGGGGCATAAAGGGAGAGGGAGGGGCGTGTAGCAGCCACTGAGGGTGAGTTGAAAGGGGGGAAGGTAAGGACTGGTAACGCCTGCAGGCCATACAACACTCCTTTAATTTTAATCAAAGAACCCAGAAAAGTGAGGATAAATGTCAGATTCAGCTAATTTGACTAAATATATAGAATTCAAGTTGGGAATTGTTGAAAATAAGGTCAAGATTTTTACTTAAGGACATTTATGATTAACAGCTGCAGTCAGAATTGATCAAATAAAAACTTTATAGGAACATATATTACAGCATCATCAGCATAAACTAGTTGAGATGGCATCATGTTAAAAACATTTCAAAATAATTGAAGCAACACAAAAGGTGTTCACTTTTTTGGATGTATATTGAAGTATAGCTAGCTATATTTAAAACTTTGGTGCAATTTCAACAAGGAAGATCAACCCCACTGCCAGGTATGTTGGGTTGTTGCATCACTTTACACGCCACTATCATTTAGCCCTTCACTTTGAACCAGTAGATAGTTTGTCTGCCTTTTTTTCTCAGCCAATCACAATTATATTTTTGCCTTTAAATTCATGAATGGTTGTCTCTCTCTGCATTCTAGATGATTAGCCAGCCCTCCTTCACCCCGTTCTCCTCCTGGAACAATGCTTTGATTGGTCTGTCCCTTTACTGTCTACTGTAGGCTTCATGATGTCATCTCTCCACATCCTCCATTTAATTTCCTGAGTTCTGCTAGTATATTTTTACACTTCTTGTTTGCAGTGCATGGACACGGGTCACAGAGTCGAGTGACATCACAACTGAAACATGCAGTCTGACATTTAACCAGCTATAAGAAAAGTATACATATAGACGTTTTCTAAAAATGTAGAATATCATGGGAAAGTGTATTAATTTCCATAATTCCATTTAAAATGAAAACTTTCATAGAAGATATGAAAGTAACTAACACAGTTTTATTTTTTTCAAGTATTTTCTTGTTTATTTGTGCATAAATTGGGGTTTCAGCTCATCAAACCCACAAAAACAGGATTTCACCAGCACTGGAGAGTGGACTGCAGCGCAAATTATAACTGAATGTAGAGATTTCACGCACAGGTTCTGCTCTTCACAGTCTTCCTCCAAACCCTTGGACGTTGATTCCCAAAGAAAAAGGCAATTTCTCTCATTACAAAACAGAATCTTGGACCAGAGACCAACAGTCTGGTCCTTTTTCCTGACTCAGAGACGTTTGTTCTGTTGGCTCAAATGGCTAGACCCGAAGAACCCGAACACATATCTTGAATGCATCTTAACCCTTTTGCTATCCTAGGCACTTTACCGTTGGAAGTTGGGTCATCTAAACCCACTAGACAGTGCTCTGAACCTTTTTTTTCAATGATTTGTGATCTTCACTGGTTCAATGGATTACATGAAATTTGTCCACCTTTATCCACCTTTGTCATGGTAGGGAGAACACGTCAAAGTAAGGGCGGGGTCATCCAAGACAGCACAAGGGTTAATGTGGTGGTTCTTAAAGCTGTTCTTCCTCCTCATTCCACTCTTTCTGGATGTCTGCAGGTTCTTGTGATAATTCGCTGGTCGTCTCTTTTGTTGGTGCATCTTCTCCTGCCACAGTTTGTCCTTCCATTAGACTTTCCGTCGATCTGCTTGGACACAGCAGTCTGTGAGCAGCAGCCTCCTTAGCTAGGAACGTTGGTGGCTCACCCAGACTATGAAGTGGATCAACGATGGTCTTCTGCCTGTGTGTCAAGTTTGAAGTCTTCCCCATATCCAACCGAACCGACACAATTTCGGAACCTGTGCAGGTGCTTTGAGTTAATAAATGATTAGTTGGTTTAACTCAGTTACGTACATTCAATTCCTGGAAAAATGTGGGCAGATTTCTCCACAATATTCTAATCTTTTGAAATGCTTTTTTGTGAGGTTTACTCAAATTTTTGGAAAGGATCTGTATATACATGTGTGTGTCTGAACACATTTTATTTCATGTATTTAATCATGATTAAATACATGAAATAAATGCACACATACGTATACATTATATACATATATGTTTATGATAACGTGATGGCAACTATGCAAAAATGCAAACCATCTCCAACATGCATAATAATTTCCACATTGCGCGCCTTCATTCCTTCCTTTTCCATGATGCATCAGGTTCTTTGGGCTGCTGTCACGCGTTCTTTCTGCTCGCTCTGACAACAAATCTGACTCTTCGATTGTTCACTTCTCCAGAAAGTGACGATCATTTCTCACCGCGCGGGGGGTTGTGTGTGTGTGTGGGGGGGGGGGGGGGGGAATTAAAAGCGGGAAGGGAAAGACCAAATTCCTGCTGGATCGGCGCATCCACCGGTGCAGCTGATCTATTTTTAGTCGTGAACTACATCAGCTCTGCCTGCAGACGCTGGAAGGGGAAATCACCAGCGCTGCTTTGCTTCATCCAACCACTGACTTATCACTAAAGCACGTGAAAGCGAGCAGCCAAGACGCACGGACGCACAGGCTCCCCCCCCCCCCCCCCTTTTTTTTTTTTTTGGAGGAGAAGGATGGGTTCCCAGTGACGGAGGGTTGTTTGTTGAGCCTCGTGGGGAGGCGCGGGACTACAGGTGACCCCCCCCCCCCTTTCCTCCCCACTTTCTGGAAGCAAGGCAGGTGGTCCGCGTGCACGAAAGAAAGGGGTGAGAGAGAAAAGGGACGAGAGAAAGAGGAGGCGCGAAAGTGGTCGGGCTACTTTCCTGACGACGCATCAACCTGTGGATAGATGAGGAGCAGGCGCGCGGAGCGCCCACGGACACCCGCTCCCCTCTGACCCTCCTGGAGGATGCCAGCTCGATTCCCAGCAAGCGGACAGATGCTGGGAAGTTGAAGGTTCCTGCGCCACCCTCCCCACCCCCTCTTTCCCCAAGCCCCCCACCCCGCTTTATGAATGGCCGGAACATGGAGGAGATGCCATTCGAAACAGTTCAGAAGCGGCGCAGGACGGGTCACTGCCCGGCCGCTGCCCCTCTGGACGCCATCGCCTGCGAGGACGAGTTCAACAGCCACGAACTGGAGGCTCTCTTCCAGAGCTACAACCTGAAGCTGGAGCAGACCTCCACCCTCAAAGCGCTGGCGGTCCTCATCGTGGCTGCGTCGTCGCTGACCCTGATGGAGCTGCTCTCCAGCCCGCGGCTCACCCTCTCCAAGGGCTCCTACCCGGTGCACTGCGTGGTCTTCCTGTCCCTCTTCATCGTCACCAACGTCAAGTACCTGCAGGTGACGCAGCTGCAGCAAATCGCCAAGCTGGCGCTGCTCTTCAGCTTCACTTTTGCGCTGCTCTGCTGCCCGTTCCCGCTCGCGCTCGGCACGTCGGAGCCGGCGCACGCCGCTGCCCCTGAGCAAGGCGTGTGGCAGCTCATGCTGGTCACGCTGGTGGCGTACGTGCTGCTGCCCGTGCGGACGCTGCTGGCCGTGCTGTTCGGCGTCATGCTGGCCGCGTCTCACTTCGTTGTCATCGCCACGTCGTTCACGGGGAGGAAGCAGCGGATGTGGAGACCGGTGAGTGGCCTGCGGGGCTGGGAAGTTTCACTCCACAAGCTGGGGTTTGGAGCTGGAGGAAGATGCTGAGCGGCGGGATGCTCATGCTGGGAGACGCAGATCTAAAGCTGGGGAGCTGTCCAGCCGCTGGTGCTGAAACTTCTTTCTGACAGATAAAAAAACTTCAGAAAACAGATACTTTTAATACTTCTGCACGGGATTGGAAGTTTCACTTTAATGTTTCTCACCTTAAATAGCTTTTTAGAGGTCAAAGTTGCAAAAAAGTTCCTATTTATTGTCCCTTTCCAAACTATTGTGGTCAAATCAATAGCAGTGAGGCTCGTATTTTCTTGCACAGCAGAAGGATGCACATACTATCTCTAATTGTAGCAGAATCATACATCAGGAATCTGCTGATCAATAACCACACAGCTTTGGGTCTCCAATTACATGGACAAACAGGCTATAGGGACCTTTTTGTTACAGCTATACAGCACTGCCTACTCTTATTGCAGCTGGTGGCCAACGCTGTCCTCTTCACCAGCGTCAACCTGTCAGGGGTGTTCGTGAGGATCCTCACCGAGCGCACCCAGAGGAAGGTCTTCCTGCAGGCCCGCAACTGCATCCAGGAGCGGCTGAGGCTGGAGGATGAGAATGAGAAGCAGGTACACGCTGTGCTTTAGTCCTTAAAGCGCATCTTGAAAACTTTGGAAGTTTTTTTTTCTTTTTGTATGTGTGTGTGTGTGGTTTTTTTTTTTTTTCATTTCATGGGGGTTTCAGGTGCCAATGATTTCCAACAACCTGCCCACGGGTGCGCAGTAACTATGACAGCAGCTATTTAAGGAAAGAACAATTACCATGGAGCACGCGGCAGCACCTCACATTCCTCCCTCCCTGCACTCACATGCAGCAATTTAGCCGAGCGACAACTTTAACCCACACCACACACATTTAACAGAAAATTAAATATCCCCTGTGTTTAATACACATCCATGCAGGATATATATATTTTTTGCCTCCACTCTTTCCTAACACGCACACTTAGCACCTGTGCTTTGCAGATTAGGCCATGATATGCTGTGTTTTCCCCGCCAGTAACAGGCTCCCTTCTGACAGGTAATTATAAGAGCAGATTGCTTTCATGGCCTCTCTACTCCGGGAAAGGTCACAGTTTATCTGAGCATAAAACACACACACACTTACTCCTTGATTGTGATCCATCAACAGGCAGCAAGCGGCCCTGATGCGTCTGAGAACACATGACTGAGACGCCCGTTGGAGGCTTGGATGTCTGTTATCCCTCGGGTGTTTGTCCTGGGTTTTAGCTTGAAGCTGAATCCAGAAGGTGCTATTGATTCTTCAACAAGTCCAGACTAGGCTGGAAGAACTTCCTTTTCTTTCCTGTGAGCCAGAGAAAGCAGAATACGTCATCTGTTTGGCTTTCCGTACTGACAGGAGGCCAAATGAGCCCAAAGTCTGAATTTTTGGGACTTTTATGACTTCCTTATCAGACTTTTTTCAGTATTCACCTTTTTACTAGATACCACTTAGCAAAAACTTGTGTTTACTGTGAACTAGGAAAATTAAAATTCCAGAATCTTAAATCCGTTGCACTTCCTTTTTTTAAAGTGGATTTATAACAGGACTGGTACCGGTTGGTACCGGGCCACAGAGAAAAAAAGAACAACCTACATTTTCTTGGTTTTATTCATAATCTGAATCTGAAGAAAGTTTTATTAAAAAAAAAACTTTCCACCACATCCAACTTGTTCTTGACCAATGTCACGTTGCTCAGTCACTGTTGCTGATGAAACATCAGTGAAAATAATATAATGGATAAAACGTTATGGGGGGGAAAAAAATGGTTTTCTTGATAGTTTACTAATGTAGCCGATCTTCATTGCTGATGATAACACTTTCCCAGCAGAAGACGTGTGTTGTAATGTGGTTAGAATAATGAGGTGAACTGAGTAGGTTCAGTGTGTGACTAGAGTCCAGTAGCTGAATGGTCTGAGGTCCAAGGCTAATGTAGTGGATGTTTATTCTTATATAGCAAAGAATATTATTGCTGATATAGATGATGTAGCATTTTCATGCTAACTTATGGGCCTTATTGAAACTGTGTCAATGATCTCATTGATTTTTTAGTGCAATTGCTTTTTTTTCAACAGTGCACTCTGGTCTGCGTCCTGACTGGTCTGCTGTTGACCTTGCCAATCAGTCTCCTCCATGCTGTGTCTCCTGTACAGAATGTGGTCATCTTGCCAAATCTACATAAATCTTCAGTCGTGATGAGATCTTTGTTTACATTCTATTATCCTGGAATTATTTTTAAATCTAGGAGAGTTTAAACAAGAGAGAAAAGTGGGAAAATGTTTATGTCTGCCTGTATAAAGCTGATAAAGTCAAAGCCGTAAAAGATCTGTAATTTTACTTTGTTAATTTCTCCCATTGTAACTTTGTTTCAAAACACAACCCATGCCATAAATGAGGGGAAGATTGTTGAGATTTTTAAAATTGTTTATTATTTACAACCTAGTGGCTGGATGGCTCTGTTGGCTGTGTGTTTGACTGGCGCATGGGAAAATAAGGGTTCATTTCCCAGGATCCGCAATGAGATTTTTTTTTTAATTTGAATTAGGACAGTGCATATTAAACAATGTTTAATATGCTAGAGTTAGCACAGGAGCTAAATTTCATCCGTTGTCCTAAGGCAGGATAAAAAGTTTAACAGTCACATTTACAACACAATAAAATAGCACAAAATTAGTGGTAAAAATATTTACAAAGGTTTTTACAATAAAAAGCAAGTCTAAATAAGCTTCGTGCGGAGTAGGTCCTTGGGGAAGACTCTTTGTGCTGCAGCCTAACTATGCAGCCACAAGGGAGCCCAAGTCTGTGTCCCCCTGTGCCGGTCCCCAGCTGGGATAAAATACAGAGTTGTGTCAGGAAGACCATCTGGCGTAAACACTCTGCCAAATCACCTGAGTGAATCAGTTAAAGCTGATTCAATGTTAAATCAAGGTCAGACTTTGACCTATCAGTGACTCAGAATTGGTAGTGATGTTTGGGCGGCGTCCCTTTTAATTCACAGAAGTGCCACCCATTTGAAAATTGTTCATGAAGAACAAATACATTATTTGAGATTTTTGCGTCAATGGATTTTTATGACACCAAGTCTTCATATTTCGGAATAGAGCTGGGGAAAAAAAAGCCTGAAGCAAGATTTTCCAGAGTTTTATTGCTCCAATGTTCCGCACCAAACCTCTTCAAGCTGTAGATGGTGGACCTGTGCCAGTAAACAGAAACAAAGGATAAAGAAGCCTCTCTCTGCTTGCGCCTTGTGAACATCATTGACTAAATGCACATTCAAGAATGCGCATTTGGCCCTTTCTAATCATAACCAGAAAACAGTACATTGTTTTTCTAAAAAAAAATAGGAAGATCACAGAAAGTCAGGTTTCTCCAGCAGTTAAAAAAAATAGATAGATAGTGAAAGTATAAACTGATTCAGTATTCTATTGGCAAGAATGTCCATATATTTTCTAAGGTTTTACTCAGTATGCAACTGTGAAATTTACTAAAATATGGTGTGAGGATTGTTGTAGATCAATAGGAAGAGCTGACCTGATTCGATCAATTACTCCGATTTGTTAACACTTTTAAATGATTTTGTGTTCTGAAGCCTCTTGATTGACAACTCATTTTGTTTTGAGGCATTTTTAATTCATTCATGCATGCATTATTGACATCATTTTTTGCATGGCTGCATGCATAATAGCATTCGCATAAAACTCTGCTAACGAGCTCATGTCATTTCATGTTTGGATCTTAAATTTGAAAAATTTCAAACTGGTGCTAAACCGTTTGTCTGGTTCAAGCGTTCAGGCTATCTGGAATGAGCGTAAAGTAATTAGGTAACACTTGGGATTACATTTCACCCCGGGGTGAATTCAGTTGCACACAAAAATTCAGAATATTTGCCTATAGTTATGCTTTTCCACAGAAAATGGCATTCAGGTTCTCTTAAAATTAGGGCAGACTTAACAGGCTAACATCATAATTTGGTGTTTTATTAACGATTTGCCAAAAAAATCTTTTAAATTTAAGCCACAATTTATCAGAGAAGTGCTCTTCACTAATGAATGGAATTTGAAGGCATTAATTAGGCAGGTTAACCCGCCGCTTTATTCAAACGGCCGACATTCACCCTGTGGCTAGAAGGGGACTGACAGACGTTCACATGCAGCCCCGCTTGGCTGAGGTGAGCAGCAGCTATGTGAATGGAAGCATTCAATGATGATGATGATGATGGGGGGGGGGCAAACCCTGCCTCTCAGCAGCCTGATGATTCACCCAGCATTCAAACCATTTGACATCCTGCAGGAATTTCAAGAGCACTTGATGCTGCAAGTGAGACCATTCGGAAACAAAAAAAAAAAAAGCTCCTCTGCGCTGCACACCTGCAGTTGAGCTTTTTATCCAATCTGGAGTTTGAGTTTTAGGCTGATAAAAATATCTCACATCAATGCTTTCTTCAGGCTCTTTTGGTGTCAGCGACTTATGAGAGCATCAAAAGCCTTAAAGATGAACTTGCTATTTATAATTCTGAGTTCCTCTGTTGTTTCAGCTAAATGCTTATTTTGTATTTTCTTCAAACTTTCTGTTGTAATCCATACAGACAGAGCTACTCCACAAAAGGGGAAATAAGCATCCAAAATAATTTCCAACATTTTTAACTTTTGAAGAGCTTTACTTCTATTGAACGGACAAGCAAAGCATTAGGTTTCAAAGGAAATGTGTGTTTGTCAAGATATCTCTAGGTTTTAAAAATTTCTTATGTTAATAAAAGGTTTGGAGAGGCTTTTTTTTCATGGTGTGACATCTCTAAAGAACATGCGGGATAAGCGGACGATGGCCCTGAATGTCAGCATCTGTAATGGTTTCTGTTTCTGTGTCAAGAATCTTTTTTGGAAATTCCCATAAAAAAATGAGTAGCAACATGTTCCCTCTATGGGCTCACCGTGCGCTCTACAACCTTGCTGTTTGGTGCGGCTCACCTGTGTGCCCCATACAGGTTTTTTGCCTGCAGACGGCCCGTATCCACCCGTAAGGGCAGCTGTGACTAAGCAGTCAACTGTGTGAGTTTTGCTAACTAACCAAAAGTCGGAGAATCGGAATCTCAAGCGTTTTTCTGATTCTAACTTCTAACACAAGTCAACAGACTGATGACGTTATGGTTACTACTAAAACAGTTTAGGTACACTCAGTTTATTTATAAATGTGGGTTTACAAATCCCTCGGTAGTGCATGTTCAAGCCACCACTTTGAATCAAAAGTCTATGTAAACGCGCATAAATGCACATATCAGGGTTCTGTGTTCAAAACTCCCACGTTCCCCAGCTATGCATGTTTCTACGACTGGCTGTAGGAACAAAATGAGTAGCCGTTGAACGCACGTTAAAAATTATATTTAGTTGAACTCTGACCAATCAGGAACTCAAAATTTGGTAGTGACGTATGGATGGCTTCCCCTTTAATTCACGGAAGTGCCAAATGTTTGATCATGAAGGAGGATTTTGTGATTGAGGTTTGTGTGAGACCAAGTCTTTTAAATATCAGAATAGAGCTGTGAAAGAAAAAGCCTGGAGCAAGACTCACAAGACTTGCACCGCCTTCACATTTTACACCAAGCCTCTTCCAACTGTGGGTGGTGGACATGCGCCGGTACTGGGTAGCGTTCAAGAACAGGCCTCACATGGCAGGTGTGAACATATCATAACAGACATGCACTGGTAAACAGTAGCATGAAGATTTGTGATCGTCACTGGTTTCCATGGATTACATGAAATCCTCTCCACCTTTATCCACCTTTGTCATGGTAGGGAGAACACGTCAATGTAAGGGTGGGGCCATCTGGACCCCGAAAGATAGCACAAGGGTTAAAATATGCCATCTCCCTTATTAAAGGTCACATGACCAATGCTACTTTCCCTATTTGGATCAAAAGTCAGACTAAACCAAGTTTTTGGTTTTTGTGGTCTTTTTAGTTTGGTGTTTTGTTGTTAACAGCATCTTGCTTAGCTTCAATAATACTCATTAGAACACAATACTTACAAGAAAAATGCAATAAATTGTATTTTCAAAGTCAAACATTTGTCTTTTCAAAATATAAGTGTAGCTGATATAATTCTTGGTTTTTGGTGCTCGTTTGCTCCTAGAGACCTTCAATACAATGATAAAGAATGATGAATCTGGTTGAAATGGCCATCAAAAGTTTTGAAAGCCAAAAACACTTTTTAAAAAAAAAAAAATACTGAACACCAAAAAAGAACAAAACACACAAATCTTCTCAGTGCAGAGTCAGCGTGAGTGCTGAAGGTTTTACCAGCTGATGTGAAAATATGTCTGCGTGTTTCCAGCGAGGGAGCTGCCCTTCTCCTTCCATGGTTTTATCCAGCCAAGTTTGAAGTTTAACCAGCGTCTGATTTTCTTCTGTCGTGACCCCCCTCCCTCCCCAGGAGCGTCTGCTAATGAGCCTGCTCCCCAGAAATGTTGCCATGGAGATGAAGGAGGACTTTCTGAAGCCGCCCGAGAGGATCTTTCACAAGATCTACATCCAGCGTCATGACAATGTCAGGTATGGAGGCGGCACCATGACAACTGCAGGGGTGTGCTGCTCTGATCCAGCTGTGACATCAGGGTCGAGAAGAGGAGGAGAACAATTAAAAATGGGTTGTTGGCACAAATGCAACTAAAGCACAAAAAAAAGGTTGGAGCTTCTACCTCCTGCTGGTTGAACCTCAAACCTTATTAGGAAGTTGATGTTCGGCGTCGATCTTAGAACTGGTGTACTCATTCGAGCTCAACAGCCGCCAGCAGGAGAACAGGGAGTCAATTTAGAGGCAAACTGAGCCAGATGTTTCCTCCACAGGAGATGAAGGAGCTCATGTGTCAGAGAGACATTTCTGCTTTTGTGTTTTGCAACCAAAATGAGAGTTTCCTACATTGTGAAGGTTTTCAAGCAACCAGAAAAGAAAGTAGAACAACCTTAAAACTAAGCAACTTGCAAATTAACTAAGGGTGTAACCATTGATTGACTTAATTGATGAATCGATTTGTGTTCCTACGATCCAACCAGATTGATCTGTTTGAGGAAAGCTGTCAATCAAATCAACCTTAATATTATTATATTATTTCAAAATGAAATAAATTGATAATTACCATTAATACTTACTATAATGTCAAAATGACCAAAAATGACACCCCCCACAGAAAATAACAACGTCCTCCCATGAAATGACTTTGCCATGTTGGAGCCAGGCATCAACACTAAGAAGTGATTGGTCCGAGTCGGTCTGAGTTGTCTTTTCTATGGCAACCACTCCTACCAATCAGGTGTGAGCTTGTTGGAAGGCCACACCCCCTACCACTTGGCAGAATCAGTCAATTCAATGTTTCAAACGCTTGACGTGAGACAACATACTTTTATTGAGGCATCGGATTGGTCAGTTCATACACTTGAAAAACTTGCACAGAGAAAAGTATCATGGAAAAGTTTTAGGAGTAGCAAGAACATGTTAGAAAATGTATCAGGGCAGGGTCAGGGTTATTCTGACGTATTCTATCTATACATTTCTTGTGAAGATTTAACATCTTCACATGTAGATGAAATTAAAAAGAACTTTAAGTGAGCTGTTAACTACATGGTGTAAATGTGTCTGAAAGTCAGTGAAAGATGATTTCCTCCTTAGCTGCTTCTTGGTTTTTTTTCCCCCAAAGTATGTGGAGAACGCAAAATATGACTGTGCTTTTAAGCCCTTCATTCATTTATTCTTTGGTGTGTTTTCCCACCATAAACTGTATGTCAGAGTAAAAATCAACTTGATTCCTGAGTTCCTTGTCCTCTGCATTGACTAAAGTTAATTTATTCTTTGCCTCAGAGGAAAGAAAGCTATTTATCATTTTATACACACGTAATTTCTCTTCCTTTTTTAGTTCGAGAATGCATCAAAGGACTTAGATTTAGGAAATCCTCTTTGATTTCAGTTGTGAGAAACGGACACTGCAGTCATCATGCTTCGTGAAAGCTAGCTTGAGTTTTTTTTTTGTACTTACAGGAACTGCAAAATTACAAAAAAGTGATCTGAATAAATCCAGATTTGTAGACATGAGGAACATCAAATGACACAAAACATGCAGGAGGCTCCTTTTGTGAAGTCTTCTTTAGCTCACAGTCTATTTGCTTCCTGATAGGATAAACACTTTTGCTGATTAAAGCTGTTAAAAGCAAAGCTGGGCCTCATAAGGCCAAGCTAACAGTCTGATCTGATGTAAAATGATGGTAAATTTTTTAGCAACAGGCTGCTTTTTGTTGGTGTTGCAGCGCATGTTGCATGATGGGAGCCCTCCCTTTGCTTTTTTTGGCAGCACAGCTCAGTCGCAGAGGATTCTGATGTATGCAAAGCTGGGATCACGACTGCTGCTTGACAGAAGAGCTCCGCTCTGAATGGTTCTGTGCTGCGGTTTGGTGGTGGTGGTGCGGGTGGGGGTAACTACACATGCGATCAAACGTTGTGGGGGCCACATCAAAGAGGGGAGGGCCAGATCGGAGGACGGTCACACCTTTGCGTGGCGGCATACAACAAATTTCTTTTCCTTTTATTAGCTTTGCGTTCATGCGTGGATTTGCAGCAGCTCCCCCGGAGACGAGTGGGAGCCGGATTGCTGGGGGAAAATGTCTGCTGAACAGCGATTCGTGAAAAACGAGACAGACTAAGCGGTGGGAATCTCTCTCAGCAGAAGTGCTGTTAATGTTACATGAAGTACTGGACTCCTTCATGGAGCAGCTCTAATAAACCTCTTCTCCTCACTTCACTTCTACACTTGAACATCATCAGCACCAAACCTATCGGGCTTTGACGATCAAAGCACCATTACACTGGACCTATCCTTACCCTCCTGTACTGGTAACAGACGGGTTAACCCAAACTACATCCAACCACACTGTAACAGGTAACAGTGTAACAGGAAATGAGGCGGTTTCTGGTGAGCGTTCGGGTTATTATGTCACAAATCCGAACAACGTCATTCGTTTATCAATGGAGTATCAATTCGTATCAGGTAATCGATGGAGCTCATATGTAACTTCTTGTAACTTTTAGAACTGAACCTCCAGTTTCACACCATTTCCATCTGTATGGATTGTGAATTATGATAGGTGAAAAGTCAAAGATCAGCTTCTAAAAATAAAAGTTTTACTTGTAAAGGTGAAAAAAATAAAATCATTTAGCTCCTATCTGGTTGCTCTTACTGATATAGACTCAACAATGCTAAAAATGGGTGAAACGATTCATTTTAAGAATTCCTAAGTTGTGGTCACCCGTACGATTTATAGTCGATATTTGTTAATTTTGAACGATCCGGTTCACCAAACTAAAATCGATCTACAGCCAAAAATTCGTCCATTGTGACTCATAGATGAGTACTTGGGTACTGAACAGTGCAGGTAAACTTTTCCAGATTCCTTGTTTGTTTTTTCACAAGATAATCAATTGTAAATTAAAAATGTGTACAAACAAACAAGTAAACAAGAATTAATGGCAAATCCATTCACATTTTAGTTTCCTGAAGTTCAGCCAAATGTTGTTTTATTCCCATCAAAATAAAACAATTTATTAGAATATTCTATGGTCAGGTCTTTGCTAAATTCAAAGTGTTTCCACACACTGGACTGCAATGATTGCTAAATCATTTTTTGCTGCATCATGTGGGTTGTCTGTGATGCATTTGGTTGTTTTCTTGTATCTCAATCCAAATAGTAATTTCCAATATCGATTTAATCGATTCATTCCATTTTAAATCAATTTTATGATGGTTTTCAACTAACAACTTGTCTCAGACAGATGTGTCTGGTTGGACTGCGGGAAGAGATAGATCATCTAATTTAAAAATGTAATTTTCTTTAATCCATGAATGAACGACAAAAGTCGAGATGATTTACATTGCAACTGTTGTAAACCCTCCCACACAGGATTCAGAAGGAAAAAAAAAAGAAAACCTGCCTCAGCACATCTTGTAGGAAAAGTGCTTAAAAACTCAGACAGACAGCTTTCGTAATTAAAATAAATGTAGCTGCGACTCGGAAGTCCTCCTGTGAGACGGCAGGCTTTCTCACTGCGTCAATAAGATTCATAACACCTTGTTTTGCTGCCATCTGGCCCGCCTGTGAGCAAATGAACGAGGGGCTAAGTGGTTCCCAACGCCTTCCTCAACCACTACATCAGCTCGCCAGCAGCAGCCAATTCAGAACTGTAATTGATTTACCGTCTGCTTTAAAAGACACTTTTCCTTATCAGGGACTGGATTACAACACTCAATGGCGCTTTGCTCTTGATCACTATTAGGTGGTTAGTCTGCCTCTGTGTGAGCTAGAGGTATTTGGTTGGTGAAACTGTCATTTTTTGTAGTTTTTAATTTTTTTAATTCCTCTTAAAAACGCAGCGCTTGAAGCTGCAGGAAAAGGAGCGAAGATAAATCAGCTGTCATGACAAGATGAGCTCTTCACTTAAGATTAAAATCTCTTTCTTTGCTTCCTGACAGCATCCTGTTTGCAGACATCGTGGGCTTCACCAGCTTGGCTTCTCAGTGCACTGCTCAGGAACTGGTCAAGCTGCTCAATGAACTCTTCGGGAAGTTTGACGAACTCGCCACGGTAAGAGTTTTTTTTAATCAGTTCATCGTCAGCAACACAAATGAAATGTGCTTAAATACACTCACCGCCCACTTTATTAGGTACACCTTTCTAGTACCGGGTTGGACCCACTTTTGCCTTCAGAGCTGCCTTAATCCTTGGTGGAATAGAGTCAATAAGGTACTGGAAACATTCCTCAGAAAGTTTGGTCCATATTGACATGACAGCATCACACCATTGCTGCAGAGTTGTCGGCTGCACATCCATGATGAGAATCTCCCGTTCCACCACATCCCAAAGCTGATCTATTGGATTGAGATCTGGTGACAGTGGAGAACATTTGAGTCCAGTCAACTCATTGTCATGTTCAAGAAACCAGTCTGACATGATTCCAGCTTTGTGACATGGTGCCGTATCCTGTTGGAAGTAGACATGAGATGATAGTACATTGTGGTCATAGAGGGATGGACATGGCCAGCAACAATACACAGGTAGATTGTGGCTCTGGAACCATGGTCAGCTGGTACCAAGGGGCTCAAAGTGTGCCAAGAAAGTAAAAAATATAACTCTTACTTGCATACCACCACCGTTGATACAAGGCAGGATGGATCTATGCTTTTATGTTGTTGATGCCAAATTCTGACCCTACCGTCTGAATGTTGCAGCAGAAATAGACTCATCAGACCAGACAATGTTTTTCCATCTTTTATTGTCCAGTTTTGGTGATCCTGTGTGAATTGTAGCCTCAGTTTCCTGTTCTTAGCTGACAGAAGTGGTACATGGTGTGGTCTTCTGCTGCTGTAGACCATCTGCATCAAGGCTGGACGGGTTGTGTGTTTAGAGATTCTCTTCAGCAGACCTCGGTTGTAACCAGTGATTATTTGAGTTCCTGTTACCTTTCTATCAGCTGGAACCAGTCTGGTCATTCTCCTCTGACATCAACAAGGCATTTCTACCAACATAACTGCTGCTCACTGGACGTTTTCTCTTTTTTGATCCATTTTCTGTAAACCCTAGAGATGGTTGTGGGTGAAAATCAGCAGTAGATCAGTAGATCCGCAGTTTCTGAAATACAGGTGTGCCGTGAAATGGCCAGTGTGTGTATGTACTTCCTTGTAAGCATAAGTGTGTCTTTTGTATCTTGTTTTTCTTTTTATGTGACATCAGGCAGAACTCACACAGTTTTAAATCCAAATGGCAGTAACTGTTCATGAACTTTCATGTAATTTATGAGGCTGGGTTCATAATTTTAAATAGAAAGTGTTCTAACTCAAAACACAACAAAGTACTTTTTTGTCAGTATTCAATTTGAACTTTTCTTCTTGTACTTTAACAAAAAAGAAAATGAAAACTGTATTTAAAGCTGTTTATTTGTATTTATCTAAATGTTATAGTCAGAAAAGACCCAAACGAAGTTCCTCCCATGTCTTATTGTGAAAAATGTCAAAAGCAAACTGACTCAAAGTTGACTCAAAGTTGCAACTCATAAACAATGATTGTAATGTTGTCATGGCAACTGTTCAAGGAACTGAATCCTAATTTTTCATCTGAATAATCATTTAGTAATAGAATAAATCAATCACCAAAGTCTAGTTCAAGAAAATAACCATTTCAAAAGCATATCCTTGACGGTGAAGGGGGCAGCATTTCAGCGATTCCTGAAGATCACTTTTCATGTCAAGCTTTCTATGTATTGATCCAAACGGTGAAAGTAAAGCAGAGAGGCTGAGTGACGAGGAGGAGGAAGAGGAGAGAGTCAAGAGGGAGAAGGCACTGGAAGGGTAAAAGAAGGAGAGGTCAAGACTGAGGAGGTGGATTGTTTTACTGTGTGGTGGGACTTGGGAGATGGTGCGTGGTGGCGAGCAGGATGCAGCGGCGAGCTGGTTTGGCATTGTTCCCTGGGAAAGAGGATTAGGTGAGTGATAGGTTATCTGGAAGGGTAACACTGGAATCATATTAATTTTGTACGAGACACACATTTGTCCCTCTGTGGTTCTGAGGGGTTTCTATTGACTTCTTACCAAAAATCTACATCTGGAGCTTTATTCACTCTCAAAACTAAGGGTGCTTTTACTTTTTAGCTTGTTTCCTTGTGGAGCTTAGTTTACTCTGATAGTCTCCAAATGAATGAATGAGTATTTTCATACTACAACAAGCTGCATTGGATTTGGTGAGGAATGTTTACATTTTGCACTTTTTTACTTGAGATTAGAACAGTGTCACAGTTAGAACCGCTGCTGATGTTAATGTAGTATGAAATTGCCAAACATACCAGGCTTCTCAGGAAGCGTAGGCAGTTGGGTTAAAGGCTGCAGGATTTACGTCAAACCACTCGGTCCACCGGACCGGTCCAAGGTTCTGGTTGTGAACACCATGAAGGACTTTGAGAAGTGTTTGATCACGGACGTCTGAACCAACATGGAGTAATAAACCAAAGAGTCAAATAATTTCAAGAAATATGACGCCTAGATTCATCGCTTTCTCCAAAAGTCTGACGTAACCTGATTCTCAGCAAAGCTCTGACCTGCAGACAAGTTGACCTCAACTTTCACTGCAGCTGATATCAGCTGAAGAAGGATATGGACCTGAATCTAATGTCTGCAGACACAACATGGAAGAGACTAGAAACTGTTTAAACCCAGAAGAACGGCTGTTAATCAGAAGAAGAATAAATGCCAACCTTGGACAATCGACAAAATATGGACCCTTCTTATTTTAGTTCACAGCATTACTTTATCATAAAAAAATTAATAAAAAATAAAAAAATAAATAAAAATACAAAAAACCAATAAAACAAATGATTAATCAATTATTGAATATGGTTAAATTGATTGACTTTTAGTGATATTACTTCACTTGCTCCAAAAAAATTGATAAATTGATTCATGATTTTTCCTAATGTAACATAATTTTGCACATATTTTTAACTTTTGATACTTGATCAAATTTTGCTATGAAAATTCCTGAAACAGTGTTTTGTCTATTTCACTGATATAGTATTATTTTTTAATCAATGACTTTTATAAGTAACATAACCTTCATATATCGGGATACTTCATTGCCATGCTGATTTTTAAAAGTTATTTCTGCAAAATAATTTAAGTAATTCATCTTTGTCATGTGCTTTATTGATGCTTCAATATTCTTAATTCTGTCTGATAAAAGCTAGGAACCGGATATTGATAAATCATGTAATAAAATGGTTATAGTATAACGGGGTGGGATTATATGAGTTCGCTTCCTTCCACTCCCTTTTAAGCAATATTTATTAATATGTCTAATTATTCAAAGTTTGATTAGTTATTGTATGAATGTATAACTGATGATTGTATTGTTTTTGTGTATCATTTCTATTTGATTGCTTAAAAAACCCCATTTCAAATCAAAATTTCAAAAGTATAGATGGAGTAATAAAAGTACAAAAAAGGCCGGACCATCCATCCATCCATCCATCCATCCATCCATCCATCTGCTTCATTCCTTTTCGGGGTTCTTTAGGATGCTGGAGCCTATCCTAGCTTTTGTCAGGTGAAGAAGGGGTACACCCTGGACGGGTCCTGCTAGTCTACTTAGAACACCAGATTTACTAAGACTCCCATTTTTGGGATTGATCCACATTTTTTTTAATTGCCCAGTCAGCAGTTTTTGCTTCCACCTTGTGGTCTTCCAGCTTGTCCGTCTACACTCACACTGTTGTTGAGTCCACCAACCAGGGGCCGATGTTTAGTAATTTCATTTGAATTTTCACAGAAAAACACTATTCAAAATAAAATGCAATAGATTTTCAGTTACTTTAAAATTAATTTAAAACAAACCGTGTATTGAAATATCATTTTTTTGTGTTGAATTGTAAATCTCATTTTATTTCAAACTTTCATTTCAAACTGCATTTCCATTTGATCGATGATACCAAAAACCTGTGACACTTTTGAAATGTAATTGATTTTGCAATTATTTAGAATTTTATTTATAAAACTGAATTATATTTTTTCAGATTGAAATTCAAATTACAAGATGCTTTTTCATATTGCCAGATCAAACTGCAAATTAAATTGACAACTGAGAATTAGTTTAAATTATGGGTGAAAAAATATTGTCCCCTACTACTGCGAGTTAAACTGGAGAACATCAAAAACACGTAAATAATTAAAAAAAAAACTGGGAAAAAAATTCATTTTTCACATCAAAGTCAGCGAGTCGCTCACTTTGACTTCCTGCCAAGTCGTCAGGACGACTCTTCAGACACTCTGCTCTTGTTTTATAACACACACACACACCTACACACACACACCCACACACACACACAGATGGATTATCCCTCCTCAGTTAATTCTGTATCTCCACTATCAGTCATGGCTTACTGTGCGGAGAGCGACTTGGGGGGGCAGAGCCTGATACAAGGTAATATGTGGCTCACTATCACTGCTGCGGCTCTCAGCAACCCATTATATGGAAATCTTTTGATGAGGACATATTGCATGAGTGTGTGTGTGTATCTGTGTGTGTGTGTCAGCAGCTACATCCTAATTGAGATTTAGAACCCGTCGCCCTTGCTCCAGAGAGATTCACTTTCAAACCTGCTCTGTCACAGATGCTGAGAATATCTGACAACACATTTACTCCCTGAACCCTAAACGCAACACGCCAAACCCCAGCTTCAAACCACAAGCGACAAGAGAAATGCATCACTGTGGAGACACACACACACACACACACACACACACACACACAGCCGCTCCTCCACCCATCCAAATCAGCCAGCGTACATTCTCAAATATGTCTCTGAAAGCAAACACAGATTCTTCTCTCCCGACTCCTGTCAGCTGACGATTCCCCCCACCGCTTTAGTACACACACATGCACACCCACGCTCACACACACACACACAGACATATTTCTGTTACTGGGATAATCATCCGCGTTATGAATTCTCATATCCTCCCACGCCAGAATCTTTCTGCAGCCGTGAGCAGAAAACCAGAGCACCATGTCTTCTCTCTTCTCATCTCCTCCTCTTTCCCCACAGATGTTATGAAGCCTCTGTGTGTGTGTGTGTGTCTATGTGTGTGTACTTTTCCCACAAATGTGTGTTTTTCACTCAGGGGCTGCTGCGGGCTAAGCTTTGTAGGGTCTACAATTATTATTTCTGATGCTTGTGAGTGATATAGTTGCCAAAAGGAAAGCCCGTTCCAAACTAAATGGGACTTGCTCTGCAGTACAGTATTTAATGTGCAGTCACGGGGTTGTTTGTGTTTTTCTGGCCGTTTGTGGCCAAAAATAAACTTTAGAACTGCAAACGCTTTTTTCTTTTTTCACACTTTGTGCACAATGTGCGCTGTGACCAACTGTCTGAGTACATGTGGGCTGGCTGCAAATTCAAGAGCACGATGGAGCATTTTTAAGCAGACCCGGACAACAAATAAACAAACAAAAACGTCTCATCAGCGTGATTTGTAATGCAGCTGCCATTCTTTGCAGTGGCGTCCTAAAAATAAAAACTGAGCAAAAGTTCACTATCTTTGAAAAGTCTCCAGGAGAACCCACCAAATGTTTGACACTCTTTGACGGCAGCAAAATGACATAAAATCTGTAATCCAGCTCCAACAATAAAATTTCAGAAGATTTGAATGGACTAAATATCTTAGTCTTCAAGACACACTTAGGTGAAAATAGTGTTTTTTTTTATTTTTAGCATGCTGTTGTGGTAATTTTCTTGCTGGTGGAGGACATAGATATAGAAATCTCAGAATGAAATTCAAAGGTGATTTATGGTTTTGATTGATGCATTTTTAATGTAAATATTGATCACATTTTTTTTTTATTTAGTCCTAATGCTGTGTTGTGTATATAAATACTTAAACAAATAAAACATTTGGGATAAAGCGGATATTACAGAAGCCGAAAACGGCCTACCCTACTTTTTCTTTTTGCCTGTTTTCACGAGGAAACAATTTTCATTTTGTCTCGATAACAAAATAACAAAGAATATACTCTAGCGTCCCTCTCTCCTTGTCCCACACTGAAGTGTAATCTGGTTTAAGTTCTTTATTTTGTGGCTACTGTAGACTTTAAACCAATGCCGTACAGCTAACACCAACAGAATTGCTACGCAAATGTTTTTTTTAATTTTCATAGTTTTTGATTTATTAGTAGTGGATCGACATCGGGTTGAATGACAGAACCTAGAGCTGAGCTCTGGAACCCAGACAGCTACCTAGCCCAACTCAGACCGCTACAAAACATTTTTCCACAATCTGCAGTAAAACAAATGAGCTTGCCAGAGAAAATGTCGAACACCAGATTCATTTCTAATTGATCAATTTAATTGTGGTCAAAGTCAGGCGGAGACTGTCCAGATACTGTCAGACATAAACGGCGTCCAAATCAGTCATTTGAGGTAAAGGTTGACCTAGCAGCAGCTGCGCAGGCGGCTGCAGTTCATTGATTTCCTCTCTTAAGACCACGTTAGATATTTGATCATGTGAGTCCACGTACGTCTTGGCTGCTTGTATCTAGCAGCTCATTTGCGGACCCTTCATTTCCCAGAATTCATTGCTCACTAGGCGTGTTGCTGTTCAGCCATGATCTGTACATTTTGCCTGACTTTTAGTCCAGTCATCAGTGGAATGTTTGGATGTCAGCCACTTCAACTATCTCATAATATGCATACAGTAGATACACAAAGTAAACACATTTTGATCAACCCTTTAACTTCCGTTTTGAAACTCATTATAAAAGGAAGTGGAGCCAGGTCAATTCACCATGTTACCACTAGGGGGGTGGTTACACCACATGCTTGCTTCTTTGACTTAATTTACATTTCATAACAAATTTTTGTTTTAAAAATAAAAAATTGCCCACATAAGAACAAGTGGTACTTTAATCGTATCTTTTTACATGTCTTCATGGTCACCTCAGTTTTGTGTGTTCTTCATCGCAAAACAGCTTTTAATGGAACCATTACAAATCTTTTCTACATAGTTATGATGTTAACTTCGACTTCTTTGACTTCATAAATGACGGTGGAAGTTATCTTCATCCATATGTTTAGTGCCACCATATGGATCTATGAGGTACTACAGCTGAAAAGCAGATTTAAACAGGGTTACAGGATCACCATGAGCTCTTGGGTTCTCATGCATGTCCCTCTGTGTCTGCAGGAGAACCACTGCAGGCGGATCAAGATTCTGGGGGACTGTTACTATTGTGTGTCAGGACTGACCCAGCCCAAGGCTGACCATGCCCACTGCTGCGTAGAGATGGGGCTGGACATGATCGACACCATTGCGTAAGCGTCACTGACATCCAGACTCTGTGATGTCATCATTTTTAGTTTGTCTGTGGTTTTTAGTTCCTCAAAACAATTGAAATATTGCATAATGTTTACATTTAAAACAACTTTTAACTTTTTCTTATTAAGATAACATAAAAAAATATAGAAATGTGTTTCTGATCCAGAAGAAGAGATTGCATTTTCCCATTTATGTAAAACAATCAAAATTTTTCCTATTTTTTTATTTTGTTTGTTGGAAAAACAAAAACGAACTTTAAATACCAATAAACATTTTAATCAATACATTTAACAGTGTGAAGAAGGCAAACTATTAAAAATCAAAAATCATGTTTCTATTGCAGCAGAAAGTGCTGTCCCCCCCCCACAGTTTAAAACATCCCATATTCCTGTGAATCTTGACAATGCTAATTCCAGCTTTGACAGTAGCGAGTTCTGCTGTCTTCTGCTTCACACCAACTCCACGTAGATCTCTCCTGCTGACACTGATTCTAATTTAGGAACATTTTTCGGCTAAAAGACACTTGGTGACACACATGCACAGCCCCAGTCTTCTGCAAAAGAAGAAAAAAAAAAGTGTGTTAATGCACATATACAGCACCTTCATCTCATTTCCTTTAGCGAGCACACACCTGTCATGTTCCTTCGCCGCTTCTCCGTTTAAGTGGATGGATGCCACTGAAGGAGTCTTTTATCTCAGAGGACAGGTGCACACACTCTTCCATCAGTGTGTGTGTGTTACGTCACTCTTTCAGCCTGATGGGCTCAGGTTTTATCCTGCTCTCTACAAACATACAGAAATGCCTGATTTGTCAGCCCTTCTCCGTTTGCATCTCTGGCTTGTGTCGAAAGTGGCAGACTTCCTGCTTATGATGCAACGCTTTTCGTGATTCCCAGGAGGTGACGCTCTGGATTTTTTTGCTTTTTTTTGTGTTGATGAACTGCAGAAATGCTACTTTTGGATAAACATGTATCGTGAAATACAGCATCACCCATTTACTTTGAGGCATTTTTTCCACCACAATTCTAAAATGAAGTAAATTCAGTCGCCACCCTTTCATGATGCAGACGTTGGATGTTGGAGGCAATAATGTTGGACTGAGTCGTTTCTATGGAAACCACTTTTGTTAATCAAGAGTGAGCTCGGAAGGCCACACCCCAACCACGCAAAGGTTTCAAATGTTTGCCAACGGGGACATCATTTTTACATTCTTGTAACGAGAAAAAAAGGTTTTATCAACAAAGCTTTTTAAAGGTGAAATAATATGTGTTTAAGAAAACATGTATTAGATTAAAATTGTTTTCTTAAAATAAGAAAGTAAGAACATATTTCTTATCCCATTGGTAGATTTAGCCTATTTAAAGAAAATCTGCCAATTGGGTAAGAATGTTTTACTTCTTTCTTAAGCCCTCAGCAAACCATGTTACAGCAATCACTTCCAATGAAAAACACCTTTTGGGCTTCTGCATTCAAAACACTCTTGTTCACACGTAGCTATGCATGTTTTAGGCTCTACATACAAAACACACTGCCAAGGAACGCACATTGAAAATTAGACCAGGTTGAACTTTGACCAATCAGGGACTCTGATTTGATAGTAACGTTTGGATGACGTCTCTTTTCCATTGATGGAAGTGCTACTGTTGGAAAATTGGTCATGGAGGAGAAATGAATAATTGCAGTTTCTGTCCGGACTAAATTATATGACACCAAGACTTTCAGATATCGGATTAGAGCTGTGAAAGAAAAAGCCTGAAGTAAGATTTGTGAGATTTTTACCATTTTGACATTTTGCACCAAACATTCGCTAGAAAACAGTGGAAAAAGAAGAAGCTCCTCCCTGCTTTTACAGTGTGGCAAAAATGCATGTTTGTGAAGCCCCGTCAAATGCCCGATACGTAACTTAAGGGGCCTGTGTTTGCCGTGCAGTGATAAAGTCAGCAGTAAAATGGACCATAAAAATATTTCATCCACTTATGTAAGAAAAAGCTTTAGCAAATGTCGTGTCTGTTTTGACTCAAAATAGAACCTTTTTGGTATTTTACCTTCAGGTAGGTACAGTAATACCAGAACAATGTAATTAGTGTTTTTCACCTTTAGGCATATCCCACAGGGGTCGCTACACCAAATCAGCTTTCACTGATCTCCACAGGGGGTTTGGCAGGGATTTACACACCGGATACCCCTCCAGAAACAACCCTGTATTCATCCGGGCTGGGGACTGGCACAGGGAGACCCAGACTTTAACCCCCTTGTGGCTACAGAGCTAGGCAATATGCTTTTATGTAAATAACACAACATTTTTATAATAGAGAGGTGTATTAAAAAAGAAAACGTAAAGCACTATGATTTAGGAATATCTTGTGAATATAAGGGATGTCATTCATATCTGCTAAACTGTGCAGTATCTGGTGTTCAGCAGAAGTTCAGATGCTTAATATTTGTCTTCAAACCTTTGTTTGCCTGCAGGTCGGTGGTGGAGGCGACTGAGGTGGATTTGAACATGCGTGTGGGTCTGCACACGGGGCGCGTGCTGTGCGGCGTGCTGGGCCTGAGGAAGTGGCAGTATGATGTGTGGTCAAACGATGTCACACTGGCCAATGTGATGGAGGCTGGAGGGCTGCCCGGGTCAGTGCAGACTGAGACAGAACACGCACAAAGCCGTACAGACAGCAGCCGGGTCGCAGAATACCAGAGAGCCCAGAAAGCAACGCGTTCAACCAAAACAGAACCATTCTGATAACCGGTTCAAACTCTCTTTATTTAATTTCAATACATGGAGACACTTCTTTGCTGAGCCAAGGCATATTAATGATTCACAACATAATAAGAAGTAGAGCCCAAATACATGACTAATTATGGCAGATCATGAGCCATCAAAAAAATACACCATAGCGTTGGCCAGACATGGTGGTGGAAGTGTAATGATCTGGGGCTCATTTGCAAAAAAACTTTACTAATAAAATCATAAATTCTGCCCTTCATGAGAAAAATAAGTCAAGAGCGCTGGGGTTCAGCACTGGTCCTCTGAATGGATTCAACCAAATCAATGAAAAAAAAAAAAAGGTCGAACAACAGTTTGTATAAGTCACCTTGAAGGTCTTGTTCTAAAATTATTTAAATTGGATTCAGCAGCGGATTTTGCTTCAAAGACCACAGCAGGAACTAAACCTGACTCCAACCATGGGTATTAAGCTAATTCCACTTCGTTTTGGAAAAACCCATGTACAGTAATGGGCAAATTTGCATTTAAAAAGCAGTGGAATGAGGCCACCTCTTTGGCCCAATTTGGGCTTGTTTCAGTAGAAGTCAGAATATTTTAAGTCTTCATATGGATTAAAAAGTTGTTAGAATTTAATTTTTTTTTCATGTGAAGTTTGGATCAAACTGGGAGGCCTGTTAGGCTGATAAAAATAATGAGGAAGATAAGGATTTAAGGGCTCAGCAACTTCCTTTCATCACTGACTGCTTTTCATCCTCGTCTGTGCTTGTGCTCTCAGCAAGGTGCACATCACGAGGACCACTCTGGAGTGTCTGAACGGAGACTACGAGGTGGAGCCGGGCTTTGGCCACGAGAGGCACTCTTTTCTGCAGAAGCACCACATCGAGACGTTCTTTATCGTGCCGTCGCACAGACGCAAAGTATGCCAGATCAGTTTCTTTCCTACAGGTGACACAGCCATGACGGTTCTGGTATAGAAAAAGAAATTTGATTCTGAACCCGACCAAACTACAAACTAAAGTTAGCATCTGGTATTTTTAGTTCCTGATTGAATGCTCCTCAAAGCTAATTAATTAGCTTACAAAAATTGGCACTTTTTTCTTTTACAATGAATAAGGGACCCCCCATGTTCAACAACACAAATTACTCTGTATTTTCTTAATTTTTGGGAAGTGTGAGGGGAGTTTCATGTAAATGTCTCTGAAGTTCAGATCTGGAAGAGACTCTGCTGTTAGAGGAGTCTGGAATAGTTCTGTAAGTCCTGAAAATGGACTGCAGGAACTCAAAACTAAAGTTTCTTTTCATATACTTTTTTAGTAAGTGACTGAAACTGGTTCAATGAAAGCAAAGGAAGCCTACTGGGTTTGCATGTCGTTTCATGTAAATCGCCATCTTGAATGTCAGTTTGGTCCTTCAGACAAACATGCAGTCACCAAACTAAAATAACTATCTGTATGCCTTTAATGCATGTTCTGTTCTTAGAAACCAATGATCTGCATATCATTTAATTATACTTTTGGTGAAGTCAGGCGAGAGGCTTCTCGGTTTAGGCTTCCACTTTTTTTTGACTGTAAGTCACCCCTGGGCAGACTATGCAGAAAACTGCAACTTATACTCTGTAAAAGACGTTATTTTGGTGAAAATGTGAAAAGGGATGTTAGATTGTCCAGCTATATGCAGGATTTCAAAAACAAAAAACAAAATAAAAGCTTAAAATTATACATTTAAATAAAAAAATTCTGGAAAAAATAAGCCCAAAATGTGTGGGAAAAACAAACGCTGAAACATTTCAATGCATTGATCAACAAATCCACAAAAGCAAGTATTTAATTATATGTATACATTCAAATTAAAATAGCAGGTTTAAAGCCAGTAAGTGGTAACGTGTTTAAATCCTGGGATGTGTCAGGGCCCGAAAAAGGAAGGAGACCAAATACGGCAGCATAAACTAAAACACTTTATACAAAACCACCGAAGCAGCAAAAAAGGATGACAAAGCAGAACAGAGCAGATGACCGGACTACGATGACCTGGAAAGCTGACACTTGAATAGATTGAGGGTAATTCCCTGAAATGAAGACAGCTGTGAAGCATAATAAACCTGAAACTGGTGTGACTGACTAAAAAAAGGGACAATTCAAAACACATCATGACCAAAAACCATAACATAACTGACAAAAAAACAACGTTCACTAACCTTACAGGATGACAGTAAGGTTGAACTACAGATCAGATCTAAAATGTATCAGTGGAACTCCATTTATTACGAAATAAAAAAACAACAACCTAGAATTCCTTGAGTGTGAATGGCTCCCCTCTGCATGTGATGGCTAAATTACTTATTATTACTTATTTCTGTATTTTGAAAAAAAAATTCGTAATGTTTTTTTTACAGTTTACATGTTTTGCAGACCGCATGTTTTTTACACTTTTGCAGCTGTATTTATTTAATATTTTTTTATTTAATAAGAATCTCATTTTTGATAATAATTTTGCATTATAATTTTAGTAATATTTTTAATTATTTAATATGAATGTCATTTGTGATGTTCTTTTTGATGTTATATTATATAGATTTTTTCTGAATGTCGTTTTTGCTGCCACAGATAAATGAAATTTCCCCATTGTGGGATTAATAAAGTCATCTATCTATCTATCTATCTATCTATCTATCTATCTATCTATCTATCTATCTATCTATCTATCTATCTATCTATCTATCTATAAGATGAGCTGTTGAAGTGGAAGCAATATGGAATCACTGATTTACAAGAACTGTAGACACCTATTTATTATTTATGCAAAGAAAAAAAATGATGTGGAAATGCTTCATTATGTAAACGTTATTTGTTTTTAGAAATTGAGCCATAAGAGGGTGATTTTGAGACAACACCTGAATTAAAATAAAGTAACATTTTTATTAGAATAATGTAAATTGTGATATAAATAAATATGTTTAATTTATTGAGTTTAAGTTTATTTTTTTATTTGTTCCATTAGAACAGACAGTGATAATGGTACATCAATAAGTCAAAGTGCACCTTGGATTAATTTGACAAAAACTTTCTCGAAAAATACTTTAAGATGGTGCAACTGTGTTAAAGATTAAACGTAGCATTCTTTTAAAAAAAAAAAAAGCAAGTATTAAAAAAACAACAACAACAAAAGATAAGTTATTCTCATCAGAACGTTCTGAAAATTAACAAACCTTTTTCCCGCCAAAAGTGTTTTTGAGATTTCACGTAGGCAGCCATTTTGAAAGGAGCAGGAGGGAAAAAAAGACCCTTCTAGTGGATTGATAATGAACTACAGGGCAGAAAATATGGACCAAAATATACACAATGAAGGGGTACTGTTGAGCGCTATTATGTTTATTTTTTCATATTAATAAATGTGGTTGATAATGAGGCATGATTTTGGGGTGAGCAGGACATCTTCTTCAGGATTCAAACTTCAGTGAAAACATAACAGGGAGATGTATTAGAATGTCTTTAAGGGCAGAGGCAACAGGAAAATCCTTTCCCTAATTCTAAATGCAAATCACTACAGTGAGCTATATTTAATTTGAAAAAAAAAAAAAGAACTGTACTTTGTTCATTCCTTTAAATGAATCTGCAGCAAAGACGTTTCATGTCACATCATATTGTAGCCACCCCACGAGTGTGGGCTAAACCTTTACCTGCTTGAGGAAAACTGCTGCAGATGGGCTTTAGTAAAAGGTCAGACTTGTTATGCTACCAAGTCGGGATTGTGCCGTTGGGCACAAAGTAGGTTGAAAATGCATGACTTCTCAGTGCAGTAATCATCCACAATGACATCAACATGACTGTTCTAGAAAATACTGCTGTTGCAAATCCAAATTCACCCATCTCTTGTTTTTATTCTGGTGTTTGACTGTAAATAGTTAAAACTGAGTTGCAAATAAGCCTCACTAGTTTTGTTGTATTTTTAGATCTTTCCTGGAATCATCCTGTCAGACATAAAACCAGCCAAAAGAATGAAGTTCAAGACGGTGTGCTACCTGCTGGTGCAGCTCATGCACTGCAGGAAAATGTTCAAGGCCGAGATCCCCTTCTCCAATGTGATGACGTGCGAGGACGACGACAAGGTGCGGGACACGCTTTGGATTTCACATTTCTGCTGTCATCTTGAAATGAGACTTAAGTAGGACATATTTGACAAACGTTTCCTATAAAGTTATTGAGGTTTTTGTTTGTGTGCTACTTATTGTCATACACAAACCATATTACATTATCAGTGGAAAAGCGTGATAAGCATGCTTCTGATGACCTTCGTGCATCTCCCAGCCTTAGACTACTACTTTGCATTAATGTGACTGCTGCTTCTCTGGGGATTGGGGTTGAGGTATAACAGAGTCCGGCTGTCAGTAAAAGCCTGCTCGCTGTAATCTGTCGAGCTGCGTGAGCTCAGCAAAGGCTTTAGCACTTCATGATTCTAATGTGGTTACAGTACGAGTGCCATTAATCACTCGCAAGCTGGATCGCATCCCCTTTATTAGCATTAGATACTCCATTTCTGCGGTCCAAGTCACCAAAGTTTAGGAAGTTTTAACAGCATTTTAACACAAACAGTAATTGGCTTTGTTCTTAATATATAGAAGTCAAGCTAAATTGCAGATTTGAGCGAAACATTATCCAAACGATCAGTAAACATACTCAATTCATTGTAAGTGATCATTTTCAAGTCGCCATTTTTAATACTTCCTGTAAATATTTATACATACACAATAGACTACAGTTTTGCATACTGCTTTATTTTACTGACAGATTATTTTCAGGTTTTCTTCAAAATGCCACACACTTCAAATTCATACTAATATTTTTACATCCAGCAGATGTCTTACTAGAGCAAGTGAAGCTTTGCAACGCTTCAGTGCTTTCTAAAGCTTCATGTGCCCATCACTATTTTGTGGCAGAAACTTAAACGTTTAGTAAGTGAACTTAAACATAACAAACCCCATGGAGAAACAAAAATCACGACCAAGCAAATAGCCTGACAGAGAAAAACTGGAAAAACCAGACACCTTTATACACTGAAGATCATTAACACACATCAAAACAGCTGTGGATGATTGACAACCTGAACCTGGTGTGACTGACAGGGAAAACATGAAAACAGAACATGACAAGAACTAAGGAAACACCACTAAAACCATCCAAACCAAAGTGCACAATCCTTACAGAATCAAAGATAGCAGTTACATTCAGTGGTAGATCTATTGATGAGTTGCATTAATTGTCAGTGTAGTGTGTGTGCAACCTTATGCACACATACGTTTGACAATCGTTATGTAGGGGATAATGTGGTACAAGCTTCTTAATGTTAGGCAATGAAAACCTCTTTATATTTAGGGTCTCACCTTTGCCAATAAAGTCTCTCATAGACAAACCTGTTATAATGAGTGTTATCAGATAATATGGTAAATACTCATATGGCACTTTTCTACCTTCCTTGAAGGCCCAAAGCACTTTACAGTCACAAACCCATTCACACACTGATGGCGGCTCCACTGCCAAACACTGGCACCAACCTTCCACCAGGTTCAGTGTCTTGCCCAAGCACGCTTCAACACATTGGGCCAGGTGGGAATTGAACCTACAATCTTCTAATCAGAGGCTGACCACCCTTCCACTGCACCACTCCCATAATATGGGAACATTGGTCTTCTTAGAACAGATCCTCAGCTTGCTTTACTTCCTATTTCATCTCTTCTTTTGCGCTAATGCAGAGGAAAAAAGTTTAAACTGCAAATGAAGTGACATGTGGTAGATGTTTTACCTGTGTTAGATCTTTTTTTACACAGGGAGGGCACTGTTAGGTCGAAATAGGACCAAGAACTTTGCGGTCTGGTGGTTTTCCTCTAGGCTTAATTACCTTCAGAAGGATGGCTTAGCTTGCTCCAAAGGCAGAATTGAAAGGGAAATGACTTATCTTTGCAATTTAGGATCATCTTTAGCTAAAGAATTCACATGATTAAATACACATCTACATAAATTAAGATCATTTAGCTATAAGAAAACAACATTGTTTATGGTTTTTTTTACACATGGAAAAAGCTCATTTTGGAAAAATAAAACTATATAGTCAAGAGTTTTTACACTTCATAAGAAATGCAAAATTCTTTACAAAACTGACAAGTCAGGCTCCTATGGACTAATTAATTGGTCTGCTTGGTAGTGTTCCAACATTTCCAGCTAACATTTGGAGTCATTTTTTAAGCTATACCCTCTCTCATAAAGTTTTCATGGAGATACCTTTTAATATTTTCTCACACTATTTTCCACACTATGGACTAAGAACACTATGAACGGTCTATTCTTGAGCATACGTTTTTATAAGGCACACTGAACTATAAGCTCATTAAGCGAGACAAAAAAGAGACAAGTCTGTCATTCCGTCATATTTAACTTCCTTCGCAGAAAGTCTACATGTTTCTAACACGCTACACGTTAACGAGGTGAGAGAAGCATTAGCGTACCTGTAACTTTCAACATTGTTTGCAACATGTAAAAAACAGACTGATACCGCTAAAATAAAAGCTACTCTGACTACACTAACTTTAGACCCAGTAAGTAACACGTAAGAAAAACTCACTATGTTAGTCACATCAGCATATTCACAATAAAACTTAAACGTGTAGACTACTGACACCAAAAAAGGCTATCTTTTGACAGGGCTTCATGAACTTTTCAAATTGCTTCAAATTCAATAAACCCAACCAGAATGACTTCATATATAACTGTTGTTTTGTTAAAAAAAATGAGGACTTAAAAGTGTGTGTTACATACCGGAAAATTCGGTATACTATTCTATCTCTAAATGGCATGAGCACATGATGAATCACTCCACAGCGGACCTTATCTAAGCTAAAAGTTTAAAAAAGGAATTTTGAAAAAAATATACATTTGTCGCAAATTAGCGTAGCATGCCAATGATAGCACTAATTAGTTATAACTAGGGTTGGCATCTTTTGGCTCTTTTGTTGTCTTGAAGTATTTACTTCCAGTAAAATTAGATTTTCGTAGTCATATATAGCTATGTAAAAACTAGCAGGAGTTGAGTTGAAAGTTTAATCCCAGCGACAGTGACGTTTATACTATCCAGACTGAGAATTTCTATCTTCTTTCTGTAAAAAATGTTCAAAGACAGAAAATAATCGTGAAAGTCTCCTCAGGACACTGCATTTTGGCTGCCTAAGTGTGGCCTGCCTCCGCACAAAGTGACGATGCTGTGTCTTCGTCGTTCAACAGCGGAGGGCCCTGCGGACTGCCTCGGAGAAGCTCAGGAGTCGGACGTCTTTCTCAGCGACGGCCGTGCAGCATTCGCCTGCCACCCGGGTCAACCGCTACATCGGCCGCCTCATTGAAGCGCGGCAGACCGAGTCCGAGACATCAGACCTCAACTACTTTACCCTGTTTTACCGCAGCAGAGAAAGGGAGCGCAGGGTGAGGCCCATGGCACACGACCCAAACAGTTGCTGAGATTTATTGTTTTCCAACAAAATTCCCTTCCACAGAAATCTATCCTTGCGCTCAAGGCAAGTTGCTTCGTGATGGCATCTTCAGCCCCCTCCCCTCTCCTGTATGTCTTGTTCTCACACAACACCCTACACGGTTTATAATTTTATCCCCCCCCCTTCTCCCACGCCTGTTGTCTCATGTGTCTGTGTGTGTTTGTACGAGGAATCCACCCACCCTCTCAGGAGGGGATGCAGATAATGATTTGGGAGAGTCTGAGCGGCGCACGTGACGCTGTTCTTCTGTGTGAGCGTGGGTGGCGCTATAAAGGAACCCCGATGGGGAGAGGTCTGTGTGCGCCCACGTGTTTCTTTGTGTGGATTTGCCATCCAGACCCTCCAACTGGTGTCAAAGAACCTGATTGTGGTGCAAAAGAAAAAAGATGATACTCTGATTATTCACTTTCTTGTCTACCTAGGCTTGATCATTAAAATGGATGATAGAAGCTGTGCAACAAACGTTGAACGTCCTGTAGACGTTAATCAAGATAGTTTAGTAAATTCAACTATTAGAGATAGCAAGTCTTTTTAAAAAATTTGACTTGACTACTTAAATAGGAAAAATCTACCAAATCTTTGTTAGTTTGGATTCATGCTACAGTTAAGTACTTTAAAGATGTTTTTTTTATTTTATTTGAACACTCATGGAACACGTGTTTAGCCCATTGTGTTCACACGGGACAAGCAAGGAGGGGCTTCATCCTTTTCTTCTGGTTACTAGCGCATGTCCACCACCTACAGTTGGAAGAGGCTTAGTGCGTGATGTCAAAGGGGTGTAAATCTCGTGACTCTTGCTCTAGGCTTTCGCTTTCACACCTCTATTCTGATATATGAAAGATTTGCTGTCATGGACTTTGTGTTCATAGCGGGACACAAACCACAGTTATTAAGCTCTCCTTCATGATCAATTTTTAAACTGTTGGGAATTCAGTAAATAATTTCTACCAATCTCTACCTACTATGGGAGGTTCATTGATCGCACGCTGAAGGTTCAACCGGTTAATCTTTTTAATGCTAAATCGCAGCAACGCAGCACTGTGACCAATAGGGGACTCAGATTTAGTAGTGACGTGTGGGTGGCGTCTTGCTCCAAAACACAGAAGTACCAACTGTTGCACACATGATCACAAAGGAGAAATTAATGATTGTGGTTTGTGTCCGGTCAGATTAATATAACACCAATACGGGTATTTATAGGAACAGAGCTGTGAAAACAAAACCTTTTTGCACCGCCTTGACTTTTGTCGATGGCGGACCAGCGCTAATAAACAGTAAATACACTAAAGAAGAAGAATCTTTTCCTTGTTGCTACCTGCAGCGGCACTGCCGCTTGTGAACACAACTGGCTGTCTGCGCGCTCATAAAACCGAAATGACAAAAAAAAATAATAATAAAATATGACATGTCGACAGTACCAAATTAACGTAGACCATATCTTTAATAGCCCTACTTACAGACAGTCTTTTTACTTACTTTTTTGTTTAACCAGTCTTGCTCTGCTATGTTTATTTTTTAAACATGTTCTTGCTAAGCCTAATTGTTTTAATTATCTTTTTTTCTGTAGGACAAATTATTCAAGTTATAAAAAGTTAGACAGTTACAAAATGTCTGGTCTACTAGTGTGCTTTGAGATTTTAGATTTTAGAACTCGATTGTTTTCATCCTTGTGGGGGGGTTTTTTTCAGTTAGTGCTTGTTTTTGGTGAAATCAACCCGAAATGGGAAGCTGCTGTAACGACACAACCATTACTTTTTAAAAATAAAACCAAGTAAAAGCAAAAAAAAAAAAAACCTCAACAAAGACGTTACATTTTAGTCTGCGTTATCCAACTGATATGAACCAAGTCTATAGGACTGGTGTGAAAACATCTTTAACCCTTGTGCTATCTTAGATGACCCCACCCTTACTTTGACATGTTCTCCCTACCATGACAAAGGTGGATAAAGGTGGAAAATTTTCATGTAATCCATTGAACCAGTGAAGATCACAGAAAATAGAAAAGAAAAGGTTCAGAGCACTGTCTAGTGAATCTAGATGACCCCACCCCCAACGGTAAAGTGCCTAGGATAGCACAAGGGTTAAGTCAGAGGTTCCCAAACTGGGGGGCGCGGTGGTATTGCAGGGGGGGCGCGGTGGAGTTTTTTTTTTTTTTTCATACTTTATTGAGAAACAACATAATACAATAACAATGTGAATGTCTCAGGGGGAATTGAAATGTGTACATATTGCAGAAAAACATAAGAAATAAAACAAAAAGTATATAAATATATACACATATATATACAACATAAGACAAAAAGAATTATTACTTCAAAAAACTTTGGGGTTTAATACATTTTAAATCTTTCAAAAATTAAATTAGTTCAAATTGCTTTTTGGTTTTGCAGGTGTTTGATAATGGTATATTACTGATTGATTTCACTCAAAAACTGCTGGAATTTAGGTTTGGAGTTTGACCATTTGGCTTTATGGATATGGAATTTTGCCAATAATAAAAACAATTGTTTAATGAAGATACAATCTTTGTCTACTTTGACATTAAGGTAACCCAGAATAATGTCTTTATCTAAAAATGTAACAGTTTGTTTAGTAATATTTCCAATATAATTTCCCACTTCCATCCAAACCTTATTTGTATGTTTGCAGTCCCCAAACAGATGATAAATAGTTTCCTCCTGAGTTCCACAGAATAAACAAAACAGGTCCATGTCCACAACAAATCTACTTTTTGGTAGGATATATACAATGCAATATTTTGAAGGACACCTCTTTTATTTTGTTATTTAGACAGTATTCATTGCTAATAGTCCAAGCATAAGTCCATTTAATGTCCACAAATTTGGACTCCCAATAAAACCTCCAAGCAGGTTGTGGTATGTAAAAGATTTCTTATTTGTTTAATGAAAACTGAATTAACACAAACATCCACATTGTCCAAAAAAATTGTCTGGGTTCTTAATTGACTTGTGTTATAAATCCCTTTAAACAGTTGTAGTAGACTGGTTGGAATGGCATCTAACACTATTGCATATTCTCTGGGTGGAACAGGAATACCGAATTTTAAAAGAAATTTTCCATACGTCAGAAGATGTCCATGAGAATTGAAAAGTTGTCTGATTAAAACAATATCATTATCATACCATCTAGAAAAAAAGTGATTTATTCTTGTATTGTACATTACTGTTATTCCAAATACAACAAGTTGTTGGAGAAAAAGTATGTTTATAAAGGAGTTTCCAGGCCAGCTGGGCTTCTTTGTTAAAGTTTGAAAGTTTTGTGGGTAATTTTTCAATTTAAGAATTACATTTTAGCAAGATTTAATGCCTCCCAGTGTGTCAAATATATATTTGGGAAAAACATTCCAGATATTGTCTTCCCCTTTCAATAAATTACTTAACCACTTTATTTTAAAAGAGTTGTTTAAAGTTTCAAAGGTTAATACATCCATGCCCCCATGTTTTCTGGTGTTACACAAAACATTTTTCCTTAAGTAATGACATTTCTTTCCTCCAAATTTGTTTAATAGGTTATAGATGTGTTTTGGCATTTCTAAAGACAGAGACACATCGACAGATCTAGAGATTCCTTCAGCTTTAGATAACAGAATTCTACCGTTCAGAGAAAGATTTCTCATTAACCACATGTTATAAGGCGCGGTGGAGTTTAGAAACAAAGGATTTGTATGTTTGTGTCAGTGTGGGGGGGCTCGAAAATTATCTAATCTTCAGAAAGGGGGGCCCTGCAGAAAAAGTTTGGGAACCACTGGGTTAAGTCAACAATGTCAGTGCACTGCACAGCTCTGATGATCGCAGGTAAGATCATTTTAAGAGTACAACATGGTTTAGAGTGCAACTTTGCACTATTGATGCATCTCTAAAATACATGTTTGTGTGGGTCAACGACCACTGCAAACATTCATGGTTGTTCCAAAGAAGAATTTTCATAGAAACCTGTCAGGAACTGGTGGTGGAGGACCCAAAATGCAGGAGACCAGGCCTGGTGACAGGAAATAAAACATTTATTTTATTATTTATTTAACCTTTATTTACCCAGGAATTGTCCCATTGAGATTAAGAAGCTCTTTTTCCTGGCTAGGGGGAAGCAATAAATTACATTTACAATGAAAAAGTCAACATTAAAAACATAAAATAAAAGGAGAGATCTAATAAACAAACTGAAACTTGACAAAACTATGGGGAGAACCAAACTGGTGACACAACAGAGCAGATGACCTGACAAGGATGAACAGAAACCAAGACATTTAAATAGGCTGAGGGTCATTAACTGAACTGAAGACAGCCGTGGATCATGAACCTGAAAGTTGAGTGACTGACAAAAAGAAAACCAAGAACAAAACCAAACCACAGAATCCTGACAGAAACCCATTAAAATAGAGTTGGTGTTTGACTGTCCAGTATTGAGAGTAACTAACTGCTAATTCCAGATTTGACTCTAAAAATTGCCAGAAGCAACAGGATTGACTTTAATAGGATTGATACCTGGAAGCATTGTGTAGTACTTAATTGGTTATGACAGAACTATTATTACTATTTTTTAAAATAAAACCATGTTTTTACAGCAGAAAACTGCATCTGCTCTTAAAGACTAAAATCCAGATGGGTGGATGCTCCTCCCACTGATAATCTCTGCCTGTTTCCTTTCTCTTCTCAGTATCACCAGGTATATGATGATGATTTCATCAGTGCCGTAGTTCTCTCTCTGATCCTCGCCACTCTGTTTGGCCTTATCTATCTGTTGGTGATTCCACAGTATGTACCCTCACACAAACACACACACACACACAAACACACGGAATGACTGTGTTTTCAGTCCACTCAGTGGTATAAGACGTTTGCTGTTTTCTCTTCAGTGGAATGGTGGTGCTGCTGCTGCTGGTGCTGTGCGTGTGTTTCCATGTGGCCTGCGTTTTGTACCTGCATCTTACCAGCATTCAGGTAGATTCCATCACCTCTCCTTTTCCTCCATGGAGGTAAACACACGTTTATCTGTCAGCAGACACAAAAGAAACGCTTTGTCCAAACCCGTCTTACCTCACATGGTCATAAACATAAATAAAACAACTGTATTTGTTAATGGTGGAAGGCAATTGTTGTTCTTTCTTTTCTTATTTATTATCTCAATTAAAAGGACGTTTTATTTGGTCTAGTGACCATAGATGCACACTGATTGTTTTGTAGAGGTTTCAGGGAAATTTCAAGCACGCTGGATTTCTTGGAATTGTTGTTTCTGAAGAGGCTCTTAGTATACTAGTAGTGAGTGAATTCAGACGCAGCTGTGTCTCAGTCTTCACAAAAAGCATGGCAATCACCATGGTCAAATGTCTTCAAGAGCATAAATGGGACGTTTATTAACAAGGTAGGGAGTTAGTGTTGTCACAGTATCATTTGTCTAAGTGATACCAGTCTGTTTGTTAGAAGGTTAGGCAGTGTGGGCATGCTAACGTGTAGCGTCTCCCAAACAAATTCTAGAGTTACTGTTAAAAAGAAGTCTGACTGACTGACTTATTCATGACTATTGTCTGAGTTAATATGACATAAATTCATTAACAGACCATTCATTGACAGTGTGCGCTATAGCGTGGAAAATGCGGTAACATGATTCCAGCAGGTTCTGAAGCAGAGAGAAGTGGCTTTGCACCGTGGCTTTGCACCGTGAAAATATATGTAATATTTAAGTTGCACATTACACAAGAGAAGAATGCATCAAAAGATGAGGCTGGAGGAGGACATGAATCTCTTTAATAATATCAATACAAATACGTGTTTTTTTCCTGCGGGACGGGGGACGATACAAAATCAATGCATCTCTATTACTGTGCGGGACTAAATTCTCTGAGTTTTGCGGGTGCGGGCGGGAGTGGACATACATATTGCGGGAGCGGGCGGGAGTGTAACGCATACGTTGCGGGAGCGGGCGGGATTGGTCAGAAATTCAGCGGGCGCGGGCGGGAGCGGGATGAAGAAAATAGTCCCGCGCAGGGCTCTAGTCTGAAGCCATTTAAAAGACAGAAAACAGAGAAAGCTGTATTTAACAGACAAAAACAGGAGTCTTTACTCCAAATATGGATTTATTGTGACGGTTTTTCTCACACACCAAGCCTGCTCTGAATAACATTCCACAACCGCCCTACCTAATGTTGCGATAACAATGCCAAAAAACTTTGTAAAATGTATATTTATTATAATGGTATTATTTTATTTTGTTGCGATTGTCTGCTACACCTTAAAAGTCACCTGGTATTGGCTCCAGTAATTAGTATCAATTGTGTTAATTGTGATTATGCCGTTTTTTTAGGATATACAGTAGTTTCTGCAGAGCGGCAGGAGTTCATTAGAAATCCCCTTCAGAGTTTTGGGCGAGACTAAGTGATCCTGCCCTCATTTCCCTATGTTGCCTTTCTTTACACTCTCCCACTAGCTTACTCACAACCCCAATCTTACGTTAGCGGTGCAACAAAAGCGGTGAGCAATTTGAATCCTAATTTTCTTCATGTACAGTACGTTCTCTATCATGAGGAGAAATGCCACAAAAGCATGTCAAAAAACACCAATAACACCATTTTCTTCAGAGTGAGTCTTAAAAAAGGTCTAAACTATTGACAACAGAAGTGTTTCTGTTGCTCCTTTTGTTTGTTTGTCAAGCAGTTGAATCATTTTTTTTTATCTCCTTAGTGCCAACCAGGGTGTCTGACCATCCAGATCCGAACGGTGCTGTGTGTCTTCCTCGTCCTGCTCACGTACTCTGTGACCCAGGCCTGTGTGGTAAATCACAATCCCAGACTTTCCCATTTCAAACAGTTTGAAATCACTGATTTTGGTTGTGCTAACCCTCGGTGAAGCCCAAACTAAGCTTCTGGTGTTCTGGATTAACATTTTAATCTTTATCAGAGATTGCCTTTTTGTCTTGAAGAAAATTGCATAGTTGCTGACATAGTTTAGTTTTTATTGTATTTTATTTTGGGAATTGAGACACTGGGGCAGATCTGCAGCTGGGAGGTGGCTGCTGAGAGATTACCAACAATCAGGGATTAAGTGTGTTGTCCATCCCTGGCTGTGGAACAACAGTTATGTAAAGGCGGTTTGTTGTGTTTGCGCTCTCTGAAGTGACAGACAGACCCAGTTCAACAGAAATATGATGAGATTATCTCTCAGGTTTAATTCCTGGCTAGTTAGCAGCCAACTTTCACATAAAGTGCTGCAGAAGACAAAACATTCATCCCTTTGGAATTATTTTGCCATAATTGCCAGTTATCTACTTTAATTTTAATACCGCTAAAATATAAATACAATACATGCAAACTGCAGTTTTTAAAAAAGCCATTTTAGTTTAAAAAAAAAAAAGAAAAAGTTGTTTTAACATCCACAGTCTTATGTGGAAAAGTTATGCAAGAATAAAAGTGTTTCTAAAAATAAAAAATAAAAAATGCAGCAGTATTATTTTACCGCTATAAAAAAATTACTGCTATTTAAAGCAAGTACTTTTATTTTTTTTTAAAGTTAGTACTTTTAAGACAAAATAGCATGGATATTTAAGACTCAAATGAAAAAAGGTGAGAAAAATAAAAACAATATCTACTAACCAAATGTCTATAGCTAACAGCTTTTAAAAAGACAAAAAAAAAAAAAACAACGAATCCCTAACATGCTTTAAAAGAACAACTAAAAACATTCCTTTTTTTTAGGCATTTATTATAATCATGCAGAGAAAACCCAAATAAATTGATTTTTTTTTATGATTTTAGACATAAAGTAGGTAAAAGTTCTATAATATAGTTTAAGACAGTTGGGGGGAAAATTGTTGCACCCCTAGCAAAATGGCTGGTGGTTCCCTGGCTACTTAAAAATGAACTTAGAATTGTTTTGGGCAAACAAAGGATTTAAGTTCTATCCATAAAGTGAGAAAGTGGCATCTGAGACAGATATTGATCAGGCCACTCCATTTTGTTTGTTTTCATCCATTCAGATGTGAACTGTCTGCTCTGTTTAAATAGTTCCCCTACCCAGGTGCTCTTGAGCACACTTGAACTCATGAACTGTTAAAAGACATTCTCCTTCATCATTTTCTGCTGTAGATCAGAATTTACTCTCATCAGGGTTCACTCAACTCCTGAAGCTGCAAAGCAGGCACACACTATTACACTACCACTGCCATGCTTGACTGTGATGCTCTTTTTATAAAAAGGAATGTTAATTGGACTCTAAAAGATGGTTTTGCCGCTGAGATGTTACTGATGCGCCAACCAGAAAAATGTTAGACCACAAAGTTTGAAATATTTGTATTAACCATGTCGTAAATTGGAAGTGTGGCAAAAAAGAAAGGAGAAAACAAACCCTAAAAGAGTAACAAAACCCTTTTTCTTTCTTAAATGTCTGAAGCTACAAACTCATCGGCTATGTAACGAGCTTTCGAGTATGCAGTGATCACGGATTGTTGAACGTGAGTTTAGCCCATGGTGTTCACACTGGACTAGCAGGGAGGGGCTTCTACTAATGTTTCTACTGTTTGTTACTGCATGTACGGACAGTTAGAAGAGGCTTGGTGTGAAATCTGGTGAATATTGCTTTTTCTGTCACAGCTCTAACCAGATATATGAAAGACTTGGTGTCATTAAATTACGGGCAGGTACAAACTGCAATCAATCATTTCTCCTCCATGATCATTTTTCCAACAGTTGGCACTTCCATGAATGAAAAGAGAGGCCATCTCTACATCACTGCCCAATCCGAGTCCCTAATTGGTTCAAACTGACTTTGACTTTTAATTCACGTTCAACGGCCGCGTGTTTTGCATATAGAGCCCGAAAACGGTCGTAGAAAGTTACAGAGCGTCAACACAAGCGTTCTCAACATGTATACTTATGTAGAGTGGGTGCTGGAACGCTGCGGCATCACCTGCTCCACTTCCCTACAGGTGGGCAGTGTACCCTGGGAAATGGCAGAGAAAAGCGCCGGCCGTTTGGCTGCCGCTCGGGGGGCGGGGCCCCAGAACAGCACAGCGGCGGACTACATGACTTACGCCTTGCTGTCCTGCGTGGCCGGCACACTCACGATCGTCCCTTACCTCCGCGTGTCATCGCTGCCTAAAATCCTGCTGCTCCTCCTCCTCTCTGTCACCTACACCGTTGTCATGGAAACCAGCGGCTACCGCCAAGCTGTGGGGTGAGACTGCGCGTCGGCAGCCGAAACTGCTGCTCTCCATATCCTTTATCCTCATTTCTTTGAGATTGCAAGTTTTTCACTGCACTCTTGGGTAGAAATGTTGGTTTCTGAAGACAAAACTGAAAAGAGCATCAGTAAATATGGAAAACCCGCACATGTATTTTTAATAATGTCATTTAAATTGATATGAGATCCTTTTTTTTTCTCCTTAAATTCCAGACAGTTAGGTCATGGTTAATGCATTTTCTGCCTAAAAGATTTTATTAAACAAACTAAAACAGTCAGGTTCTTCTAAATGGAGTCACTTGTGAGAATATTTAGGAAATACTAAACACATGACTTTTGTTTTTATGTGAGACAAAAATGTAAATATTTTTTCATTGAAATGGCAAAATCAGACATCAGGAATATTAAAGATTTAACAGAGTTTGTGCTTTAAAGAAGAAAATGTCAAAATGAACAAGCAAAACAAGACAAAGAAGAAAAAACGATATAAATATGTATAACATTCCATAGAAAAATAGCTGACAGGTTGTCTGGATTGGTTGTAAAAACCAAACCTTTTATTTTCTGAGGTTGTTGCAAACTCATGATGGTTTTTTAATAGCAAAAATTTCAAAGGAAACTATTTCTATTGATACTAGCGGGAAAATAAATTCAAAGATGTTCTAGAAAAAAGGCTCTAATTTCAAATGATTAGTTTTTATTAAATTTTTCAAATTACTTTTTAACTGTTTACTGAAAATATCTTTAGTTTAGATCAAACAAAGGCCCTGCTATGAAAAAAATATATGTTAAATATAATATAAAAATATAATGTTAAAACTCCTTGAGGACAGCCATTGTATAATAACCCTTTTCTGGAAACATGACATTTGCCTCTCATCTCTGATCAAAACACAAAAAAAAGAGAAAAAATTATTTTTTTTATTAACATTTTTTTCAAAGAAAATCAAATGTTTTTTCCCGTAGACTTTGAAAAAAATCCTAGATAAAAAAAACAACAACCACAAACTTAATAAAACAATAAAAGCTGTAAGCAAACACAACTGTAAACATCATGAAAATTTTCGTTTTCAAAATAATTGTTTTGCACTGTGTGACCTTTTATTTTACCTGGCGACAGCACCTTCTGTCATTAAGGTGGAATCAGAATGTGTTCAAACGGGGTTTTTCATGCATCTGTCTGCATCCCTCAGCGGCGGCTTTCTCCACACTCGAGGCTATGACCCCGTCTTGGCTGTTCTGCTCTTTTCTGGAGCTCTGGCTCTTCATTCAAGACAGCTGGACCTGAAGCTGCGGCTGGACTATCTCTGGGCAACCCAGGTATGTGTGGCTCCATTTGGCAGCTCGATCAGGCAGAACTAATTATTATTGTGCCTCACATTAGGCCCAGCTTGTTTGAACACTGTTTTGTTTTCTTAAAGATGTCGCCTAAAATCTGGGGGGACAAAAACCCATTTGGGAATGACTGCAAACGCCTTAAAAGACTTGGCTAATTTTTGGTTTAGAAGATTATTGCTCACCCTGTCAACTTCTTGCTAGAAGCTTCATTTTCTCCAAAATGTCTTATTTTTACCCTCAACTTTTCGTGGAAACATTCTGTTCCGATATGGCTCTATCTCTCTCTGCAGAGCTTCAAGGATGCGCCGCGTTTCTTTGAGGTTTACCGTCTTGTGTCATCTCAGTGGATCAAGAAAGTCTGCAAGCTTTTATTTTTAGAACAGCCCTGTGCGTGTCTGTTCATGAAGTGTGATCTCCCTCTAGTGACCAGATGAGGCAGTTGCAGCCTCTGCCCCATCTGGGGTTGGATTCAGTGAGGAAGGTGGTGGGTCATTTTCAGATAGAGGCCTCCTCTGCTTCTGTTGTGGGTCCAGGCGGAGGAGGAGCGGGATGACATGGAGAAGGTGAAGCTGGACAACAAGAGGATCTTGTTCAACCTGCTGCCGGCTCATGTGGCTCAGCACTTCCTCATGTCAAACCCCAGGAATATGGTGAGCATCCGGGAGCAAGCCCAGGCTCGTTTCACTGGTATCATCAAACAATTCTCTTTTTTATTTAATACACATGAAAACCTTAAAAGCCTTGTCTGAGAGGTTTTCTTACAAGAGAAAGAAAAGTATTTAAATTCCAGAAAATGTCAAAATAAAGTACTAAAAATGACCTTTAAACCTATAATCTTGCTCCTGTTGCTTAGTCCCTGCAAAATTCAAATAAAAAAAACACTAAAGTTCCTTTTTTCTTATTGTTTCAATCTAAAACAGTTGGAGAAGCCTCATCTCAGATGGACTACATAGAACCTGATGTACATGGAGATCCATTATGCAGAAGGATCACAAGTTGATACTTAATGAAGTTTGTGACTCAGAGTTTCGAGTGTTTCTGGATATCTGACCCATGAGTCACTTTTTAACAGCAAGATGAAGCTGCACATTTTCTGTTGCCATTGGGAAAAGTGTCAGTGAGGCACACATAGATCATCTGCCGTGACTCTTTTGTGGGGATTTTGTGTGTGTGTGTGTGTGTGTGTGTGAACAGCTAGAATAGTTGTCCAAACTTGCTCCGAGCACACACAAATCTGAGAAACAGAACACAAAAAAGCAAAAGTTTATGACTAACAATTCTGCAGAAATAAGTAGAAACGTAATTCTCCTCAGTCGTGTGAATTACTGAGGTGCAGCATGAGTCTGCTTGATAAACTGAGGGATTTATCAATGAAAACAGCACTGTATCTACTAAATGCGTTCACAGTAGCTCTAGAACTTGTTTGTCACATGCTACGTGTTAGCCACATTAGCAGCGTTAGCGTATTCACAATACCTGTACCTCCCAAACTTGTTTGCAACACAAAGACATATGTGACTGTGACTATGTTAACTCCCAACCTTTATGGTAATATGTAAAAAAAAATAAATGAAACGCAGTTCGACACAGCTACATGATCGAAGCATTGGTGTATTCACCCAAACTTGTTTGGAACTTCTGAAAAACAGCGGCGTGTGCCTCGCAAAATCGCTTCGACATTAGTAAGCGCAAGTTGATATATATATATATAGAGATGCTTCTGACTATAAGGTACACTGTCACTTTTTAAAAAATGAAGGCTGTTAAGAGCATTGTAACCTTTGTGCTGGATCTTCCTGGTTTGGCGTCCCATGGAAGTCCTCAACGCCGTAAAACTTCAGAAACGCTTCCCAGCCTTTGAAGACAATGGCAGCGGCGCTTCCCTCGGCGCTGCAGTGGAAGTGCGAGTTAAAGAGTCCTGAGAGTTTGAAGAACATCCTTTCCACTGACCTTTGCTCCTCGCTTCCTTGACCTCTGGCCCCCCTCAAGAGTCGGACGTGATGAAAAGTGAGTCACAGACTGCGTGACCCTCCGACTCAAACACTTCTTAAAAGCCGTCAGGCTGCTAAACCCATAAGCTGAAGGGAGCTTTAGGATGGGGGGGGGGGGTTGTTAAGGCAAAGATTTTTCCAACATGAACCAAGAAAAGCTGACGTCAGAATCAATCATGAATCTTCTAGAACGGCTGTCAACGTCATGTATTTATTACTTTATTCCTGAAGTTTGATGCTAAATTACACATAATTTAAAGCACAAAAAATATATAACTATGTTAAAAACACAAAATAGCCACCTTTCCATAAATGAGCTGAAAAATACGCGAAGTACAAGCTGAGAGGTGATAAACGATGATAAATGCAATGAAACCGAATTAATTAGGATGCTGAAAGGAAAAAAAACCATTATTCATGGGAATGGTAATGTGCATTGAGTTAACCCCTTTACATTGGAGCTTTAGCTACAGTGTCAAATTTTTTTTTTTTATTACAACAATTCTTCAAATGTTTACGCAATCAACACATTGTCTTCTGCACTGGAAAGGATTGTACGGCGCATCCTCAATGAACGGCCTATTTTTTAACTTGTGTCATATATACGGGGCACACGGAACTATAGGAGGGGTTGAGCGGGACAAAAGCATCCGATAAGTCCATCAGTCAGACTTCATCAACTGTGGTTCCTGTAACTCTGGAACTTGTTTGGAACACGCCACACAGTAGCCAAACCGTTAGCCGCATTAGCGCATTCCCAAACGCACCCATTGTTTGCAAAATGTAAAACAAACATAACTGTGTCTACACTAACTCCCAACTTTGTTACTAGCACATAAAATAAGCACACGAGCAGCGTTTACATGGACAAAAGTAATCGGAATAAACGCCTGATGAGAATAAAAATGCGTCATGTAAACATAACGTGCGGAATAGTCTGCCCCAATCAGACTCATATGGATAAAAATTTCTCTCTGATTGAGATAGGTGAGTTATGCTGATTGTTGATCCGATTGTGGTGCATGTAAACAATTTATTCCAAATATTGGGTCACCACTACTCTGCCTGTTACGTCCTGCATAGACGTTGTGGCGTCCCAGAAGAGGCTTTGGAGCGCGAACAGGACCGGACAGCTGCTCCGTGCAAGCGAAGCACGTCTCTGAGCAGAGCAGCCGAACTCGTAGCTTCATGTTTGCAGGCAGGGGATGATGCTTTGTGTGCGCTCCGGAGGAGACTTCGGACCGCAGTCTGTCCAGCTGCTCTGCATGAGCGAGCTGCCGGACTCATGGGAACCATGTCTCCTGGGAGAGCCGTGTCTCTGTGCAGAGTAGCGGCTTTGGGACGGTGTGTGAGCTAACGGAGGCGGCTTTTACATGCGAAAAAGCCATTTTAGTCCTTAGAAACCGCGTAAACATCTTAAAAGTAATTTCTTGTAATTTCTTATTTTTATTTTTTTTTTATTTTCTTACCCACTGATTTTTTAATTATTAATCTATCTTTTTTTAATCTATTAATCTTTTAAATCTATTGCTATTTTTTTTACTATTGTTATTGTTTTAATGTGTGTGTTTTTTATGAGTGTGAGCAGATGGCCATTTTTACATTTCCTTAGGGATTATTAAAGACTTATTCTATTCTATTCTATTCTATTCTAAACAATCACATGGATTTGTGTTACCAGTCGTGTCCAGACATATAAAGGCTGATGTAATTCCCAAATAACTATGTCCAGCCATGTACATTGCAGCATTAACCGCACAGATTTGTACAGCATCCAAGGCTAAATGTTGTCGGCACGTATTAGCCTAACCCTAACCCTTTTTCCAGGTTTGTTGTTTTGCCACAAAAAAGCACTGGTCGCAGGGATTTAAAAAAAACTGTGAGAGAACAGGCACCAAGTAATCATCACAACAACAATAAAAGATTGTTTAGAAGATCATCTCGCTCTATGCCGCAGCTGTGTTTGTCTAAACCAGAACTCTATTTCTTCTTCTGCGTCCATTTCTGGTATTTTAGATAGTCCTGCGCATGTCAAAATGATTTATTCCAATGGACAGCACGGTGTATGTAAACGTTTGTTATAATCAGATGACGTTTTTATGGGTCCATGCACACAGCTCAGTTCTAATCCGATGCTCAGTTCTAATCCGATCTTTGATCTGATCAAAGATATTTTGCATATGTAGCTGCAGCTAGTCTGACACAGCTACATGCTAGCCGTGTTAGGATATTCCCAATGATACATAACCAAACATTTTGACAGAGGGCAGTGTACATCTCTAAATCACTTTGACATCATAAAACATACCCAGAATGAATCCATGTATCAAGATCTCCAGATTAGAAAGGTGCTCTGTCGTTTTTTTGAAAATTTAAAGCTTTTAAGTGCTCCTCAGAGTGGAAAAAAACGGCAATTCCACCAGATTCTGAAGTGGAAAAATGCAGCTTTGTGCTGATATGTCACATTTTACAGTAATGAAGAGTTTACGCAATTAACATTCATGCAATTAGATTAAATGCATACATTTATTTAAATTCAACATAAAAAATGTTATTTTTGAAGCTTTAGTGACACGAGGCTAAAAATGCTAGCCAGAAAAAAAAAAACAGTTAATTAAACAAGTTAGCAACAACAACAACAAAAAAAAGCTCAATTCTGAAACAACAAAACTTAATTTAAATTGCAAATAATTGCAAAATCACCTTAAATAAAGATATTAGTCCTAGGTCTGAGTGTGTGTGTGTGAGTGTGTGGCCCCGCGACAGACTGGTGACCTGTTCAGAGTGAACCCGGCCTTTGCCCAACAGCAGCTGAGTTGGCTCCAGCAATCCTGTGACCTGGAAAGGGATTCAGCAGCAAAAACTGATGGATGAATGAAAAAAAAAAAAACATACAAAATATTTGCAATCATCAGAACATCCCATGTTCTCTTTGAGCCAAAGGTTAATGTTTTAAAAAGAAAAAATAAGCAGCTGTAGCTTAGTGCCAAACATATTTCACGTGTATAGTACTTTATCCCAACTTTCCCAAATCTATGAAGTCTTTAAAATCCCATGGCATCAACTGTATGATACAAGATCTCCTCCGTATATCCTAACCTCAAAGTTTAGTTTAGTAAATCGTTGGAAAAAGCTAATGTACTTAAAGAAATTTTGACAAACTTCACACAATTTTTTGTGTTTAAATGGTGAAATAGAATGTAAGAAATGTTTGTAATCATATCCTGGTGAAGAATTTAAAACGCCTTAAAGAAGACAAACTGTATTGTTTAATTCCATCTGTTAATCATATTAATATAAAAGATAAACAACCCTTCATCCTTCAACAATCAGCGGGGCCATTCTTCAGACAGTGCAGGGATCATCTGAGGCTGAGACTGTGACGGACTGGAGACGGGAAGCCAGGAAGTAGATGTTTCCAGCATGTTGATGACCCCACGGAGCTACAGTGTATAGAAAGACTTCCTCTTCTTCCTCTAGGCTAAAGTTCAGCCATACACTGTATTCATAACACAGCACAGTGGGACTCTGCAGACTGAAATTCAAAGTTGTTGCTTTTCCAACAAAAAAGGCCATCCCACCAGTGAATACAACAGTCTCAGATGTACTCATGAGAGACATGAAGGGTATTTTAATCAAATCAAAATTTCACTAACACACACTAGCATTTTATATATTTAAATGTTCTGAAAGAGATTTTTTTTAAACCCACTTCTAAACCCACCACCAGATCACTTCTGACAGTCTCCAGAAGGGGTTGGCTTTCTGATGGCAAAGTAAAGGAAAGGGCAAATGTTCAAAAGTTTGTTCAAACCAAATACAAAATTAAATAATAAAGGAACATGGCTTCCACCGTTTACACAGAAGATGTGAAACTGTTTGCTGACTTCACAAAAAGGTTCCTCGTGGTACCACAAAAAACCCCTAAAATAAACTGTTTTAGGGACCGCTCCACTTCAGTGTTTAACAGGAAGTGGGGCAGAAGTATGGCCTTCAGCTGGTTCATTCAGGTTTTTTAAATGTAACTGCTTCACCATCAGCAGTAATCTTTTGTTGTAACTGATGCCATACATTCATGTTTAGTATGATTAAAAAACAAATAAAAAGACAAAGGGATCATCTTTGGTTTACTAGTGCTGTTTATTTTCTGGATCTCAGCTATGAACTGATGGACCTACTAGTAATCAAGGCTTCTTAGGAGCTAGAAAAAGTTGGCGGACTCTTTTTCCTTTCTTATCAAAAATGAAAAACAAAAAAACAAATCAACCAGTCTTCCTATAATTTACACAGTCATTTTTTCTATTGATGAATGAACTAAAAACATTAACCAAAATGCTCCAACGTAACTCTAAAGTAGGCAGCAAAAAAAGTTATATGTAAAAAATATAAAAATACACCCCACTCACCCTCAGCGGGTTTTTTTCTCACCCAACCTCGGGTCCTCTACCAGGGGCCTCGGATCTTGAGGGTCCTGTGCAGGGCCTGAGCTCTTCCTAGCACTACAAATACTATACTGTATATATATATACAGTACAGACCAAAAGTCTGGACACACCTTCTCATTCAAATGAATGGGAAGGTGTGTCCAGGTTGTGATATATAATATATAATATATATATATATATATATATTAGTCAAAAACTTTTGTCTATTTGTGTGTATATATAAATATCATATATATATATATATATATATACACATATAAATTTCACATAGCACAAGTTTTCATGTATTGCAATTTTAGCATAACTTTTGGCATAACCAACTGTTAGTAAGCTAGTGAAAGCAACTAATGATACTTACTCGCTTCTACTAGTGGCATGTATTGTTAGCTGACTATTACACAACTACATGTATTAACTGTATGGCATTCTTTTGAATTCCTTCACTACTTCCTAGCCCCTATAAAGCTATCATTACTACATGTACTTTCTTTGTACTCTGTTTATATTTAATTAGGCCTGCACAATATACCGCAAAGTTATCGTTATCGCAATATCAAGCGGTGCAATATCCATATTGCAAAAGTCAGCAAAAATCGCAATAAATGGTTACCTTAAATGTGCTAAAACAATCTTATGGCAGCTTGAAGTATTTAACTAATCAAATAAATCCATGTATGCATTTGACAAATTGGATGGACCCTTTCACGTTGTTGACCAATCAGATGGAGCTCTTTTATGTTAGATGTTTGCCTCCTACGTCAACGAGGGTCATTTGGAGTATAATTTTTAAATTGTTGCAATGAAACGGTAATTATGTTTTTGGTTGTTTTGCTATTTGTGTATATACCGCAAATTATATCTTTATCACAACATTGATCACTCTTATCGCATATCGCAAGTTTTGCTCATATCGTGCAGCCCTAATTTTAATGCAAATTGGACACATGCTCACTATTTATTTATTTATTTAAATTCTAAAATGTAACGCCACTCCTTTGCTGAAATACAAACCTAATAAATGTCAACATTTTACGAATTTGTTGATAATCCATTGTGTTCTGATGATGAAAACATTATAATTTATGAACTTACATGGATTTTTTTTTAAATGACAAATTGTTCAAACACAATGCCTTGCGACCTATATTTGGGGCCTATATTGAGGCACTGGTTTTTTGTAGAAACCTGCACGAAATTTCCAGGGCATTGGATTTTAGAATTGTAGATTTGGACACCCCAAAACCATGGCCAATGTCCTATGTAGTGCACTAGGTAGTGACTGAATTCATTGGAAGCCTTTGTCAGCTGTATTTTGGCAGGTGCTATATGTGACTATTATGCTCATATTTTAATAAATAACGTAACAAAAAACAAAAACAACTTAGACCTTTATTTCTATATGAGTCCAGAAAGTATCGGCAAAGATGACCGCTCTTTTAAGTTTAGCCATGTTTGTTGCTAAGTAAATGCTAAAAATGTTTCATGCTTTGTTGAAAATTAGAGTAGAATAATCAGAACATTAATACTTGATAAAACTCATTCCATGCAGGACCTGTACTACCAGTCTTACTCTCAAGTTGGAGTTCTGTTTGCCTCCATCGCCTAACTTCAACGACTTTTACATCGAGTTGGACGGGAACAACATGGGAGTCGAGTGTCTGAGGCTGCTCAATGAGATCATCGCTGACTTTGATGAGGTGGGCAGAGAGAGATTCGTCCCATAAAACCCCCTGTCCATAAACCAGCTGTTTTTATACACTTCTCCCCGAAGATTGCATGTCTGCCGGCTCCTTCTGTGGAGAATGCGGAGGGAAGCCTTAAGAGTCGTGTGTCACCCATGATATCATCTTCTCAAAGATGACATTGCGGCCGTGACTGAGGTTTAAAGAAACACTATGACGGATTATAATTGGCGATGGTTGCGGTTGGGAAAGTTTTCCAAAACGAGGAATCACTTGCAGATGATGTCTGGATGACTCGAATCTGTAATCAGCAGCACAAAGCATTAATTTAAAAGAGTGTGAATCATCTGTGTTGATATACATTTGGATTCTTTTCCAGGGAAAAAAAATAAACGAACGATTAAGCTGAAATTCATTGGAAATAATCAGCTTTGAGATCTGTGTTTTTCCTAACACCAACTTCCTTTATTTCTTTTATTTCAGCTGATGGATAAAGAGTGCTACAGAGATATCGAGAAAATTAAGACCATTGGTAGTACGTACATGGCTGCAGTCGGGCTGGTTCCTACAACTGCTTCCAAGGTACATGTGCACGAGCTTAATTTAGATCCTGTTTAGTGTTTGAGAAGCATTAGCTGAAATGTCATTGTTAAGAGGAATTTTCACACAAATAAATTTTCTATTTAAAACCAAGCCACATTTGACTAAACAAAGTCATTAACAAAGGATTATGGGCCTGTTTGGCGTCAGCATATCCTGCATTCAAGTTGTTTTTAACCCTACAAAGCTGACAAACAAAAGAGTCCTTTCTGCAACTTCTGCAGAGCTCGACATGGACTTTACATTTGTAAGCCTTTGTGATTGTTTTTGAGCATAATACGGTCATGCATGTTAAGAGGAATTGGAGTTAATATTACTTTTTTACCTGCTAATATTGGGGATCTGTTCTTCCACCTTTTTTTTCTTGTGTATGATTCTTAGGCAAAAAAGTCCATCACCTCGCATTTGTGCACAGTGTCGGATTTCGCCATTGAGATGTTTGACGTCCTGGATGCCATTAACTACCAATCGTACAACGACTTTGTCCTGAGAGTCGGTGAGTCAACATGTCTGATGTCAAACTTTGACCCGTATGTGCTCCTTGGATTCCTATCAAGGTTAATTTCCAGTACATTTGCTGGGAAATGAATCACATAAAGAGCACCCCCATCCACCCACCGGGAAACTCGCCACAGATCGACCTGAAGTCTTAGTCCCCATTGTGTTGAGTATCCTGTGAGCAGCGTAAGCTCCTGTATACATTGCTATCCTGTCTGCAGAGTATGTTCAAAATCCACTTTTGTTTACACTGAGAAACGCCATTTTTAGGAAATGTTGAAGAACTGCCAAAAATAACTTTAATGAAGACTTTACAGTAAAGATGACAAACAGCTTCTATAGTAAAAGAGTAGCAAAATCGGACAAAAGCAAAAACCTTGAAAGGAATCATTTTATGTTGCTATTTAAGACAGCAGAAGGGTCAAGTCAAGACGAACTGTCTGCAGGCGAAAAATGGACAAATCTGTATGGGGCGAGCAGGTAACCCGCAGAAAATGTCAAAGTTGCAGAGCACCAAGTAAGCCCGTAGAGAGAAAATATTCATATACCTTTTCTACGGGCATACTGCTGGCGACAGGTTATAGCGAACACCTAACAACACATAAAGGTGAGTAAGAGTGAAGTAGGGAATACGTTTATTAACCCCCCTAAAATCCTGGGAACTGCGCAAGGGGCCCATTGGTCCTGTTCAAGTGATACTGTAAGCGAAAAGCCTGACAGTTTGAATTGAGGACAACAGACAAGAAAGCGCTAAATGTGTTCTTGAACATGTGTTTAGCCCATGGTGTTCACATTGGACGAGCAGGGAGGGGCTTCTTCTTCTTCTTCTACTGTTTACTAGCGCATGTCCGTCATCTACAGTTGGAAGAGGCTTGGTGTGAAATGTCAAAGTTGTGCAAATCTCGCAAATCTTGTTCTAGACTTTTTCTTTCACAGCTCTAAAAAAGAAAGCTCCAAAAAACTTGGTGTCATATAATTCCGGCCGGGAACTGCTATAATTAACTACTATAATGAAGTTATCTTCCACAATAAATTTTCAAAAGGTTGGCACTTCTGGAATTAAAACTACTAAATAAGAGTCTCTGATTGGTTAAAGTTTAACATAAGAGTTCTGAACATGCATATACGGATGTTTAAATAAAACTTTGCATTGAAAGTGGTCACTTGAATGTGCGATGCCAAAGGGGGTGAGGGTAGCTTTACGTGTTAAGTGATTATCTTATAGCCAATTATATATACACTGCAGCTCTGTTTTAAGTTTGTCATCAATCAGCGTGATGTTTGAGCCCCAGGGAAATAACAGCGTCATTGGAATATAAGAGAGAACTGGAAAAATTGAGCACTTGGTGTCAATCATTGATGTACAGCACAAAGAGTACAAGACCTATAATACTGCCCTGTGGAACACCCATAGAGCACTTTAGAGGCAGTGATGTTGGTAAGCCGATTTTTAAACCGACTCACGTGCACAAACCTCAAGTGCATGTGACTAAGAAATCAAACTAGAAGTAAGAAGTTCCAGAAGAAGAAGTTAGTTCCACTGCTGAGTGGAAGAAAAACATGTTTGTATAGAAGCAAAGCATGCTGGTCAAGTGAGGAATTTCATCAGATACTCTGTGATCAACCAGTGGCTCTGCCATCCACTCATTTATTCAGAATTCCCCATCAGCACATTGTATCAAAAAAAAGAAAGAGTTCCCAAGTTTTGTTGCTTTGATTTTGTTGTGAAATCTCCAAAATTCTGTGCAATTTTTCCCCCCGTATTTTGTTGGATCCTTTTTCTTCTTTTATTTTGAGGAAAATAATCAAACTTTTTAAAGCATTTCAAATTCAGAAGAAAACTAGGAAGTAAAAAGTGGGTCAAATACCTGGAGAGTTGTATTTTCTTGGAGGTTTTTCGCAGTTTTTATTTTTAGTATTTTAATTTTTGTACTGCTTTGTGCTGTTGGGCATTAAACTCTCGGCTTGAATCTTCTGTGGGTTGGAGTTATGGTTTGGCTACCGTCTGGTTGTGTTGGTGAGAACATCTGGGATGAAAACCTGCCAAGCCTCTGTGTGTACTGCTTCACTAAAAAGATGAGCATGAAGGAGGAGTTGTTCCCAGCATGAGGCCCAGAAACCATACAAAAGCAGAGTAATGGTTGGATGAATTATGATGTAAAGAAAGTCAAGTTAAAATTAATAGATAACACCAGCATTTTTACTTGGATGTTAAAGTAGATCTAAATGTAGCCCAGCTCAAGTGTACTGTAACCAAGTTTTTATTTTAACCTTTCTGTCTGAACCAGGGATCAACGTGGGCCCAGTGGTGGCAGGAGTCATTGGAGCCAGGAGGCCCCAGTATGACATCTGGGGAAACACCGTGAATGTGGCCAGCAGAATGGACAGCACTGGAGTCCAAGGAAAAATCCAGGTGAAGCACTGGAAAATCTGTTGAAATTGCTTCGGTCTACTTTCTTCCTCCATTGTTTTTGTTTGGTTTGCACAGACATTCCTTCTGCAACCAAACCTTTTTTTATTTCCCCTTTTTTTCGGGGGGTTTCAAATCTGTGTGCTGTCAAGTATAGGTATTTCTGGATGAATGACATTATCTAACTTTAAAATTCTGCACATTAGAGAATCATCTATTGTTGGTGTTGGTGGGATCTGTTCACCTGCTGACTTTCATACCAGTGTAATTCTTTTATTTTGAAATGTTATTTTATTTTGAAATTGAAAATTTGAAACAGTTGCTGAGCATCAGAGGGAAAACTCTGTAATGGTTCAAGTCTGGTTTATCAGATCAATCATTTTATGTGATCTTTGCTCTTTTTTTTCTGTCGGCGTCCCACAGGGCTCATATTTTGATCCACTTCTATTTTCTGAAATTTTTTTTTTCGGCTTTTCCCTTCAGGGGTTTCCACAGCAGATCAGCTTCCTCCATCTAACTCCGTCTTCTGCATCGTCTCCTCTAACTTCATGTCTTCGTTCACTGCATCAATAAACCTCCTCTTTGATCTTCCTTTAGACCTCTTACCTTGCAGCTCTAGACTCAGCATCCTTCTACCACTATATTCACTGTCAACATTAAAAGTCCCTACTCTCAGTCCAACACTCATGACTTTCCTCTTCTCTTGCTTCCTACAAACGTGCTTTCCTCCTTCCTTCTTCGCCAAACAATAGTCCAATTACCACTAGCACCCTGTTCTCTTCCTGATACAAGCCATTGTATTTATCCCAGAATATGTATCATGGAGAAGAAATGGTTTGTGGCCAGCTGGAATTCTATGACACCAAGTCTTTCATATAGTGGAATAAAGATGTGAAAGAAAAAGCCTGGAGCAAGATTCACCAGATTTGCAGACATTTCACACCGAACCTCTTCCAGCTGTTGGTGGTGGACATATGTGAGAAAAGAGTAGCAAAAGACTAAGAAGCCCTTTCCTGCTCGTCCAGTGTAAATACCTTATCATAAACACGTCTTCAAGAAAGTGCATCACAGGCCCGGTGTGAACATAGATTCAGCTGACGAAGACGTCAAGAATCCAAATGTTTCTTTGCCTTATCCCTTTTTCTGGATAGTCTTATTTTACAGATTGAGGTTTACCAAATAATTGATATATTTTCTATTTTGCAATGTTGCTATCACTAGACAAAAGTGGAGGAGTGTTTAGATGATACGAAAAAATAGGACCAAAGAAACCAATGGATGTGCTTCTCTTCTAGGTGACGGAGGACGTGCACCGCCTCATTACCGACTTTTACAATTTTGTGTGCCGTGGCCAAGTGAGCGTAAAGGGCAAGGGTCAGATGTTAACCTATTTCCTGGAGGGGCGAAGGCCAGGCAGCCAGCAGCAGCAGCAAACCAGCAACACACAGCGCCGCTCCAGCGCCTTTGCACAAGGGAGCGTTTGCACAAGGCTAAGTCCTGCCCCTATCGCAGCATCATATGGCAACATCAGGACCCCAAGCCCAGGCGTGGCCACTCCAACCACGTCTACAAGCACCACCAGGTATCTGCCTACGGGGATGGTGTAACACCGCTCTTGGTAATGTAAAGATCTGGAGCAAAGCAGCTCTCCACGCTTCTTCTACTGTCTGTGGAACACAGGGAGGCGGAGACAAGTCGGTCCAATGGGACACCTGAGCTCAGCTGGATACAGGACGCTTTCGCCACGTTGCTCTGACATCCTCAAAGGCCAAGGGTGTCTGCAAGATGTCAGAGTGGGACTGCTCAGAATCTGCCTGCAACTGCAGTCTCTGGAACCAGGATCAACCCTGAAGCAATGATGCACATCTGATAGTGTAGCAGCCGCTCACCCCTTTGTCTATTAACTAAATCAGTGATGTTGCCTTAGCAACAACTACTAACGAATTGTTTTGCCTCTTTTCTATTATTATTTTTTTTTACGTTGCCTTTCATTTTTTGTTTTGGATTGATGGATCAGCAATTCAGACAAACTGATCTAACAGTGATTAAAGCCAAATGTGGAACACGTGCTGGCTGTTAAAGGAATAAAGTTGCCACAAAAAAAAAAAAAAACACAGCAGAGGCAGGTACTGTCGTCACGCACCTATGGGTGTTGGACGTCCCTGCCCCTTAAACGCATGATGCCACTGCTGCATTCCAGTCCCGTCTGTGTCCCAGTGATACTTCCAGACTCTTCCTTGTCAAAGTGTAGCAATAACGCGGTTTCGTTTCCCAGCTCCGCCTGTCCGCCCCTTGCATGCGGTCACCTGCTGGACCTGAACGTGTTTGTAGCCAGTAGAAGTGTGCATAGCTAGCCATTATTCTCAGTGGAGTTTAAGCATGACTTAGACAAAAAAAAAAAAAACAAACGGAAAAAAAAAAAACACTGTCTTCTCTGTGGTGTGGTTCCTTACATGCCTCTTTGAATGATTTATTTCTTTTTTCAGTGGAATTTTTTTCTGTTGGTGGAATATTCCATCAGAAAAAGAGCACTTGATAGGGGGAGGGATAGCTCCACTTCTGGACTCATCGAGGTCTATTTTATGACTCAGCATGCTACTCTGAGTATGGCTGAGCGCAGCCTGTCCTGGCACACACACACTGCATGCAAGGCCGTGGCTCCTGCATGCACGCTTTGACGATGCAGGCCGAGCGGCAGGCGCACTCTTCTCTCCGTGGTCCTCATGCATGCACTCAAGGTAGCGGTTCCTCTTGAATGTAAGGTGCTTTTATTGACACGTGTCTTCGCGAAGCGAATCCTTTCCGAGGACACACTTCAGGATCAACGGGCATCAGGCCGGGCGCGGCATGTCCCCGCCCCTTCCGCCTGCTGTTAGTCAACAGGTAGCTGGTTCTCAAACGTGCCAACCTATTTTCATAAACATATCAGACTACTTTTATTGTGTCGAGCTGTAGCACAACTGAGTGCCTGTTGCTACGGTTTCTGTGGATTTGCCTGCGTGGAATGCCTGTGTTTTTACCGTTTGAGCTGTTCTTTAAAACGTTTTTAACAATCGCAACTTTGCAGGGATTTATGGGGATGCCATAAACTCCCAAAAAAGGGCAGAGCGGGAAAGTAGACGTACAGGAAACTTTCTTTAAAGTTTAAAATGAGGATTTTTATATATTTGATTGATCAACTATGGAAAGAAGTTGCGTGTAATATTTTTTCGTGTAAATTGGATATTTTCATACTGTACAATACGGGTTTCAATTGTTATATGTAGGCATTACCGGCTATATCTGTCTTTTTCCAGAGATATATTAGGATTAATCTGATATTTGTCAAGTTCTTTTGGTTGAAGATGTATTTATGGAGATGTTTTATGTGAATGTACATTTTGTTAAAGACGGTATTTTATACTAAGTGTTTGCACTGCAAGAATATTGACGTATTATAAAAATAAAGTCAGCGGGAATGCCATTCCTGCAGAAAAACAACAAAACATTGATCCTTCTGGGCTCATTTCACTTAGGCCGGAGTTATGTAACAAGAAAACACAAGCTGATTTGAGGTTAGGGCAACATAAAGGTCAATGTCAGCCTCATGCTAACAAAAACATGTCCCATTTCAGAAGAAGCTTGTGCACTCGTATTTTTTTTCAGTAAATAAAAAAATAAAAAGACATAATTTTATATATTTTTAAGTAAATCTAAGTTTTAAGGGAAGAAAACACAAGTATTAACCTTTGATTTTGAAATTTGTGCATGAGTCAGGTCAGGTGTTTGAATTTTACCTATTTTTCCTTTTATTGTCGCGTAAAAATGAATTACCAAAAGTGTAATCTAGAATAAAACATTATAAGTATGGAATTTCTATGTGTTTTGCAAGTAAATAATTAGAACCAATAAACATTAATATGAAAAGAAAGAACTCAAAGTTTTAAGTAAGAGGAACATTGTTTTGTCCCCCCTTTACAGGAGGTTTTAGTTGATACAATTTAAAGACAAAGTAACCATCACTGTCATCATCACGCCACTGGAATCAACAGACGGACACATTTAGAAGCTTTTTTTCCAACTAAGTTTCAAAGGAAATGGCTGCTAACTGACTGAGCATCAGAGACAGAGAAATGTTTGGCATTTCTTTATCCACGTTTGGTTGCATGACATCAACAATATGCTAGATGTTGCAGCAGAACTTTCTTGTTAACCCTTTAACACCTGAGATGTCACCGGCGACGCCTTAATGACAAACACTCTTTGATGTACCGTAACTCTTCGACTGTTTACGCGATCAACGTCATTCCAGAATCTACCGGAATGATGTTAATTACGGAAATGGAAGAATGTAAACACTGGAGTCACAGGGTCAAACTACTTTAAAGATGACAACTGCATCAACTGCAAAAACACTGTTAACACTTGAAATGTGTTCTGCTGGGTAGTTGTGTGACAGGAACCTGTTTTTTGCTAAATGCATAATTAAGTGTCCTGGTTTGGCAGGAGTGACTCCACTTGCTTACAGCAACTTTACAGCATTCCCTCTTGAATTATCACAGGTAATGCTAGCTAGTTAGCTTGATAGCTATTATTAAAAAAGACACGGAAAAAAGTATTTTAGATAATCTCTCACAGACTTGATTTTGGACATAATAGTGTTATCCTTTTAGCAATTTTTAAGATGTTAAATAATTTGAGCCTATAACAACAACGTGTGTTGTTTCTAACATTTAGGGGCTGTGATAGATTTAAGCCCTCAGCTTAATTTACTCAAGAATGTTAAAATCTTTTAACTAATTAAGTGAAAACAACTCTGATTTTACATTAAAAAAATTTCTTGTGGACAGAATTTGATGAACAGCTAAGAAGCTAATTGCTAGCTGTAAAAAATATGCAGCACATGTCAATCAAAAAAGTATTTTTACAGGAATAGTTAAAACTCAGAAGTTACCCCAAAAAAATATCTAAAGCAGACAGTCCAAGAACACAATCTGGATCAGTAATGTTTTTATTTATTTATTTATTTATTTATTTATTTATTTATTTATTTATTTATTGCTATGATGTTATTTTAACACAAGAGTTAAAGATTGTTAGACTCAATTTATCTACCAGCCCCTAGTGGCCATTCGGTGAAACAGCATTCTTGGAAATTACAGTCATGTAAACGTTGTACGATGACGATACCTCAGCCGGTGAACAACTGATTGCCACTGCCCCGCCTCCTTCCCCGTCATCCTTTTGTTTTTCTTTGTTGGAGGACGAGGAAAACAAACATCTGCAAGCAAGAAGGATGTTTCCAGTTCTGTCTCAGGAAAAAGCAGCCTTTAAACATTCATCAGCGATGGGAACATGTTTGTGTGTGGCATGCGGAGTATCCTGAGTGACAGGTTGTCATAGAAACACAAGGTTGATGAAAAACATCAAGGTTGTGTTTTTCCACAAATGAATGAAAAACTGCTGGGCCCCCTTTGCTTGATTTTTTTTTTTTTTCTGTGATTCACGCTGATTGTGTGTAATCACCAGAGAGGATGTCAATGCCTCACTTGTTGATAAAGCAGAGATTTACTACAGAGTGTGCCTTTGCGCGTGGGAGTGTTTACCACCTGCCGGTCTCTGATAGGATCAAACGCGCGGAGCGGAAGCGGGCCTTTTCGGGCCTTGTTTGCAGCTGCGGTATCAGCAGCCTGAGTGAGAAACTCAGGGGAATCGCTGCTCTAATTCGGCTGACCGGGGCGTTCTGCAAGGGTTGATGACAGTTTAACTGCCCCGTCCCCTCCCTTCAACTGCTTACCTAATGACCCCATGTGTCATAACATCACTTACTGTAAATCCTGCTGGAATTTGGACCCCGGAGCGAGGGAGGAAAAAAAACACTGCGTGTGCTTCAAACTTGTTTCATGTATTTGCAAACAGTCTGAATTTATTTGTTTAAATTTTTCTTTTTTTTTTAAGCAGGGATGACGCAAAACAGCACGTGCAGCTTGTGCAACTAACCAGCGTTCCCGGGGGAATTTAAAGTAATGACGTTTGCTAGTTAATGGCTTGTTTTCCCATATTAATGACTCCTGTTCAACTGGCAGGAATAAAAGGTCATCAGGCAGCGCCTCAATATGATGAGAACATTCACATAAAACTTGATTGTTGACCTAAAATCTGTCTAAACTCTTGTAGTTTGATGATCAAACTAAAGAGTTTTACTTCGAAACCTTTAGAGTTATTACGACATGCAGTTTTCTTATGGCCAATTGTTAGTTAGGAAAAATTACATTTCTTTATCATCATTTCATCAAATTCAATTTTGCATACTCATCAACGCCTGATGGCTCAACAATTTCTAATGTTGGTAACAATTTACAAAGATAACCATTTTAAAGCTATATACACATGTATTTGACGAAAAAAAAGTAGTGAGCAGTGTCTGAATTGCTTTTAAATTTTAGGGCACTACATGGTGCCGCACTATATAATTTTATAGTAGTTAGGGGTTAGGGTAGGAATTTGGACACAACCAAGGTGTTCACACTGGACAAGCGGGGGGGGGCTTCTTCTTCTACTACTGTTTACTAGCACATGTTGGAAGAGGCTTGGTGTGAAATGTCGAAGCGGTCCAAATTTCACAAAGCTTGATTCAAACTTTTTCTTTCACCACTAATTTGGATTTGGTGTCAAATAATTCACAGTAATTATTAACCTGCAACGGGCGTTCAGTGACCGTTGTACGTAGAGCCCAAAATTGGTCGTAGCTGCATGTGAGCATGAGAGTTTAGAATACGGAAGCCCGAAATGCGCATTTACGCAAGTTTACAAAGACTTTTTATTGGAATTGGCCACTTGTTTCACTTTGAGCTGCTGATCTCCAGTCGGCCAATCAGCTGCCTCCTTTTAACCCCATCTTCCATCCTCTTCCTTTTTCTTTACATCCATTTGCGCTGCATCCATTACACTCCTTTTTGTTTACAATTGAATTTTAATTAAAAAAAAGTAAAAAAATTGTCAGAATTTGTAACTTTTAACCTAAAGTAAATTCATTTCTTTCATCATCTAAAGGATCTACTTGTATTAAAATTGTAGAAATGTCTAGTAATAGATTATTTTTAACAACTAAAACCTTAGTTGCAGGTAAAAGTTTTTGTATACCAGTTTACTTTTTACAGAACAAGTACAGGTATGTACATTCTGAATTTAGACCTTTAAAATTGCTTTTTATTCTTCTAGATCTGGCCTGAGGGGTCAAAGGCTGACATGTTCTCCTCTAAACATATTCTCTCCATGTCCTCTGGCTTCATCTCCCAAATATCTAACATTATTTGTGCTCTAATGTGCTTCTCCTAACCAGAAGCCCATCATCCACACCGCCGCTCCATCCTCCACTCGTTTCATTCTTTCCGACACTCCTGTCACACATCGCACTTGACGCCTTTCTCCACCCGTTCCAACCTGTTTGTGCATTCCTCCTCCCTTCTTTCCCACACTCGTGTCCTTCAGACCCTGCACTTTCCCTACCTGTGAGAATGGTATGCGCTGACGTAGGTAACTTGTGTTTATGTTGAAGGAAGAAACTTAGTTGTGTTGAACAGCAACTGCATCTAACTGCTAAAGTTGCATCATCGGAATAATAATGATCCTAATGATCCTATGAATCAGTGTTTACCGAAGAGCTGGCATTTGAATCTCCAATCGATGACGACATGTAGACGATGTCAAGCACATACGCTCTATGCTCTAAAGATCCCATCCTGTTTGGGATGCTCTTGTTCACATAAACTGAATTGTCCAGTATTTAGCATTTAAACCTACTCCATCTGCTCCTCACCCTCACTACACTTTTATGTCTTAGTCACAGGTGCTGCAGGATCTTGAGTTTTCCAAGGCCATGGAAGGCTGTAGGGTCATCATGTAAATGCAATATACTATTGTCGTCAGTGTGCTAAATGTATTGTGAAGTAAGGATAATGAAAGTTACATGCACTGATGACTAATGAGTGATGCTGCCGTACGGTGTCCTTATGTCACACTCTAGTAATTAGTAAGATGCATTCACTGACTCCTTACTGACCGCACACTAATGATGCTTTCAAAGGGTGCGCAGGTGATATGCATCATTTTGTGTGGAGCCCCCTACGAGTTTGCCCATTTTTCAGCCCGAATCCACCTGTAAAGGCAGTTGTGACTTGGGCATAAAGGCCTGATCACACAGCCACTGCTTTCATTTTGTGCATTTTCCATGTATATATAATTTCCCTCTTTCATTATACGTGTGGGATCTACATAATGCATAAATGTTTTTTGCATTCGTGATTCGTTGATACGCTCTGAAGTCCGCTGAGGCTTTTGGCTGATGGGTCTTTACCTGAATTCGGTTTTGAGCAGTTCAAAATGTTTGGTTTGTTTGAGAATGACGCAGTTTTCCGCATACTTTACGTAGTTTACATGCAATTATCACTTAAAGCAAGATGCAAACGCACATTTGTGCCTTTCCACAACCGTGTGTCTGATGTACCACCGATGTATAACTTTTATATCAGTATGTGGTGCACGTACTGTATCACATTAAAATGACATAATTGATGCAAATTTGAAGCCACATTATATATATATATATACACAGACCAACAGTTTGGGCACATCTCCCCATTCATTTAAATAAGAAGGTGTGTCCAAACCTTTGGTCTGTACTGCATATGTGTTCTTTGCATAGATAGATAGATAGAAAGATAGATAGATAGATAGACAGAAAGGTCGCCGCGAGTCTTGGGCAGCGAGAACATGGGACTGTGACTGTAAAGTACTTGAGCTACATGAGTTTTTAGGACATATTTTAGGACTGTAGGAGGAAGTGCTCCAGCAGGGATTCGAACTCCGGTCCGCTTGCCATGAGATGACAGTGTTTACCAACTTGGATCCATAATAGCAACTGTGGTTTCCTTAATAAATGTATCACTAAACTTCTTGTGTGTTTTGTTTTGAGCCATCCAAAAAAAATACCTTACGAGACCAAATTAGAGTAAATAGCAAAAAAGTTTGGAATTTAAGTTAATCTCATAAATAGTTCTACCTAACAAAAGCAGCTCTGTTGGATTTTTTTGTTCTAAATTTAGCTATTCGGCTAAATTCACCTGCCAGCTCACATTGTAGTTTTCTACTGCGGTTTATTTTCATCTCTGTTCCAAAGCCTCAGAATAACGTGACCCGTCAGCTGCCACAGCGATGCTGACTTTCAGGGTGATCACAGATCCAGATAAACACTGGACGACTTACAGAAGGCTGGATTTGTGACAAGCTACGTGGGACAAAGGAGGACAGCAGCCGAGCCTCTTCGGGTTTTAGGGTAAGGAGTTCGCCTGCTTTACTTTGGAAGGTAGATGAACGCCAAATCAGTTTTGAACAAACACAAAGTGAGTTTGTGCAACTTGTTGTTCATGTTTTTAACTTTATATACTGTTATCAGCCAAACATGTCCATGAGATTTTCCACAAAAACACAACCTGCTCCCTTCTGATGAACATAGAAGAACAAAAACAGTCCTCCCCCCAGATTGTTTCTCATCAAGGATTTCCCCGGCCGAAGAATGTTGTTCGTCACCTCGTGCGTTCTGTTTTTGCCCATCAGATACCAGCCAGGTCACTGAACTCCTGGGTTGTGCAAGACCCTGACATGCAGCAATCCTCAATGTTTGGTCTTTTTCTGAGTCTCCACTTAAATGGAATGTGACGAGCCGAGGGGGAAAATACTGCAAAACGTGTTGAAAATGTCACAGTAACCCCCAACAGCAGAGTCGATCAGGGTGACCCACGGTAAACTCGACGATTGGGATTGAGGAAAAACCACCAGCAGACTCAAAGAAGCACTTCCCGTGATTAAGGGGTGGATAAAACTGAGAAATAAAGATAAGAATTGGAAGAAAAACAAAATAAAAATCTCTGTCCATACCCCTCAAAAACAGGTGCGGGGAGAGCTCCAAGGCATGTCTGTCCAGCTCATGTCACGTTAACCTGCCTCCATATCTGCATTTATGACGTAGATGAACAGAATATGCTCTGATACATTTTATTTTATAGTAAAATGATTAGAAATGACCTTTTATTTTGAAAAAAGTACAGATAATATCATAATCTCACAATTACTTTTAAAATCAATAAAGCTACATCTTGTTGTGCGAGAATAATTCTTTTGCTAAATAAACCTTGACCTTTGCCTTCAAACTAAATGTAGGCAAAGACATCTGGGGAATTTTACAGATTTTCTTCTGCATAGAAGTTTGGGAACACCTATGCTAAGGCGTCTTTAGCCCAAATGTGATTCAGCGGATGAAACACAAACACAAACCCCTATCTTCTTTTCCAAAATTTGACAGAAACCAGGAAGAACCAAATATTTCAGGTACTCCTAAGACCATTGGACAATTGGATCAATTTCCCATCAACTTCCATATTGAAAAGACAGATTTCACTCCACAGATAAATGTTTGTACCTAGACATGACTCAAAGGATGGATAATCGCTATAGTCATCCATTGGATTCTGTAAAGCAAACGTGAAGCCATAAGAGGGACAGACCCACTGACATCACCTTTGTCAGATGCACTTGTACTTGGGTTGACCTGTACGGGTCTTCAGAAGCCGCTGAATCTCTTTGGGGGTCACGGTGTTGCAGGAGCCAACCCAGCTACAGTTGGGTGAAGGCAGGATGCACCATGAATAGGTCGCCAGTCTGTTGCAAGGCCACACCCTCACACATACTCAAGCTACAATCACACCAATTGCGGCCATGGATGTTAGAGCAGCCACTTCCAATGAAAAGTCTGTATGTAAAAAAAGTCTTTTGGGCTTCTGTGTTTAAAACTCTCAAATTCAAACATAACTACATACCGGTTTTGGGCTGCGCATACAAAACAGGCGCCCATCAAAGTTAAACCACGTTGAACCTTGACCAGTGAGGAACTCTGATTTTGGTGGTGACATATGGGTGGCGTCCCATTTAATTTATGTAAGTGCCAACTGTTTGTAAATCGCGCATGAAAGTTAATGTTTTCAGTTTGTGACCAGGCTAAAATTGAATGATACCAAGTCGTATATATATCGCAAAGATAAAGACTGAAGGAAGATTTACGAGATTTTGCACCGCTTTAACATTTTGCACCAAGCCTCTTCCAACTGCAGCTGGCGGACGTGAACTAGTTAAAGAAGGATAAGCCCCTCCCTGCTTGTCCAGTGTGAACATTATGGGCTAAAAGCATGTTAAGACTGAGCGTTTAGCCCATACTTGAACATGCATCATTTGCCCGCTGTGTCAGTAGCTTCAAATGCATACTGAGGGACGATTTGGAGATACCAGTCAACCCATGAAGCATGTTCTTGGACTGTGGAAGGAAGCTGGTGTGCCTGGAAAGCAGGGAGAACAAACTCCACACAGAAAGATCCCACCCGGGATTTGAACTAGGCAATAGCACTAACCACTATGCCGATCACATGGAGACCCGATCACGCGGCGACCCGATTGCAAGGAGACCCGATCATGTGGAGACCCGATCACATGGAGACACGATCATGTGGAGACCCGATCATGAGGAGACCCGATCGCAAGGAGACCCGATCATGTGGATACCCGATCACATGGAGACACGATCATGTGGAGACCCGATCATGAGGAGACCCGATCGCAAGGAGACCCGATCATGTGGATACTCGATCACATGGAGACACGATCATGAGGAGACCCGATCATGAGGAGACCCGATCATGTGGATACCCGATCACATGGAGACACGATCATGTGGAGACCCGATCATGAGGAGACCCGATCTTGTGGAGACCCGATCACTTGGAGAACCGATCGCGTGCAGACCCGATCATGAGGAGACCCGATCACAAGGAGACCCGATCATGTGGATACCCGATCACATGGAGACACGATCATGTGGAGACCCGATCATGAGGAGACCCGATTGCAAGGAGACCCGATCATGTGGAGACCCGATCACATGGAGACACGATCATGTGGAGACCCGATCATGAGGAGACCCGATTGCAAGGAGACCCGATCATGAGGAGACCCGATCATGAGGAGACCCGATCGCAAGGAGACCCGATCATGTGGATACCCGATCACTTGGAGAACCGATCGCCTGGAGACCCGATCGCCTGGAGACCCGATCGCCTGGAGACCCGATCATGAGGAGACCCGATCGCAAGGAGACCCGATCATGTGGATACCCGATCACGTGGAGACACGATCATGTGGAGACCCGATCATGTGGAGACTAAATCACATGGAGACCTGATCATGTGGAGACCAGATCACGTGAACCTATTTCTCGGTTTTTGGACAACAAGCTCGGCCTGAAGTCCTGTTTTGGCTCATTTTTCTGCAGGAGAATGGAAACCACATGGGATTGTGTGTCAGTGAACGATGTTTTGAGTTTTTGCCCTGAATATTGAATCCCTCAGACTAAAGGTTGTCTTCCAGCAGCTCTGATGTGCATTCCTTAAGTTGCTCCTCTTCTCATTGTTTTCCCTCGGCCGTTGTTTCTTTACACAGTCCCAGCATGAGAGCCGCATTTACAAACCCTCTCTGTGTTCCACGGCAGGAAACAGGCGCAACACTTCACGGATTCATGCAGAGGGACAAAAAAAATAAAAAAGAGTGTAACCATGCACAGCTTGAGTAGTGACATTATTGTGATGGCTTTCTTGATTTGGGATCGCCCCAGGCGTGCACCGTCTTGGTTTTTCCACTGTTTTTCCATCACAACAGGTACGCAAAGCTAAACACTAAACAAGGTTTTTCATTAGTCTATCACCAAAAACACCAAAGTCGCAATTTTGATTTACGATAAAGGCCTCAGAGGAGATCGCTCCATAGCAACCAAACCATTTTTCCCATGTTTTGGTCTAAAAAAAATAACAATTATGCAGGAATTTTTGTGTCTGTGCCTCAAAGCGATTTTTCCAATTTTTCTTAGCAACTGATGTTTACAGTTTCCACACCCTCATCAGTATCACTTTGATTGACATGTAGGTGTGTTAAGACTTAGACAGGCTCTAAAACTCTCTGCAATATGAACTATGTAGGTCAATTTTCTTACTGAAAAGACCAAACGGGAATGTTTGTAACCCCACATTAGAGGTTCTGTGGTCTGTGTGGATTGGGATGGCCTATAGGCCATCAGTAGTTATCATGCACAAGTTCAAGGAAAATAAAATACAATGGCGGTAAATGCAGTTTGCACCTATAGGCCGTGTCACACAGCCACTGTGTACATATTGCACATATTGCACCAATAAAAGTTGGTCACACGTGAATATACATGAGATAAAGTGAGAAAACCTGTGGTCTTAACGTGAAATTTTCACAGATGTATCATGATTGAACCACGTAAAAAACACAGAAGAAGTACGAATATTTACGCAAAGAACATGTAAATCAACTCAGAACATGAACCGTCTGTGATTATTGCACTGTTTATATGCAATTCATCGGTGGTTCGTGCATCATTACATAATTGTAATGTGATATGTGCAACATATAAGTTATACATCGATGGTAAATTGGTGAAAAGTCAGTTAAACGGTCGTGGAAAGACACAAATATCCGAATGCATCTCCCACAATTGCATTCAGTTTACATAATAAATGGTATGCTGCTAAACTACATAAAATATGCCTAAACAGTCACGTAAAGACCCGAATCCCTCCACGGACATCTACGCACATCGACAAACGCAAGAAGCACTTATCAATTACGTATATCACGCATGTATCACGGAAGATCAATATTTCATGGAAAATGCTTTAAATGTACATAGTGTGTGACACGGTTTTAAGTCTTTATTGACATTGCTCTTTGTTTTATGTGTGTTTATGAACCTAACACAATGTAGCCCAGTTTATACCGATTTTACTTCTATGCAACTTGCACAGAACTGTACTGTAACCTGTGTACAAGCAACAAATAACAAAAAAAAACTAACAACTTTCAAAAAACAACAATCTAAATCTTTGACAAGCAGCCAAAAATTGCATTAAAATGCATCAAACATTAATAACTATTTTGTGTTGCTTAGTGTGCCTTACAATTCAGACTATTCAAAAATAGACCATTCATGGCCTTCTTATCTGCTGTGATCTACTGTGCGGAAATGACTATAATTTCAATTAAGGTCTGGCTGAATGCAGAAAGTTTTGTGTGCGTGTCAAAGTTTGGTAAAGCCAACATTAGTGACTGTATTTTCTTATTTGCCACGTCTTCATGAAGCAAGGTGGCTAAATTATCGACTAAATCCTCATCAAGAACAGCCGGCACAGGTGTTGTGAGCCGAATTTGTTGCATGTTTAGATGGCTAAATACACAAAAATGTCTGTCTCCTTCAGCTTTAAGTTCATAAACAAGTCCTTAATAGGAGCTTTAGATGCATACAGACCACAGGAGGCAACTCTTTGAAATCTACATGTTCCAATGTTTGACCCTTCTGTCATTGCAATTTTGATTTATTAGTACCATATTTTCCGCACAATAAGGTCCACTTGAAAGCCTTCATTTTTTTTTCTGAATTTTTTTCCCCTGAAAATTATAAATAGATTAATTCTGGCTCTGTTTACTGACATTGAAGTGATTTTAAGGAGTACAGAAAACAACCATCCTTCATCTCTGCATTCAGGCAGACGGTGACCCCATGCTGCACATATTTATGCACCTCCTTCTGAACATAATAAAGTTGAAAGTGAGGAGAAGAGGAGCCGCCGAAAGTAAGTGCAGCCAACATCAAACGGGGTGGTGACCGGGTTTCAGCTTCTCCTCGCCGCATAGGAAGTTTCAGTCTTTATTTACGGCGCTGGATCCTCTGATGTGGATGTACTGGACAGATTGTTCTGGTGTCTGAGGATCAGCGGACAGATTGGATGGAAGGAAAAGGGGAGGAGGAGGAGGAGGGAGTCCGAAGTAGCAGTGAGCTGGAATTTTTTTTTTTTTTTTGATGCACTGGGACATAATAACATGATCCTAGCAACACAGCTTCCCTGACCCATTCATGAAACTGTTTCCAGATAACTTTGCCAAGAGTGATCCTCTGGACTGGACTTCCTACTCCGTCTCATTAGAGCGACGGAGGGAAGCGCTGCAGCTAAACACACACACAAACACACACACTCAGAAGGACAGAGAGAGGAGGAAACCAAACACAATAGATGATGGCGCATGGGAGACTGGATTTCCTGGGTTTCCCACACACAAGTGTGCGATCCCAAAAAACTCACAGACACACACGCCACACTAAAAAACACAAACGCACACACCTGCACCGTCCTCCTGCCGCATGCTGGCATGTTTCAGAGCAGGTCCTCCAATGACAGGCTCTGCATTTAGAGCAGGTCTCCTCCATCATGTATGACCTCCTTGTTTTGCTCCACCTGTGATCTCACTATAACAGGAATGATCCGATTAAGAACATCTTGTGAGAAGGAGGCGGAAGAGCAAAAGGACAACTTTGGAGGAAGGGGGGATTAGCGTCACCGTGCCCACTCACATCACATTCCTGACTGCTGATTCTCAGCCCTGGGAGAGGACACTGCTTATCCAGGGCCAACCATCAGCTGAGTGTCCCCGGGCCGGACCGTACCATCTCTGATCCCGGGAACGCCAGACTCTATTTGCAGCAGGAGAAGTTCCCGACTGGAAAACACCCACACCATTGTGCTGGTGGGTCACACCAAGCAAGCTCCAAATAGTACATGTCGTCCAGCAGAGGCCGAGACCGTCCCGACCCCCACAACCCCAAACTGGGGTGACGGGGCCTCGTACAGTGTGTGAGACACAACACTGAGCAGGAAAACACAACTCTTTTCACCCAGAAACACAGGGATTAGAACCTCCATTCAGCAGTTTTAATTAAACACAACAACACAGACACAAAATACAAACCATGACGCATGTCTCACAAAAAACTGAAATCTCATACGTGCAAAAAGTGCAAAATGTAAGTAGTAGCTGCGGGACACAGCCTTAAATAGATGAAAGGGAAAACAGAGCAAAAACAGAAACAGTGTGGGAAACTAAAACTAAAAACCTGGTGTGACTGGAGAAACCTGAAAACTGGAAGGAACCTGAACACAAAATAAAGAACCTCCTCAATCATCTCACGGTAATCGACTTCTTCCAGTTGTTTTTGTCAGTTACAGCCCAGCCCCACATCAACAGGTTCAATCAAACCACACGTGCAAGTTCTCTGCATTTTATTAATTCAAGCTTGATTTGACTTTAGCGTCTGCACAACAGTGAAGAACAAGAGATGCACACAGCCCCTCTGAGTTCCCCTTAAGATGTTCGCCTTAACCTTTATGGTTTCTGGTAAGGGATAGGTCAGGCCACAAAATGAACAAACGCTTTTCACTTAACCCTTGTGCTATCCCATGACCCCACCCTTACACTTACGTCTTCTCCCTACCATGACAAAGGTGGATAAAGGTGGAGAGGATTTCATATGGAAACCATGTAAAACCAGTGAAGATCACATATCATTGAAGAAAAAAGGTCCAGAGCACTGTCTAGTGGGGTCTAGATGACCCAACTCCCAATGTTAAAGTACCTAGGATAGCACAAGGGTTAAACTTGTCGCCAAACATCGAATTGTTGCAAATCTGATTAATCTTGCTTCAGGTTTTGTCTTTCACAGCTCTGTTCCGATTAGTTGTGTCATAGAACTGACTGGACACAAAACACAGTATTCATGTCTCCTGCATGATTAACTTACAACGGTTGGCACTTCCGTGTTTTGAAAAGTACGCTAACAACACGTCACTTTCAAAGCGTGCGTTCAGTGAACTGGCTGTACACAGTGACCAAGAACGGACTTAAAAATCTGCCTAGTGTCGCGAGAACCTGAGGGTTTTTAGAGCGCAAGCCTAAAAAGCGGATTTCCGGACTTTTACATAGACTTTACATTAAAAGTGGCAGCTTGAACGCGAGTTGCCGTATAGAACATCTGACACGACAGGAAGTACCTTAGTTTGGCTGACTTTTACAACTCGTAGTGTGACCCAAACATCTCTAATGACTAAACTTCCTAGGAGTGAACACAATTTGATATAAACACACAATTAACACAGTTTATGTTGCAGGTTTACACATGTATTGCTATTTCTGATCAAATCCCTTTGTTTTATTTCGAAATCAAACTCCAATCATTTTTTGATCTATATAAAGTGTTCCCAGTGGTCTTTTAATAATTATGATTAAGCCATTTTTAGCACCAACAAAAAAAAGAAAAGTTTATTAGAAACTCTACTCTCAGTTGTGGTCCGGACTGTTGGCACGGCTTAGTTTAGTTTGAGCATCATGAGGTTGAGATCAGAACACGCTGCTGGTCCGGATCCTCTAAACATCTGAAGGGCCTGTAAAGCTGCTGCACAGCTCCCAGTGGAAACCTCAAAGTGTGTTTGCGTCTGCCTGTGCATCATTCACACAGGTGCCAGCACTTTCCCGCAGGCGTGTGTCATACATCTCTGTTTTCCCCTGTCTCCTCTATCGTGGACCACCAATCCCCCCCCCCCCCCCCAACCCCCGTCATGCCTTAAAAGGCAAAAGTTTGAATTGTGAGTTAGCAGTTGGCGTGAGCGGACTCTCTGTTTTCAGCAAAGGTAAACATTCCAGTCTTGGGACGTTCAATGCCAAACGCCGTTTGATCTCCTCGCCATGTGACGCTTCGCAAAAACAAGCCCTGCAGCAGGGGCTGGGCATTTTTTTCAGAGGTGGAGTCTGCGGTATTTTGGAGAAAGCGCGGGCCTCCCCCCCCCGCCCCCCCCCCCAATCCCCCCGACCTGAGATAACTCTGTTTTGTTTTCCGCCTCTCTGATCCGGCAGAAAAACCTGTCGGCTCACACATGTGGCTCCTCAATGAGAATACCTCGCATGTTTTAATGCCTCGTGTCTGTCCCGCTTCGCATCAAGCTGCTAATTAGGCCGGGATCCCATGCTCTGCTGCGTAGCCATGCCAGGCCGTGTCGCACCACAAACGGTGGGAGCCGAGTACTTTAAAAGTTATTTTTAAAGCGTTTAGGTTTGAGGAGCTTCTTCGATTTAAGAGATTTTCTCTCAGCAGCTCTGAGGCCACACTCTCCCACAGACCCTGACGTCACAGTGCAGCTGAAGACACACTAAAAACCGTGTGACTGCAGTCATAAAATGAAATGTTTTAAAGCTTAGCCAGCTTTAAAACATTTTTTTTCTTTAGTTTCAAGTTTCAAACTCATTTTTTCTTGTCTGGTTTCAGAATAAGAGTCCAACTTGCAGTGGAAATGTTGATACATTTCTTTTTACATGTTTTGAACGAGCAAGCTATTGACCAGCTTCTATGTTCTGTCATTAAAAAGAAAGTATGCAAACCGTGCATTCTCAGTTCTTTTTTATTTTGAAAATACACCAGTTTAAGTCCAGAGTCCAGAGTGGGGGCCTTAAAAGACTCCTTTGGCTGCAGGAGCCAATGTCAGTTTGAAAGAGTCTCTGTGCACTTCTAACGTCTGATCAATAAGAGTTTTGCGTGTCTCGGCATGACGAAGACGCACAGCAATTATCAAGTCTGTGGTTAAAAGTAAAAATTTTGACATGTTTTGTAGGTTTCCATGACGACAAAGTGAGACACAGTGAGTCAAGGCCAACACAGGATGAAAGCGAAGACCAGTTGGTCGAGTCCGGAATAGTCATTAATCAAACATTGGATGTGGGTTTGGTGCCTCCATTACTCCATCCTGTCTGACACTGAATAACATTTAGGACTTTTGAGAGATTATACCTCAGATTAGAGATTATTTCCTGCTGGTTATCTGCTAGATAAAGAATCTTTTAGAACTTTCAGTGGTCTCTATAAGAAGATCTGACCACATCGCTGTGCCCCTAATGTAGAGTCAGTCAAACTCATTTAATGTTTGCCCCCAGTTTTGCGTTGTGGATCCAGTTATGTGAACCCAAATTCCTATCATTGCACCGGAAAGCAAAAGATTTCTTTCTTGACCTGAACTGTTCCCTGCTGTCGTTAAGCAGTGTGTGATGGGTGGGGGTCATACATGTCTTTAGTGGGGTGGTACATGACCTCAGTTCACTTTAATGTCCAACTGTCCAACTTTACAAAACTCCTTTTGCATCTGAGGTTAGAGGAAATCTCCACAAGACAACCGTAAAGCCAACAAACAGAAAAAAAAAGCTTTGATTGGAACCAAGTGACTGAACACTTTTGTTTTTACATCTTTCTGATGTAAAAATAAAGTCAAATTTACCAAAAAAAGACCCTCATCTGCAGCCATAAATTAGTTTATGAGCACAATAAGAATTTGTGGCCACAAAATACCACTAATGATGTTATTATCATAGATGGATAAATACATCATGCCACTAAAACGATGTGCACCACAATTTCCTGTTTAAATGTCTCTGCAAAATGACGACTCCATGTAACGTCAGGCTTCTTAGAATGCACTTGTCTCTCATTTCCATCCTAAAGTAAAACTCAATCATATGGTCTCTGTCCATCAAGTAGCTTTGCTCTATATCCTGTTTTTCTTACCTAACCACCCACAAATTATGACACTTAAATTAGCAGCCTATTTTGTTTGCATTGTAATTATTTTGTGGCCATAAATGAAATATTTTGTTAACATGTTTGGACTATTTTGTGGCTACAATTTATTTGTTTCTTTTTATAACATGTCACCAGACAGACACCTCCTTATCTATGTACAAATATTAGCTAATCTATAGATCACATGAGTTGGCATGACTCTTTTATATTTATATTTATCTGTGAAATTAATTGGCATTGAAATCTTGAATGAAATCTTTTTTTTTTTTTACAGTTTCCATTTAGTTTTGCTATCATGTTTTTTCTTCTGCTAGGTTTAGGGCAACAACATTTTAAAACTGATTATGCGTGAATTTAAGTGGGAAAAAGTGAAAAAGAGTTGTGGTCTTTACATGAAAATTCCACGTATCACGAATAAACCACGTTAAAACTACAGAAGTACGAATAAACCACGTAAAGAACACGTAAATTAACGTAGAACATGAACCGTGTGTGATTACTGCGTGGTTATATGCATTAAAATAGTAATTCATGCATTATTCACACAATTTTAACGTGATATGTGTGCCGTTTACACGATATAAAAGTTATAGACTGGTGGTACATGCATGAAAACTCTGTCAGACATACGTGGAATGGTTGGGAAAAGCCAAATTTGCGTTTGCATCTTGTAGAAATTATGCACAATCGCACAAGATTTACGTAATAATTGCCTATAAACTACATAAAATAGGCGTGAACTGTGTAATTCTCAAGCAACCGAAAATTTTGGACAGTTCAAAATCAACTACATGTTGGTCGAATGCCTCGATGGAAATCTGTGCACATCGACGAATGACAACCGCAAAAAACACTCAATTACGTAGATCACGTATAGATCACGAAAGAACAATGTCGTATGTGGAAAACACGCAAACGGTACGTAGTGGCTGTGTGACATGGCCATGAAATAATTTTGATAAAATACATTAAAGCTATGTAATGTTTTTGTGTTAATGTCTGAGTTATTTCCATTGTTACTAGGAAGATTTTCTGTAGTCATGGAAACAAATTTCATCAGTAATAACTTTTGTTTGCTTTTTGTCAGAACAAATCTTCCTGTGTTTCGGGGTCATCATTATGACAGCCCTGACAGATTGTGCTGTAACTACCGTTAAGACCTGTTTACCATGACTCTGCCATGTTATTTGCTTTTTGGCCTCCTTAGAAACACAAAGTACAAAAAAACATGTACTGAAGGGCTGAGTGACGATAAAACTCCCTGTTGTTGTAACTCGTTAAAGGACTTCCTGTTCAGTGAGAGTGAGCAAAAACACACAACACCGGCACGTCCTGTAGAACAAATTTTGGACAACCCACGATTTTTTTTGGGGGGGGGGGGGGGGGTTCTTTTAGGCTTCCTGTAAAATGTAACAGTCATACCCGAAACATGTAAACAGATCTGAGAGGAAACCTTTCAGCATCTAAACATTGTGCGAGGATCTCAAACAAGTTAATCAATCAAACGAGGAAATATTAGTTTTAGGATCTTTTTTCCAAAGAAATCAATGCTTACAATTGATCGTCAGCAGGTGCAGGTTTCTATGAATAATGAAGGTTTATTTTTTAGTTTGCCATGAAGCAGGCATGTTTGTAAAAAAAAAAAAAAAAAAAAAAAAAATGAAAATACAGAAGCACCCCAAGCGCCTCATGTCAGTGCCTTATACATGGATTGATTCTGGTTGTGTTTATTGTTGTGAAAACAATGTTAAGAGGGACACGGTGCTCTGTCAAAATGTCGGACGGATTTTTTTTTCCAAATCATAAGTGGATTGTGAATACGCTAACACGGCTAATATGTTTCTCATTCCAAACAGGAAGTATCCGCTGGTTCCAAAAGCCCAAATCCCATTGACTTCTATAGAGAAAGAAACAGCTATTACTCAGTCAGAATAACCATTCTTGCTCTGATACCTTTTCTTTTCTTTTATTTTTTTTAACCTTTTTTTTTTATTTCTTATAACCAGAAATTTCTTTCGTCAGATTTTTTTCTGTAATGAAAGTTATTCAAGCTATAAACTGGCCAATTGGATGCCTGAATAAAAGCATACCTCGAACATTCAAAACGTTAGATTGACAGATTCTCCCGCGCCCACTTTCAATGAAATGGGTAAGAACTTCCAACAAGCTCACTCCTGATTGGCGACAGCGGTTGACATAGAAATGTCAGGCAGACTCGGACCAATCATTGCTCTTAGGAAAATAAAAGAATATCAAGAAAAAAATTTCGTAATTTCTTTCTTGCAAGAAAACTAATCCTATTAAGAAAGATTTCAGTGATAAAATTATCTCAATTAAAAAAAACATGTCTTAGTGCCTAGATTTTATTTTTTGAAGAAATGTTTCCTACCTCAGTAGCAGATTTTTTTTTTAGCTCTCCAATTTTTGGATCTATTGTAAAATTGTTCTCAGTGGTCTTTTAATTATGATTATGCCGTTATTTTAGCCAAAATCTAAAATCATTTTTCAGGACATAATTTCTGTAAGTAGTAGTTCTTTAGAACTAGCCTGAACTGTGGGCAGGACTGTTGGCGCAGAGTAAGCCTCTCCAAACTTTCCATCATCCGTTTATTTACATGCTCTCCCGCTAGCTTACAGCCCCTGCCACCACTAGTCTAACATTACTGGTGCAACTACATGGCAAGCAGTAGTCATGGATCTATTTGTCTAAATAAATATACAGAAATACAATTTTTAGCTTGATTTTTTTTCATATATGTCATCTAAATTCAGAAAAAGGCCACAAGAACATGTTAAAATACAATTTTCATTAGAGAGGGGCATTAAGGAAAATTTTTTTACATTCGTAATTCTTTCATTTGTTTCTGGGGGGGGGGGGGGGGGGGGCTGTTTTGGCTGTGTACTGCCCCCTAAGGGGCGTCTCTTGTAACTGTAGGATGGTTCAAGGTAAAGGAGTTTTCTCTCAGTGGTACAGTGTGAAACCAAACCAGACCTTCTGTGGTTTTTTCCACCCAATCAAGCTTTAACATCCTGAGCTGTGGAGCACCCCCCCCCACCACCACCACCACCTCCTCCACCCTGATTTAGCATCTTTAGGTCGAAAAGAAAAATTCAACCAACTTCCCGTTTGCCATAAATTTACAACCATTCATAAAAACAAGACATTTCCTCCCTCACCTTTCCCCGTCGTCCTCCAGTGTAACCTGCACTACAGGTGTGTGACTCATCATCATCATCTCACCTGGAGACACCTGCGTCTTCCGTTGAGGGGGTGGAAAGCAGCACATGCAGGATCATCGGAAGCTTCCCCGATGCCCCGCGGCAGCGGAAGAGCGGGGCATCAGTGCTATCAGATGATGCAATCCCATAACGCGGTTACGTGCGGGAGCACGACACCATGCAGACCGTTGCATCAGAAAATAAAAAACGAAAAAAACAAAACAAAAAAACGGGTGCAAGTCATTAAAACGTGACGTGACAACAAATCAAATGTATTTTTACAATAACTGGGACATTTTGCGCATGGGCTGCGACCGGGAGTGAGTGGGTGGATGGGGGGTTAATGGCGGGACACTCCAACCCTCGGAGAGTGGGAATAAGAGAGACGTGTCTGTGGTCATGTCAGGCTGATCCGATTCCTATTATTACCCCAAGGAAGAAAAAAAAAAGGGGGGGGGGGCAATTAAACAGGACATCTTCCGAGAGGAGTCCAAAAGCTGGCTGGAGCGCACGCATACCATAGTCCTGAGATGACCCCCCTCCCTCTAGAAAAACAAAAACTCATCTTTGGGGCAGCTATTTTTGTAACTTAGGGGCTCATTGTCCCTCCGCGGAGCTTGCTCATGTCGCGCCAGGAGCCCTTTGCGCGCAGCGTGGGCGTGCGTAATTTGCGCAAATTATGCCCAAAGTTTTCCATTATCTCATGGATCTATTTGTTTTTTGTTTTAAATATGTTTGTGTATTGAAACAGGGGGACATATAATCACATATAAATTGACATTGAAATCAGGGAACTGCCCCAAAATGAACTTATTCATTGATTCTTTTTAATAAGACGCGTGCGGATCATCCACTCCTTTGAAGCTTTGGAAGCAGAGGGTTCTGTTAATTGGTAAACCAGTTAAAAAGTAGCACCCTAGTGAGGAATAAGGGGGGAGGGGGTGATCGCTACATCAAACACTGGTGTCGTCACCCGTAGGTCGTACGTGCCAAGTGCCCGCCCGCTCCAAAATAAATATTGACGTGATAGTTGTATTCAAATGAGCGGCATGACCGGACGCGCGCGGGCCAATCAGAGCGCACTGTCTCATTACACCTTCTTTTCAGAAATCATTCATAACGCCGATGCGTCAAACAGTCACAGAGGGCCGGCTATAAATACGACTGTGCGCGGCGCACAGTTAGACATTTCTCTAAGATCCAAGGAAAAGAGCACAGTGCCGCGGGGAATCTGACCGGCACCTTCATCTGATCACTCCGTCTGACCTGCTCTCCGATCCATATTCCACGCTGAGTGGTTTATCATGCCGGCAATGGCTGGATTACATGTGAGGCGCGTCGTGGCGGCGGCGCTGTGCTGCGCTGCGCTAGCCGCGGTCACGCTGGGGTCCCCCATGGTGGGGCCAGAGCCGTTCCGCTGCGCGCCGTGCACCCCGGAGCGGCTGGGCCAGTGCCCCGCGGTGGCGCCCGGATGCGCGGAGGTGCTGCGGGAGCCCGGTTGCGGATGCTGCCTCGCCTGCGCGCTGAAGCGCGGGGAGATGTGCGGGATCTACACGGCGCCGTGCGGCTCCGGGCTCAAGTGCACCCCGAGACCCGACGACCCCCGGCCGCTGCACTCCCTGACCCGCGGACAGGCCGTGTGCGCGGAGGTGACCGCGCAGGAGCCCATCCCGGAGCTCCAGACGCAAGGTAGGCCCCGTGATTCCACCCCCTCCTCCTCTTCTTCCCCCCTTTCCCCTTCACTGCTGCACCTTTGCGCTTCATCCCATCTTCTTACTCATCTTCCTCCACGTCCCTCTATTAGATCAAGAAGAGCCGGAGGCGGAGATGGACAACACAGCCGGCATCCCGGACACCGGCCTCTACCTCGCCGGTCTCAGTAAACCCTACGACCCTCGCGCGGCCGCCGACGCCCAGGAGAGCATGAAAGCCAAACTCATCGCCATCCGCAAGATCTTTCCTGAGCAAGTAAGTGCTTTGGTCTTCCTAAAAGCGCGCCTTTCCAAAACTTTTGGGGAAAGATTTGGAAGATAGGTGGATGAGCCACAAGGGGGAGCACGTGCGCTTTTACATTTTTTTTTTAACAGTAAAGAAATCTGCTGAGGTTTTGCTGCCAGCAGATCCCACACTTATTCGGCCTCTTCCACCAAACAGGGTCCCTGTCTCCTGGAGCTGCAGACCGCCATGGAAAAAATAGCTAAATCCCAGCAAAAAGCTGGGGACAAGTTGACCAGATTCTACCTCCCAAACTGCGACAAGCGGGGCTTCTACAAACCCAAGCAGGTTGGTCTGAGGTTCAAACAGCTCTGACAGTCAGGGTGATGGATGTCAGCCATCTAAATGTCCTGCTTCCTTTCTCTTCATCTATGCAGTGTGATTCCTCCCTGGATGGCCAGAGGGGCCCCTGCTGGTGTGTCAACTCCTGGAATGGCAAGAAGATTTTAGGTTCCACCGACCTGCCTGCAGATGCTGAGTGTCCTTAAAAGAGAAAAAAAAAAGAAGAAGAAAGAAGCCACTGATTTAACCTTTTTTTGGTTTATTTAATAAGCTTTGTCTGTGTTTGATTCAGGTACACTGTCCATGTGGGACTGGGGGTCCCAGCCACAGCGAAACCCCTTCATTCCTTTATCCTGCACCCGTCCCAAAGAGAAAAAAAATCTATTTTGTTTGTTCTGAAAAGGAGATTTTATATTGATGCGTTTATTTCTACTCTTCAGCCTTATTTATTTCAGTGCATTTTATTTGGTATTTGTAATTATTCATGAGTATTTATATCTTTTTTTTTTTGCCTTTTTGTTATTTTTTAAATATTATTTTTAAGCATGTATAAAGTGTATATATGGATCTTGGCCCTGAGAAACTCTGCTTTTAAGTTGCTCTGCCCTTATGGAGTTGTTTCTAGGTTTTGGTTTGTGACAAACCAAGAAAGATAAAGAAAAAAAAAAAGCACTGAGTGACCAAAAGTCATTAAGGATTCTTTTTTTTTGGTCATTGTTTCCTTCTGTTACATTGTTAGCCTTTATTTCCTCATGCGATACATCAGCTGCCATTGGTTGATGCAAAACTCCTCGTAGAGAATCCTCTGCAGGCTCAGAAAACATTTCCCATGCTCCCATGGGGCTGCAGATAGGCGTAGGAAGGTGGCCGCTCACTGTGCCACCTCTCAAACGGGTATTTCTACATGTACCTACCTCCGATATTTACATGTCTGCTGCCAGTTGTGTTGGGAAACAAACAAGATTTGCTACTTTGACACCTCTATAGGCCAAGAACACATGACCACAAAAAGCGGGCGCCGCAGTGAGTTTAGGCGGCTCTGCTACATGCTGCTGTTGGGGGAGAGAATTGTTGTTTGTGTGAGTCGATTCCAAAGTGGCTAACAGCTCACTTGTGTGTATGTACACTTTTGTAACTGAGATGTAATGTAAGAAATAAGTGATATATTTAATAAAAACAATAGCCTCATTCTCATTGTGTTTTTTATTTTAACTTTCTGTACACATAAAGTGTTTAAACAGGAAAACATATGAAAAAAGTCCAGAAATATGTAAATATTTGATACTATTGATTAAATCCTTGGTGGTGTCATTTATAACGTTCCAATATAGATCAATGTGGGCTTTAAAGTGGCACATCAGTGGCCTCTAGTGGGACCCAAGAGTAAAAGCTTTCTAAAAAAAAAAAAATACACAAAATGAATCAACAAAATGTTTATCTGACTCAGTTAAACATTATGGTGGCACCGAACAGATCACTCAACGCAAAAACATATTTAAGTTTAAGTAAAAAAGCAGAACAAATTAAAAAAGCAGAACAAAAAAAAACAACATAATATTTTAGAAATAAAAAAAAATTCCCCCAAAAATGAAACTATGTGGGGGAAAAAGTAATTTTTGTAAATCAAAAGGAAATGTAGGTACTCTGGGCCATGATTGAAGGATGATTTTTGAATTATTTTAATGTGTGCATACTATTTATTAAAATATCAGTAAAGAGCCTGTCTAGTATTATTTCATGCCAAATAAGATGTGGTTGAAATAATGGACAAAAGTTATCTTCCAATCAGCAATCAGCGATGTTTGCAATCAGCCATTAACCATGTCAGTAATGTTAGCAATGGGATGTTAAAACGGGAAACAAAGAAACCAGAAAATGTAGGCACTATAGAACATTTGCTGATTGGATGATGACATCTGTCTATCATTTCAACCTAAAATGAATTGACATGAAGTGAAGCTGGATATCATCATCTAATCAGCAACGTCCCATAGTTCCTACCTTAGATCATTTTGTAACATTCTATTTTGATTTCTGGAAATTTCTTTTGTTTTCCGAAACGTTTCATTCTTATTTCGGTTCATTTATTTTGATTTTTCAATGTAATTGTTAATTTTCTATTATGTGTTTTGCTTTTTTTACTTGATCTTTAACATTTTTTTTGCGTTGAGTGATTTGTTGGTTTGATTTGCCCTTCAGGGCCACCGTCGTTTAAAACTCAAAGCTGCTTCCTTGCCCTCTTCCTACCTCAGTTTACCACTTAGCATGTTGAAAAAAACTGAGATGCAGGAGTTGGTGCCTCAAAAATATGAAGATTCCCTGATAGTACAAGGAAAATATAAAAAGTGCTTTGAATAGAGTTCAAAAGAATAAACCTGCCAGGTTTATTCTGTGCGTTTATTTCCACATTTAGCCATCAAAGTGTATATCTTTCTGGCCAATTTGTGCATTTCAATGCTGTCTTCTGTTTAGTTTTTAGTAAAGTGGATAAAAACATCAGGAGGAAGACTAAAGCTTCATCAGGAGTCCAAATCTCACATTTTTCCCTTCAGCGTATTTGCATGCCGTGTTATCGCAGCGATCTAAAGTGGAAGGTGCTGCTCTAACTTTAGCCGGTGGCTCGCACCGCTCAGCCCTGCCGTTTGACCCGCTCTTTGTTTGTCTTGGTCGGGCACAGGAATTTGCCCTAACCTCTCGTGCCCACTGCCAGCCTCCCTGGCACCACCAGATTTATTTTTGTTCTTCACAAATTGAACCCTTGCTTCATCCATATTAACACATTCCAAGACTGAGGGGAGCCTGATTGCAGGAGGAGGAGGAGGGGAGATCTGTGCTTCCATAGAAGATCAGCTGCTTGCGTTAGGAGGAAAGAAACAAAAAAAAAAAAAAAAAACGGACACCTTTAAATGTGTTCACTTTTTATTTAAAAAAAAAAGACATTAAATACAAATTATATCTTGATTGAAAATCATTATCTTTCTTGGAGAAAGTCATAGCTGTAAAGTTTGTACCATGAAAAGCTTGAATCAAGACAAAAATCTTAAAATGACAAATATGATACAGTTACCCGTGATCAGAGAGGGGACCAAAAGAAAAAAAAAACAAATTAAAAATTAAGTGACATAACTCAACTGTGACCCTGGCTTTCTGCAGTAACACATGCAGGATGGCTGGGTTTGCATGGAGAGAACCCGATCCAGTGACCTACGGTAACCTGGAGTGGCCAAACTGAGACGGGCCTGGCGGGCACAGAGGTTACTGCTGACAGACGGTTCTTTTATTAAAAAAACAAAAAAAAAAAAACAAAACAAAAAAACCAAAAGCATTCATTAGTGATTATATTACCCCAAAACACAATGAATTATAAAGACTTTGCTGTGCAATCACTGAATTGTTCAAAGGAGAACCTAGTTTGGATCAGCTTATAACTCTTTCATAGATAAATAATTTTTATTTTTAAGTACTGTACATGATGTCTGATCAGACACATAGCTGGCCAAGAAATACCACTAATAATAATAATACATTTATAATAATAATATATAAAAGACACACATACAAATATTAGGGAGGGGATAGCTTAATCAGATTTCATGCATGTTCCTCCCCCTGCATCAAGTCTTTGAATGGATGGGTTGCAGTAGCACCAACAGACTGGTCAGAAGTTGCTGCTAGCTATCAGGAAGCCGATCTCACGCTACTGAGCAACCGGGCAGGCCTCTTTTTTTTTTTTCCCCATCAGCATTCTCTCCGCGTTTCAAGTCTTTACACAGGATGCAAGAGAGCGTTGGGCAGGAAGCTCAAAGGGAGGGGGGAAAGAAAGGATCACACCTCCCTCCACGAGACCCCCCGCCAGTTGTGTGAATGCATATTTTTGGTGCTTTGTCCACCTTGTGGAGATTTGTTGACATTTGATCACACAAGATGCTTTTTTTCCTTTCTTTTTTTTTTTCTTAAAGATTATCAACAGGAAAATAAAATAGTTGCACTGAATGGAAACCATTCCAGAGGGAGATGGGGGTGTTGTTGGGGAGGGTGGGGTGTCAGAAGTCCTGGTGTAGCTTTTTTTTTTGTTTTTCCTCCTTGCGTTTCACACTGTTTCATCTGGCATTACCTCTGAGCACAGGTATGCAGATGCAGACAGGTCCAATTGTCTTTAACTGCATGCATTGACGAGTAGCAGCTAAAGTGCTTTAAGTGCTTGTGCTTGAAGCATAGGGGCAGCCGGCACCTGTGACGGGGCGAGACGGTCACACCGGGCTCGCCCCGTTCAAACAAGCCGACACCAGGTTGCACCATTGACAGGAAGAGAGGCGGAGGTGGCAGGATGCTGGAGGACAGGATTAGGCACAGACATGGGGTTAAGACAAAGCGGAGGACCAAAAAAAAACAACCAAAAAGGACGAATGAGGCTCCATTATATAAGAACAAAGACAGCCGTCAAAGAAAATTGGACCAAATCTATCTAATTATCTTTAGGCTAACAGGGTGTTTTGTTGGTAGCTTTGCTCTTGGCATCAACACAACTTCAACCTCAAAGACCTAATAACAGTTTTGAAATTTTTTTTGTTTTTGTCGTGTGGACCATTGCCTAAATTCCAGACTGGGTTTTTTTTAGTCACGTTTGGGTCAAGCATTTACTAAATATTAGCATTAAAGAGAAAATAGAGCCCAACGGTGGAAAAATCACAAAGTGTTATTAACTTAAGGTTTTGCTAGCAGTGCACTCAAGCCTCACCCCTATAGCTACATTTTGATGGTTTGTTGTGGAAAGGATTTTCCAAAATTAGGTTCAAATGGAAGCATTAAAAAAATTAGTGGGAATATTTGAAATGTATCTTACTGTTGGGTATCATGGGAGGACATTTAGTAAGTTTTTTTTTAGCTTTAGCAAGGATTTTATTATTATTATTACTATTTTTTGCCTTTTACTTAAGCTGGAAATCTAAAAAAATATGAAAATCTTATAAGCTATTACGACAAAATGATCCACCTGTGAACGGCCAATTCATACTATAACATTTTTTGCATATGTTTATAAAAAAATTACACTATCTGATGCTAGGCAAGTTTTTAAGCTAAACTTTAACAAACAAAAACAGTTAGTTTTAGCTGTTTCAGCCTGACCTTATTGTTAAAACATTAGCTCAACATTAGCTTGGTTGTGGTTTTCAGATGTTGAAGCAACTGAATAAACGAGCAATTCATTCAATAAACAAGAATTAAAGGGGTCTATATCATGCTAAATCAGTTTGAGTTTTTAAGTGTATAATAATGTTCATTCCTCAAGAACAACAACCCCAAAGTGGTATTTTGATCCATTCCCAACTCCCGAAAACGAGCAGGTTCTCACATTGTGATGTAGACAAGTGAGGAACCGCCCCTTCCAGGAAGAGTCTGTGCTGCAAGCACCGCCCCCAGGCTAACAGATGCACACACTTTTGCCACAGAGATAGTGGTGATCGGCAAAACACTTTCCTTTTCTATGAACCTATGTACATCCATGCTTGCAAAAGTTTGGATGTTGGTTGTTTTTGTGGGCAAGAGGCACACACGCTGCCGAGGCCGACTCTAGGTTAACGTCATGAAATGGGCGGCACCCACAAGGAGTGAAATCCGATGCCCCAGAGATTGAGTAATCTTACCTCCAGGTAAGAAAACAAAAATTACCAATATTTCATTTAAAAAAACAATTTTTTTAAATGAAATATTAGTAATTTTTTGTTTGCCAAAAGTGATATATTATCATATACTGTATATGGATATAGTTTACTCTGAAAGGCTTACGAATAGCATGATATTGGCCCTTTAAAAAACACCAGTTAGCATGAAAACAACCAAGAGCATTTCGTAGCTTTACTGAGTAATTTTCATATTTAAAGCCATCCGTGAAAAACAACTGCAAATCCATAACAACCTTTAAAGTGTTACTATGCTACATGCCTAGTTTTACAAGTTTTCGATTAAGAAATTTAAATACAGCTCGCATTTTTTTTATTTAGCTAAAACAAGAGGTTCTTGCTAAACACGTAGTTACAGTCGGGCATGATTAATTTTTACATTTATTCTTGGTTAAACCATGTGTAAGGTTTGGAAAGTTGATACGAAATGAGCTTCTAAGTTTTTTTTAGTCCCCATATTCACCTTTTAATCCTTTGATAAGGGAACCGTTGACGGTGACCGGAATTAACACACATTCTTCTAACAGCCGTAACTCTTGGACCATTTACGCGATTAACGTAATCCCAACGGATTTGGAAGATAAGAATTGTGAAGTGTTGTTAATCACTTTCTTAGTTAACGTAATTCCAACTATGTTTCTCTGAAGCTGAGTAAACAATTAAAAAGTTGCAGAAATTCAAAGACAGTCAACACTGGAGCTAAAACAATGGTGCTAAAGGGTTAAACTCCTAACTAATTGCATTTTCAACCAGCATCCTATGGCAGCCAGAGACCTACTTTATGAACCAGAACAGGTTTGTGATTCTGGTACTTCTGTTTTTTCTAAATTTTAGGTGAAATGTTACGGGTAGAACAACATTAAAGTAATTTTTATAATAATGATTTCTTAATATTTTCTGTTTTGAAGTAGAAAAGGCACAGGTGTGGAAATAGGCTAAAGTCAAAAACTGGGAAGGAACGAATTCTGAAATTCAGAGCCAAAAAAAATAATTGAATATCCATTGAGATCTTAACAAATATTTCGTAATTTGTTTTACTTTCTTTTTACCCTAAAGCGCAGTAGATGTCGCTCAAATTGTTTATTTTCTGACTCTGGCTGTAATTTGTATTCATTTTTTTTATTTTTGTTTCAAATTTTCTCATTGGTTGAAAATAATAATAGAAGAGATAAAAATTAGTTAAATCGGAAATAAATTAATTGCCCACATGTTTAAAATTAACTGCTATTAGCTAGCTTATAGCATTGTTTTGCTACATTTTTTTTCCAATTTTGCCTCAAATGTTGGTGGTTTCCGTTTCAATTCTGCATTTATAAATGTTCTTTTAAATTTACTTTAGTAAGTACTTTTAAAGGTGACAATAGGGCATTGTTGACTAAAATCATTCGTTAAGTTTCCTTTGAAGTTACTTTGATCTGTCAAATCTGAACCTGCTATCCTCGATAAAGTGCTAGCTAGTTTAAAGTGAAGATAGAAAGGGGTTGAAGGGAAAGGGAAACCAGGAAACGGTCCGCTTTAAGGCATTGTAACTGCATGAGGCTTTGAGGAAAGGCTAACCGTGCTTATTGATCTTCTTTTATTTGTAAATGGACCCTGAGGCACAGTGTTTACGTCTTTCTGCATTATTTAATGGAGCGCGGACCGGAGATGAGCATTTCCCAAACTGAGCTTAGCGACTTAAGGTATTTACACAAATAAACAGTTTTTAGGAGAGCACACACTCACACACTATCTCGCATGGCCAGGCAGCTGTAAAAACGCAGGTTATGCAGGCGCTTATGGATTACAAGACACACACACACGCACACACACAATAGAAAGATGTTTTTTTTTGGTGGTGGTGGGGAGATCACAGTCAAAAACAAGTCCTCTTTAAGGTGAGTGGAAAAATCCCTCCTTCCTCTCCCTCTTAAAAAATAGTGCAGATGAAGGATTCTCTCTTTCCTCACATACTCTCAGCTTTCAGCTTAATCTTTTTTTAAAGAAAGGATAGAGAGACAGAAGGTGGTGCCACACCCATTCGTCCTCACCTCCCTACCTCTCTGGCAGAAATGGGACCTGAATTCAGAAGGTCCAGAGCTCCATGAAATGTCTACGTAAAAACAAAAACAAAAATTAGCAAAAAGAGCAAGGGGAGCTCTTTTTCTTTATCTCTTCCTTCTCTTCCCCATCCTCATGCTTTTTCCTCTCTCCATCTGTGCGTCTTCTCTCCGTCCTCTCATTGGCTCTCCAGGTTGTAGCACTGGGTAGCACCCTGCTTACTGCCCTCATAACCAGGTAAAGGCTGCCCGTATTTGTCCACACACCAGCAGTGGCCCCGTCTCCTGCCTTTGGATGGACGACACTGCAAAAAACACACACAAAAAAAAGTCACGACAAATCTGACTTTAGCCATTTGTCAACACGGAGAATTTTTCATCCCAACGCAGCTCCTTTAGCATGCCCCTTAAAAATACATGTGGACTTTCTAAAAACACTCATATTTCTGTTGACTTTTTGATTTTTAGATTTTTAGAGGGAGCCCAAGACATGCCTCAGGGGAACGCCAAAGGGTACAGCGCACCCACCATCAATCAAGTAGAGGAATGCCTAGCTGCTTGGAGGTGTCTCTCGAGTTCTAATATTCTATCAGAGATTAACAACACAATGCAGCTGATGAAAGATGAGATTTCGTATATCCAGATAAGCACAACCACTATGATTTTTTTCAGATTTATGCGCCGTGGTCCTCTGGGAGAGAATGATAAAAAAAATTGAATAAAAACACTTTTTCCTTTTTTTCCGCAGGTAACGAGAAACACTCCTGGTGAGAATGAAGGAGTGTGAAGGTAAACATGGTGTTGCTAAAATATTTGCCAAGGCCGGTTGGAGGGCTGCAGGGAAATCAGCGCTGCTATTCTGGGAAGCTGGCAGACACTCAAAAATCATCTGGAGCTGATTATGGCCCACTCGTGCAGGAGCGTACGCATAAACACACACCAACGAACCCACGGCACACAAACAAGAGCTGTGTGCACTGTCCGCATACATACCTCCCACCTGCCTGCACACATGTATGCAGGAATATCCGATGTCCCAGAGCGGGGAGTGTGGAGGGGGTCAGGATTTGTAAAGTGACAACTTTATGCGCTCCATGAAATGGTACAATCGGTCCAGTCAATTTTAGGTGGACAACATACCAACCAGGACGGAGACTAATCGGTTTGTGCGACCACTAATTAATCATGGTCTACAACAGAATTAATTCTACCTTAAAAAAAAAACAGAAAAAAAAAAAACTTTTAAACAGCGTAGCACTTCTCTGAGACTTTCACAGTGGGATTGCCAAAATAAAGATTTGTGTCAGACCTTTGGCTCCTTAAAGGGCGAGGAGTGGAATGCCAGTGCGGCAATCTGAGCCCCAAGAATTTTTGTGACAACCAAAAACTAGAGTGACAAAATGTTTTCAGGGATGACATCAGTGTTTTGGCACTCTAAGTCCCAAAGCAAATGGGAGTTCTAATCATGCAAAACTGTTTTTTCACTTGAGTCACACTTAAGTTTGCCTTAAAATTTGACTTGCGGCTTGGGGCTTGTGAACAGTTTTTATTAAGCAAACTCAGATTTACAACTTAATGTTCCAATCTGTCTTTTTCCTATTAGAAAGAGAGGTAGTCTGCCTTTTTTTTTCTTATTTCAGCATTAACTAAATACTGATGTGACGAATGATGGGAAGTTTCTGTCGTCACCGAAAACCGATTGCAACAAAAATGCTTCATTTTGAGCCTATCCTAAACACTTCTTGTGAAAGAATAAAGCACACGAGCATGTCACACATTAAAGTAATCTGAGAAATCAGTCAGAGTTTGTAAGGACTTGCCTGACATTTATGGCCACGATGAACGCCATTGTGCATCTGGCTAGCTCCTTGTTTTTCAGCTATCTCTACACTTCCACTATGCTAAATTCACTCAGCGGATCTGGTCTTGGTAATCAGTAGCAACTTCAAACTTAGTCACAACTGCCCAAACCGGTGGATCCGAGCTGACTGTGAGTGGAAAATGGGCAAACCTGCACAGAGCATGTAGGCGGACCTTGCAAAATTGCAGGGGTCGTAGACTGTCGGTAAGCCCGTAGGGTAAAGATGATCATTAACATTTACTTCTACGGGCATGCTTAGAGTAACAGGTCATGGATAACACTTATACAACACACAAGGGTAAAGTAAGGGTGAGATGCAGACACATTTTCATTTTTTCCAGCTCCCCCAAATTCCACTGACTGCGCAAGGAGGCTAGTTAGTTTTGTTAAAGTAATAAGTGTGTAGTCATTGCTTGCAGCCTGATTGTTAGAAAGTCAGAGTATAGTTTGTGTGGGTCTTACATATCCCACACACACACGGTGCATGTGCATTTGTGCAGGCTTGGTAAGGAGTCAGTACGTGGAGCTTACTATTGACTAGAGTGTCGGATAAGGGCCACATAAGACAGCAACACCTGTATGAAACTTTAGAAAAACAATCATGGAGGTCACATGTGCTGCCCTTTTTGTCAGACATATTATTTTCTAAATATGATTAACCCTTTGAAACTGTGAACAATTATTCTGATAACCATAGCATAAAGAACACGCTAACAAGTCCACTAAAGTCTTTAGTTCTAAATAACTAAATCCGTTGAATCCTTCATCGTCTGTGTCACTGTGGAACAATTCTGCTAAGCCCGGTGTAAGAATGAGGCTCTTCTTCTTCTGCGTTGTTATCAGTAAGAAAAACTGATACAAACACATACATTGTCCTCTAGTGCAGTGTTTTTCAACCAGTGTGCCGCGGCACACTAGTGTGCCAGTGGGAGATGGTCAGGTGTGGCCTGGGAAATAGCCCTCATTCACTGATCTAACAACATTTTCCATCTCCAGGATATCAGCTCTGTGTTCATCCAAACAAACCCTGATAAAACACTGAGGAGTTAGGAATATGAAAGATCGTAAAATACTTTTTTCTTTGTGCTTGTTTGATTCTATTAAAGACATTTTGATAAGAATGACGGTACCGCGATTTAGCTGCAACTAAAGCTGTTTTAGGAAAAGTCTCGCCCCTTTAACTATCTCCATCAATCATTCTTGGAGGCTTAATCATATGTCATAAGTCTGACCAATCAGAAGTGGTTAAAGTCTTCACTTCCTTGTTCTGATTCTGCTCGTGAAGTCGCTTAGTTTTAACAAAAAGACCAGCTAAAACTCGTCTTTAGTGGTGTAGCTTTCCACAGAATCCGGTATCAGGCCGTGGAACAAGTGAACAAAACGATGAAGCTCAGAGACGCGAGTCTTTTTGCGTTTGGCGGCTGTTTGCACTACATCTCCCATGATGCATTGGGTTAAAGTGACAGCTTCTCAGCACACAAGGAGTCTTCCTTTGACGTCTTGAAACCACAACGAACACGCATCAAACAGTTTTTAAATCTTTTAACTTAACTTTTATTTAAAACAGCTGCAACTTCCAGCTTTTTCTGCCACAATTAGAAAAATGTATGAGTTTGCGAAGAGTCTGTAGATCAATACAGACTATGAGTTTCTCTTTTTTTTTTTTTTTTTTTTTGGACGCTGGTGTGCCGCGGGATTTTTGACAAGGTTAAAGTGTGCCGTGGCTCAAAAAAGGTTGAAACAGTGCTCTAGTGGTTGTTGGCATTTATTTTTAAAAAATTGCATACAATTCACACCCCCAGACAAAGTATGCAAAGAAAATGTGACTTATACTCTGAAAAATTCGGTAATCCTTCTACCACTGCTTTGTTTTTTAACTGATATGTCACCTGTGTTTGTCTACATCCATATAGCATTACAAGCGGGAGCTGCCTTGCAGACAAAACTCCTAGGAATTTAGAACTGCCACGAAGCTCCCCCCTCCCCACCAATATTCAGGGGTGAGTAGACAGACAGGCTTTAGACTTTGACCAGGTGTCTGTTTCCGGCACATTCACGTGCGGCCTGACTGCACCATCAAAGGGAGCTTTATAGAGACAGAGGTCTCTTAAAAAACCCACTGCTGAAGGAGTCTGGGGGCAGAAAACAGCCCCACGCATTCAGTTCTCACACTAACATCAGCCAGAGATTCTTCACAGCAAACTTTTCCCTTCTCCTCCTCCTTCTCCTCTGTTTCACTCTCCTTTTTTCTTCTTCTTTCCCACCACGTCACGGTCTGACACTACAGACAGCTTCTATTTTAGCCCTGACCCAGCAGACGAGACTGCGGAGCTTAACATTGTGTTCCTCGGTTCGCGGTGATAGAGTTCTGCGTCTGCTTTGCGAGTTTCAGGGTTTTTACAGCCAACGAAGAAATGGAGCGGAGAGGGAAGGAAGAGCAAAATACGCACGTGTGCATTCCCCTGTTGCTTGGCTACCTTTGAATTTCCGCTCAGTCTCTCTTTCATCTGTGAACAATTAGCAGTCATCTCGAGCAATCCTTCCTTTACTGCTTAGATGCACTCACTAACACACACATTAGGCAGAGCTATCACTTTTATGAGCTTCTTTTTCCATTGAAGAAGGTTTAATTTAGTCTATTCCATCTCTTGTAATTACCACATTGGACACAATAAGCTACAGCATCTGGAACCCTGAAGATACATCGTATTTCTATTGTCCTCAAGTACCAACTCAAAGTTCCAACGTGCAAAGGATACAAGTTTGGAGTTTGTATTTAAAAAAAAGAAAATGTTGCTTATCTTGAGTCTATCCATACATTACCCACCTGTCAATCAACACACCCCAATATCAATGCAGGAATTTCAGCCTAAACAGAATTGAAAGTCTAAAGCTTCATTCACACTGTGCTTAGCATCATAAAAAGTCTATGTAAATGCGTGAAAACAAAAGTTTTGCGCGTTCAAAACGCTGGCACTCGTGTAGCTATGCAATTTTTTACGACAATTTTCGAGCTCTACGTATAAAATGTGTGAACATTGAACGCGCATCGCAAGTTAAACCAGGTTGAACTCGGATTTGGTAGGGCGTGTGGAATGGCCAACCCTTTGAAATTTGATTAATAATTGTGATTTGTACAGGAAATAATATGCGCTCTTTGAATCAGCGTAACTCTTCAACTGTTTACTCAATTATTGCAATCTCAACGGATTTATGTTGCAACACTTTTCTCAGCTTTTAGAAAATGTTGGAATTATGTTTATTTCATTAACACAATAAACAGAATTATTTGCACAAGTGGCAAAAATACAACTTCGGTTACAAACTAGATGGAATGCTGAACAGTAATACTGAACATAAGTTCACATAAACTCTAGCTATGGACAATAAGCAAAGGTTGCCTGGTATACTTAGCTTGTTGTTTAGCTTTATGCTAGTCACCATATTGACTGAATACGACATTATCAAACCTATTTAAGGCAGCCTTGGAAGGTTACTGGAACATGCCTTCTAAGGCTGTTATTAGGCTGATGATTAGATCGCAACATTTAAAAGGCCACATGGCAAATTTGATCCTTAACATGGGATCAAATGTAATTAAATAGTTACATTTAAAAAAAGGCCAGAAGTATAGACTTTTCAGCTGTTGTGTTGCTTTTAAGTAGGGGTGGGGCTGGGGGGGGGGGGGGGGGGCGCTCAAATATGTTGGCATAATTATTGACAAAGATTAAACAAAATCATCGACACAAGCTACTTTAAGCATTAGTATCAGCACCTCAGCTAAAATGACTGCCATTTTAATATGAAAGTGACTACTCGAACGAAACTTTCTAAATATGTGCGGCCAGTGCTAATCTTTTTTCTTGGCCGCACGGACCTGGAGGAAGGGTTATGGCTAGGGTTACGGTAAAGGTTAGGTTGATTCGTGCAACCAACCACATTTTGCCTTGGCCAAAATTATTTTCCACCAGTTTTTGTGCTTGGTTGCGTTGTAAATACATGCAAATAACATCAGCCTTTTAATATTAATAACAATAATGACAAAACTGTATGAAATATGTATTTTTGATACTTTTATTTTTACTGGCCTTACACCCTGCTGCTCTCATTTGCCACCCCTCTAAGGTCTTCTACCCCCCTCTCCTATATAAAATGGTACAGCTACGCCACTGCTTAGAAGTGAATGGATACCACCTATTGGTCAAACAGGGTAATGCGTTGGCTACACCTAATTACAAAGCAGCTCTGATTAAAATCAGAAATATTCCCTTCAAAATAAGGTCTAAATCCTCAAAGCAGAAAACCAACAACTTGTTTGAATTTCAATGACTTGCATACTTGTTAGAACTTGTGTTTATCTTTTCCAGCCAACCAAACAATTATAATAAACAAAAAATCATCCTTAACGAAATATGTACCTTTGCACAGCCACAGTTTTAAGTGTTCGATTCCTCTTCAGGTGATAAAAAGTCACAAACAGAATTGTGAAGAATGTCTTTTAATGAGCTCACTGCCTTTGGCACGTGCCACCAAATACTCTGAGCTGTGGGTCGGCTAAGACCTCGTTCAGTGACTCACAGACCCAGCATTGGAGCTGTCACTAAAAAAAAAGCACTTTATACATGCTGCACATTTATAATGCGGCCTTTATAAGGGGGTGTATGCATGTGTTGTGCGTATGAATGCGTGCTCTTGTGACGCCGGCCTTTATAGCTAATAGCAGCACCGTTGGGCTTCACGGACATTAAAAAGAGCCTGGTTTGACCACAGGATAAACACAAGCTTATAAAATGTGGCATGTGTTTGTGCGTATGTATAGAGGCGCGTGTATTTGTATAAAAGAAGGGTGCATCTGTGTGTGTTTGCTAATGCATTGCTAATAGCTGCAGGATATTGCTTTTTATAAAAAAAAAAATTCAAAAAAGAATGAAGTTGAATCAAACTCCAGCATTAAAAAACGGAAATAAACGGAAATAATTGTTCTAGATGAAAGAACCTTAAAAATGGGAGCTTAAATAGCGGGCTGTAGGTTAGAAATTACAAAGCTAAACTTAACCAGATGAGACAGAATGATTAAGGCTGGACTTGAGGGAAAAATAAACTATTAAACAGATCTATGGTTGTAGAACAAAGGGAGGAAAGGATGTATTTTTAGAGGTGGAACTTATTTTAATAGTGTTGTTTAAAAAAAAAAGGCTGAAAGGAATGAGAAAAACAGAGGAATTACAAGTTCATTAAATACACCGATGGCGAGACGGCAAAAACGGCAAAAGAGGACAATTGAGATGGAAAAGCTGGAAGGACTAAAGAATAAGCTTAAAAAAAAAAGAAAAGTGGGGTGTAACTCTGTGGAGATTGGAGAAAAACCTGTGCTGTAAGCACTGCGGAGGATTGAGCCAACTTGCCACAAAGCCATGTTCACACCGCACTTGGTAACGCGCGTTGAAGCGACCACTTCCAATGAAAAGTCTATGTAAATGTGCGTGTATGCTTAATTTAGGCTTCCATGTTCAAAACCTTTCCTGCGTACCTACGCAAGTTTTTACAGCTAACTTCAGGCTTTACGTACAAAAGCCATGGCTATTGAACAAGCGTTGCCAGTTAAACCAGGTCAGACTTTGACCAATCAGGGTTTCGGATTTGGTTTATCTGGCGAACTCAGAAAAGGTGACGAACCTGATTATGTCTGTGTTTGTTTTTCAAATATAGGCCACTCCACTGGCACAATGATAATCCACATTCGCCATTGCAAGGGCGCTAGCAATGAATCAAACTGTGCCCAAATCGCAAGACTTTGACATTTTGGACGAAGCCTCTTCCACTGTAGGTGGCGGACATGTGCTAGTAAAAATAGAAAAAGAAAAAGTGAAGTCCCTACCTGCTTGTCCAGTGTGAACAGCATGGGCTAAACGCATATTACACAATGCTTGTCAAAGTCTCTGTGTGTACTTATGCATCCATCCATCTATCCATCTGTCTATCCATACAACTTTACAACCATTTGTCCATCTATCCATTCAGCCAACCAACCATATTTATCCGTTCATACAACCATTTGTCCATCCGGCCATCTTCACCCATCTCTGGAGTCTCCCCCAGCCAGTTAAGAAATCAAATCTCTTCAGTGTGTCGTGTCGTGTCACAGGGCCTCTTCCTGGTTGGACAGGCACTGTAACACCTCACTAAGGGGGACTAGGCTGGCATTCTTGCCAGACACCAAGTCAAAAACTCCTTGAGATGTAGAAGACCGGCATTCCAAGTATTCCAGGTTTTTCTCGATCTTTAACCTCCCATCATCCTGTCTTTCGGCTTCGCTCCTTCCACACCCCAAATAAGTGTCAGACACTGCACCGATTGGTTGGTCTCATACTACAGCTTCCACATAATTGTTATTAAGAGCACAAAACAAGAGAGACAAATGACGCCGTTGGAGGCACTGCTCCTCCAACACGCTCAAAGGAGCTGAAGCAATACAACACAGCAGACATATACACTCTGGAACTGCTGCTAAAAGGGATTCTACCAGCGACTGAACCAGACGCTTGCAGCTATAAAAAAATTGCATCTGTGTTCTGTTTGAACACACACCTCACCACAGAAAAACTCACATATTCCAATCCTCTGCAGGGAAATTGTCCTCTGCTGGAGTGTCAAACATGCTTAAAATGTTACTTTTTTTCCATCAAGGTACTAAAAATCAAACATTTTTCAGTTGAAAAGAGAAAAAACGTCTTTAGTAACTGAAATCAACACAAAAATAGTACCAGGATCTCCATATTATGTAAAAGCCTTTGAAAAAACAAAGTTCTTTCCCTCATTGAGGAGAAAAGGGAGCTGGTTCAAAACTTCAAGGAGGGAGACAATCCAGAGACAGAGTAAAAAATAGCTGTCTGGTTCTCCAAAGGTTGGGCCGTTATTATAAAGTCATTGTGGTCAGCATGTACGTTTCCATAGAGGTTTCTGAAGCACGCTCAATAAGTCAGTCCTTATGGGCCTGGTACCATCGGCACCCAGCAAAGGAAGAGGCAGGCGTAGACACCTGGCGCTCATCCTCAACCCACAGCCTCCTCCTCCTCTTCCTCTTAACACAAGAGTACACATATGCGGACACCATCCTACCATTCACAACTTTCTTCTGGGTGATTCCTGCCCAAACAAGGAAGGAGAAGCAGCCAGGTGGGTGGAACAGCAGGATGGGCGGAATGTTGGAACGGGTAGGTGGAACAAAAGGAATGACAGGAGGCAGGGCACAATAAGGGTAATAATGGGTGTTAAATGAGGAATAAGAAACGAGCAAAAAGGGAGTCTTTGAGGAGTCTAATGGCTGGGGCAGAGCTGGGAATCCAAAGCCTGAACTAGGAAACCAATTCATATAACTGCTGCTAAAAATAGTATTCTCTGGACTGTAGCTGAGGTCAGGCTACACTGCTCGAATTCTCTTACAAGCCACTCGTGTTACCAGCACATAGACGGCCAAACATGCTCGACAAACTTTTTTTTTCTTTTGAATGCAAAAAAAAAAAAAAAGAGACAGTCTTGGAAATTCAAGGCTTTCAGTCAGGTTTGAGCGACAAGGAGATGTTCAGTCATTAAAAATAAATAAATAAAAGAAATTGGAGATGGTTGTCAAGTTCCTCCTTTCATGGAGTAACCTTCATTGAAACAAATATGTCCTCTCTTACTTTAGGGGTGGTTCAAATTTCTTAATTATCTTAAATTAAAACGTAAAGTTAAGATTTCCCCAACTGATCCTAATCCGACCTGCTAACTGCTATTTACAGTTTTTTTTGCTAACGATGTCCCGCAGCAGTCCTGGACTGCAGGGACCATACAGTTTTTGAAGTTCTTCTTGGTTACAGTGTCTTTGCATTAAATTATTCAGACGAAATGTCACACGCCACAAAATTAAATCTACAACGATCATCAAAGTTTTGTTGACCTGTGACCTCGGGAAAAGGCAGCCATCTTTAATCCCCCCCCCCTAAAAAATTAGAAACTCTGATCGCGTCGGTACATAGACTTAACATTGCAACTGGACGTTCTACGGTGCAAATCACATTTGGTTTTGAACTCAGCTTTACAAAGATGTGACATAAAACCAACTTAGATTGAGCAGAATGTAAACCTTTTTGATCCCATTATTAGTGACATTATCACATCGCAAAATTACTTTTTATCACATTTATTCAGTACGCCAGCATTTTTAAAGCAATAGTGTCTCCTTTATTTTGCAGTTTACGTCATAAATTCAGATATAGTAGCTTTGAAGGCTAACATTAGCTCAGCCAGCCAATGCTAACTAGTGATGAAGTTAACCTTACACAAGTTTTAGTTGTAACTTCAATGTAGTTACAATAATTGTACAACTGTAGAAACATTAAAAAAAACAAGAATACAAGTGACACAATCTGTTGGTTTAAGATTTTTTAATTAGCATTCATGTGGACTGGTTAGCATAGCTTCATGTCACTTTTATTTGATCTTTATGTGACTTTTGGTCCAACAAGTTGAACAGAGTCATCCAGAGTCTTCAGGGTTCATTATCTTTTCTTAAGTTGTGGGTTTTTAGCCTTGTTTTACTTTATCTAGATTTTTTAACTCTGTGATTTTTTGTGCATGACCCTTCAATTTGTGTTCTAAAAGAAAAAAAGAAAGCAGGAATCTAGTCCAAAAAATAGCCTACACATTCTCTGGAGGCTTTTGCAAAGATTATTTGTGCCAAAAATTAGGATTTTTCAGAAAAAAATAATATAAACTGAGAAAGTTTGTTATAAAACAAGTAAAAGTCAAATTTGCTTAGTAAGCAGAACAAACAGGCATGACAGTTGCTGTATCATGATCAGTGTGGTAATTCCAATGTTAAGGATGAAATAGGCTCAATGAAAAGACACTTGTTTGTGTTCTAATTTGATGTCAAAATTGAATAATCATCACAAAAAGATGTAATATTGATTGCAATGGACAATAGGTCTTGAAAGAGAGATTTAAAAAAATAAAAACAGTCTGTAATTGTGCCCATTTCTATTGTAAGGATAATTTTACTTTAAAGGTGAGGAAGAATTGTACAACAACCTCCTTAGTGAGTCCTAGGTTTACCAAATAGGCTAAAGCCACTTTTGATATTGAATGTGCTTCAATCAGGAAGTTAAATGATTAATTCTAATTTATGTTAAAGCAGTGAACATGAATCTTTATGGCTACGTTCACACTGGGCATGTGACGTTCTTTAACAAGTGTTTGGCCCATGGTGTTCACACTGGACAAGCAGGGAGGGGGCTTCTTCTTTTTCTGTTTACAAGTGCACGTCTGCCACAAACAGCTGGACGAGATTTGGTGTCACATAACTATGGCCAGACACAATTTAATTTCTCGTTTGTGGTCAATTTTCAAACGGTTGGCACTTCCATAAATGAAAAAAGGATGCCATCCATACATCACAAACTAATCAGAGTCCCTGATGGGTCAAAATTTGACCTGATTTAACTTTCAACGTGTGTTCAGCAGCGGCACGTTTTGTACGTAAAGCCTGAAAACGTTTGTAGAAACGTACATAGTTAACCCTGAACGCAAGAGTTTTGAACCTTGAAGCCCGAAAAATGCATTTACTTAGACTTTTCATTGGAAATGGCTGCCAGAACGCGTGATGGCGAAGGCGGTCTGAACATAGCTTTAAAAGTGGCATCAGTCATTATTACATTGCGTTTTTTTTCTGGTTGAATAGGCTCTATTCATACACTTTTAGTTAAATTTGAGCTGCTTCCCACAGCTCTTTTATTCCTAAGTGTGGATTCTGCTCAGTGTCTGCACTCAGGTTAGGACTTTCACTTTCAACAAACTCAGCAGTTGGCTTTCATTTCCATAGAAAGATGTCAAAAGAAAATAGGTCTTCTATCAGATTTGTTATGTGCCTCAGATAACAGCAACAACCTTTCACCTGCTTGGGCAAAATTAATTTATACATTTATATCACCCCCCCACCCAAAAAAAAAACGAAAAAAATAAAAATAAAAAAACCAACAACCCAGAACTGACACTTTCAAGGAAAACGTTTGTGGAGTGCATCCCAGAAAGAAACAGGAAGCGCTTGGCTTTATTAACGGTAACAATGAAGCCACGGTTGAAGGGCTGCTGGGAAAAAAGTAAGGGAGATGATGATCTTGTGTAAATCAACGGCTTTAGTTGACTAATGGCCCTTCGGTGGGGGGTTTTTAGTGACTCATATGTTTCTGAGAATAGGCTTCAGCTCCGTGGAATCCTTCTGATGAGACTCTCAGCTCCTTCAGACCGGATGGTGGCGTTCATTTGATACCCCGCGTGTCTCAGCGAAGCCCCACCTGCCTCCGTCCAACCAGCTTCCTTTCCAGAAGTGTTCGCTGCCTCCCTGTGCCCCCCCACCCCCCACCCCCCGCCCGTCTTTCAAAGGCTTTGGGTGGCCCCAAATCCTCTGAACCACGGACGAGAAAATCTAAACCAGCGACGGCCTGTTTGTTTTCCTTACCTCACCGACAGCACCCCACACCCACTCACCCCCCACCCCCACCCAAAACTACCGCCATCAAACAAGCGCCATCCTTGCTGCTACATCTACCGTACCACACACACACGCCCAGACCACATTCTTACCTCCCTACCCCCCACGCGCTCCCACACCACAAACACACCTGACCGACTTCACTTCCTGCGAGGCATGAGTCAGACGGCTGCAGCGCATTTACCCCAGTAATACATGGTTATTAGCCATTCTGATAACATACTGTTGATGTGGCTGTCAGGGAAACCTGGGATATGCAAAAAGTGAGGGGGCACAGTAGGGGTTGGGATGTGTGGGTGGTTAGGATGAGTCTTTGAGGATTCTTTAGAAGTGTTCTGACATGCGGTGGGTCTGTTTCCACGTCTCCAGGTGTGTGTGTGTGTGTGTGTGTCAGCCTTTCACCTGTCTTTTCTTGTAGAAGCCCTTTTTGTCACAGTTGGGTATGCGGACGCCTCTCGGGTTGAGGATGTTGGTGATTTTCAGGTTGCTCATGATGCTTTCCATCTCCCGACGACACGGCCCCTGGAGGCGCAACGTAAACCACAACAAAGGTTATCAGAACATTTGTGGCACGAATTAGTAATATAATGATTGTTTCTGGAAAGTTATCAAACGCTTTGATCTTTTATTTTTAGCAAATAGGGAAAAACCTGACAGATGACGGACTAACGCCTTTAAAAATCAGGCTGGAAATCCTGCTGGTGGGTCCAGATTGAAGAGCTTTATCCCTCAAATGAGATGTAAGCCGTGTACAGAAGTGGTACCCTCTGACACAAAGTACTTGTAATCAAACATAATTGTGTCTAAACAATGGTTAAAAAAAAAAACCCTGTAGAGCTCTGCGCCACAAATTGCAGAGCACAGCAATGTTTTGTCGTGTTTGTACTCTGCGTTTCTGCCGCACGTGCTCCGCATCAGTACCACCTACTCACCGGCTGACAGCTGTATGCATTTCTGCTGGCAGCGTACGGCCAAGGTAGAATGAACCACTATAGCTTTGTTCAAACAACACCCTCAGCTGTGCCGTCTGCACGGATTTGTGTGCAGATATAACCACCGCTTGTTCCCTTGAGTTACCATAGCAAAGACACCGGTATCGTAAACACAAGCTAGTGCCGGGGAGCTTTCGGAACAAATACACAAAAATCCCTGATGTGTTCTTCAGACGTCAGCTATGCAACCAGAAAGATGCTTCAGGTTTTTATGCCTTTCAGGTTTGGTTTTACTAGGGGAACTGGTGAAACTAAAGCTACGCTAACACCACCCTTGGCAACGCACGTTTAAGCAGCCATCTTCAATGACTAGTCAATGGAAACGCACGTAAATGCGTGATTCAGGCTTCCGGGTTCAAAATGGTTGCGTTCAGGCATAGCTAAACAAAATTCTGCAACCAGTTTTGGGCTCTACGTACAGAACTTGTGGCAATTTAACGCCCAAGTCAAGAGACACCAAGCTTTTTCCAACTGTAGGTGGCGGAAATGTGTTAATAAACAGCAGAAAAAGAAAAGAAGACGTAGAAGAAGAAACCCATCCATGCTTGTCCAGTGTGAACACCATGTGCTGAACGCGCTTTTAGCACGGTCTTGAACGTGTGTCACATGACCGGTGTGTCCGTAGAGTTCTAAATCAAAGTTGAAAACAGTTACTAACCACTTTGTTTATCGAACAAAACATGAAATGAGTTCAATGGATAGTATTGGATTTTGGGGATTTGTTGCGATCAACACCAAGCAACAACCTGGGCACCTAGGTGGGTAAATTGTCCCAGTCTGATCTTCAACTCAACTCACTGGCTCCAGATTTTAATTCTGCTTTCAGAGGGGGGGGGGGGGGCAAACCCAAGAACTTGGAAAAACTGTTCCGAGAAAACACGGAAAGGAATGTAGCCTACCATGTTAGGAAATTATTTCTAAATTATTTCATCATTTCTTCGTCGTTCCAGGGTAAAATTAATTCTGTTCAGATGGCACAATAGTCTGTTGCAAGAGCATTTGTTCAGGTCAGAGTTTTTAAAATTTGTGATGTCAATTTGCCAGAAATGTAAAAAAAAGAGCAACTATAGTCTATTGATTAGCTCACCTTATTTTATTGTGGTTGTTTGAAGAACTGCAGGATGTGGCTCATCAAGGTTTGAACAATGTCGGGTCACCTGTTGCTGAAAACTTTGGTTTTCACCAAAATTGGTGTTTAATCTGATTGAATCTGATTTTTTTAAAATCCCAAATGAGGCTTGATAACAGTGATACTGCAACCAGTCTTGTTTCCAAGATCATTCATCCATAATGAGACCATTTATTAATTCTGACTGAATTTTTTGAAGCCTATTGGCTCATTCACCAATAAATCCCCTTGAAATGATGAGAACTGGACCGAGTGACCCCTCCCTGCTGGTGTTCCGAACAGGAAGTACCTGCTGGTTCTAGGAATCCCATAGACTTCTAAAAGAAAAAATTAGCTATTCCTCAATCATTCTATTTGAATGAATCATTATTATGCTCTGATACCTTTTTTAACATGTTCTTAATAATCCTATTTTTTTTGTGATAAAAGATCTCTTAAATAAAATTACAAGAGTCACACCCCCAGTCAAACTATGCAAAGAATCTACGACTTATACTGAAAAATACGGCAATTAATTCATTCAAACTTTCCTTAATTTCAAAATTAAGGAAAGTTTAAGACAGGTTTCAGACATTGAGCTATCAACTGTAGTTGGTAGAAACTTTTAGTGAAACTTTTTGAATGGGTCCTGTCAAATTGACGTCCTGTGATTCACAGAAGCAAATATATGCCTCCTGCAGATGTTTTGAGACATTTTATGAAACTCCTTTGTGGGCACAAAGTTTGTCTGGATCCACCACATGTTCGTATGCGCATCACTTACATATTCACTCTCCCGTTTGCTCTCCAGGGAGAAGTTGTGCGTGTCTGTATTGACTCCTCCTGCCACCGGTTCCACCTTGTGGCTCTGTGCCTTCTTCTTCTCGTTCTTTTTGATGAGGATGTCGTGCAGCGGAGGCCTGGTGTTCACCATCTTCCCTCCACAGTCCACTGTCGCCGCACCGGGGAACACCGTCACCGTCTGGGTCACGTTAGCGCCGTCCTCCATCCGATTTCCCGGCTTTTCTGCGTCGACAAAAGAAACCCATAAAGGTTGGAGACAGTATTCGTGCTAAGAATTTGTGAGTCATTCCTTTGGCACCCCTTTGGGGCTACAAAACCCATCTAAACTTGTCAGCTATATCCATATTTGACAAGATGATGAGATGATTCTCCGGTCTAAAATGAAGATAGCATATAGCATCATTTACTCAGCCTAAATTTTTTTCTGAAACCTCAACCTCAGCATCCCGCGGCTTATAAATCACAAAAACATAAAACGATCTCTGCCTGCTGGGCCTTTCACTCAACTCTGCTGAGATGTCTGGACTCAAACAGACAAAACAAAGTTAGGTCATCGCCTTGTGGGCTTTTTTGGAGCCAGAGATGAAGCCAAGCAATAAGCAGAAACATGACGATTACACGTCCACAAACTTTCCACCAAGAGATAGACCAGCAGGGATTGGAAGTAAACAAGACATCTAAAGAGAGGAGGAGAAAAACTTGGCTGTGTTTGTGCAGGGTTGGGCAGGGAGATTAGGGTAGGTAAAGTGGAAGATTGGGGAGCAGACATATTAATAGCCTCTGGCACTGGCAAAGTTTCCTTTCAAATCATTAAAGACAGAGCAGAGTGGGAACCACGTGGTCAAGACCAAAAGAGGAGGGTGCTTTTTTTTCTTCCTTTTTTTCCATTCTGCAGAAAAACTAGCTTGACCAGACGAACACAGTATCTGTCACCCGCCCAACCACACCACCACGTGGAAGCAGCCAGACCTAACCAGGAGAAGCAGAAGAAACCACTCAGTGGAAGTCTTAAAAGACTTCTATGGGCGGTGTTCAAAATCGTTTCACTTGAGTGTCTTCCACATAAACACATTACACAATTTGTTTGTAAAAAAAAAAAAAAAAAAAAAAAAAAAATACAGCTCAGGAGTAAACAGCACAAACTGTGGTAAGGAGAGCTTGTTAATGTCTGGGAGGAGTGGAACCACCAGGATGCAATGAACTACTCTGACCAACAGGGGAGTCTAACATCATTTTCATCCAGAAGCAGCCCATCTGTGGATGCAGAGGTCTTGCAGCAGCGTCCCAAGTCAGATTTACTTCAATCCGACACGAAGGAACGAAGTCAAAGGTGCAGGGCAGGAGGTTTTATGCATTTATCTTCCTGCCACTCATCCTGCAATAAAAGTTAGGAAAAGCGCAGCTGATTGGTGGAGGAGGTGGCGCTTCCACACATGCTCGGTGCGCTCTGTTCGCATGACCAGTCTGAAGTCAAGGACAGTCCACCCCCTTTCCCCCTCACATATCTGAGAGTTTGTTGCGCATTATCACTTTAATTTTCAGTAGAATTTTAGAGTTTATCTGCGTTTTTTTCTTATCATAAATCTATTCAAAACCTCACAATCTTTTTTTGTGCGCTTTTACGCACTGATCCAAAGGTTGGCGACTGATGGAATAAAAACGACAGTGTTTCTGCAAACTAAATTAATAAAAAGAAACTTTCCACCAGCAGTTTGCCTGATCTCAAACTTTCAGAAGCCTTTTTTTTTTACATAGTTGCGCACTGATCACAAACACATCTCCCCCAGTGTGCATGCATGCAGCGCAGGTTTGCAGAGCGTATCTGCGTATGCTTCCAGAGAAAATTCTCCCTTCAGTCTGTCTGTCTGTGCAGAGCAAAACCTGCTCAAAGAGGAGAGAGTCGCTCTTAGGCTGCACCTGAGCGCATGTCCGACGTGCAAAACAGGGGCAAAAACGTTGATTTTACCTGCTTTTTGCGCCGGCACGAGGAGGCTCTTGAGTTTTGTGGACGCGGCGCTGGTACACACCCCCCGTCCTTCCAGCAGAGCGAGCAGGGGTCGGCTCTCCCCAGACAGAGGCTGGCAGGTCAAGCCGGAGCCGCAGCGCGCCGTGTACACTCCACACGCCTGCCCCTCTCCGAGGGCGCACGTCATGCAGCAGCCGCAGCCGGGCTCCCTCACGCTCTCCGCGCAGTCCTTGGGCGGCGGCTTGCACTGCAGCAGCGCGCTGGCGTCGCAGGGCTCACACCGGACCACCGGTCCCACCGAGCCGGCGAGGCGTGCGAACGCGGCCAGCGCGGCGGCGAGGCACAGCACGCAAAGACTGGGCATTGTGGGGATGAAGCAGGTCACACAGGGACAGACTGGGAGTTGTCACACAGGCTTAAGAGAACTGTCTGTGACACGGCGAGGCGACTAGCCTTCTCCATCTGTGTTTTCTTTTGCGCGAACTTCTTGTTTTATACAGGGGGGTAGAGGAGCCAACAAGTCACACCCTCCTCCGTATGAATAATGTAAGCAAAGAGCCCCAACATGAGGGACCTCTGCATCCAGTCCCTGGAGAGAGTTGGCCCAAGTCCTCACTGAATCAGGACTTTTATTGTGAAAAGCTCCATATTTCACAAAAGAAAATCAGAAAAAGTTTCTGCATTGCACTGTAGATTTTCAAAAGAAAATTGGTCAACCTTTTTTTTACTGCAGCTGACACAACCTTACATACCGCCTTTGGTTTGATCTCAATACCAAACTCACAAAAGAAGGTTCCTTTCATGTGATCTAATAATAGTCACTTGTCTGGCTCCTGATTGGAGATTTGTGCGACTGCTTTGTGGTAGTATGACTGTTTTCTTTTAAGCTAAACATTTATTGTATATTCACTTAAAAACATGGTTGAAAAGTCAATCATTCGTTGAGTCTTCATTTGTTACCCCCAATGCATGTAAAAACCATCTTTTTTGATTATACTAGTGCAGCACAGCAGACCACGGCGTAATTCCCTCACTGAGTTCAATTTTAGCCGGTGAAATTCCCAAGTGCGTCAGCTGTGCTGCTTAATGACCCACGCTGATCATCATTTGATCAATTTTAAAAGGAATCCCAGTGGTCTTTTAATAATGTTTATGCAGTTTTTAGGCAAAATTTAAAAATCTGTGTTGTTTTCTAAAACAGTTTCAGGAATTCATTTGAAATCTGTCTTTCAATTGTGGGCAAGACAACTGGCGCGTAGGAAGCCCACCCCTACTTCCAGTCATCCATCTGTTCACCCGCTTTCCCACTAGCTTTCAGCCTTTCACATCTCCAACCTAACGTTACCGGGGCAGCAAAAATGGCGAGCAATAATGGAGGTAGCCATTCGTACAGTTTTGAGTGAGATGCCAGCTCAGATGAGGAAAACAAAGATGCCAGTTGTAGCTTCTAGATCACGACTACACATTTCTTCCAATGGAATCTTTTTTTCTGCTTCTGATTAACCATGATTTGAAATAAAGAAATACTCAGAAACGTCATTTTTATCTTAATTTTCTATAAAACGAGTCCTCCATCATTAGAAAAATGCCACAAGAACATGTTAAAAACACGAGAAACACAATTTACATCGAAGTGGGTCTTGACAAATTATTAAGTAATAACTTCATACATATTTAAAGATGTTCAAAATGTGTAATTTTAACTGTGAAGAATAGCCGAATCCTGTCTTTTTTCTTAAATATTAATAGGAAGCAGTGGATGCAGCTTGTTTTTAATGTACAGAAAGATGATTTATTTTTAAACTTATTTGGAGATGACAGTTTTTAACACAGCTTTGCAGAAATCTGGATAACACCTACATTTTCTGTGAACTGAAAGAGGAAGCAGCACTCTTGCTTTACAGCAGGTTCAATTCCTGGCTTGGGGTGGAGTTTGCATGTTCATCATGTGCATTTTTTTCTCCGAGCGCTCTGGCTTCCTTCCACAGTCCAAAAACATTCTTCATTGGTTAATTGGTGTCTCTAAATTGCCCCTAAGGTGTGCCTGCGAGTGTGAGAGTGTGAAGCTACAATATAGCAGCACCTTGTTTGGGGCGTAACCCGCCTTCGCCCAGCAGTGGGTGGGCTGGATCCAGCAGCCCCGTGACCCCGAAATGGATTCAGCGGGTTTGAAAGACAGATGGATGGATTCTGCTGAAATTGCACAGCAGAACACAGGATTGACTTACTCACTGCAAGGAATTTCAGCCGGGGAAATTCCCCAGTGTGTCTGCTGTGCTGCTTATCAAGTATTCAATTGTAATTTTTTTTGAATTACAAAGAAGCTTAAAATGTGTGCTTTAAACTGTGAATCATGGTTTCTTTCTTTTTCCAAAATGTATTATTATTTATTTATAAAATACCAAAGAGCAGTGGATGAAGTTAACTTTTGATGCACAGAAACACCGAAGTCAAGGTTTGGTTTTACCGTCTTTGCAGTGAACAGTTTTGAGTAAAGCTTAATATATAGATGGATTAGCCCCAAATATCCCTGTGAAATGAAAAGGGAAGCAGAACTCCTACCTCACAGTGAGAAGGCCCAGGTTCAAATCCCAACGGAGTCCATTCTGTGTAGAGGCTCCATGTACTCCCTGTGCATGCATGGGTTTTCTCGGGGCACTCCGGCATCCTCCCGCAGTCTAAAAACATGCTTCATAGGTCAACTGGTTACTCTAAATTGTCCTTAGGTGTGAGTGTGTGTGGTTGAGTGACCGCGCTTCACCCAACTGTAGCTCTGATAGGTTGCAGTAAACTGTGACCCCAAAACGGATGGATGAAGAGGAAGCCAAGAGTCAGCTGTCTTTGTAACAAATATTGCAGCACAAATCGGTCAAAAGTGAAAATTTGTTTTTGTTTTACTACAGTTTTATTGTTTTTATGGCAGGCAAGATAAATAATCTCACAATGACAAAACTCACACATTCTGAAAAAGCAACATTTAACTTTAACGACCACTAGTAATTTGGTATACCTTTCTGCTAGGGCTATAATGATTTGTTTTAGCAACTATTTGATACATAATGATAATTTGTGGTTGAACAATCCAATTTACTGACCTAAAATGGATCCCGTGTGACTCAGAGATAAATACCAGTGCAGGTGAAGTTTTCCAGATTCCTTTGTTCTTGCAACATAATCAAGTGTAAATTAAATATGTGTACAAACAAAGAAGTAAACAAGAATTAATGGCAAATCCATTTACATTTTAGTTTCATAAAGTTCAGCCCGTTGTTGTTTTTCCACGTCGATATTTGGATCGCAGGAATATTAATCAATTCATCCATTAAGTCGATTAATCATAGCACGCCATAATTTCTGTTGTATCAATGACAGTTTAAACATAAAATTCACGTAATTAGACATTGAGACAGAGCTGAGTAAAGCTTGTACCCCATGACATTACACTGAGACAAATTTGAGACAAGAAAGAGAATCTACAGTTCTGGATGCGCAGATGTGGTTCACCTGGGTAGCGCAGGCATATTTGACTCCAAATTTCACAGAGTCTGTAGTTTCTAGAACCAAAGTGAGAGCATTTTGAGACAGTTTTGAGACACCTGCTTCCCTCTTTGAATTCCCTCCTTCTAATATTGATTCTGCCTTGTTGCTCAGTGACTTTTCTTTGTCCTTCCTGACCCAAATGTCCTGCAGTAGTGGAGGTCTTCATGTTAATGCGTTCAGCACAGTCTTCCATCTGATTTAGGAGTCATTTTTGCCCAAAGTGAAGCCATTTACATTGAAGGAACTGTTTTTGCTAATTGATGCTCAGAGAGTCCACTCTTTTGGAAAAGAATGTCACATTCAGCTAAATCAGACCCGCTAAAAACAACTGGACCTTTAGGTATTCCAGGTATTTCCACAAGCTCAAGACAGACCTATAAACCCACTGAAGTGTGGATGTTGCACGTGTGGATCTGCGATTATCTGCAAAGCAGCACAGATTTACTTGTTTGTTTTTTTTTTAACCTGCAAATTTCTAATAGGAGTCAGACGGCAGACCGTCCAGCAACTGAGCACGTGCGACACCGCATACCTGAACATGTTTATAGTGATACTCACCTTTCACATAGTCTGAGCAGACCTAATGATCTTGCAAGCTGTTAGCCCCCCCCCACCGTGTTTCCCGTCCGTCCACCCAAACCTCGCCTCCAGGCATCCCAGATCCCCCCCCCCCAATCCCACCCCATCATCACCCCTGCAGGATTTTAAATGATCATAGACAAAATATTCAAATTGTGCAAGCTCAGCTCTGCCGACACCACCCCCCTCCCCAACCAGAACAACATATCCTCCAGTTCTGCAATAACAAACACGAGAGGGGGTACACACTGAGAAAATAAAGCAATCAGTGTCGGCCATTGTGCGATTTCCACCACAGAAGCAGAATAAGTGTTGAGACTGCAATATGAAAAACAAGCAGAGGGGAAGAAACTCCTCCAGAACAGCTAGAAAATTTCTCCTGCTAAGATTACTTTTTTGTTTTATTTTCATGCCTCAAATAATCAGCTCCTGACCTTTGGCTTGTTTATTGTCTGGCTGTCTCTCCCAGGTTTGACTTACCTAAACCGCCTGGGAGGTTTAGACTAATTCCACAGAGAGAGACTTTTGGCACGCTTCGCCCGCTTTGAACCAACGCAGCAGACCCTTCCGTTAGTTTAGCCCTTCATCGCAAAGCTGACAGGAATTATTTGCGACAAAACGGTTTCTCACGTTTTCTGACAGCTTGATCGATCAGACCTAGGATTCATCCACAGAGATCCACATTTCAGGCTTCAAACCTCCAAAATGTGATCTTGTGTAATTTGTAGTTTGGCTATAATGAAACGATGACATACGATTAGTCACTGCTGCCATGTTTTTTCTCTTGTCGTTTTTGCTGAGCTTGTCTCTCACATCTTCTGACTTTGCCAACACAATAACACGATGCTCTCTCTGTATGAATTCTCACATCTTTCTGCCCCACTCCATGTTGTACCTCAGTTGTAATCCACAGAAGCACATGTAGAGGAGCGGCCGCATCTCATGATGCGTTCACACCAAAAGCGATAATCTACGTCGGTTGGGCGTCCGGTCTCAATGTTTAGTCAATGTATAGATGTGATCTGAGGGCTTGCTGTGCGATTTGAGTCGGATCTGGTGTGTTGGTCCAGCAGCAGCACAATTTAAGCAGTGGGCGTGTCCAAAGCATAAAAATTTGAACTTTGGTTGAAATGGTGCATCTTCTTCTCCAATCAGGAACTCAGCTGGAATGTGTTCAATGATGTGATCAGCCAGTAGAGGCTAAAACCAACATGGAAGAGAATCTGATCATTCTCCTCTGGAGCTTTATGATATTTTTCCTATTTTTGAGACAATAGTAAAAATATCCTCCAATTTTTAAAATGTTTTTCTCTCCTTGGATTATTGCAGCACAGCAAGTCGTCAAACTGAGTCACAGAGGAAGCACTGCATGCAGCTTCTTCCGTAGATGGTAAAGCTTGCGAGTATCTAAACGATTTCATGAATCCAGACATGGAGACGTGATTACTGATGCTTTTCTTGAGCTCTTCAAAACATCGCCCGTGTCTTCCACGCTTTGTAAGGGCGGGAGCTCCCCCCACACGCATTCAGGATGTCAAGTTCATGAACACATCTTTTGAAAAATGTTGAGCAGTATATTCCAGATAGAGGCGGCTGACGTGTGAATGCTGCATTAAAGAGAACACAGGTGTGTCCTGCAGTTCCCTTCAGATTCGTACATGCTCCTTAAGGGGCTTAATGAAAATAGAACGTACCATTGTTGTGTGGTTGGCAAGGGTATCATGAAGTGTTTGTAAGTAAAATGTAAGTTACGCGCACTTAAGACAGACAGGCAATGCCGTCGTACGGCGTCTTCAACAATCAACAATTTAGCAGTGGTGGGCCGTCAGGGCCTTCAAGGCCTTCTCTGAAGGCCTAAAAAATATCTGAATCATGTGTTAATTATATTTTGCCCAAGCATACTCATTAAATTATTCCAATTGGTCTGTCCATGCTCTTTTATTGTGTTTGATGGTTTTGCTGCTTCCAGACAGCCATGTGTTTTCATATTGGTGCATTTTATCTATCGCATTTCAGCTGTCCTTTGTTGCTAGGCAGGGTCAGAGCTAAAGAGACCTTCACTATCCATTCTGCAGATCCTATAATGTGAAATCAATGTTGGACATTCATTTCTGTCAACCAATCAGATTTTGAGTTGATGTCAGCAGGGCCTTCTAGCAGGCTTAGGCAGCGTCATGGTATTCAGACCCTCTGATTGGACAGAAGTTTCAGGAATACAGGAAACATTTCCCACACGCAGCCTTGTCCAGTTTGGATTATAGCTTGAGTTCATTGTTTCATTGGGAGTCCCTTTTTGGACTAAACTTTACCCTCGAGCTTCTCGTTTTCTGATTATCTAGTTCTTTATTATGTCATTTATATTGAAAAGTCTCTCCCACATGATGACACTACCACTACCGCAGATCGCGCCTGTACATTGACGTTAGGGTTGGGCGATGTCCCCTAAATTGGCCGTTGACGATGTTTGCTGTCAACCATCGGGATGGACGATGACATCATCGGGGGGGGGGGGGGGGGTATTTTTTTACATTTTTCGTTCTTATATAACTGCTTTTCGTTATTTTGCTTTTTTCATTTTATTTCCCAACTAATGACTAATCCGCGATGATCCAGTATAAACTGAGGGAAGTGACTTCAACAAAAATGAAATGTCGCTCAGTCCTTAGAAAACATTCAAACAATCACGTGGATTTGTGTTTCCAGTCGTCTCCCGATTTAATAAAGGTGGATGTAATTCTTACATGTTTAACGTGCAGCCAGCATGCAGCGCCACCCAAAGCTAATGTTGTTAGCCTGTGTTAGCATACTGCTAATCCTGGCTTTGTTCAGAAAAAGCACTGACCACACGGATTAAAATTCAAATGATGAGCGAACAGGTGTTTCATAATAACCGTAACATTATTAAAAGCACGTTTAGAAGATCGTCTCGTATATTACCGAGCTGACATGTCAATGTAAATAGCCGCTCTGCGCTGTTTAACGTAGTTTTGTATTGAATTGTTACATTCAATAAAGTTTGAAAAAAAAAAGCCGCTCGGCGGAATTTATATCCTTCCGGTTTTCAAACCCTACTGCGCATGTGCGAATGATTTATTCCGACGGAAAGTGTGACCTTAGTGAACGTTTTTATATTCTGAAAACATTTTTTCTGGGCCCATGTACACGGTTGGATTCTAATCCGACCATTGATCCCATCAAGATATTTTGTACATGTAACCGTGGCTTATGGGGTCCACTCGCAACGTGGCGGGGGCGTGGCATCACGATGGTGGCCTCTCCATCGGGATGTCAGTCACCCATCACGATGGACGATATTATCGTCCATCGGCACAACCCTAATTGACGTACCATTAAAACTGGATGCCCCTGACGTGCCAATTGTGTTTGTTGTACAGATCAAATTTGTATATGTTGCTACAGGGAAAAAAGTATTGAATATTTCCCTGTTGTGGCATCGCCCTTACTCTTTGGGCTCAGGCCAAAATATTTCTCAGTATAGAAATGATTTAATTTAAATTTACTGTAAATCAAGCCTCTAATGTTCATGCAGACCCTCCTTTGAGCAGTGGACTCACTCTAATTCGTTTGCATCTCCCTTACATGTTTTGTTTTATGACATTCAGCAGATTCCATTGGGCTGAACTGGACTGAGATTGATTAAGCATTCCTTCCAGCAGCCAAACTGCGCTCTTTGTTATCAACTGGGAAGGCTGTTGCAACTTCATAAACATCCTTACACTGCAGCCGAAAAATTCCAAGACTGCCTGCCCCGTGTCCACTTTGCTTTTATTGAGCAGCCCAGCCACCAAAGCCACTTTTCATCTCTCTCCACGCAGTTGGTTTGCTTTCCCCATCAGCAACACGATCAACATATAATTGCATTGAATCACGTTGACTGTGGCTCGCAGCGAGACAGCATAAATAACATGTGCTGCCAGTTCTGCGTGGAGGAAAATCATCTTGTGCTCCTTAATTCAGTCGGGGCGCTCAGAGTGACGACAGGCCTCGTCTATCAGAGGGGTAAGAGGGTGGTGGGGTGATCTTTTGGTGAGCTTGGGACCAATTTCTGCAGGGTTATGGTTGCATCTGGATTAATTTGTGGCCTTCAAGTGATTTGAATGTGCACCACGAGGAAGGACGTAAACATACGGAACCGCTGCTGGATGAAACTCTCATTTTCCCCATAATCAGGGCTGACATCTAACATCACCACTAATGTCGCCACTTATTGCTTTTTAATTCGGTAAAACACATATAAAAGGGATGTTTCGGTGCGCAGGATGCCCGTTTGTGCGGCGAACATCTGCCCTCGCCACAATACCCAGACCCTATTAATTTGGTCATTTTGAGGCCAGGAGACTGATGGGTAAATTGTTTTCCAGAAGGTTTGAGGCTCGGTGTGACTTTAAATAGGGAAAAGTTAAGTTTATCTTTTTTTTTTGTAGGGTCTGGTTTGGTTTTCCAACTCGGGTAGCTATGAATTATCCTTCCCTATGGCCAAATGTATGACTTAAACTAAAACTATGTGTGATCATAATTAGAAGAATAATTTTACCAATGTGGAGCAAAGCAATGTTTTATTATATCTTTTTCATTGTAGAGAAATGGAGTAAAGTATTCCAAACTTTTTAAGCTTTTTATTTGTGTTTCTTGATATAAACTTCTGTAAGCAAAGGTGTACAACAAGGGTCTTTTCTTGGAACTATCGTTTTTACCTATCAATCAATCAAGCTTTATTTAAAAAAAATGCAATGCAGCTCGAAGTGCAATTAACTTTTACATTTTTTTTAACAGCTAAAAACAGACAACAAAAAAGGAAAAAGTATGCAGTTAAATTGAAATTGAAACCAACCCACACCTTTGTCGCTGCGACCTGTGGATTGCAGCATGATTGTAGAAAAAATGTGCATGGACATTTTTGCTCACTGCTACGGGCTCACTGTTGGTCTACGAGCTTGATATCATGTGCCTTGTACAAGTTTGCCCATTTTCCTTCCACAGACTAGTGGCAGTTGGGACCAAGGCTTTAGGATAGCTGATGTCCTCCTACGATGGAGGTCTTTTCCTCGCTGTATACTTATTTTGACTCTACCTTCCACGTGTGTATGTGGCATTGCTATGGTGTTAAACGTGTCTCTTTCTCACAGCAGACATTCAAAGTTCTTTTGTGTTTGCTTCTTTGGGTGGCCGCCGATTTCTCATACAACAGAACAGCAGTGTGTGAATGTGTGTGTGTTTGTGAGTACGGGTGAATGGGTCTGGGACTGTAAAGCACCTAGGGCCTTCTAAGAAGCGCTATGAGTATGCACCATCTAGTCATCCCCCACCTGTTGATGAAGAGGATGCACTCATTGTGGAAGTTTCTTCCTGTTAAAGGGGATGATGATACCTTGCTTTGAACTGGCAGACACTGAAGCAGATTGGATTATGCTTTTACTGCTTAGAGAGCATCAGATTACTTAATCTGGAAGTAAAGAACAGCAAAAAGACTTTCCTGGAAAGCAAGATAATAAAAGATCTATTTTCTTGCTGTAATCCAAGCTAATGTTGTCTGTAGGGAGCAGAGTTTTATTGCACTCCTTTAAATCCCATGCATGCTTTTTAAAACCTGGGACACTATCGATTGCCATAATGGGGGGGTGGGTGGGAGGGTTTGTGCTGTAGTATCTGTTTTCAATACAGCATAAGGGGGATCTGAACCACTCTCTGTCGCTGGTTAAGTGACACCGTTTGAAAAATATCTGGGGGGGGGGGGGGTGAAAAACCAAAGAGGAGTCTTGGAGGAATAAAAGACAGTCACATTAAGTCAACTGGTCGTGGATTTTTTTTTAATTTCTAGACAGCAGAGGTTCTGTGGTGGAAACATGATGCATTTGTTTGTGGTCAGGTCTCTCCATGGGGGGTTTCTGTTCTGCTAAGGCTCACTACGCCCTCTTTCTATCATCTTGTGACCTCATCCGTCTGTCTTCAGGTCACGAGTTCTTTCATTTTACGTGGACAGAAGCGTTCTCTTGATCAATTTAGGTGACACTTTGGGCCAAGATTGGGCCAATTCCAGGCTGTGAAGGAGATCTGTTTCCTCTTCCTGTCCTGACACACCTGAAGCACGCCTTCCTGCTTTTTATTCTAAAAGGCAGTGTTGCAGTGAGGACCGGATCAGAGAGAGCTTCACTAGAAAGTCCTCCGTAAGAGGATTCAGATCTTAACTCCAACTCATAAAGTTAAATTGTGACCAGCTTCAGGCCAAGTGTGGTTGGGGGTGGGGTAAGGGGTGTGTGTTAAAGAAACAAGGGGGATTATGGTCAGTGTAGGGTAAATTACTTCTAAAAAGTAACTGATCACTTTACTTTACTTACTTAATTCACTACTCGTTTCTTTATTCCACTTACTTTCCTCTCATATCCAAATTCTCAAGCGAAAAACAACACAAACAAGATTCTCTTGTCTTCATTTAACTTTATTTTTAAAGCAATTACCTCGTGCAAAGTATGAACCGGTTTCAAGACATAACCTGGCTTCATTAGAATCCAGATAACATTGGGAAAAATGACAAAAATAAATTACAACACATGTGGTCTATATGCCACTGCTCAAAGTGAGATGAACGTGTTGCTGTCAGGTGAGGAAGGCTGGTGAGCAGGAAGGACCCAGAATGCAGAGACGGGAGCACACAGTTCCAGGGCAAGGGGATTTAGTCTTACAAAAGGCGCTGCATGGCATAGCACGAAACCATGGAAGACGTTAATGGACCAGCACAAGAGGAAGGCAGAGACGAGACTTAAATACAGACAGGGCAGACAAGACACAGGTGAACATGATCGGGACAGATTGGGACAAAGGAAGTAAAACTCAAGAACATGACAAAACAGAAAACCTTTCAAAATAAAACAGGAAACAGAACTCAAACATGACAGAACAAGATATAAAGGAAAAAACAATAAACCAATACAAAAGAAACCCAAACCATGACAGTTGCACTTATATTCATATCAATCAAATCTGAAATCAAGCCACTCTTTTAAAAACACAAAGAACTATGTCATGCCTCCATGTTCACTCATTGTAGGTTTTCCATTACAATGAGTTGCCCCTGTGTCATTCCCTATGTCTGCCCTTCTTGCAAAGTTCTGCGTTGCTGCGAGTCTATCGAACCCCCCCCCCCCCCCCCCCCCGGTGCATTAGGCACCAGCTCATATTGACTAGAGACGCAACCATGTGCCGCTTAGAGAGATAATTAAAGAAATTAAGAAAGGGTGAATTCTTATTGAACAAAAACGACTCCCAGTAAGGAGCCCAAAAGGCCGCATCTGGAGTTGTTTCCTTCGCGGCCGACACATCAGTTCTCGGGACAGGTCTGTGCTCTGCTGTTCATCTGCTGCTCCTGGAGGAAGAGAAGACTGCTTGCAGCATCTCTTTTCCTCTAATCTTTGAGGCAGTTTGGAAAGCAGTGTGACTGCAGAAATGAGGGCATGCCTGTACTTTAACTGACACCCAATTCTGCGTTTGCTTTCATTCGCATATGCACCAGTAACTCCGTTTTTTGAATTAACCTCCGTTTTGTTTCATTAAACCAAGTGTAATATCAAAGCCTGCAAAACCTAAGTAACCAAGGAACAAGGGTTTCTATAGTCCAGTAATAGTAAATAAATACTACATTTTGAACTGTAATTTGTTACATTCCTCCATTACTGATAAAAGTAATTCAATTACAGTAATTCGTTACTTTGTAATCCGTTACCCCGACACACTGATTATGGTGGACATGAAGAGATTTTCAGAGACCAAAAAAATAGATTCTTTATTAGTGATCAGTCCAAGTTGGTCTGTGTGTTGTTTCTATGGTAACCACTCTCACCAATCAGGACTGAACTCTTTGGAAGCCCACACCTCTACCACTTGAGGGTGGGCTACACAAATTCCGTCAATCAAACATTGATGATGTTCATAATGCATTGGACCATGGAAAATATTTTTTTAATAAAAAGATTTTAATTTCAAGCAATTTTGCAATAATGCTTTCAATTTGGCCCTGCAACGAACTGGTGACCTGTGCAGATGTACCTCGCCTTCGCCCAACAGTGACTGGGGATAGGCTCCAGCATCCCCATGACCATGGATGGATCATGTTTAGAAAATTCATGTATTGGGTTTGCCTCAAATTTTACAGCAGAATACTTTAGTATACAGAGAAGATCTGTTTCAGCAAAATCCCAAAGTATCATCCTACCACCATGGTGGACACTTAGCAGGTGGCGTTTTTGTTAAAGCCTTGCGTTTAAAAACCCTTGTAGTCTGTCAAGACTCTGTTTCTTTCTGTAAAAGCTCAACTGAGCTTCAGAACAGTCTTGTTTAGCCTTCCTGTAACTCTGCTGACCTGGACATTCAGAATCAGAATCTTTTTTTTTTTTTTTATTTCTATCTAGGATTGCATGAAATCACTGGGATTCCGACATACATTTTCTAAGCTTTTCCACAGAACCTGCTTTCTTTCTGAACCATTTGATTACATTTTCTTTGCTGCTTTTTTTTTTATAGAGACAGAGTTAGGATAAAGAGTGATGGTGTTATGCAAGGTAAAATTAATACACTTGGGTTACAAGCTACTCTGTGTCAGTGATTACCATGACAACAGACACACACATGATCCTCGGCTCCTCACACCAGTGATTTTGTAAAGGATGTTCAGCTCTGCAGACTGTTTTAAGTGGACTGGAAGAACATTGGAGGACAAATTAATAGCTGATCCAGTTTAACGCTCAGAGGAGAAAAATGAATGGTGGCTGTTGTGGTTGTGTGCGTTTGGAGCATCAAAAGGCTGGTAAAGTAAATAAAAGTTGTGGCCCTTGTCAGTCGTGGAGGAAAAAAAGAAGAATATGTCATTTCAATAAAGCTTGTGTCCTCTGTGGTAGACCTTCAAGGAACTGTTCCCCAAAAATGGTGCATCGAAACTGCATAAACATACTGTATTTTCCCCACTGAAGGCCACATTGTCCATAAATGGCCTATTTTCAAACTTCTCTCTTATATAAGGCAAACTAAGCGAGGCAAGTCAAAGATAAGTCCATCAGTCATGTCAGACTTTATTAACTGCCTTCAAGTGAAACTTGTTTGTAACACTCCACACATTAGCCACAAGTGTTAGCCGCTTTAGCGTATTCACAAAACCTGTAACTCCCAAGGCAGTTTGCAAAACGTAAAAAAAGACTAAAACAGCTAAACAAATATTTCTGTGACTGCGCTAACTCCCAACCTTGTTAGAAATATGTAAAGAAAACACAGTTTGACACCACTAAACATTATCCACATCAGCATATTTACAATACCGTAACTCTCAATCACATTTTGCAACACAAAAAAACAGCCTGATACCTTAAAATCTTTTTACTGTGACTACGCTAACTCCTAACTCCAAACCACTTGTGCCTAAATGCCAGCAAGAACAAAGAGATGGTGACTGAATCTTCGAAGAGCTGTCACCATCTCTATCAACAACCCTTCACAGACACAGACAACCGAAAAAGCTGCACCCTTACAGGTCAACCCCTGTGTGGTCAATGTCATGGATGGAGGGGAGGCCACTGCTAGTGAAGTCTACTACCACTCTTACCACCCTCTGTAATTGCTTTTCGATTTGGAGAGGTGCAGTTTTTAATATTGATACATAATGATTGAGTCAAAAGGCTCTCTGTGGTTCATCTGTAACCAAGGATGTCCAAATTCAGAAGGCTGGCCCCCTGCTGGTTTTCCAGAAACCCTGCCTCATCTGCTGCCGATTACCTGGATCAGGTGTGTTTAGCCAATAAGGAGCTTCAATGGCAGGTGGGTTGGGAAACATGTTGGACATAGGCCCTCAAGGCCTGGAACTGAATACCCCTGATCTGTAACAGATAATGTTTGACTATCGCCATGATCTTTTTTTCTGAACCTTTGTTAGTTTAAGTCCACGTTACTGAAAGCCCCTCCATCTCATCAGTTCAAAGAACATTTGCCCAGAATGTTTTGGAGATTGTCCAGGTGTTTCTGTCTTAGCAGGAAAAAAAAGTCTTGCCAAGGATCCATATTAGTCTAGTCTCTTTCTTCTCATTAAATTAGGAAACCAAATCTTAGCTGTTAAAAGTTTATTAGCTTTGCTAAAATGTAAAACTCTAAAAAAAAAAAGGGCTTCAGTGGATAACCTTCTGTCTGTTTTTCTCTGTTCTTCTTATAAAGTTGTTGTTCACCTTTCAGCGCCTTTCAGGGGTTCCTACAGGTGGTTTGGCAAAGATTTGTATGCCCTTCCTGACACAGCCATAGATTTTATCTAGCCTGGGGTCCGGCACAGGAGGACCCATACCTGGCAGTAGCGTGAAGGACCTAAGGACCCATGCTAGATGAAGCTCATTGCGCCCCTGGGGAATCAAACCCTGATGTCACATGTGCCAGTCCTGCTGAGCTATTGTGCTGCTTATGAATGTTAGCTGAAATGAACATCTGATGCTTCATAGCGATTTATACTGTAACAGTTTGATTTTTGTGAGTCACTCAAAAATCAATTCCTTCAAATTAAAAGTCACAGGGCAGGTTTCTATCTCCTTTGAGGGCTGCTGGGTCCAAAATGCAGTTTGTTTCTGTTGACTCTGCGTGTCTTCCTCATGTCAAATTCATATTACCTGACCATATAGTGCAATGCATTTTTGCCACAGCCACTTTCCACATTCCTCATGTGAACTGTGTTTCTGACACAAAACATTTGGGAGCTGCTCGATGTGACGTGAAGAGGAGAAAAGCCAGCAAGGAAGAAGAAAAAACAAACAAACAAACAAACGCAGGCTTGAACACACACGTCCATACAGATCCCCGCTCGTGAAGACCACAAGTTTCTAATTATATCTCCGGTTTCAAATAAAAAGCGTTTACAGCCAATTCGTTTGCGTAACTGCCATTCCTGTCTGTGTGCGGAGATGCTTCTAACCATGAGACAATAAATAGTTTATTGCTTTTATTTGTCGTGTCTTTATGTTGTGTTGCCAAGCTTAAAAAAAAAAAAGTAGAAAAAGACGCATATTTTCCCTCTAATGAGTGTCTGTGATTTATATTCTGTCTCTGACATGGGAGGGGGTTGCACTTTCAAGCCACATGTAATTAGACCTCTGGAGTGGCGTGCACAATGTGCAGAGGCGCTGTGTGTTGCAGGCGTGATGCAGCATTCAGCGCGTGAGAAAAATGCCTCCAAACAGGGATGCGCGCTCACATGCAGAGGGCTGCGGCGTCAGAAACAAACAAAGTGACTGGCATTGACACACTTTCAGGGTCAGAAACAAGAGGAGAAGAAAAGAGCATATAGATTGGCTCAGTGAGGATGCAAAGACTTAGTCAAGCATGAGCTGTTCCCCTCCGGACAGAGAAAGAGTGGTTCCCCTACCATCACTACCCCCTCCCCCGTCCCCAGTGACCCCGAATGCTCACCGAGCGATTTTAACAAATCACAAAGAAGCACAAGCTCACACTTTCTCCTCCTTATCCCCCTTTTTTTGGGGATAGTTTAAAGTTTGATGTTTCTGTTCGGGTTCTTGTCAAGTGATTTCTGATGAAACTCCTCTCTCGTCCCCACAACGTGTATTTTAGAGTAAATGAGGGCAAGCAGTACATGGCCTCATTAAGTTGAAAAGTGCCGATCTCTGCCACAAGAGTACATGGTGCTCTGGAAACATGGGATTTGAACCAACCAGCATCCCACACATCCTTACAGAAACCCTCTGCAACTTACAAAAAAGCAGTAGTCCTCCCCTAGAGGAAGGTCACATGTAAAATGAAAGCATTGCAAGTTGTCATTCCGTTGAGATGGATCAGACTGAAAAGGTGGCCTGCAGGAGGAAGGCCTCAGATGGCAGCTCAGTTCTGGTTGAGGTCTGTGTTAGGATCATCAGGAGTCATGGCGTTTGTTTTCATAGCTATGCTGATGACACTCAACTCTACATCGCTGTGTCTCCTGATGACGAAGAGTCGGTCAACACACTCTTTAAATGCATTTTAGACATCAAGTCATGGATGGCAGAGAACTTCCTATAGTTAAACCAGGACAAAACAGAGGTTTTAGTGATTGGTTCTTAAGACAAGAGAGAGATTGTTTTATCTAAACTAAAGAATTACAAAACTCAGTGTGTGAGAAACCTGGGTGTTCTTTTTGACTCAGAGATGAATTTTTTACCACAAATTAAAAATTTAGCAAAAACAAGATTTTATCATCTACAAAATATAGCCAGAGTCCGCCCATTTCTCTCTCTTGCCAGCAAAGAGGTGCTAATGCATGCTTTTATTACCAGCAGATTAGATTATTGTAATGCCCTGCTCTCTAACTTCCCAGAACAAGGATATCAAACCTTCAACTGATGCAAAATTCAGCAGCACGCGTGTTGACGAAGACCAGGGCGCGGGAACACATTACACCGATTTTAAAATCACTGCATTGACTCCCTGTGCGTTTCAGGATTGATTTTAAAGTTCTTTTATTGGTTTATAAATGTTTTTATGGTCTCTGGCCTTCATATTTATCTGATATGATTTTAAAGTATGAGCCCTCGCGGACCCCGAGGTCCTCTGACCTCTACCGGCCTTTTGGTTATTCCAAAAGTTAGAACTAAAACAGGCGGGGCCTTATTCAGTTTTTACGGACCTCGCCTGTGGAACAGCCTCCCAGAGAGCCTCAGGGCTGCAGAGACTGTTCATGTTTTTAAAGGAAGGCTTAAGACCTACCTTTTTAATTTAGCTTTTAGTTGAATTTTAGGAATTTATTTGATATTTTAATTATTTAGTTTCTCTTTTTACTAGTTTTATATATGTATGGATATACATTTATTTATTTATTTGTATTTATTTTTATTTATTTATTTTTAATTTTTTTTGTCACACTTACTATTTCATATGTCTGTTAAGGTTTATGTATTTTTTGTTTCATGTTTCAAATATATTTTAATTTGATTACTTTTACATTTTATTTGTAACTCCAGTGTTTTCCTGTGAGGGATCCCCCACATCGGTGACTGACTCTTCTCAGTGAACGGGGTCGCTGCAATGGGATCTCCAGGGTCTGACTCTTTTGATCGGATCTGGGGGGTCCTGTGGTAGTGTACTCTGTGAACTTGGGTGGGGGGGGGTCACTGATGTGGTCATGTCCCCAAAATATCGTTTCCCCACTTCAGGACGAAGCCAGGTCTCTGCATTCCATCATTTTATCACTCTTTTTATCATGGTGTGCGTATGTCTGTCTGTGTGTGGGTGTGTGTGGCGGCGGTGGGGGGGGGGGGGGGTTGTCGGCATTGTTTGTCTTGTCATTTTGTTTTTAAATTTGATTATTTGCTATGCAAAGCACTTTGAGTGACATATGTTTGGAAAAGTACTATATACTGTACTTTGGAAAAGTACTATATACTGGGATTTTTACCCACAACCATCTCTAGGTTTTATAGAGAAGGGTCCAAAAAAAAGAGAAAATAACCAGTGAGCATCAGGTCTGTGGGCGGAAATGTCTTGTTGGTGTCAGAGGTCAAAGGAGAAACCAGACTGGTTCCAGCTGAAATAAAGGTAACAGGAACTCAAATAACCACGGTTACAACCAAGGTCTTCAGAAGAGAATCTCTGAACGCACAACCCGTCCAACCTTGAGGCAGATGGACTACAGCAGCAGCAGAAGACCACACCAGGTGCCACTCCTGTCAGCTAAGAACAGGAAACTTTACACAGGATCACAAATATTGCCAATAGATGATTGGAAGATGTCTGATCTGTTGAGTCTCATTTTCTGCTGCAACAGTCAGACGGTAGGGTCAGAATTTGGTGTCAACAACATGAAAGCATGGATCTATCCTGCTTTGTATCAATTGTGGTGGTGGTATAATAGTAAGGGCGATATTTTTTATTTTCTTGGCCCACTTTGAGCCCCTTAGTATCACCTGAGCATGGTTCCAGTGCCACACTCTACCTGCGTATTGTTGCTGACCATGTCCATCCCTTTATGACCAGAGTACCATCTACTGATGGCTACTTCCAGCAGGATAAGGAACCATGTCATAAAGTTGGAATCATCTCAGACTGGTTTTTTGAACATGACAATGAGTTCTCTGGACTCAAATGGCCTCCACATTCTCCAGATCTCAATCCAATAGATCACCTTTGGGATGTGGTGGAACGGGAGATTCTCATCATGGATGTGCAGCTGACAAATCTGCAGCAACTGTATGATGCTGTCATGTCAATATCGACCAAACTCTCGGAGGATTGGTCCCAGTTCCTTTTTGAATCTATGCCACCAAGGATTAAGGCAGTTCTGAAGATAAAAAGGGGGTCCAACCCGGTATTAGCAATGTGTACCTAAGTACTGAGTGTATTTACCCAACCATCTTTTTTTATTTCCATCTTCATTTTACCTGTTTATATCAAAATACACTAGTTTCTTTTAAAGACAGTAGGCCTACTCTTTGGAATTTTGTTGTGCATTTTGTCAAGAGAAGGGGCCTGAAAGTCAAAAAGCAGTGTTGGGTTTGTCATTGTGGCTAATCATTTATCTTCTTTTGAGGACACGGTATTTGCTTGTGTCATCCATCCAATAAAAGGCTGTTCCTGAACGTCTTCTGGTATCCTCTTTATAGGTTATTGTCCCATATACTTGGTCTGACTTTTAGTTTGTATGTAGCCTCATGGGGCTGTAACAATTCCCTCGCAACACCATAAAATGAGAGACAACAGACAAAGGTCAACTGGTGTCCATGAAGACGTATGCATAGACACACCCTGGTGACGTGTGAAAAAGAAAGAAGTGTCACTTTTTTTCTTGAAGCAATAATTCTTTTTCTTGTGTTCAGATATGGATTTTTCCCATAGACATCCCATGTGTGTCCCTCTGTGTCCTCGATGTCACACAAAAGATTCTGAATGGTGAAAATGAAGCCTGAAAGGTGACAAGCACATTATCAGGCCTTCATTCTTTAAAGTTCTGGCAAAATGTGGTCCGGACACCTGCCAATAGAAAAACATTTAACCTAACATTGAAACTGGACACCTCTGATAATGTTTGGAGGGAATGTAGATTAACCCTTGTGCTATCCTAGGCACCTTACCGTTGGGAGCTGGGTCATCTAGACCCACTAGACAGTGCTCTGAACCTTTTTTTTTCAATGATTTGTGATCTTCACTGGTTCAATGGATTACATGAAATTTGTCCACCTTCATCCACCTTTGTTATGGTAGGGAGAACACGTCAAAGTAAGGGTGGGGTCATCCAAGACAGCACAAGGGTTAAGCGGTTTCCAACATCGTTTATGGACATACAGGCTTCAGCGTTCTGGCGGTTTATTTAACCCTGAGCCTTCAAAGAGGTCTCTGAGCTTCTGAGAATAACCATTCTTAATCTGCTAGTTTTTTAACATGTTTTTAAAAATCCTAAAAGATGCAACTGAATTGACTCAATTTTGTTGGATCCAGAAGAAAGGTATTTTCTGTGGATGACATCACACTCCTTCAGTCCAGTTTTTGAATACAGTCAATGTCAACATTACATTAATTTAAAGGCAGGCTGAGAAAAAGGCGGGCTGTGTAGCTATTGGCTCAAAGTAAAAGGTCCTAATTGATAATGATACTGAATTGTAGGGTGACAAAATCCCAGCGTAGATCTTACTGCACAAAAACTCAATCTTGCAGAGTTTCTCCTTATTTTGAGACAGTTGTATGTACTTTTTTCTGATTTTTCTAATTAAATCTTTTATGTGGAAAAAAAGGCAGGAAATTTCAGATGTTCCCATTTTTTCTTTTTTTCAGCAATCGCTTACAGCGACAACAAATCATCCTCTGTTTTAAACGTGCTCTTCCTCATCATTCTGCTGTGTTTATGCATTTTCCCCATGCTTGCTTTCAGTTGTCAGGGCTTTGCATTAATAAGGTTTTTAATAAGATGAAGTCTGTCGTGAAATAGTTTTTTTTTTCTTGGTCCCATCCATGTTCATGTTTAAAAAAAAAGCATTATGGAAATGATTGAGATTTTTAGAAAAGCAAAATATTGTATGTGTTGCTAAGGAGTGCTGACAAGTGTTTTATTTTTATTTTTTTCCATTTTTTTCTTGCATAGTGGTGGGTCCACATGATGACCTGACTCATCTGCTGATTTTCAGATCTCTTTAGGGCTTTTTGGTTGTTTTACTGCATCACACAAACCACCAGTTGATAATACCAGAGGAAAATCTAGTGCAGCAAAAAAAATCTACTGAATTTTCTCATTTTATCTCAAACTGTCAGATAACATTTTGTTTTTGTAGCAAAAACTGATTATTTTTTTTTACATACTTGGTAAAAATTGTATAATGATATTCTTTTAATGCATGTGACCTTCAGGCAAGAAAGGAAAACAATCTGAGGCCAACAGCCACTGTGATTACTCATTTTGAACCCATTCTGACCCTGAAAAGAAAAAAAACATTTCTACTTTTTAAAGTTTTTTCATTTGTACGTAGTGAACTCAAACATTTCATGGATAAATCTGAAACATTCACATCTTAAAAGATTCACATCTGCTTTGTAAACATGATTTCTGACAGTAAAATGTTTTTATTGCATGCTCATGAGCCATGTGCAGAAAGCAATTACTCCTCCTCTGCTTTTTCTTTGACACCTTGTTACACACGAGCTTTCTCCAAACTAGTAAAAAGCTAAACTTGGCCTTCATAGTTGATAGTAAATGGATAAAGTGTTGACGGATTCAAATTTCCTGAATGTTGTATCTACTTTTCATATATACTAAGGCCTAAAGAATTGGGTATTATGTTCACACTATGCTCATCCCGTTTGTACTGTTGCCCTTTAGCAGGTGTTACAGGATGAGGATAGCAAAGACAAGTAGTCTAACAATAGGGTAAATAAAGTATCAGTTCAGAGGTAAAGTTCACCTCTTACCGCTTGTTTTTGTCCAGATGATGAAACAAAAGTTTTTTTTAAATTAGCCAGCACAGTGATATAGAACAATTGTGCTATGTGACCAGAAATTCCTTTTTAGGTTTACATCTTCATTGTCCTTTATCACCTTTTAATCCACAACTAGCAGCCAATCAGATCAAGTATTCCCCCCAACCATGGTATAAATGACAAGAAAAACTTTCTGAATGTGAGTCGGTAGACGCTGATAATCAAGATGTTATTGAGAAAATAATTCCCACTAAGCTAACTTTTATCCCCCATATAAAACAGGTGGTTAAAACTGATTTTTATCAAAGAAATCTGGCTAGGGTCCGCCCACTACTCTCTGCTAATATGGAGATGCTTATGCATGCTTTTATCATGAGTAAAATCGATTATTGTAACGCCCTGCTTGCTGGTCTTCCAAAAAACCAACATTAGGAACCTTCAGCTTCTCGAAAAATTCTGCTGCACGAGTTCTTACAAAGACCAGGAGGCGGGCTCACATCACCCCAATTTTAAAATCCCTGCATTGGCTCCACGTATGCTTCAGGATTGTTTTTAAGATACTTTTAACACTTTTTAAATGTCTCAACGGTCTTGTGCCTTCTTATTTATCAGATCTTTTAGTAAAGTATGAACCCTCGCGGACCCTGAGATCCTCTGGCACTGGTCTGTTAACCATTCCGATTGTAAAAACCAAAACCTATGGAGAGGTTGCTTTTCAGCACTATGGCCCCCGTTTATGGAACAGTCTGCCAGACGACCTGAGAGCCGCAGAGAGCATTAATGCTTTTAAGAAAAGGCTCAAGACTTATCTTTTTAACCTGGCTTTTAGCTCATTTTTTACTACATTCATATATGTATGTATGTATGTATGTATGTATTTATGTATGTATGTATGTATGTATGTATGTATGTATTTATCCATTTTATCTTGTTTTATGAACTTGAACTAGATTTTTAACGCATTATTTTAATTTACCTTATTTCATGTTTTATCGTTTTCATCAATATGTTGTCTTTTTCATTCTCATTTTTATTTCCGGTGCTTCCTCAGTTGGAACCTCTCCCTCTGGGTCAGCTGCTGTTCAGCCACTGCGGCTCTGGATGGGAACCTGCATCACTGCTTAGCTGTGGTGGAGCGGTCTGCTGCATTTGGCTGTCTATGCGGCTGTTCACAGAGAGGGAGGTTACAATTATCAGCATTTCCAACATCTTGTTTTCGTGCTCAGCCTATTTGTCATTGTCTTTCCCCATCAGTTAGGGGGTGGGAGGTGTGAAAGGAGTGGGGGGCTAGGTACGGGAAGGGGGGCCCTATTTTTTTTATTTTTGTGCTTGTTTATTTTAATCGTCATGCTTTTTATATTTTGTTGTGTTTTAATGCAAAGCACTTTGTGTCAAATTTTTATATGAAAAGTGCTTTATAAATAAAGTTTTGATTTGATTCCCGTACCACAGGGCACACAAAATTATAAAGCGTACTGTCAATGAATGGACTATTTTTTTTAATCAATGTCATATATAAGGTGCATAACCAAGAAGAAGGGGTAACATAAGGGGTCAGTCAGACTTCATCAACTGTTAGCCTCGTTAGAGGTGTTAGCCACTTTACCGTCTTCACACCTCTAACTCCAAACCGTGTTTGCAGCCTGTAGAAAACAGACTGATATCGCTAAAGCAAACATTATTGTGACCATTCCAATACGCCACATGTTAGCCGCATTAGCGTGTTCACAGTAACATCCAACCCTGATTGCAACTCTAAAAAAAAAAAAAAAAAACTGTGGGATTTTTTGAAAGACCACAGTGTTCTTCTCAAAATCGCTTCAACATCAGTAAACACAAGCAGAATTCATCAATATTTAAGATGGTTTAGAATATAAGGCGGACTTATATTCACCTCAAGTTTGGAAAAAGCGTTCGTTTTCAAAATGTCTACAAACCTTTTGGTCTAGCCGTCATCTGCTTTGTGCAACCTAAGAAAAAGGAACGACTGCCGTTCTCAAATTAATATGAAGTTAATCCTTATGGACGTACAGAACCTGCTTCCCTGCAGACTCTGTAATGATCTATTTATCCAATCGGCCCACTCTAGCATCTCCTGGACATGACACAAGCAGGTTAGAACTTCCTGTTTGGACTAAAAAAACGCAGAAAGTTGATTTATTTGAATCAAATTGAATTATTATAAATGTGGAACACTTTCTTTGTGTGTGTAATTCTAAAAGAGACATAGTGGAACCACTAATGTCCTAAATTTGCAGATGTGCTCAAAATTTACTTAATGTTTCAATATTAATGGCTGAAAATATGAATTGCTAAGTCTTTCGATCAATTACCTTAATCCAGAAATTTCAAATCTCGTCTGCAATAAGCCAGAATCAAGTCCAGGCAGGTAAAATTTGTTCATTTTTTCCTGAAGACACACAGGAGGATTTTATTCTGCTGCAAAACTCCCATTATAGCTGCCTCCACCGATTGCGAGGACAGATTGATAACATTGATTTTGCAAGCGTGTCACCTCACCGGCGAGGACTGGTGGAGACAGATCAGGAGGTTTCAGCAGCCAATCACAGCCCGGCCTCAGAGTCTGTCAGTCACCTCCCAGAGGCCAATGAGACGGCCTGCAGAGGCCCAGACGCCATCCCCTCCGAACCTGTGCAGTCAAGGGTTAAAAACAAATTCACTTGATTGCGTTTCACAGAGAGCAGCCTGTTCTGCAGCTCAGAAACGGACTCTTTGCATGTTTCCATCTCTGCTGTGGATGTTTATCCTGCAGTCTTAATGTGGCGTCGCACTTTTCAGAAATTTCAATAGAGCCGATGCAAAAAAAAATCTTACCATTTTTAAAACATAAGGATGTAGTAGTGTACTCAATTGCTTTGTGACATAAATTTACTATAGTAAAATACCAGCTTGATCCTTCTTGGGTACTTGTGTTTAAAAGATTCCACATAAAAAAATAGGATGCCAAGTTTCTGCATCTAATAGTGGTCTCCAACCTTTTTTTCAGGTCACAGTCCAGTGTAATGTCAGACAATATTTTTACTGACCAGCCTGTCCGAGTTTTTATTATATTTTAACTTTTGATGTCAAAGTGGAAGCTAAAAAAATCAGACACCAGCTTCAGCCTCGTCCAAACTTTAGGTGCGATGGACAAAACAAAACAAAACAAAAATTCTGGTAATAAAAAAATAAAATTTTCCATATATAATAATAAATGTGAATCCACTGTTTGAACAACTTTAGAAGCAGCATCCTTGTCACATTAGACAGTCGGTTGCTGAATATTCTGCATTAATATTGTGGTTTGTAGGAACAACTGTCGCATAAATCCATATTTACATTCGAGACTGCTGGTCTTTTTGTCTGTTAAATACGTTCCTCTTTTATTTTGAAGTTGAAGGATTTTGTTCTGTTTCTTCACCCACTCTTTTCTGCCAAAAGAAACTTTCCAAATATGTGTTTTTTGTTAGCTTTGCAGTTTTCATTTAGAGGTCGGCGCAAACAAAGTAGTGGATGAATTTTTGACATTTGACAGAAAGATTTGACAGGCGTGACATGAGTCGTATGGGGGGGGGGGCGGGGGTAGACAATCCAGTAGTTTTTCAAAATAAAAGAATCTGAATGTAAGTAAAATGAAAAAAAAAAATCGTGGGTCAAGTGTTTTTTTTCTCTGTGGCCCTGTACCAACTGTCCCACGGTTTGGTACCAGTTTGCGACTTGGGAACCGCTGATCAACTCTATCTTTGCATGAGCACATCCAACAGTCATGAGCAACAAGACCAACCTGTAACACTCACAAATACGGAATAAAAACCCAGCATTCATCCTAAATTTGACCACCCGCCATCATCATTTCTTTCTGAGATTGTCGAGCAAATAGACAGAAACCCCGAAAACCAATAGCTAAATTGGATTTCGATTGGACCACCTTAAAACCTTCATGTGGTGTTTAGATGGACCGCGTAGTTCATCTGCTGAGGTCACAAACATTTTGCATTGTCTGGCAGGGCTGGACAGCAGCATATATGCTCTCACCTCCCCATAAGGTGAGAAGGTCCTGGTTCAAATCCTGACTGGGTCCTTTCTATGTGGAGTTTGCATGTTGTCCCCATGCATGTGTGGGTTTTCTACGGGAACTCCAGCGTCCTCTCGCACTCCTAAAACATGCTTCATAGGTAAATTGGTGTCTCTAAACTGTCACTAGGTGTGGATGTGAGTGAGGGTGGTCCTGTAACTCCGCTCTCACCCAACAGTAGCTGGGTTAGCTACAGCAACCCAATGACCCCAAAAGGGATTCAGCAGAGATGGTTTTCTGGTACCAGACTTCATGCTTCTGTCAATTGAGACAACCCAGATCCCAAAGCTGCAAATGAGCACAAAACCATCACACCACCACCACTGTGTTTAAGGGATGTTCTGATGCTCCTTTTTTAGTTTAATTAGATATACAGCATTCATCTAACAAATCATCAGAATTTTGGGTCCAGATGTCGTGTACACTTCCAGATGTTTTCCCCGAATGAGAAAAAGCTTTTTTTTTTTTGAGTTATTTGCTAAGCAGTCATCAATATTTCCTAAGTCTAATTGTAAAATAATAGACTGAATTTAGATCAGTGAGGTCCCTCTGTGTCTTGCATGTTGTTCTGCTTCTTTTATGACCTCCCTGATGAATCTTTGTTGTGAGCCAAATTGGTCGGTCCGTCCTGGGAATGTTCTCCACTCCACCAAGTTTTCCCCATGTGTGGGTAATCGCTCTTAAGTTTCAAAGTTGCTGAAATGTCTCTGTAACTCTTTCAGACTACGGCATGTCAGTGAATTTGCCATCAGATCTAGAATTTCTTTTAATGACACCACAGTGTGTCTTTTTGAGATCTTCAGGCTGCTCCTCTCTGACCTGCAGCTCCTTCCATGCTCTTCTGCTTTCGAGAACACCTTGTGGAGGTTATCGCGTTATGCTCCTGGACTCACTCTTAGCTGAAAACGTGGCCTGACCCTGCCTCTTTGGACTGTGTCTTGGTCATGGCACCTCCCTAGTCCACATCTGGTCGATACAACTCATTCCATAACTCAAGTTGGAGCCAGCTCATGACCTCTGGGACACAGCTGACACTTGCCAGTGCTTTAACAGAGCTGAAAGTGCCAAAAATAACCCACATTAGGCCCAGATGTTTTGTTGTCTGGAAAAAGTGCGTAGTGCAGCAAAAACACAAGTAAAAAACAAGGAATCCAGCTGATTATGACTTTAATTCCTGCTCATTCTGAGGATTTGTTTCTTATAAGAGCACAGATGAAGCAATAACCAAAGGGATCCAGAAGTTGGCATATCAAACACAGGATCTGGCTGCAGCCGTTCACATCAAAAGGGTTAACTCGAGCTCACATTAATAAACAGATCATTAAACATGTCAGCCATGCATGCATGTTCTGTTTCTTCGTTTCCACAGCTCTCTTCTGCACTTCTCTAAAGGAGGTGACAGGTGGGACATAAAATGATCTGACGTCTCCAGCTCGGAACATCAAACGCTCGCACCATGACTGAGTCACCCCCACAGACTCCAGATCGCTGCCCTGCACCGAGAAAACACAGCGCCCCCCGCATAAACACTTGTCGGTAGCGAGGAGATTGGAAAGCGGGACACGGCTGTTGGTGGAGGAATGTAATCAAAGTCCGTTTTATTATGTTTCACAGCAGGGCCGCTGGACTCTGCAGCTTTTCCCCCACACATCATTCCTCCAGGTTACTGTACGTGTGCTGCACGCCTGCTTTGACTTATGCTTTTGGGAAGTGTACAAGAGTGCATGAGTGAGAACGTTTTTCTCAACTACCACGTGTGTACTGAATGTTTCTTAGTCCCTTTTTGGGAGGAAAACTTTGTCATTTGTTGCTTTTGTCATAGCATATTTTCCACACTATAAGGCATACTCAAAAGCTTTAATTTTTTTCAGCAACAAAAAAACAACAACAGCAACATAAAACAACATATTTGGATTGTTCCTGGTTGTGTTTGTTGATGTCAAAGCGATTTTGAGAGGTACACAACACTGTTTTTGTACGAGTTTCAAACAAGGTTTGGCGTTATTGTGAATACGCTAACACAGTTAATGTGTAGCGGTGTTGGATTGTTGTTGTTTTTTTATGTTAGCAAGGTTGGAAGTTAGCGTAGTCACAGTAACGTTTGTTTAGCAGTATCAGTCTGGGTTTTTCTGTGTTGCAGTAAAGGTCAAAAGCAACAGGTATTGTAAATACGCCAACTAGGTGAAGGGTTTCTTTTCCTAAATGAAGTCTTTTTATATTTTTATAAAAATATTAACTAATTTTATTAAGAGGACTAGGATGAGTTTTTTGGTCACTCTCTTCCTCATCAAGGCACAAAAAGAGGTTAAGCAGGGGCTACCTCACAGCAGCTAATGTGTAACTGAGTCGAACTGAACTTGTTGTGTTACTGACAAGGTTGGGTGTTAGAGTCCCAGTAATGTTTGTTTTAGTAGTATCAGTCTGTTTTTGTACGTGTTGCAAACAAGACTGCGGTTTACCTGTACTTTAAATACATAATGTGGCTAACATGTAGCTTATAGCAAAGGGGGGTCTAAGGGCAGGGATGCCAGTATAGCTTAGTCAGTTTGTCAGTTCATTTTGGTATTTTCCTATTGACACTATGTATTCATGATCCTTTTGAGTTCATGTTTTACTTCAAAGCCCATCGAGACGACTGTTGTTGTGATTTTGGGCTATACAAATAAAATTGAATTGAATTGAATTATTGGACAGTGTTTTTTATGTTTTACTAAAATGTTCCGGAGTTAACCTTACTGCAGTAATTTTTTTTTTCGAGTATCAGATTTGTTTTACTTATTGCAAACAAGGCTCTAAAAACACTAACGGTTCTGCAGTGGCTAACGTGCAGAGGTGTTGGATTGTGTTTTTTCACGTTACTAACAGGATTGGGAGTTAGCAGTGTCACAATAACGTTTGTTTTAGCGATGTCCATATGTTTTGAAGCGTGCAACAGGTGTTGTGAATATGCTGATGTGGCTAACATGTAGCATTTTGGACTGTGTTATTTATGTGTTGCTAAAAAGGTTTGGGAGTTAGCGTAGTCAGAGAATTTTTTTTTTGCAGTATCCGTCTCTTAAGACATGTTGGAAAAAAGGTTGGGAATAACAGATATTGTGAAAACGCTAACGCTTCTGACGTGGCTAACATGACACGTGTTAGAAGAAGCTCTAAAGTTACATAAAGTTTGACTGACTAAGGGATTTATTTTAGACTCTTTTTCCCCCCCCCACTTAATGTGCCTTGTAATCGTGTGCGCCCTGTAGTGTGTAAAATACATTACTTGAATTCCAAAGTGTCGAAGCTTTTAAGATTATACAGTGACCTCTGCAGACATATTATCCAAGGTGCCTCAACCAATTTAAGGGTCAACTGATCAACTTGATCCGCTTTTCTGTTCCAAAAACCTTGTCCCTTGCTGCTTGCAGAGGAGGGGGGAGGAAAAAAATTGCACGAAATCAGCAGTTGATAAAGCAGGGAAAACAAGAGTCAGAGTGCCCCTTGATTTGTCTGTAGCTCACTGGTCGGCGACGCTTCTTGAGAAACTCACTTCTGCAACTTTGTTACAGCTTAACTGCAGTCAGACTCAACACCACAAATGTTTCAAAAGTTTTAAAAACTCACAAAAGTCTGTCACAGTTTGTTGCCAAAAGTAGCAACTCAGTAAGAAGCGGCTGGAGAATGTATTTATTCGTATCAGTTGTCTGGTTAAAGCTCTGGTTCAACCAAGTGTGCATTGACTCTGGCAGAACCAGAAAACTGTGTTCTGGATCCTACTTCATTCAACAACTCTGGTGTTTGGCGAACAAGCAAACTCTGGTCTGCTTTAGTGCCGGGGGTTTGATTCTCTTGCCAACAAACCCTTGTGAAAATGAAAAAAATTACAAAAGAAGAGGACAAATGTCAGTGAATGTGGATTCGTTAGGAGCTGCAGGGACTTAAAAAAACATAGCAGTCAAAGTTTTTGTTTCAGAGATTTTTTCTGGGTATAGTGCCACCCTCAAATGAGTAGCTGCCTGAACTTTGGAGTGTTCCAGGTAGGAAAAAAAATTAATTTGTTGATTTTTTAAAAATGTGTTACAAAAGTATCGGATCGGGACTCTGTGTGGGCAGAAACGTAAAATCAAATTTAATCAAAATTTAATGGACTTTAATGTTTGACAGGTTGAAAATATGGAATATCTGTATGATGTGCCTGAGTCTCACTACTCACGCTTACTTACCCTTAAGTGTAAAGTGTTGCTATGCCCTGTCATTCACAGCATGCCTGTGGGGGAAAAAAAGTGCAGAAGCATTTTTTTCTCTATGGACTCAGAGTGGTCTACGATCTTAACACTTCGTGCTGGCCTTCTACATGCCCTATTACAGATTTTTTTCCATTTTTTGCCTGTACGGACAGTTGCGACTAAGGCTTTATACCTCATCTTGGACAAGCAAATCGAAGAAAATAACTTTTTGAAAAGTGAATGAAGTGATAACTTATATACGGGTTGACCATTATTGCAACAGACTTGCTACAATGTGCAAAACTTGTGGTTGTCCTTTGGGACGTAACTTGGGATGTTTCTGATTTTTGTGGATACAATTAATGGTCCCATTTCCTCCCTGGTGGAATCGTCTTCTCGTGATAAGTCTTTTTTTTGGTGTCAGATTAGTCCAACTGGAAGGCTGAAGCTCTGACTGTTTTTCTTCCCTTTCTCTGCATCCTGTGAGAAACCATTGTTACAGTAAGGGGGGGGGGGGGGATTGAGATAACAGTGGATACGAGTCACAGCCTTGTGACACACCCGTCTCTGAATATCACTGGGAGCCTGCTCAGCATTTTTTGACCCTGCACTCAGATCAAATAGAAGATTGGGAAGGTGTTAGGAAAAATATAGACGGTAACAGAATAAGTTACAATTTTAACGTTGACTTGTTTTACCATCTGAGACACTAGAGGACCCGTCAAAAGTTTGGAACAAAAATCACCAAAACTATCGTAAGATGACCCGGTCATCCATTTTTATAAATCAATTTATTTATGTTCAGGTTCACAGCATTAGAAGCTTTATTAGTGATACATTTGACAAGAATGGGGTATATAAAGTCGTATCTACTGGCCCATAGTTTTTTAAAACAAATACATGGAATAATTCTTGAAACGTGGCTGAATGGCTTGGTTGGTTAAATGTAGGACTGGCACACCAAGGTTTGTTTCCCAGGGGCAGGACCCCTTCAAGCTACTGCCTAACTATGTAGCCATAAGGAGGCCAAGTCTTGGTCCCCCTGTGCCCATCCCTAGTCCTTATAAAATACAGAGTTGTGCCAGGAAGGGCATCCAGTGTAAAAATCTCTGCTGAACCACCTGTGTGAATAATATAACAGAATATATAATTCCCAGGCTGTTAGCAGCAAAGGCTGACAGCTGCAATAACCAATCAGATCCTGACTCGAAGGCCAACTGAAAGACTTGAGGCTGAGTGACTTGTGGGCGTCCTGTGATTACAGCAGAGCCAAGTATGTCTAAAAGAAAAGATGACTGATTTTGTTTTTCAAACAAAAAGATAGTGCAGAGATCCATGTTTTACTAAACTTGTAAAGGCCACTATATCGAAGAATTGACAGAAATGTGGAATAAAGATGGTTTTTTAAACTCTTTGATGAAATTCACCAATAATTTCGGCAATTACATTTTTTTATGAGATACAGATACGGAAAAATGTATCACAGTCTCTAATCCGATTAACACCTTTATATTTATAAACATTGATTAGCAACAAATTTCCCGCTAAGAGTTATTTAGAAATTTCATGAAAGCAGCCATTTTGAAATGAGCAGGAAAAGCTTTTCTACTGCCCCTAGTTATAGACAATGGGTTTTTAACATACTCTTGAGACAGGGGTCTCAGAAATGCATGGATCAAATATGATATGGATGGGTAAATAAGATAACATGTTGTGCCATTCACAAGGAGCCAGGTTATGCAGGTTACACATTAAAATATGATTTAAAAAAGTGATGGGAGTTTATTTTCAGTTCTGATTCTGAAGACATTCTCCAGCTTTGGTTTGAAATGTATGATTTTGTGAGGCTGAATCACACCGATATAACAAAGAAATCATTACTGAAGTCCTAGTTTAAAATGCATGGCCTGCAGCTCTTTTTTACGAAACCAAATATTAATGAAAATGTTGAAACAGCAATTTATTGGAGACATTCATACATAAAATAGTTTTCAAAAACTGAAGTAAAAGCAATGAGAACAAGGGTAAAAGAAAAAAGCAGCAGTCTCATGCTGTGTTAAATGCTCAGTTGTAAAAACGGGTTTTAAGACGTGTTTTATAAGTGGACCGTGTAATGTCTGCTGAATGTACAGAAGCAAAGTGTTTCTCAAAAGAAAAAGCTTGAACAGAAAGTGCCCTGAGATTCATCTTGGACCTTTGTACCGCCAGGAGCTGTTTATCGGCAGATGTAAAGAGGGATGAGAGAGCGAGTACAATCAGAAGGTTTAAAAAAACTTAAGGCCGTTTCACACAGCCACTATATACATTTTGAAATTTATACATATGAAATTTCTGTGCTTTGTGACACATGCATGATACACATAACTTATAAGTGTTTCTTGCGTCCATCGTTCGCCGATGTCAGCAAATGTCCGTCAAGGGTTTCAGCCAATGGGTCTTTACGTGAATTCAGTTTTGAGTTCAAAATTTTTGGTCGGTTGAGAATTACTTTGAATTACTTTACGTATCTTTAACTTAGTTTATTGGCAATTATTCTGTAAATCTTAGGCAAATGTGTGTGATTATTGTGAGATGCATATGCAAATATGTGTCTTTCCACAACTGTTCTACGTATGTCTAACGGACTTTTCACACTTCTACCACCGACTTATAACTTTCTAAGCACAATATATGGCACACATATTACAATATAATTACATAATTGACGCTCAAATCACTAATGAATTGCATAAAAAATACCACACACCTCGTTCATGTTTTACGTTGATGACATTGCTCCTTGTGTGGTTTATTCAAACTTCCTCCATGGTTTTAACATGGTTCATTTGAGATATATCTGTAAAAATTTCACAAAAAGACCAAACTTTTCTTACTTTTTTCACGTATATTCACGGATGGCCAACGGCCTTAAAAAAGGAGTCTACAATGAACTAAAATGAGCAAAAGAGGGATGTCAAATATAAAAAACAAATGCTGCAACCATCTGAATTGTGCGCTGTAGCTGACTAACAGTTTATTGGATTGAAAGACTGAATGTCTCATTTGTAGAGTTGGACCACAGTGCTCTGTATTCTCTTAGCAAACTAGAGTCTTTATCCCTGCAAAAATGAGATAAGGAATCTAAGAGGTTTTGGCATATTTAAAACCCCATTCCCTTCATGAAAGAAGAAGTGGTGGGGAAGTATTTAAACCTCTAAGTTACCTGGACAACAGACTGGACTGGAAACACAACACCTTGGTGTTTTAAAAAACGGACTAAGCAGATTGTACTGTTTGAAGAAGCTTAAGTCCATCAATGTTTTCAACAAGATGTTCTTCAGGTCTGTTGTGGAGAGATTGGACCCTTGGCAAAACAAACAAACAACCAATCTCAAATGTGACATATGTGGACATTGTTGTGCCTCCAGTCACTGAAATTACAGACTAGATTGTCAGATTACGACACACATCCGACAACATGAATTACATCTGCTGTCCCTTTTTGGAAGCGAAAACCCAAGTTGACATTCATTATTATCGTAACACACCAAACATCCAATCATTTTTGATTACTCAAGTTCAGACAGCATAATCCAATGGCCCATAATGGCATTGGTGCAGTAACAGTTTATGGGATTAACAGATGTAGATTTTCTCCAAAAAAGCCTGTACTTCCTTGCATGCATTTAATTTTTCAAATGACTTATACTTTTGACAAATTAGTTTAAAGGAGAACTATTTTTGTTATTTTATGGGCATAAATAAACTGACATTTCACCAGCATAGCAATGAAAGTGGAGCCTACGGGAGGAAGATTCTGTTTACTTTAATCAATGTGAAACCCAGAAAGTCAACACAATTCGTTCTGTCTGCCAAAAAAATTCTAACCAATCGAGTGCTGCACCACAAATTCCTACCTGGACACTCGTGGTCTACCGAATCAAAAAGCAGTAGATGAATTCAGCAGGACAGGGTTCTTATTGTCTCCTTAATAGCCAGAAGGTGTTACTGAAAACTTGGAGCAAGGCTATGATTTAACAGTCTTTAATGTGTTGTTCCTGTTCAAAAAGGATTTCAACATTTTGGAGACCGAGGAATGACTTCAATCCAGTCCTTGATATACGAAGAACTCAAAGGGATTGAGATTGAGACTTGACTTTAAGACAAACAGGAACTTGAGACTAAAGATTAAGCATGAAAAGCTTGAACTTTGAGACTTTCTCTGTGCATCTTTATTCTAACCTTTTAGTCACCTTACTTTAACCTCTTAAGTTGGGTTTGTGTCATGCTTGGGTTTCCAGAGATACATGTTCCACCTGCCATCCATGCATCCATCCATTTTTTTTGACCCGGTCTATCCATTTTGAGGTCACTGAGCTTCCAAAGCTTACCTTGTCACTGGTGTCCAGAGTGGACTCCAGTCTGTTGCAGGGCCATTCAATCACATGCCCAATAAACTCAGCCACTTCTAGAGACAATTTAGAGTAACCAAATAACCTATGAAGCATGTTTTTGAACTGTGGGAGGAATGCCAGAGTCTTGGATGAAAACTAACATGCTCAAGGAGAGCATCAAAACAGAAAGATCCCAGTTCAGTTTAGAACCAGTGTCTTCTCGCTGTGGGGCCGAAGCTCTAACCAATGTGCCACCACGCAGCTCTCTCCTCCAGCCAATTTCCTGAATTAGGTTACCTCTACCAACGAGAAGCAGCAAAGAAGAGAAGAAGCAGCTAAAGAGGACTGGGATGGAATTAAAATAACTTTTAAAATATATTTTTTCTGTTGTGCAAGGTATTCAAGTTATAAACTGACTAATTAGAGGCCTCAATGAAAGTCTGTGGTCTCTCATGCAAAGTTGGAAACATTTGATTGACCGGTTCAAGTGGTAGGGGTTGTGGACTTCAAACAAGTTTGCTCCTGATTGGTGAGTGTTCCCCATAGAAACGTTGACTCAGACTGACTCGAACCAATCACTGCTTAATTGCTCCAACATGGCAGCAAAAATTTCACAAAGAAATGGTGGCTGTATGGACATCCTCTCGTTGAAGTGGAAACTAAGATATTTTTTTAGGTGACGTCACAGTCACTCTGTCCAGTTCTTATGTACAGTCAATGGTAGAAACCTGTCGCCACATGTAGGAGCAATTTCACTGCCAACTACATTATGTGAATGGGTCCAGTTCAAACGTGAGAAGCTCATTTTAGTTGGATTTTAAAATGGAGCACTGTTTTGGCCAGACGAAAGGAGTGCTTCCTGTATGTGAACCCCACGTATAAGCAGACAAGCGGAAAAACATCGGAGACCCAGCTGCCGCCTCTCCTCTCCTTGTCCATCCTGTCCGTGTGCAAGCCTCCTCTGTCTTGCTTTGCTGCACTAGGAGGTCTATGTTTAGACAGGATAGAGTTCTCCTGGCCCAGCGTGGATAAAGCTCTCCGCCGTCTCCACATGGGGAATGTGTCAGTAGACAGAGCTATAAGCCCTCATCCCCCACCCCCACCCACTCCTTGGCAAGTGGCAGTTAGTCAGCTGATTTGCACTGCTGAGGGGATTTGGTGTTCCACGTAGGCTATTTAAAAAACACCTCTATCTCTGTCGTTTCCACTCTTACACATTTTCACCATTCCCTTCAGCTTCGTAACATATTCCTCTGCCAATCATATGCACTTGACTGGATTCACCACAACCACCCCTTTGCCAGTAGTTTATTCATTATAAAGCCTGGTTTCTTCCGCTTTGACACTTTTTGATCTTACTCCTTCTGTATCCACTTGACATACTATTACCTACAGCAAGACAAGGATACTTCAATGTTTAGGACAGTGTTCTGTCTTAAACTGTGTCCTAAGCACAACATAAAAAACATAAGGAAATGTCATGAAAATGACTTTTTATCAAACTGTGATCATAATTCAATATTTGAATGGTTATAAAAAAAGTCAAAAATGTTTCTCGTATTTTTTCTAGGGACACATTGGCTTTCATGTTTAGTCTTATAACCAGGATTACCTTTCAGCTCATCCCTCCAGGGGTTGCCACAGCCAATCAGCTTTCACAATTCGCATAGGTGGTTTGGCAGAAATATTTACAGCGGATGCCCTTCCTGAACAACCCTTTAGTTTTCCGGGTTGAGTATGGGCACTGGGGGACCAAGACTTGGCTAGATAATTAGGCAGTATCATGAAGGATCTTCCCCAAGAACCCACACTGGATGAAGCTCATCACACATCCTGGGAATCAAACCCTGGTTTCCCACGTGCCTGTCCTACAAACAGCCAACTGAGTCATCCCGCCACTAAGACTTATAACCTGGTAATGGATTCAAACCTCCAACCTCAAACTGTCATTTTGGACACTTGAACGCGATTGCTCTGTTCCATCCTAAGATGATGCCATCAGCAGGTGCTACTCTCCACTCTGATGGCCCTGTGATGAATGCAACCCAGGCGATCACAAATGGCTTTGGGAGGGGGTTTGGACCGTGCCAGTGCTGCAGGTTTTTGGGTTGTCCGGGCCTGTAGAGGGTTGTGGAGAGGTGCGGCTGGATCTCAAAGGGAGTGCAGGTGTGTCTTGCCACCCTTAAGGCTCGTGCGGCCATCTTAATGGATGGAAGGAAAATGGAACGTACCATTGTTGAGACGTGTAAAGTGTATTGTCAGGTATTTTTGAGGATAATGTAAGTTGCACGCACTCATGACGTACAGGTAATGCTATCATATGATGCCCCAATACCCCACTACAGTCATTAGAAAGGTCCTCAATGACCACACACAATATATTTTTTAATTGTACATATTTTTAATTGTAATTATTGTTCATTTTGGGGGTAAAGTTTGCCGTTTTGCCTGAAATACTAAACTGCACTCGAAGATAGAGATGTCATGCAGACTGTAACCCCCTCCCCTCTTCATGTTGCCCTCCAGTCCTGCAGGCTTGACATTCTGGGAGAGTTTCCAGTGCCTGGCTTCCTCTGTCAGCAGCGGCTGATTTTACCCCTGTTATATTTACAACGGAAACAAAACATGGCCTTGAGACTAAATGACAACATGTAATGTATTCAGGAGAGTGTCTGAGAGCGCATTCTTCGGCTGCATGTTTATAGGTGTGCGACTGTGGGAAGACGGAGAGCGATCAGGGGTTCATAAAAAAAAAAAAGAAAAAAAAAACACGCTGAGGGAGAACATGAGGCCTCGCACGGAACAGGGACGCCACAAATGGATGGAAAAGTAAAAGAGAAGAATAAAAAAGTAGCTTTCTAAAATGTTTATAAACAGCAGGAAAATGAAAAAGTTCCTTTTTTCTGTGCAGAATTTCCTTAAAAGTCAGATAAACTCTCTGACCATTTAAGGTTTAAAGTAGCTGGTGCCATACTGTGAAGTGTGGTAAAGTTCAGCAGCTTCAGCTTCTGCAAAGACAGAAAGGTCCGGAACTGATTCCATTCTAATGACGAATCAAAAAGATTTCATCATTTAAATCTCAAGACTTGGAAGACGAACTTCCAAAGAAATGTCGATCTCTGTCATAAATGCTGGAAACCAAACATTCAGAGATGTACACATTATACAAATTTGAAACTTAATTGAAACACGTCTTTAAAGAATGCACTTAAAATACACTATGATAACTAGAAATGCATGAACAAATACAATAAAACAAAACATAACTGCACCCAAATTGGCAATATCTGGTAAAACCAGATGGGGGCATGCCAGAGACCACCTAGAACCAAACAGGCAGGCAGGAGGGACGGATATCCCAGCAACCCTGTCCAAACAGGCAGCAACAGGGGTTGCAAAAGGTTAGGACAAAGACCGTCCTGCCAACCTGTTAAGAACAGGCAGACAAGAAAAGGAGAACCCAGCAACTGTCTCTGGAACAGGATGGAGAAGATTCCCACAAATCTCCTTCCCCCTGCGTAAAAAGAGAACATCTGCAGCTTATTTTGTGATGGGCTCCTTTACTGATGTAGTCCAGGGCTTTTGTCCGGACTTATTTATTTTTTAATCAAAAAGGACTAAAGGCGGGTCACGACAGATCCAAGTGTGGCCAAAACACTGACAGTGGAGCCGGTTAGGTTGGTATTTCAAACAAATTGTGCATTTTGTGGTACAAGCACCATATTTGGCATGAATGTATCTTCGGACTCAGTTTTTCAGAAAAAATATTGGTCAATAGAAAAATGCAAAATGGCGGCCATTTGTAAAGATGGCAGTGGGGTAATTTGTTTCTGAATCAGAAAATAAAAAAGTGGAAATAATTAAAGTTTAAAGGCATTTTTTCATGTGCCGCCCAGAACCAAGCAGCCATCAGACTGCGGCTGGGGGGTTGAGGACCCCTGATTTAATGGACACAGGCAGCCCATCAGAAAACGACGAGTTGGGGACAAAAAGTGACGCAGAGGGGCTCCTGAAAATACGATCCATTTTTGACGAGTTGGGAGTGACAATGTGTTGGTTGCAACGGCAACAAGAGCTGGACCACTTACAACAGAGGCGCCCGTCGTATTAGTTTTGCTTCAAGTTCGGATCCGGGTCCAGGTCTGGCTCTGGTTCTGGATGACCCAGCGTCTGGGTCCTGATCCAGATCGCGGTCCGCTAGTTAGCAACCTCTGCCCTAGACAGTCTGTTGCAGGGCCCATGGGGCTGGAGTGAGTGAGGTGGCAGCCAGACAGAGAGACGCTGCTGGATGGAAAGACAGCCTGCTCAGGACGCCTGAACTTTATATTTTTCTTATTTTCATCAAAACAAAAATAAAAAAGGTCCCCTGATTTTATTCTTGTTTTATTTTGACAAACATATGCAAAATGTATGTAGTGGCTGTGTTATACAGCCCTCAAGTCCAAGCAGGATTTGTATGTTAAATTGAGAATTGTAAATGGTGCTTCTGAATTACATAACCAAATTGCAGAATGAACTGTCAATTGAATTTTGAGTTAAAAATACCAACCATACAGGAGGCAAGACTTCAGTGACCCGACTCCCACAGACCAAGCAGCCCTCCAAACAGAAAATATAACAAGACAATGACTAAAAGAGGGAAAGAACAATTGAAAAAGTAAACTTCGACGATAAACAGTGTTTTTGGAATCTGAGTTTTTATGCTTGGTTCAAGAGCTGACGTGTAAAGAAGAAGCAGTGGAGCATGTGTGCGCTGCTCTGTTTGTGTGTTTACACACTGGAATTATTTCTCTGGGGTTCCAATATTCTTTTGTATGGTTGGCGATGCTTACAAAAGCCTTAAAGCGGAGTTTCTTCCTGTCATTGTGGCGTGCTGGATGACAGGATTGGACTGAGAGACCCTGCATGAAGCTGTCCTAAAGTAATTAGGGAGTAGTCAGCGTGGAGCGTCCCAGCAACCCCCCTCAAAAACAAACACTCTTGTTGGAACGGCAGACTGAGAAGGTAAGACATCCTGGAGACACTCTCGAAACAGACAGGAGAAACGACTTTTGCAGATTTACGCATGTAAGACTGAGGGTTAGTGGCCAGCAGAGGACCTAAGATAAAAGTTTGTGTGAACAACAAACCCAGGTGGAAAGGCCACTGGAGATGTCAAGTGATGTAATGATTCCACAGCTCCCCCTATCTGCAGGCGCCTGTCAGAAAATCAGCACTTATACCCCTTTTGCTATCCTAGGCACTTTAACATTGGGAGTTGGGTCATCTAGACCCACTAGACAGTGGGTCTACTGATCCTTTTTTCTTCAATGATTTGTGATCTTCACTGGTGTCCATGGATTACATGAAATCCTCTTTACCTCTACCCACCTTTGTCATGGTAGGGATAACACGTCAATGTAAGGGTGGGGTCATTTTGACCCCACAAGATAGCACAAGGGTTACAGGATAATCACCTTAATGGTAGGTTCAGCTTCATGGTAAGTCTTCTCCACCCAGAGTCCCTATGCATGGTCTAACTCGTGCTTCAATCAAGTACTGTGTTCCCTCGTGCTTCACAGGGTGTTTTTTTTTTATGAGCCAATCTTTTTTTTGAAAAATACAGTGTGTTCTTTGTCCTGATTGCCTGTAGACCATTATCAATCAATCTCCTGTACAGAATGCGTTCAGTTTGCCAAATCTACATAAATCTTCAATTTTTGTTTTCATTCTATAAGACCCAACATGTTTTTCTATGCAGTTATAAGTCTGTTTGACAAAAGAGTATTCGGTGTGTAGTGTGGGGTTGTATAGCCTTAAAACATCTACAATCCCACTTTTTGGATTTCATCCATTGTGGGTTATTTTCAGAACATAACCCTAGCAGCAAACAAGGGAAAGACTAATTTCCACTGATCTGCAGTTCATCTACATTGCATTGACAAATAAATAGAATGTTCATTATTCAGTTGGAATGTTTACAATGTTTGTTTACATCCATGAGATGGACTCCCTACTCAACACAACAGAGATGCACCGCCCGAAAGACCAGAATAAATCCAGGAAAACACTGTACCTGAATTTTAACCCGGGCAGGCTGATCTGTATTGGTCCCCCCTCCCGAGTATTATTTTGGTTGTCTCCTCTTGGAGATAAAGAGTCAAATTTTTGATTGTCAATTTTACCCTGGAACATTGTTGGTATGGACAGTGGACATCGTAAGAGTTTACCCATCCCGCATTTATTTTCCTTCATTAGCTAAGAACTCTGTCTCCAGCGCTGGTGTCCGATATGGACGTTTTTTGGGTGAATGTCCCTAAGGTTGGTCAGGACAGCTGTTGTCATCCAGCCGACTGATTCCTAAGCCCCACCCACCAACCTGGAACTACTATTTCTCACCTATGTCTCCAGCGCCACTTGCTGGTCACAACAACTCATACAAGATTTTTTTCCATTTACCTCTAGTTCTGTTAAATTAACATTTTTGTGCTTCCATTTATTCCAAATCCTTGTCATGATATAATGTGAAGTGGGGAACCCAGATACAAAAAGCTAGAGCCTGGAGGTAGGAATGAATAAACTAGTTCTTGACTCAAAAAGGAAATGAATGGATCCTGAAACTGAAACAGGGCAAAGATTAAACGATTGAGCAACAAAATAAAGTTGGAAGACAAAAGATTTAATGATGAAACATGAAAATGTTGGTTCTCCTGTGAATATTGGAGTGAGAAAGCAAAGACAGAGAGACAGGAAACTCAAACCTAAAAAAAAAAAAAAAAAACATGTATGTTTAAAAAAACTGATCCTCACATTTTCCTTCTTATCTTATTGGTTAATGGTTGAGAATTGAGCATGCTCAGATCAGATGGATTAATTTGGAATTTCTAGAGCACATTAACAGCTTTCTTTTGTTTATGTTGTTAAAGTCATTGTGAAGAAAGCTGCAGGCATTTCTTCTTCTGTCTTTCCCGCTGTTTACAGGAACCTGACTGAGCAGGCCGAGCTCAGCCTTGTATTTCTATGGAAGTTAATCCCAGCGTCACTCACATTTCACTTCCCTGCCTTTCTTCTCCTGGTCTTTACCACAGAAAGAGGATCCGTGTTGTTACACGTTGCGTTTGTTAACTCATGAATGCTTCGTCATTTGGGGAGAAAAGTCCCGGCCTGGTGATCGGCACGTTTCTGCTAAACTCCTCCCCTCTGACTCCTAAACGCATATATGTGGCAAACAGCTAATGCTGGTCATTTGTTCTGAAATATAAAGTTTCTCAAGTACTTTTTCATTTTTGGACAGAGTTGATGACAAGTGTCAATATGTGATTTAATCCTTGTTCAAATGTTTTAAACTGAAAATTTTAATTATTTTTACTGTTTGGTTTAATTTTAAATTAACTAAGAATCATACAGCATTTTCTGCACTATCAGGCACACCGAAAAATGAGATGCATTAAGCGAGACAAAGGCAGAGATAAGTCTGCCAGTCAGTCAGACTATATTGTGTTCAGAGTAATTCTAGAAGTTGTTTGTAACATGTCAGCCTCGTCAGCGTAATCGTAATACCAGTAATTCCCAACCGTATAAGCAACACATTAGAAAAGAAAATGGAAGACAGATACCTCTAAAACAAAAGTGACTATAGTGACGATATTTGGATTTTAAGTGCGCCTTGTAGTGTGGAAATTACAGTAAATTAAAACTCATTTCTACTGGCTTTATATGACAGATTTTTACATTGATAATACATTGTATTGGCTGGATGGTCAAGTTAGAAAAAAGTTATTCATTAAATTCAACCAAAAGCAGGTATAGATGGAAAAAGCCACAGCTCTTAAATCAAAAAAGGAAAGGAAAAATTAAAGCTAACATAAAATCTTCAGAATACTGAAAAAAAATAAAAATACAATCAGGAAGCAGATTTTAAAACTAAATAACAAGTGTGAAAGGATAGAAGCAAGGATCTGGCAGAGCTCATCAGTTGTTCGTATGTTCATTGTTGTTTCTACTGAAAGCACACTACATATAAATATGGGGACATTTTAACTGTACTTTAACGTTATTTTTCTACTGAGTGACGAAAACAAAAAGTCTAACCCCGCTCCGCCTTACAGTGCATGATGTGACACACCTATTACTGAAGGCTGATTGAGAAAGAGCAGCTTTTAAACATTTTTCAACTTTAATGGAAAAAAAAAAGTCATCAATCATCTCTTTCCAAGTATTTTTGTCTTAGTTTTGAGCGCTCTGTTCTTAAAGAAAAGAAGTACACAACAAAAAGTCATTATCATAGTACTATTGCTTGTAAATTTGTGTTTTCAGCAGCCATTACAGGAAAAAAATAAAGGTGGGAAGTTTAAAGGAATAAAAATGCAAGAAAAACTTCACTAAACTTTGTTGCTAGCTCCAAAAGTTTTGTAGTGCAAGAATTTTTTTTTTTTGTTCTCTGAAACTCAAATTTTACCTTAATTTTCTTTAAATACGGTCATCAGCATATTGTTCATCAAAGTGGGTCTTTAAAAGAGATGTTTGAGTCCAGTTTGCCCAAATGAATGACTTAAAGTCAAACCAACATAGTTTGAAATCTGAATGTGATAGAAGAGATCTAAACCAGGATTACAGGACACCAAAAGAAAACGAAACAAACTATAAATGTAGGAATTCAAATGAAGAAGACAGGATGACAGAAACAATAATTCTTTTATGCTTAAACCTGAAAAGAATTTAAGAAAAAGCAAAGCTTGAGCTTAAACATGAACAACTTTAACTCCAGATCTGAATGGATGACAAGCCAGAAGCTTTCACAGTGACTCCCTTATATCAGGAATTACATCCAGTGGACTCATTTACTCAAGCCAAAACAGCTGATCTGATTACCAAGAAAACCTGGTGTGAACCAAACACACAAGCAAAGCAGCACCAGGCCAAACCACTTAGAAAAACATGAAAAATGTCGACTTATTCAGTAGAAAACTTGATTAAAACAGATACATAAATTCTTACAATAATCTGAAAGATCTTCAGTGTAGACAAACTCTGTCTCCTCCTGTAGAGGACTCAAAAAGAAGCTACATACAAATGTTTATCTACACAAACAACCTCCAAAATAAATGGAGCAGAAATATTTACAGCGGATGCCCTCCCTTTGAGTTTACATCATGAAGAAATGTATATTTATGCATACAAATATTCTATCAATGGAAATAAACTAATTTACCAATTTCTGTAGTGTAGGGATCGTCACTTTGTGCTCAAATCTCAATGAGATTTATTTAAAATAATAATAAAAAAAAACGCATTACAAACAGCCAACAGATTTACTATACTGACAAAAAAAGGGAAATTGTTCTATTCATTCCCCGTTGAGCTTTATTTTCTTTCAATCATTGTGGTTCTGGAAGATCCACTACAATAAAGAAAACTCAGCTTAAACGCTACAAGCTCTCTGCTCTGCTCTGTTCTGATGCATCCACTTGCAGACACATGACACATTACTTCCTTTTAAGATAAAAGACACGCTGTACTACATAGGGTCATCTCAATGCAGCAAATGCAGTAGTAGTAGTGTGACATCAGCAGTGATTTAAGAAAAAAAAAAACGTAATTTTTTTGTTTGTGGTAAATCTCAGACAAGATTTTATAAATATAACAAACTGAAATTTAAATCAGCTTTACTTACTGACTTCAAATTGATTTTCTTTAGTAAATATATCCCTCAAATATTTGTCCAAATGTTCAATTTTGTTAAACTGCAAAGCCAAACCGTTAAACGGATTGTTGGGGCATCATGGGTAACGTAGTCAGGAGCCTTGCAGAGTGATGGATCTTCAACTGTTTGTGAATGAGTTGAATGTAGTTTGACTTTGTCCGACAGGATGTTACTCTGGAGCCTCAGGCTGCAGTCCCACGATTTAGGCTCCCACAACTCCCTATTCCATACACACACAGTTCTAGACAAGTTAAAAAGTAGTTGCTGTGAGGTAGCACATGTAGAAACAGTTGAGTAACCAAAAAAAGATGTATGGAGGAGGCAAGAAAGACAGCACACGCACTGGAACAACACCCTCTAAACTTGAACAGTTTGTCGTGAACCTAAAAGAATCCAACACTAATTCTGAAGTGTAATGGTGAGTAGATAATGCAGCACGTCTCCTACGTGAAGTTGTGCATTGAACCTGAATGGCGCGCTGCTGTGCTGAGTGATGCAGCTGAACTTGCTGAGGCAAAGCTGCAGACAAAACCTCCCTACATGAGAGTCAACCTCAAAGAGCCAGGGAAGTGCTAACATCACGTAGGCAAACAAATGTCAGAAGAGGCAGAAAAGTCTCCAGCACAGTGTAATGACAGGTTAGGCCACCCCTCCATTCAGATTGTTGTAAAGAAAATAAACAGAAAGTGCGGTTGTTCTTCAGAGGAGATTTTTGTCTGACATAATTATATAAACTGAGAAGGTTTGTGTTTTTCTAAATGAAGAAAGTTGATTTAGTTGAACTAAATTGATGTTTTATGTAAATCAAAGCCCCTACCCTCTGTTCCCAGCTATGAAACAAACCCAGAATAAGTGTGGCAGTTCTTCAAATTACCACTAGAGGCCGGATACCATTGACCTCCATTGTAACATTTTTTAACTGAAATAAACTTCTAACTCGTTTTTTTTTTAGTATTCAGGGCAACTGCGCTCTTACAAGTCTCAATCCAATCTTCTTTTGATCTCTTTTATAACTGTTCCCAGTGGTTTTTTAGTTATGACCATGCTGTTTTTCGCTAAAATAATCTGAAAAACAAATCTGTAATTTTCTTAGACATAGCTCAGCACAAATACAATCTTTTTCAAACAGCATTTCTTTATCTACTCCGGAATTACGAATGCATTTTCAAGTAAATATGCCAAAAGAACACCTAAAATACTGCTGACGTCACACTACTACAGTATATACAATATATATATATATATATATATATATATATATATACATATTGCCCCTCTCACCCTTCCGCGGGTGGTTTCTCACACAAGCTTGGGTCCTCTACCAGAGACCAGAGGAGGTGACTGATGTTGGCCCCATTTCTGAGTACACATTAATATATATAGTATATAATTATATATTGTATATATAACTATATATATATATATATATATATAAAGATATATATATATATATATATATATATATATATATATATATATATATATATATATATATATATATATATATATATATATATATATGGAAAATGAGGGAAATTACCATAACAATGGTGAGCAATTAACATCACCCAGTGAGGGTCCTTGGCAAGACCCTTTACGCTAATGCTTACCTCACAACATGAGAGACAATGAACCACATGTCATGCTCAGACATCGGTCAAACAAGGTCTGTGTCAAGTGCTGGGGGACCAGAGCACTCTGATGAAAAGTGGGCTACTGGAACAAGACGAAAATGGACTAGATGTGAGAACAAGGTTCTGTTAGAATGCTACTACTCGAGTAATCCCACCCAGAGGGGTTACATGCAGAGAATGTGAAATGAATGTATGCTTCGAAACCTACAATCAAGGCTAACTGCCAAACAACTGGTAGCCCAATGCTCGAACATCCACAAGCAGCAACTCCTATCACAACTTGAGATTGAAGCACTACAATACAATGTCAATATCACGGGAGAGCCAGAACAACAGGTCAGAGAGGAGGTGATATCACACTCCCACCCTGAGATTGGGTACACAGCCCCAACAACCACAATTACGCTGAGCGAGGCAGCAACTGACCTGAAAGACAAGATTGTGTCTAGAATGAATACTAGGCAACCCTGACACCAGCTACAATGGTTAAGTGATGTACCGCCTGAAAGTCTACTGGAAACTGTGAATGAAGAATTGAGGGCAATTCCTACCACAACCATCACAGAAACCAATGAACTGGTTTAAACTTCAGCAGCAGTGATCCTTGAGATGCTTGGCTATAAGAGTAACCATGCATGGGAGAAAACAATACCCACCATGGAACCGGTGGGTATTTTGGTTAGAGGCCAAAATCAAGGCAACTCGGAAGGATGTGAGTACGCTGACAGAGGCTCAAAGAGGTACAATGAGAAAGCAAGTGCCTAAGAGATACAGCCAGATGCCCATACCTGAAGCACTGAAAACTGCCAAACAAAGGCTCCTAGCCTTGAGTAGCCGCCTAAAGAGGTACACAAGAGACAATGAAGCCAGATGGATAAACAGGCTGTTCGCAACTCAACCTGTGAAAGTGTACGCTCAGTGGCAGGGTCAAAACAGCCGAGCAGACCCACCAAGGCTAGAAACTGAACAGTACTGGAAAAGTATCTGGGAGAAAGAGACAGCACATAACAGCAATGCCCAGTAGCTGGTCTCTCTGAGAGAAGAACATAGCAACCTCCCTGAACAGAATCCAGTAACCATCACAGTGGCAGACATCCAAGAAAGAGTCTCAGGTATGAAGAACTGGACAGCACCAGGCCCTGACATGATACATGCCTACTGGCTAAAGAAGCTTACCACACTCCACGAGCGCCTGGCAGCACAAATGAACCAGCTGCTAAGAGATGGGACTCACCCCGAATGGCTAACAGAAGGGCGAACGATCCTGATCCAGAAGGATCCCTCAAAGGGTGCAGTCCCATCCAACTACCGACCAATAACCTGTCTCTCTACAACATGGAAGCTCATGTCGGGCATCATTGCAACCAAGATAAATAGGCACATGGATCAATACACAAGCAACCCACAGAAGGGCATTGGTAGAGACTCCAGAGGAGCCAAACACCAACTCCTGGTTGACAGAACAGTCGCTCAAGACTGCAAGTCACGACACGCCAACCTGTGCACAGCCTGGATTGATTACAAGAAAGCCTATGACTCAATGCCACACACATGGATCACTGAATGCTTGGAGCTGTACAACATCAACAGGATTCTAAGAGCCTTCAAAGGAAACTCAATGAAGCTGTGGAAAACCACCCTTGAAGCCAATGGCAAGCCACTTGCACAAGTGTCCATCAAATGTTGGATATACCAAGGTGATGCTCTGTCCCCACTGCTGTTCTGCATAGGTCTGAACCCCCTCAGCCAAATAATAAGCAAGACTGGCTATGGATACCGACTCAGAAATGGGGCCAACATCAGTCACCTCCTCTACATGGATGACATCAAGCTATATGTTAAGAGCGAGCGTGACACTGACTCCCTGATCCACACCACCAGGATCTACAGTACTGACATTGGGATGTCATTCGGGCTCGAGAAATGCAGCCGGATGGTGAACAAAGAGAGGCAAGGTAGTCCACACAGGAGGGATCTCACTCCCAGAAGGAACAATAGCAGACATTGAGGACAGTTACAAGTACCTCGGAATTCCACAGGCAAATGGCAACCTGGAGCAGGCAACAAGGAAAGCTGCAAAAGCTAAATACTTCCAACGGGTAAGGCAAGTCCTGAGAAGCCAGCTCAATGGCAAAAATAAGACCCGGGCAATAAACAGCTACGCACTGCCAGTTATCAGATACCCTGCAGGAATAATAAGATTGCCAAAGGAAGAGGTACAGACCACGGATGTTAAGACACGAAAGCTCCTCACCATGCATGGAGGGTTCCATCCCAAATCCAGTACCCTGAGACTGTATGCTAGCCGCAAGGAAGGAGGCAGAGGACTAGTGAGCGTAGAAGCCACTATCCAGGATGAAACATCCAAGATGCATGAGTACATCAAGCTCAAGGCCCCAACTGACAGTGTGCTCAGTGAATGTCTCAGGCAATGGAGAACAGAGGATACAGTGCTGGAGGACAGATCCTCATGGGAGGACAAACCCCTGCATGGGATGTACCACCGGACCATAACTGAAGTGGCTGATATCAAGAAGTCCTACCAATGGCTAGAGAGGGCTGGCCCACAGGACAGCACTGAAGCGCTCATCCTGGCAGCTCAGGAACAAGCCCTGAGCACCAGAGCAATAGAGGCTCAGATCTAACACACCAGACAAGACCCAAGGTGTAGGCTGTTCAAAGAGGCGCCTGAAACAATCCAGCACATAAATGCAGGATATAAGATGCTGGCAGGTAAAGCATATATGGAGCGCCACAATCAAGTGGCTGGAATAATATACAGGAACATGTGTGCAGAATATGGACTGGAAACCCCATGGTCAAAATGGGAAACACCCCCGAAGGTGGTAGAGAATGAGAGGGCAAAGATCCTGTGGGACTTCCAGATCCAGACTGATAGGATGGTAATGGCGTACCAACCAGACATTGCAGTGGTGGACAAAGAACAGAGGAAAGCCAATGTGGTTGATGTGGAAGTGCCAAGCGATGGGAAGATCAGAAAGAAGGAACATGAGAAACTGGAGAAATACCAGGGACTCAGAGAAGAACTGGAGAAAGCCTGGAAAGTGAAGGTGACGGTGGTGCCTGTGGTAATTGGAGCACTCGAGGCAGTAACCCCCAAGCTAGAGGAGTGGCTACAACAGATACCTGGAAAGATCTCAGACATCTCAATCCAGAAAAGCGCAGTGCTAGGAACAGCTAAGATACTGCGCAGAACCCTCAAGCTCCCAGGCCTCTGGTAGAGGACTCGAGCTTGGAGGAGAAACCACCCACAGAGGGTGAAAGGGGCAAGTTTTTTTCTTTATATATTTATATATATATATATATATATATATATATATATATATATATATATATATATATATATATATATATATGAATGTATGTATGTATATACACACACATATCACATATCACAGACCTCTTCTCTTCAGCGAGAATAGCGAAATTAATATCATCATTAATGAATGGAAAATTGACTTGGTGAGTTAAATATGGCAGATAACGTTTATATTTTGTGGGACACAAAAAAATGCGACTTCTCCAGTGCCAATAGTAGAACCGTTGAGGTCAGATCTTAACGATACTGCAGTCCTGAAGAAAGTTGCACCGGGGCTCAGTACCCATCCCTAGAACTCATAGTGTCAGAAGTTTTTAAGAAAGTATAAATAGTCCGTTCTAACAATTGTCCAAAAGACGATTTTTCAATGATCAAAGCTTCCACTATGTTCTAAATTTGAGCAGTCCAGTCCGGTCCTGGTTAAAATGGTCCAGGCAACTCAGGTGAGCGTTTTCACTCGAAGTTGGACCGTCACAGCGCATGCGGTGTGAAGATAACAACAACAATGGAGGTCATACAGCAGCTCATTTTTTCCAGCTTGGGTTTTGAAACTTCATAAAAACAACACATTTAATGTTGTCTGAGAAAAGAATGCAGGCGGTTAAGACGAATATAGCTGCTTTCTTGGAGCTTTCTTTCATCGTAATGACCTTCAGCCAATTAACGGGTTTCAACATTAAATCCGTCCTAATCTGTCCGTTCCATTTTTTTATGGACCAACAACCAACGGGGGCCCAAAAATGGTAGGGTTTGGTCCGGCTTAACGAGTCAATTTTATAATGAAACGTTCAACATACCGGACTCCATGGAAAGAAGACTTATGTTACAGGGCTAAACATTTATCATGTTCACTGAGGGCTGTAGAATTTGAGATGCAGCTCTTTTTAGCTAATTCACAAGGGTGCTTTCAAAAGATTAAAATGATTAAAAGTTCTTATAAGGTCACAGACCAACTGTTGCTTTCTTATCGTTATGAGGTTTGAGTAATTGCATTGTGTTTAAACCAGTCTGTCCACCAAACTTTTCCTTTAAAAATCCTATCAAACTTGACATCCCTGTCAAAAAAAAGTCATTTACATATTTGTTTTACAGAACGCTGAGTAAGGGGCCTTAAAAACCTCCATCTGACTGTTTAATCGTGTGTTTGTGATTCGCCTGTGCCTCACCCTCCACTGGACAGCTGAATAAGCTCATTGTCGGGCCGTGGAGAGTGCAGGTGCACCTCTTCTTCTTCACCTCCGACCCTCGGCTCTCGACCCCACAAAGCCCTTTGTGAACTCTATTTACTGGCGACTCCAATGAAACTGCAGTCCATTACCAACATCTCCTCTCTCCCTCTCTCTCCCCATTTTCTACTCCTCTCAAGAAACCAATTAGTGACAATACAAGTAGGTTAGACTCTCTATTCAGAGTGGGCATTGTTGAACACAATACCAGGAAGCATTGTGAGCTAACAATTAGTGGCAATGGGGCAGTGTAGAGTGTCACTGACATTGTTGGGAGTTGCACAAGGGTGCATTTGTTCCTAACAAGAGAGATAGACGAGGGTGGAAGAAAGTGGAGGGGTTCCCAGGTACTGAATTAGTGGAAATCAGCAGTGGAGTTTATCAGTGTCAGGGCTCAGGATGCAGGAGTGTTTCCCCAACAGGGCGTGTTGTTTTCTTTGGGTGCAGATGTTTATGTTAGAGGTAACCTTACCTGGATGGGATTGTGCATGCATGCATGCATGCACAATCCCATATTTCCCTCTGAGAGAGGGAGAGTGTTTAAATATGTATTAGGTTACTTTTTTCTTTTGGGATTTTCTTTTCTTTTTTTTTGACATTTTTGAGTGTGTGTGTGTGACAATGCAGTTGATTGGTCTTTGAATGCAGATACGTGAGCTCTCAAAGCAGGAGGTGTTGGCTCAGGGTGTTCCCTCGACCTCCCGGTGTCGAGGTCAAGACCCCGGGTCAACAGCCCTCGCTGATGCTACCAGCTGGCTCTGCCGTGAAGAGTCTCCTTCAAGTTAGATACTTTGCGCAGGAAGGTCACAAGCAAAAGGGGAAAGGTTCAGCCCTCGTGGTTATCCTCAAACACACGCAGGAGCTCAGCCTGAGTGCTCTCCCTGGAGTGAAATGTGAGTTCAGCTGAGCCCAATGTTGGAGTGCTTCTAATCTCAAATGGTGGGGAAGTTGTTGGCTTGATTGGACGGTAGATTTCTGTATTCTCGTTGAAGCGGAGAGCTCTGTCTGTCTATTTGTGTGCACGGGGGGCGGGGCTGTTGTTCAGACAGCACGCGCCGCGCGCGCACACACACAAGACAAAGCAGCGCACACACAGTCAGTGGTGATCTGGTAGGGGACACGTGAGCGCCCTAGACTAAGAACTAATGTTTCTGCGTAAAAATAATTACGTTTGCCGACCATCCTGTCACCTTGCTGCTACGATGACCGTATGTTGCGCTGCGCTGTTTGTGCAGAACAGGCTGGGGCAGCGGGGGGGGGGGGGGGGGGGGCGTTGCACGCGGAGAATACAACATACAGGTAGAGAGGCGGGGCTTAGATTCACCGCTTATGATTTCAGACCCGCGACAAACTATCAGCTGCTTCCTAATACTTAATAATAATTAATGACTAATAAAAGTTGTTACCCGTAGAATTAATATCATTTATTGGGTTTACTGGATTTAAAGAAAAATAAATGGAGTTGGCAAAATAGAAAGGAGTCTGCATCAAAGTGAATTTGTTTCCATCATTTAACTTAACTTAACTCTGGTGTTTGACAGACAGAAAAGTCTATTCAAGGTTGTGGAAAATGGACAAAAGACCAAATGAAACATCACACTCATAAATAATAAAAACAATTAGATTAAATAAATAAATAAATATCCTGTCTGGAACATTCTCATGTATAAAGTAAAATGTTTTGTTAAAAAAAACAATATTGCTGCATAGTGAGGAAATAAAACACTTTATGTTCTTAATTTGTTATTTATTTATTTTTTTTCGTCCTCAAAAAGTATCGATAAGAGTACCGATAAGAGTACCGGATCGATAAGGAGTATCGATAAGAGTAGTAGTATCGTTAAAACCTTAACGATACCCATCCCTAGTAATAACAGAGAATTGGAAACCTTTTAATTGGTTTTCTTTCATAATGCACTACTGAAACCACAAAGAAAATGAAAAGTGTGAAGTGAACCAACCCATCAGACAATTTTAACCTTTCCGTAAAATAACAATTCTTTGGATTCCCCTGAATCCAAAGTGACAGATTGGTGAGACCCTCATCTGTATTTTCTTTCTCCTGGGGGGTACCACAACGTTCTCTTCTTAGCCCTATTCTTTTTTTCTTTATACCTGCTGCCACTTGACTCTGTTACTGCTCAACATAAAGTCTCCTTTCATTGTCCACGATGTGGAGGTAGATATTTCCCTATATATGGGTGGCCACAGTGCAGCGATAGACCTCTCATTGGAAGATTGCAGGTTCAGTTCCAGCCTCTCAAAAATCCCTCATAGAACCTTAAGTTAGAGAGAAATCTCTGCTATCACCACATAAGTGGTAGAGCTCTTTTCAGAAGGTCGCAGGTTTGGTTCACGCCCAGCCTTATTGTTTGGTTTTTATAGCTCTTAAATTTCTTACCTAACAGATCGTTTAACTGTTTGCAGCAAATGAAGAGTTTAATGGAATGACAACCAGAATCTACTTGTTGTGTCCAGATTACAACAGAAGTGGTGATCATGCATTTTCTGTTGCCGGTCCCCAGATATGGAACAAAATCCCACCAGAGCTGCACATACCATCAGATCTAAATAGTTTTAAATGTCAACTTATTACTACGTTCACACCGGGCATGTGACGCTCGTTCTTGATAGTGAAGAACTGGACTGTTGCTACCCACATGCATCTATAGTTGAAAGAGGTTTGGTGTGAAATGTCGAAGCAGTGAACATTTTCTGAATTTTTTCTTTCGTTTAGTATGTAGAGCCCAAAAACAATCGTAGATTCTTGCGTACCAACGCATGAACATGAGAGTTTCGAAACCCGAAACGCATGTATTCACCCATTTACATCAGTTTTTTATTGGAAGTTGTCGTTTTGACCACATTCAGTCAATCAACCACAGCATACTTAAGCACTGTACTGAGTGAAGCTCCGTGCAAAGAATTTTTTGTGCCATTCTGCCTTCATTACTGAGCGTTATATTTGGACCTGATTTTCGGTCTCCTCACCCTGTTTCTGACTCCAATTGTCTGCCGCCTGCTCTGACCCTCGCCTGGATCCTGATTACCAATGTCTCTCCTCGGATGTTCTTATACCTGACACCTGCCTGACCCTGATTTAGCTTTGTAGACTTTTAGCTGAGCTAATAAACCTGTTGCATTTGGATCCAGCCGTTTGCCTGTTCTTGTGACAACAGCCAGAATGCCCTGGTTTGAATCCTGGCTCGATTCTTTCTTTGTGGGGGTTTTATGTTCTCCCAGAGCATGCGTGGGTTTTCTCAAGGCTTTTTCAAATCAGTCCAAGCACAGGCTTGATTTGTTAATTGATAGTTCAAAGTTGTCCCTAGGTGGGCATGTTAGTGTGTGTGGCAATGTGGGGCTGTAACAGACTGACAAACTGTTCAGGGTGTACCTCGCCTTTGCCCAACAGTAGCTGGGTTAGGCTCCAGCAACCCTGTGACCCAAAACAGATCAACAGGTTATATTTTCCTGCCTTTCATACTGCTGTTTTAAATTTTCTGGATTATTTCATCTATATTCTCTGTTTATCTCTATTTTTTATTATTGTAAAGCCAGTCAGTACACTGATGGTGTTGTAAAGTGCCATATAAATGAAGTTCATTGAGTTAACTTAAAAAGGATTTTAAAGCTACAAGGAGATTTTGCACTGCTAAGTCTGAGGCCATGGTTCTTGAGTGAAGAAAGGTAGGTTGTCCTCTCTTGGTGGGTGGAGAGCTCCTATTCCAGGTGGAGGAGTTTAAGTATCATGGGTCTTGTTCACGAGTAAGGGAAGTGTGAGATTAACAAGCATATTAGTGGGGCATTTGCTGTTACAGTATATAATTGCTTAGTTAGAAAGCAAAGCTCTAAATTTAATGGTCACTCTTCATTCCAATGCTCACCTATGATCATGACCAAAAGAACGAGGTCCCAAATACAAGCAGCTGAAATGACCTTCCTCTTTAGGGTGGCTGGGTGCTCCCTTAGAGATAAAGTGAGAAGCTTGGTCACCCGGAGAGAGGTCAGAGTAGAATCTCCTTGGTTAAGTGTTCTGGGCAGGAAATGGCCGGGGAGAGGGATGTCAGGGCATCTTTGCTTAAACCAAGTCATGGATGAGTGAAGGATATATGGAATGAGACATCACTTCCATAATTTCACTCTTTGATCCAGTTGGTTGTCTTATCGCCTTCACCCAACAGTATCTGGGTTGACTCCTGCAGCCTCATGACATTTAAACATATTCAGCGGGCTCTGAAGAAAGAGATGGATTGATCCACCGATATTCTGTCAGAACTGCATCAAAGCTCAATTTTAGGCAAACCAGGACTTTTATTTTCAGACACAAGAAGAAACAAACTTCAAACAAACTTCTGTGAACCAAACAGCTCAGTGTGAAAGCATCCTACTGAAAAGTCTCTGATTAAGTAACAAACTTAGTGACATAAATTTGCCTCTTCGTGAGGACATCTGGTAAGTTTACTGCAAACCTCAGTGAACCCACTGTTCCAGAGTAGCTGACGGCAGAAGGGGACACTCACCTTTGGAGTTCGTTCCCTTTAATGTGAGTCATGCCTCAGGCAGCGTGATGAAGTTAGCTGCATGAATAAATGGAGTTAAAACCAAACAAGCAGTTAACACATGAGGGAGCTTTGATGTTTGGAGAATTGACATTGATAGTTTATTCCCAGGTCACATTAACTTTGTCTGGACGAGTAAGCCAATCAGTCAATCGGTAGTGTGTGGTCTGGTGACTGACATTCTGAAACACAGGACAGAATAATCCAGTTCCACTGCAGGGTTAGATCAGGACAAACCTGAAGAGTGGCATCAAACTTGGTCTCTAAAGACCTGAAAAAAAAACCGGAAAAAGTTTTATCCCAGACTCAACGTGATGCCTACATGGTCCTCCTGAGTCTATCATGATTAGTTATCAATCGAGTTAGTTTATACATTTTTGTCACATGTTGCTTCTTCAGATAAACAAATATGAACATTACTGACTAAAGTTCACTTAAAATTTAGATTTGTCATATGTTAAAGGAGAAAAACCTTCTAAACCTATCAGTTTTACAAGATCTATAGGCCAAAATGCTTAAAAATGTATCCCAGTAAAGATCCAAAGGAAAAGATGTGAAGAAATTGGATTACCAGGAAGAAAAGAACTGCACCCCCTTAGTACACACACCCTTTACCCCTCAAAATATACACGGCAACACAAACAAACATACATGCACACACACACCCTCACAAACACACACATATGCATTTCACAAGGAAGGTGGGACCTCAGACCATCTGTCCCCTACCCCACCGGGGTACCGGGATCTTGGCAACAGCGGCCGTGTTCCCTGGGTGCTGGCTTCCTGGACCCGGCAGCCCTCTCTCCACCCAGGGAGAGGGATCCCAGAGTTCTCTGGCAAGACCAAGAGCTGGGGATCATATCACATCTGAGCCTGGGGATGTCTGTGTCCCTGTGGTGTGGGTTCTGGTTCCTGACCCTGAGCGCTGGGCCTCGCCAAATTTCCAACTGTGGCCGAGCCGACCTGTTCTGGCCATGTTTACAACACTTCTTGTGGGACCCCCTCTTGTGGGACCCCCGAGTGAGTGGCTGCCTGGAGCGCGGGGTGGGTCTCCCTTGGGGGGCCCTGGAACCGTGCCTGGGGTTGGGGTGTGGGGATGACCAGAACTCCTGGGTGGTGGTGGGGTGCTCGTCTGGGGCTGTGGGCGCTCTTCTGGGGCGGGGCCCTCGTTGGGTCCTCCCAACGCAGCGAGGGGGCTGCTCTCCTGGTTGGGTGGGCTGAAGCTTGGACTCTCTGTCCTCCATGCCTCCCTGCTCTCTGGCTTTGGGGGCCCTGTGGCGGTCTTGCTGGCCCTGGCCGGGTTTGCGGATGTGGTCGCCCGGGGGCGGTTGTTCTCCATTTGCTACTGTGCGGGTGTTGGGGGGTACTTGCTGCTGCTGCTGCTGCTGCTGCTGCTGCGGCGGGGTCTTAGTGTGGGGATGGCTAGGCACTCTCCCTCCTTCTTTTTAAATTCCATCATCCACTTTAGAAGAACATAAACAATCACTCGAGCACAGGTGTTAGCTCACCTTTGCACAAATACTTGCGTTGATTGAATTAAATATTTCATACTAGTTGGTTTGAATGCATAGGTATGCGCCTGTGAACATTATCTGTATTGTGTACATGTTGACGTGAACATTTTTGGAGCCAACGGTTATGTTTGTGACATTTGGGTGTGTGTCTCTCTCTCTTCTTCCCTTCCTTCCTTTTACGTCCGGTCCAACACAAAAGATTTTCAAATATGATTCAAATCAATAAAGTTTTGCCTTGATTACAAAAGGAGTTTATTCAGACATACCTCTGGTTTGTCAGTAGATTCATAACCCCTGTTGTTAAAATCAAATATGTTCAACACAAGAGACCTTCAGCTCTCATCTGTTTGCCCAGCTGTTGGACAGGACAAGTTAAAAACTTGAACGGGAAAGATCCTTTGAACAGGACACGTCTGATGAGTGCCACAAACGAAAGCATATTTCTTGAACACATCTGCCAGTTACCGCTGTTCAAGAGACAAGTGCACACTCGTGCTTTCATTGTTAGCAATGAGAAAATCAGACAACCATGGTGTCGTTTGGGTGGACATCCTATGAGTCAGCGTGCCCAACGTACTAATGACTACAGTGCGATGCAAGGTCAGTTTACGACAGCATCACTTGTACATCATAAGTGCATGCAGAAGTAACATTATCCTTACAAATACTTCACAATACACTTACCACACGCACGACAATGGTGCATTCAATTTTCATGACGTTAAGGTTGATGGACGAGCATCAAGGGGACTTCAAGACACACGTCGCCTGTTGCGACCCCTGATCTTATGTGTCTTTTTGGTTGTCTTGGGTGCGCGTGTGTGCATTTGCGGTTTCTATTCATTTCGTTGTTTTTTTAACTTTGCAATTTCCCTTTGTAATTTTAGCTTTGTTTAATCTTTTTAAAGTAGTTACATTTTGTGGAGTTGTGTTTTGGGGGATTTTATTTTTGTAATCCATTTTCTGCTATAAAGTCTGAGTACGTCTGTTAATTTTTTCCAACTTCGGATCCTACTTTGTTGTTTCCTTGATTTTTGTGTTGGGGTCCATGTTTTCTGCCCTGTAGTTCGTCATCATTCCTCTAGGGGCAATAGAAGGGCTTTTCCTGCACATTTCAAAATGGCTGCCTCCGTAAAATCTAAGAAACACTTTTGGCGGTTAAAAGTTTTGCTAATTTTCAAAACTTTATGATGAGAGTACCTATCTGACTACTTGATGTAGTGAAAGAATGTTAAATTTGTTGATAATGAATTGTTTATACTGCAATTACACCATCTTAAAAAGTGTTGATCAAATTTGAGACGTTGGGTAAATGAGGTGCTTTTACTTAAAAACATGTCAGTATTTTTGCTTCTTAAACTAAAACTTATCAATTTACCCAACGTATAATAATTGATACTATCTACATCTCATGTAAAAATTATTATTATTATTTTTTGTGGATTTTATCAAAAGGTTTAAAAACATTATGATTCTAAAAAATTGGAAAATGTTGTCAAGTCTTTGATTTGGTGGGTTTTATAGAGTTAAAATGACAGAGAAACACTAGGAGGAGCCAAAGATCCCAAAGGTTTCTTGGCTATCTCGAGTGGCTGTTAGTGTATCTACCAGTTATTTTTATTCCCGTCACCATGTTCTGCTTTCAGGCTTGATCGTTTCTAAACCAGTCTGTTCTAGTTGGTGTTTTTGGGGGCTGATGGAGTCTTCCAGACGGGGGCAACGCTGATGTCTGACATGATTTTCCTCCCACAGTGGGGCTGCTCTGAGTCAAATGAGGCGACAGGCGGACTGCGACACTCGATGCCCTTCGTGTCGTTGTTCTCCGTGGTTACCCCAGATGACCCCGGGCTCACTCGGAGGGGTGTGACGGGAATGATGTGGAGCAGCGAGCACAGACACTGGGAGTCTCTCCAACACTGGTGCCCATTGTGCAGCCATCCCTAAAGTCCCTGTTTCTATTTCTGTCTCTTTCCCTATCTCTCACGCTAACCCCAACTCCCTCCATTAAGGATTGGTTCTCTATTTCTTTTTCCAATTAATTGTTGCATTTATTTGTAATTACTGATTGGACAGGAGCTCTGGCCTCCTTTTATGCTCAACGTTGTTCCATTGACAGACAGAAATTTGGGTCACAGCTACGGAAAAAAAAAGAAACCCATGAGGTAAAAGTGCTGAATGAGAATACTGATGGAGTCAAAAACAAAAGGAAGGAAGGAAGAGAGGAAAATGGACGCTGGGAGTCAAACGGCACAGGCAGCATGCGTCTTTCAACACAGGAGATTCACATGCACTCTTTCCGCAGCGTTCCCAGACTCACTGGGGTTTTAACGTGCACAGAAGAAGAATAAGATGTAAAGAAGAAGCGGAGTGAAGAGGAGAAGTGAAATAAAACTAGAACTAGAGTTACATCAGTGCTTATTCAACTGTATTTAAAAGCAAGAAATGCCTCCTGCTTGGTTTATTTTGGCATGTTTGCAACATTCAGACGTCTTCAGGCCATCCTTTATCACTTTAGAGCACAAATCAAAAGCAGAGAGACACATTTTATCCCAAAAATTAGAAGAGACATGATTTTAAAATTGTTGAAGAATCTAAATTTGGAAAGATAAGACCCATTAATACCAATTTATCTCCAGTTTTGAACAACAGAAACCATTTTAAGTGTTTTGACAGGTAGACAATGGTATCTGTCCTAGTCTTTTTTTTTAGTTATGTATGTGTATTTGCCTTACAGTGATAATCTGATAAAATGACATTTTTTTCGTAGGCCTCTTTCCATCTCTGCCCCTCCTTTGAATCAGTCCAAACCATGTCACTCTGCTTCCCTCTCAAAAACCTGACATGAGCTGTTCCTCTGATGGATGGAAAATCAGACTATTTTGCTCTGCCTCCTGTCTCTTTCTCAAGCTATGGTCACACCGCCCTTGGCCAAACACATTCAAGCGACCACTTCCAATGCAAATTTTATGAAAATTTGGGTTTCTGGCTTCACAGCTATGCATGTTTCTATGACCATTTTTGGCGTGTAGGTACAACATGTGCAGCCATTGAACCCATGCTGCAAGTTAAATCGAACTAAACTTTGACCAATAAAGGGACTCAGATTTATTTGGAGGGTGTCCACTTTATTTCATGGAAGTGCCAACTGCTTGAACATTGATCATAAAGGAAAAAAGAAATCATTGCGGTTTGTTCCCAGCCGGAATTCTGTGACATCAAGGCTTTCATATATCGTAATAGAGCTGTGATAGAAAAAGCCTGGAGCAAGATTCATGAGATTTACACCGCTTGACATTTCACATCAAGCTTCTCCCAGCTTTAGGCAGCAGGCATGCGCTAGTGAACAGTAGAACAAGAAGATAAAGCCCTTCTCTGCTTGTCCAGTGGGAATATCATGGGCTAAACATGTATTCAAGAATGTGCGTTTAGTGTTCTTGAGTGTAAGTTGTATTCTTAAGCACGCCTCAAATACCTTGTGTAAATGTAGTTTCAACATGGTTGCTCTCCAAGTAGTTAGTCCTCCACCTTCTTCACCCCTGATCTCTGAAACCTCACCATTCCTTCTCATTTATTCTCAGATAATTACAGATAATCCATCTTGCTGCAGCTGACTTTCATTCCTCTCCTTTTCAGAGCAAATTTCCACCTCTCTAGAAGTTTATCCACCTGCTCTAACTACAGATCACTATGTCATCTGCAAACATGATGATCCACAGATTCCTGTCAGTCTGTCGGTCACCACAGTAAACAAGGAGCTCAAAGTGCTGTTCCACCTCCACCTTGAATTCCTGCGTCACACCTACAGCACATATCACCACTGTCCTCCAGCTCCTATGCATTTCCCGAACACTTCCTTTGTATCTCTCTGTCACTGCAGACTTCCTCATACAAACCAAAGCTCATTTTTCTGTCATAGACTTTCACTAGATCTATAAAGACATAATTCAGCTACTTCTCTGTTCTTCTCATCAGGATCCTCAATGCAGACGTTGCATCTGTACTTCTCTATTTTGGCATGAAACCATACTGTTTCTCACAAATGTTCTCTTCTGACCTCAGCTGACCTTCCACTACTCTTTCACCATACCTTCATTGTGACTCATGATTTATATCTTTGTTATTTCCAAATCTCTGCACGTCTCCCTTGTCCTTTATATGGGCATTAGAACACTTCTCTTCTCTTAAACAGTCCACACAGAAACTTGACTCCCACCTTTCCTTAACACTTGTATACCTCCACAGGTATGTTGCCAGGATCAACTACCTTTCCACTCTTCATTTTCCTTAATGTCATCTTCCCTTCTTCTTTACTGATAAACCCTTTTATGTTCCACAATAGTCATCTCTTCTGTTCAGTCCTCTCTAATACTTTCCTCATTCATCATCTTTTCAAAGAAACTAGGTACTCATGTTCATCCTAATTTGTCTTAGCAAGCTTTTCCTCCTAACACACTCCTAAACTTCTTCATTCCACTGACAAGTCTTTTTATCTGCTTTTTTTTTATTCAGATGCCATGGCACGTAACTTCCTCCTTCTCAACTCCACTTTAGCTGTAGCTGTCCAATCATAGGAGCACTCTTCCTTTTCAACTTCCTTCCCTTGTTCATCTGCTTTGCACTTGTCTTCTTCATCTTCATCCCGCTCTGTAGAGGGTCATAGAGAGGTGCGGCTGCATCTTAAAGGTAATACAGGTGTGCCTTGCAGTTCTCTTGAGGCTCGTAAGGCCACCTTAAAGGATGTCATGAAAATGGAACGTACCATCGTCATGCGTGTGGGAGGTGTATCGTGAAGTATTTAAGGATATTGTAAGTTGCATGTACTATGACATATTGAAGATGATGTTATATGGTTCCCTGAGCCAAACTTTTGTCGTTAGTTAGGTGCAAGTACTGGCTCCCTACTGCGTGCAAATGCTGCATGCACTGGTTGTGAAGGTGATACTTAAACACTCGAAGAATCCCTACGCAAACTACGCCACACTAATGGGCACACAAAAAGTTTGCAATTATCACTTGACCAGTACTAATGGCCCTCTTGAACTGCCTGCAGGTTTCGAAGGGGCTGAAAAAAATGGATAATTTGTACAACATGCATGCGTTTCACCGTCTTCCCAATTACTTACTTTTACATGTTGTTGAAGTGTTCGCCATGACCGGTCATCTGAATCATGCCAGTAGAAATAAAATGTACATGAACATTTTCACCCTACGGGCACACTGAGTGATCTAAGACCTTAAATTTTTGTGCAGCCCACCTGTACATGTTTGCCCATTTTTCACCTGTAGACAGTATGTATCTATGTATCTATGCTGCTCTACCAAGCCACAACTTTGCAGTCACTGATGTCTTTCCGATTCTTTCCTGGTAAACCATCATTCTTTAGGAAAGTCTACCACCATTTGAACACCATTTTACCGTTTCCTCGTCACCTTAAGTCTACCCAAATCACCATTCTCTCTCCATTAAGAATTTCCATCTTTCCTCTGGCATATATTGTACATGTGATGCAAAACCACCAACAACATTCATCATCAGCACCTTCAACTTCTATCTTCAGACTCTTTCTGCCTATCTTTTCACCTCCAGAACATTTTTGGCAAACTTCTCTCTGAGAATCATTCCTACTTTATTTGTCTTCCCATCCACATCATGAAAAAACGGAGAGACTATAAGAAAACATTGAGTCCTTTCCATCATGGTCTCTTGAACAGAGCTAGAATAAAACCTCATGAAATTAAAGTCACTCAGTGAAAGCATAGAATATGTCCAGTGTGGTCTGTTCATAAGAGCAAACATTGTCATTTATTGTATATTTACATTCATTAATTTACCAGATGCCTTTTGCAGGCCCATGCATTGTGTTCCTACATATGAAGCATACGCAGTTGTACAAGATCTTGCAGTTCCTCAAATGACCACTGGAGGCTGGTTTCTTAAAGGAGCTAGTTCCTGTTGACTCTCATGTTTAAATGGAAACTCATCTAAAGCCTGATTGTTGAGTTAGGCAGATTAAACTACTGTATCACGGCCAGTGAATAAACTATCACCTCTACCCAAGGAACTTCAAGCCCACCAGCTTTTATGCAGAAAGTCATCTGAAAGTTGTTTTAGATAGAGAAGCAGGGCCTAAGGGCAGGGATGCCCAGTTTAGATAAGTCAGTTTTGTTTTGTTTAGTTTTGCAATTACCTATTATATTTTAGGACTGATTTAATCTTCTTTTACAATTACTAGTATGAAGCCCATTTACTATTGATGACTATTATTTTGATATTGGGCTGTATAAAAAAAATTCAATCAAATTACATTTTTACCTCTTCAATGCTATTCAGGATTTGCTGCTGCATAAACTAACACAGGCTAATGCTTCTTGCTGCAAACTCAACACAATGAAGAAAGATTCACTATAAAGACTTGATGAGACTCTGAAGAGCCACTTGGATGAAAATTGGGCGTTTTTGAGTTCTTGTGGCATTTTGCTGATGATGGAGGACATATATGAAGAAATTTAAGTTCAACATCGCATTTCTGAGTATTCTTTATACAAGTCTGGGAGCCAACTGGGAACAATTTTAAGATAGATCAAAAGATGAACAGAGTGGTATTTTAAAGAAAATAAATCTCTTCTGGTGTTGACAGGATGTTAGGAGGAGGTTTCAGGCCCTAGAACCACAATGATCTGAATCAGCAAAAACGAAACACGAATTTCATTAGTGATGCAATACCATGAGAGCCTACACACACTTTCCCGCATATAATCCCCCCTCATTAGGTGTATTGTGGGGATGCTGATGTAATGCAAGTTAATCTGTTGGCCTCTGGTTGGCTCTGTGGACCAGCGGGGGTTCTTTGTATGGAACATTAGCCCGGCCCCGCCCCCTGGAGACAGGTTCATTAAGACTGACGCTGATACCCAAGTACCCAGACCTTTGTGTGTTAGTGTGTGTGTGTGAATAAAACGGTGTGTTGTCAGTCAGTTTGAGCAGAGACAATGCTCTAAAGACAGACTTAACGGCACTGTTTTCTCTGGCATGAGTCTCCGCTCACGTAGGCCAGAAGTGTTGATTGGCGTGCAAACACTGCGCATGAATTAGTCTGTGTGTGTCACAATGCAAAACTGTCAAAGCGTGCCGCGCAGACTTGCTAAATACTAGCTTTTCATTGCCTGATGACGTCCTCTTCTTGTGCAAAAAAAACAAAAACAAAACACTTTCCTGCACACTATAGTTACACCTAAGAACACTTTTCTGTGCATTTTTGATGATGTTTAATGTCTTTTGGCATCAATCATCATCAGGCGACACGCAGGATATGCCCAAGAAAGGTCACAACTTCACCCATGAGGCCATACACTCTCCTAGTGACTCCTGGTGCTCTCACACTCAGATGTTGCAGCATTTGATTTATGAATTTCACACAATGAGTTTTGTTTTGCATTCTCAGCAAAGAACCGAATCCAACGAAATATCCTGCAGTTCCAACAGCTCCCCATTTGGGGGCGATGTTGGCGAATTTTGTTAAGAGATGAAAAACCGAATTAGCACAGATTTTCTTCTTATTTCTTAAAGCAGGGTAAATACATTTCTTGTTTGGTTTAAATGTGACTCGTTGGTTTCCTGGTTCGTCCCCAAAACTATGATGCCAGAGTTTATTTCTAAATGGACGTCGAACTTTGTCCCTAAGAAGAATATAGTTAACTTGGTTGGCTCAGTCTAGGCAGATTTTCAACTTTCAAGGAGGATTGTTTCGCTAAAAGAAAATGACCTCTGAGCTGCCCTCCTTGTTCCAGCTCAAGTAGAACTAAAAAAGTAAGCAGAAGGAAACCATTCTAGATTTCTGTTTCTATTTCATTTTTTAACAACTAAAGCTTTATGTAACTGAGAGTTAATAAAGAATGACACTATTTAGGTCCGAAAGAGGAAACATATTCTGTTTCAATATTAATATGAGAAGAGAATAGGCTCCTCCCACATGACTATCACCTTATCTATCCATCATCTTAGCTTTTTGCGTCTAAGGAAAATCTACCTGACAGTTTAGCAAAGGGAAATCTGAACAATTATTCTTTACAATTCCAAACATACAAACTTTAGTAAAGTGGACAATCACCACTTAAACTCACCCGATGACATTGGATGTGTTTTTGCTAAAATAGTATGTTTTACTTTGCTATGCTTTTCTTAAAGGGAGGGCAGGTAAACCATAGCTAAAAGTACCACATGTTTCGCACTAATAAATGAATTGTTGGCTCACGCTGCACAAAATAATATGACACACAATAAGAACATAATAAGAATGTGGGTGTGGTTAACAACAATCCTCCGTTGCCAAGGAAATAAAAAATTTTACTTTTGTCGATTCTTCTAAAAAATACATTAATCTGTTCGTCTCACCTAGGCTACCAAAACATAAAATGGTTGCTAAGGAGATACAATCAATAGAAAAGCTGCCATTTTGGGGAGAAAAATGTTTTTTAAGGAGTTTGTCTCTTGCAGCTCTGACCAGGGTGGTGGAGGAGAGTGAAGAATCTGAAGCAGCTGCTCAGTCATTGGTTAAAAGGGGGTATTTGGAAGGCAGCGAGGGTGGGCCATAGAACACCCCTCGCCGCTTCAATTCAGTTTTTGCCTCAGCGTATAAACTACATAGAGCCTAAACATAGAAGCTGCACACATTTTTAGACTTTTTTTAACCATCACATCAAATCAAACATCCAAAATGTTCAGTAACGAATGAAGGATTTGAGATTTCAGGGCCCTTGGGGTTTTTATGCTATTATTAAAAGAGTTGACAGATAAAAAGTTCAAATATTCATCACCTTTTCAGCCAATTATTGCTTACACAGCACCGTTTTTACACTAAAAGCCACCATTGGAGCAAACTTTTTCTTGGATTTGATCCAAAATGTACAATAAAAGCATATGAAGTATGCAATGTATGTGCAGTTGGCCTGACTTATTCTCCCAAGAGTTTTTTAGGAAGAAAACCAGCACCCTGCAGACACTGCCCCCCCCACTCCCTAAACTGCAAATTTAGCCTGTGAGACGGTGTGTGTGTGTGTGTGCTTGCCCCCGTCCAGAGCAGCCAGCGGAGCACTTAGCACGAGCTTTATATAGCTTAGTCAAATAAAGCAAGAGAAGGCCCGGGATCAGAGGGAGTCTGTGAAGGAGGCATTCCCTAACGGAAGCCTGCCTTAGCTTTTCCAAATCGCTGCCAGGAATGCCGTGTCGTCCAGCAGGAGCAGCAGGGCCTGCAAAAACTTTGGTCCAGGTGCTTGACAGGAAGCGCTGCAGGAAATGCAAGCAGAGGGGAGAAAATGGTGGCGGGTGACTCAGCAAAGAGGAGGCAGACCACAGGGAAAAGAGCGTGTCAGGCCCGCCTGAGGGAAAGCGGAGCTCCTATCAACCCCGAGAATCTGGGAAGCTCTGAAAAGGCAACACGACTCCCCCTCCGAAACGAGCACTTTCTCATCCACTAACCACTCTTCCTCACGTTGCCTCTTTTTATTTTACACACTGTGTTAAATTTCTATTCTTTCTCATCCTTTTTACCTTTTGACGGCCTTCTTTGTGTGCAGGCTGTGGGAAAGTTTCCCGTTAGGGTGAGGTCATCCACCACCGACAGCCACCCCCCTCTCTCTATGAAGACACACACACACACCATCACTGCATCCCCCACCCTTTGGCTACTACCCCCCCCACCCAAACACCACCGCCACCACCACTACCACCAGCAGGCAGGACAGCCGAGTTCCCCATGTCTCTGTCCCACTTCCAGCAGCTCCTGCGCTCTCTCCCTCCCCGCTGAATGACGCCTCATTCAGAAGCTGCAATCTGACCATCACCGGGACAGACAGCCGTCAGTCTGGACGGCACCTGCATGGCCCGCCATGGGTTGCTGCTCCAGAACTTTCCCATTGTCCCTTTGCCAGATGCGTGCTCATCCATTCAGGAGAGCGGCTTTTTGTGCATCCGCGGCCCGGCGACACTTTTCCGTGCAGCTAAAAACAAAAGCAGCAGGGGACCGCAAACAAAGTCATTCAGACTTGAAAATTCTGTGTCCAGGAAAAAAAAGAAAACGTGTGGCTGAGAACCGCCATCTAGTGACAAAGTTGCAAACTAAATCACATATACAAAATGGAAAACATTGACCTACACTTTGCATTTACACAGTTTTATTAGTAATATTTAACGCTTTGTTCCAAATTCTTCATATCAAATTGGAAATTTGGGTGACTGGAATACCTGGGGTATCCTCGCTTCTTCATCAGAAAAGTTAATTATATAAAAAAAAACCACATTTGTCAACAAAAGGTTCATATTTCAAGCTGCAGTCCTGTATTGCACAGTAGATTCCAAATCTTGGCCATGAAAGATTTAGGAGCCTTTAATATGTTTTGGGTTTATTTGAACCCAGTTTTTAGGCTCTAGCATTACATAATCTAATCCATACCCTTCCAAAAAAAATCAAAAGTAAAGGCCAATAGTGCTGCAGAGCCATTTCAACCCATAAAAACCTAGATCCATTTTTCCTTCAATTGAAAATGATGTGACTTATGCCACAGACCAAGTGGAACACATTACACATTTCTGATGTTTTTCTGTTATGATGATGAAACCATGTTTTTGGGGGGAACTTCATTCTTTAGAAGGCCACACCCTCATTTTAAAGTGCCTATACCATGTAAAATCAGTAATATTTATATTCCTCTGGGGCTCTCCCTCCCCATTACACAGTTGGGAGGACATTAGGGGGGGTATGGGAGGAGAGGTCGGATAGGGTTGTAGAGGGTAGGGTTATGGGGAGGGCAGGGGGGGGGGGGAGCTGTGGGTGTGCGGTGATCTCTGGGTTGCCGGGGCTGGCTTGCGCAGACGGGGTGCCGGTTGGGTGGTGGACGGCTCATGGGTTCTCGGGGCCCTGGCCTCGTCCTTGGCCCTTGTCTCGGTGTCCGGCGCCCGGTGGCCCCCATGGCTGCCGCCTGGTACGGCTAAGCACTCCTGTCCTGTGGCCTGGGGGCCCGGACGCCGGGTTCGCCTATGCCTCTGGGCGCTGGGGGGGGGGGCCCTGTAGGGGGGCCTTCTCTGCGCCTGGCTGGGTGGGTGGGCGTTCCTCTCCTCCCCCCCTCCGGGGCTGCTTGGGTCCTGACGCTGGGGGCGCTCCTGGTCTGGAGATCTCTCCTCCCCTCTGCTGGTCTGGCTGGTTGGGCCGGGGGGGGGGATCTGGTTCCCCTTATGGACACACGGTTCACTTCGGCAGCATGCATGTATCTCCACCCCCACATGCACGTGCACATGCACACTGCCACTGCTCCCTGTCCGCTTCATCCCTCCTCCTAACCCACAGTGTATTGATGGACAGATATTTTCCACTCATCTTTGTGTCAGAATTTCACCTTTAGATGTAATATTTGTCTTTCCAGCAGATCTGGTATAATTGTTACAGCTTAACCCTTGTGCTATCCTAGGCACTTTACCATTGGGAGTTGGATCATCTAGATTCACTAGACCAGGGGTGTCAAACTCATTTTCACCGAGGGCCACATCATCATAGTGGCTGTCCTCAAAGGGCCAGATGTAACTTATGCATGTAACTAAATGTAATGAAAAATAAATGTACTTCTGCTTAATGTTAAATAACGCATTATTTATTTATTATAACTTTTTAAAGTTACAATTACAGTTGCATAGAAAACATGTTTGCTTGTTACTTTAGCATAAATCCTTTTAAATTTGATTCTGTCAGGTTAGGTTATATGGACAGTGTTTAAGTCTTAATGTATAGTTGCCCAATCTGATATTTAAAGTCCAATTCCCCTTAGATATGAATAAATACACACCAATTTTTATTTTAAGAAATTAAAACCTTTCATGCTTTCGCGGGCCACATAAAATGACATAGCGGGCCACATTTGGCCCCCGGGCCTTGAGTTTGACACATGTGCACTAAACAGTGCTCTGAACCTTTTTTTTTCAATGATTTGTGATCTTCACTGGTTCAATGGATTACATGACATTTTTCCACCTTTATCCACCTTTGTCATGGTAGGGAGAACACGTCAAAGTAAGGGTGGGGTCATCCAAGATAGCACAAGGGTTAAAAGAATACGTTATCCAAATCAGTGCTTGTATCCCCCACTTTCTCCACCTCTCTTCCTTTTACTCTCCCCCCCCCCCTCTCACATTCTTCTCCTCTCCCTCGCCACACACACTAAATGTAACAAATAAATAAAAAATAATAAAACAAAAAGGGGTTACCACAAATCTACACTCTGTTTTCTCAAAGATATATAACCTCTTTTTGTGAAAGTAAAACCTGTCCAACATAAAAGGCCTTCAGCTCTAATCTGTTATCTCAGCTGTTGGACAGAACAAGAAAAAATAATTAAAAAACAAGTAACATTTTTATTCCCCCAAAGTAGTGTTTTTGATTCATTCCCGCATTTCTGAGCATGCCTTTAAAAACCTGCACTCTGAGCACCAGCCCCTCCCAGCCCACCAAAAAGAGCAGGTCCTCACATTGTGACATAGATAGGAAAGGAACCGCCCCTTATTTGCTGCCAGCACCGCCCCCAGGTTAACACACACCCACTTTCTCAGCAGATCAAGCATTGATCAGCAAAACACAATAATTTTCAATGGACAATGGAAAAAAAAATGTCTTCAGTGTGCTAAGGGGATATATTATTATATTTATAGATATAGTTTACTCTGAAAGATTTAAGCAAAAGATAATAGCTAAATGAAGTGAAAAGTGAAAAATGAAAAATTAAAATCAAAGGTTTAAATTAAAAAAAAAAGTACATGAGCAATTAAATCAAAGACCACATTTTTATTATTTCTGTTGTCAAGATGGACTGATAAACAGTGGATAAAGGCGCATTTACTTGTAAAACAAGCCACCTAGTGGTTACATTGTGAACTGACATGGTTCCAGTTTCTTTTTGTTTCAAAAAAGTCTTGAGCTAAGGAGAGGCGAAAGTGAAAGAGGCTCTCAAAACTCTTCACAGGAGTTTTTTTTCAGTGTTCTCCTGCACTTGGGCCCTCAAATAAAAGTTGTTCATCTTTCAGCATGTCCCTTCAGCTTTCACTGATTCAAACAGCGATTTTTACGCTGGATTTCCTTGCTGATGCAGTTTTATTCGGGCTGGGGACCGGCACAGGGAGACCCAGACTTGGGCCCTCAAATAATTACCGTTATAATGCATTCCCTGTTTAGTTTTCTTGAGCCGGACAATGTGATACAGAACTATTTTGAATAGTTAATAGTTAAGCACTAAATTGTGACTGACAGGAGATAAAGAGGAGAACCCAGTGAGGACAGATGTGAAATGCAACCAAGCCCCAGAGAGCTATTAGGGAACCAGTGATGATCTATGCTAGATGTCATAGGTCATGAGAATTATTGAGGGCTGAATTGGAAGAGATGTGGAGTATGAAAGTGAAAGTGGTTTGTGTTTTCCTGGGAAAGAGTTTTAAGACCATATAACAAGAAAAACTTCATATATTTTGAGGTAATACATTAATTTATAATTGTGCAAAAACAAAAAAAAAGAGATACACATCAAAGAGAGAGAGAAAAAATTCTCTAGATTAAAGTAGAGTAAAGTATTGACAACTATATTAGTAAAGCCCATAGCTTTGGGTAGGCTGTACACAGAATCCTCTTATTTTACCAGAATGTACAGAATGTGTAAATGTACAAAAATATATAGGGGTCATATTTGAGTAGAATGCATTCCACACATCTGTTATGGGTGATAAATACAAAACTTAAAAAAAAAAAAACTCATGTAATTCTTGATACATACAGAGAAAAATCAGATTTCTAACCGACTCACGTTTATTGGACGGGAAATCTCAATTGCATGTTTCATTAAAAGGAGTGGTGAGTCATTTTTAGAGTGACTTCTAAAAATATTTATGATCATCTAAAGAAGAGAATATTCTTTGTGACATTATATACTGTCTCCAACAAGTCGATTGCAGCTAAACTTCTGCAAAAGAAGACTTGTTGTAATTGTTTGTGGAAAAATTGTATATGTATGTTTGTACACTTTGTGAAACAAAAAAACAAAAATGTCTTTTTTGACATGAACGTTTTACACGTCAGACTCCCTCTGGTGGCAGCATGAAGAATTGCAGCCAATTCTCTGAAGGACAGTAAAACTCAGAAGTTTGGGGATTTTTTTTCCGTAAACAGCGTCTCAGTCGATCCCTAAACAGTTTTTGGCTTCAGCTCTTAAGAACCTCACTTTTTATGGGAGCCAATCATAACCTTTGAGACAAAGTTGACGATGGCGCTTGCTGGCTGCTCCGGGTCGTGCTCCGCAAAGAGATGGCACATATTCTCTGTGTCACTCTGTGATTTCCTGGCAACAAACCCAAAGATCCTAGAAAACAGAACCACACAAATAGGGTTGGTATCTCATTTGAGTCTTTCTTTTTCTCTGTTTACCTAGGGTGTTCCTCAAGTATCTGCTCTGGGGCCACTTTTTTTCTCAGAACACAGTACACAGCCTGATTCCTCTAAAATATTTCATTTAAAAATCACATCATCTGATTAAGAGTAGCTGATCAATTGTCATAACTTTGATTATATGCTTGTTAAAACCTACAAAAAATAACCCAAAACAAATTAACCGTGAATGATTTTGTTTTTAACCACTCTCTGTTTGAACAAATAAAGAAATATTTACCGATGATATTGGCAGAAAGATTTCATTTTTTTTATTTAAATAATTGAACATGTAAACTTGGGGAAAACAAACAACAGAGCCAAGTATAGGAAAGGAGAGGACTTACTTTGCTGTTGATCCGCTGTCTCGTGTCCACCTGATAGAAATAAAACATGTGAACTTATTTTCAGCTTTAAATGGTGAAGGTTACTGTCATGACAGTCTGTTAGCGTAAAAGGACTTGATGAAGGTTTTAGTTCACAGTTTAAAAAGGATTTTTAAAACAAAACACTAGAAAAGTGATCTGATTAGCAGCTGCATTTCCCTTAATATTCCAAAATACTTCTCCTTCTCCTTATTTAATGCTCTCCTATAGAAAGATGATTGGATGGCAGTAAGTTCACTTTTGGATGGATTTTCAAAGGTTCTTGTAACATATATTTTACTGTCAATTTTACAATATTAACTAAAGTCCGACTCCAATCATCCTTTGATCTGTTGTCAGTCAGTCAGACTTTACTGTTTGGAACACGCTACACATTAGAAGCTTTAGCTTATTTACAAAACCTGTAACTCCCAACCTTGTTTGCAACACAAAAAATTGTGCTCCTCTTAACACATCAGTAAACACAACCAAATCATCCATACAGAAATTGCTCCGGATTATAAGGTGCACTGTTGTATTTCGACAAAAATTCAGGCTAAGGTTACAGCAATTTATCATAATCCTAAACTTTTTTTTTTTTAACCCAAGGTATTTTTATTGAGTTTTACATTAAACAAACACAATATAATCTTAAACTTTTAAGACTTAATATAGATTTTTATGATTAACAATATCCTTTTTTGAGCAACTGAAACAACTATAATGCTAGCAACATATTCATATGTTGTATACTTCATTATATAACATAGCACCATCAGACAACTGTTATTAATAACGCTTTGGTCTTTTGTTAAATCTTTATTCTATTCCTTCCATTTTAATTTTTGTCAGCTCATTTAGCATTGATGGTGTTGTTCCGTCTGCTCCATTCATTTGAAAAATGAATGTGATTGAAGAAACGCACATTCCTTCAACCCACCTTTGGGGTTTTTTTTTAAGTATATTTAGCTAATTTAGACATACAGAAGGTAATGTACTGATGAATTGCTGGCAGTTGTTTAAATTGATCTATAGTGTAGACGAGGCTAAGGGTTCTCAGACACATGTTAATTTGACAAACCATAAATGTTTATTATCAGTATTATTATTCGAAAAAAAAAAAAGACTTTTTGATCTGTATAAAAGGCTGTTTGTTTTCTGGGGTTTCATTAAAGCTCAGAAGACGTCTGTGTTTTTGACAAGAAGCTAAAAATAATGAGGCAGACTTTGAAAGTACATGAATTGGTAAAAACTAAAAAAGTGGGGGGTCACTCACTTCCTCCCCTGGGGGTCCAGAGAGCAGAAGATGACTGTGTTGACGGCATAGTGTCTCCTGAAGAACAGCCTGTGGAGCCAAACAAACAAAGCCGCATGTGTGATGGTGTGCAGCTGTGAGCGTGTGTGTTTCAGGCGTGCACGGCAGCACTCACTTCCTCTGGTTGTCTGTGAGCGTGATTCCCTGAGCCGACACTTTAAAGTGGACCACGGTGGAGGGGGGCGGAGGGTCCATGGAGAGGGTCACCGTGGTGGCCTTTTGCACCGCCTGGTGTCCCGTCAGAGACTCCAGCTCCACGGAGCCCAGGTACCACACGTTACACGCTGCACATGTGCAGGTTTCACAAGCAGGTAAGATAAGATCAAAATTCCACGAGGAGGGGGGTGAAATGAGACAGATGGAGGGGCTTACCCGCTCCCTGCTTGAGAAGGTCAGCAGCTGAGTTTGTTGCCGTCTGTGCTGGAGAATCACTGAGCTCCTCTACTGGGTCTGCAAGCAAAGAAAGACTCGCCTTAAGACCTAAACACTCAATAGCCATCCATCCTAACCCGCTACATCCCTTTCAGGGTCATGGGGTTGCTGGAGCCTATCCCAGACACCGCTTGGTGAAGGCGCGGTACACCCTGGGCCGCACATTCCCTACCACGCACACTCACACATGCACACCTGAGGACACTTCAGTCGCCAATCAACCCAGGAACACGTGTGATCATAACAGTTAGCTCAATGTAGACTCAATTAATGCAAACATCATTTAGTCTCTTGATCTTTCAGAAATCAAAAATGTGTACTTTTGCATTCTTGCTTTTCTATTAGTATCTTCTGCAGCTTCATTGATTAATAATTTGGGATTAAAAGTGAATTAAAAGAATGAATGAAGAATTTTCTTTAAAATGAATGTGTCTTCTTTTTATTTAAAATGTAATAAATACATTTAAAAAGGGTTTAATGGAACACAGGGAGTACTTTAACACCAAATAGATTTTTTTTTCATAAAAGAATTCAAGGATTTTTTCATTCAAATTTAAAAGTTAACCTAATAAAGTAGTTAAAATGGAAAAATCAAATAAAACATGAATATTGTAATATAATTGTATGCAAAAACGATCAGTACAGCTAAAGATTATTTAATGGAGCATTTTTTGACTAAACACACCCTACAACAAATACAATAGAAAAAGCATCATCATTAGTTTCTTTTTATAAAATCACTTTATTCTTTTCTCCTGTCTGTATTTATGTAGAAATTTATATTGACAGTTGAGAAAACCTGTAACAACTTATGGAAAATACCAAAGTAACGCACTTTCTAAACAATTTTCCTGAAAACAATGTGTCTGGAAGAAAAACTCCAGACTCCTGCAGTAACTTTTGTCATGATTTACGGTGATGTTTGGAACTGCAGGAGTCCAGCCGCCCGTCACGACGGCGTGTCAAATTCCCAGCTGGACTCGTGAAGCCATTTAACAGCAAACTGTGACACAAACCGTGTTTACCTCTGTCAGGCAGGATGAGTCTACAAGGCAGTGCCAGAGGAGTGATGGAGTGCTGACACACCAGGGCCGTGAGGCTTCCTGTGAAAAACACAAGTGTTTTAAACACTTCAGCTGCACCGAGCCCAGCCGACCCGCAGGGGGCAGCAGAGAGCAGGTTAAACACATCTGGATCTGAAAGTGAACAGGTACTAAATCTCACCAAAGTAGGGCTCATTGGGGCAGCCTTTCAGACGGACACCCTTTGGCGTGCACTCTATCAGGAAGTGTCTCACCAGCTCGTTGGACAGATCTCCTCCTGCATCATTTTAGGACATTGTACACATAAATAACTCAATTTCAAGAAGAAGCAGCATCCAGATGAGTCTGTGCACCAGGTTGTCAGATTTTCCATAAAGATTTGTTGTATTTATTTCACATTTTCACCTTTTTTACTGTGCTGCAGCACAGTTGGAGGAGGAGTGGCCACCTTCATGGCCAGCCCGTACGCCCCGCGGAAGGAATGGCTGTCCCTGACGATGAATGAGCCTGGCTCTTTGTCCTTCAGCACGGCAATGGCTGTTTAGTGGGTCAACATAGGGAGGAAGTGGAGATAAGCTAAAGTTAGAAGCAAGTTTTCTTTTAGCCAGCATCTGCAGCTTTGCACAAAGATGCATTGTGTGCTCGCAGGAGGCCGTTATTAGGCCGCTCTCCTCCTAGGCCAATATTTACCTTGGTCTCTGGAAATGTCGGGCTTGTACCAGAACTTGGAAGTGTCCTGAACAAACTTCACAGTGTCCTGCTTACTGCTGGAGTCTGCAAGGCACAGATTAAAACAGCTCCTGTTAGGATCCAGGCTGAGTTTGAAGCCAAATAGCAGCAAAGAGAAATCCTGTTTAAAGGTTTCAAAGAGTTTGTATCGACTCTCTGCAGCTGCAGTTCCAAGAGGTTTTTCTTACTAGTGACAAAACTTAGAAAAAGTAACTCAATTTCAACCAGACTAAAATGTTTTTAGACAAAATATAACAAAAAAAAAAAAAATGTTTTTCTAGGTCATCGTTTCTGCAGAGTGGTTGTAATTTATGAGACATTTGCGTCTGAGCTGTGGGAAGGACCATTGACGCACTCCCTTCCCCTCCCCATTACTGAGAGCTTTCTGTTTACAGCGGCAGGAAGCTAGTTGCCCACCCCGCGTGTTTTCTTCGTCAATTCTTTCAAAGGGCCTTTTTTGTTTGTTTGATTTACCACAATTTGAAAGAAATTCTCAGAAATATTATTTTGAATGTAATTTTCTTTACATTTAGCCTCCGTTATCAGAACGACGCCATAAGAACATGTTAAAAAAAACAAAACACTATTTCCATTAGAATGGGTCTATAAATTATGTTCATTCAAGGGCGGACTTGTTGCTATGGATCACTTGCTACAGAATGCTACAAAACCCCCAAGCTCGTGAAGTTATGTACCGGTGAAAGAAATCCACACTCCAATTAAAAAGACTATTATTTCTACACTTTTTGTACGATAAAATGTTAAATCATCTTGTTGATCATCTTGCATCATTTGTTTCCTGAATGTTAGTGTGCAACAGCTCTTTTGACTGCCATATTTGTGCAGGTATGACTCACAATAGAACAATGCGCCGTCTGATAAAACCTCACTGCCTCACAGACCCCACCTCAGCCTGACCTGCTCTGTCGGTAGCCAAGGCCTCCTTTGGCGGGGGCCAGGTTTGTTTAAAGAATTCAACTTTTGAACCAATTCCTCACGTCCAATCCTATATTTTTAGATTTTAAAAAAATGCAGATGAAATCCACAGGGAGAGTTCTGTCATAAACCTGCAGTAACCCTGTTCTCTGATTGAAAAAAGCCCACCACAGTCTAAGAAATGCTGAAAATCTGCTCAACTACTTAACTTCAATTGATAATTACTATATTTAAGGAATCTAATGTGACACGTGTGTGTACTGCAGGCATTTCTGCAAAAACCTCCAATTATGATATGAGTAATTACATCGGCATCATCTTTTAACATCATCATTCATCTAATTTTTTCTTCATCTTCCCATAAATGTATTAGGTTTTACCTAAAATGTGTTTGATGTATAATAGTTTCTGTTGTTCTATATCGCTGTATTCAGTTATTCTTAATGATTGAAATCAAGCAATTAATCAACTCAGAAAAGCTTTAGTCTGTAAAAATGTCCCCGATGTCAGCTAATAAAACATCTGTGGCATTTAAAAATGTAAAAAGACAAAAAAACAAATGCTGAAAAGCATTTTAGGAAAATAAGCAGAATTGCTTTTTTTTTTTGATAATTTTAGCTGTAAAAATTTTATTACTTTTTTTTTACCCATAATTTAAAGTTGAATGCAGTTCTCATTTTTGATCATGCTATTTAAAAATGCATTTTACAATTTAAAATTCAATAAGAGACATTACAATTCACTCTGACATTAAAAAAAAATTAAATAAAAGTACAATAATTTGCTTTTTAAAAGTTGATGGGTTTTGGAACCATAGTTCAAATAAAAATGCATTCACAGTTCCTTTTTTAACAGATAGTGTGTTTTTTTTTAACCATAAAACATAGTTTTTAAATGTTTGGGAAAAACATTTTTGCCCCCAAAATGGGGCGAAAAACAGGTGGCCTGCCACGTTTTTAATGCGTCTGCTCAAAGGCCGTGTCACACAGCCCCAACATACATTATGAACATTTTTCTGTTTTAATTTTTCTCACTTCTTCCAGGTATATTCACGTTTGAAGAATTTTTATCGATAAAAGATGCGCAAAATGTACGTAGTGGCTGTGAGACACCACCTTTTTATTAGATGGTGAGTGTTATTTATGCAGTATGTCGCACATTTACTCCAGGCTGTTTAATCCAGAAAAAGCCATGAAATATATTTTTTAATTTACCAGTACTTGGAAATAAATTCAGGTATGAGGGATGTTAAAAAGTATTTTAAACATGTAAAAAAAATAAAAGTCTGTTTTGGGTTTCTTAAGTGTTTAATGTAAGTTCACCTGCTCCCGGAGAGGGGGCGCCGCTGAGTCCTCTGAGGGCGTCAGAGGTCGTTGATGGTGAAAAGGAGATGCTGAGGCTGCTGCTGCTGTGAGGGCTGGAGAACCCACTGAGAGACGGGGAGTGGGAGCCCGTCTCTCCAGCCTCCATCCCTCTTCTCTTCTCCGGTAACATCGGAGCAGGACCTCTGTCGCCCCCTAGATTCAGGCTCCCCAGGCCCTCCACGGCCTCAAGCAAGCTGCGTTCTAGGTCACCGTTCCCCAACAACAACAACGAGGACAAGTCTGTGCTGTCCGTCCCTTTGCAGACGTCTAAAGTCCCTGCTAGACTTTTCAGAGGGTCCAGAGGAGAGCTGTGGGCATTTGGAGTGAGGATGGTGTGGGGGGGTGAGGGCTGAGGAGGATATGGGGAGTTCAGGGAGCTTGGAGTCCGGTCAAGCCATACAGGAGGAGGAGTGGAACTGGAAGGAATAAAGTGGAAAGAAAGGATTCCAGGGGTTATTTTCAGTCTTCAGAGGTAAACTGTTGCTTGTTGACATGTGACCTATTTTGGCCGGTCATGTTCTGAAAACAATAACTTCTCAGCATTTTGATTAAAAAAATAGATCAAGTTCTGTTTCCATGACAACCATGTTTGCCTCTCCTGAGAAATGCAGTAAATGCAATCGCACACGCTTTTCAGCTGATAACATTCACCGTCCACTTTAACATTTTCATCAGTGTTCAGCAACATTTATATGGAGCTAGATAACTATCGAAATGAAACCTACGCTCAGAGACAAAAAATAAAAAAAAATCAGAAAACTTTTGATTTGACATCTGTTTTGAATATGATGTTTCCTTGTTTTTGTTTTTGTTTTTTATGAATATGACTTATCCACGTTTTTATACAAATTCCTTTGTTTTGAATATGACTTTTCTCCAGCGACAGCCCCAAAACATCACTGCTCTAGAGGAGATTTGCATGGAGGAATGGGCCAAAATGCCCCCAACAGTTTGGGAAAACGTTATGAAGACTTACAGAAAACATTTTAATACTGTCATTGCAAACAAAGGGTGTATAACAAAGTATTGAGTTGAACTTTTGTTACTTATCAAATACTTATTTTTCACCGTATTTACAAAGAATTTTTTAATAATCCAACAATGTGATTTTCTGGATTTTTCTTCTCATTTAGTCTTTCATAGTTGAGGTAAACTTATGATGAAGATTACAGGATTCTCTCATCTTTTCAAGTGGGAGAACTTGCACAATTGGTGGCTGACTAAATACTTTTTTTGCCCCACTGTATCAAGTCCCAAAACATCGATTCACATGTGTACTGACTCCCACTAGTGAGAGAACGGCAGATATTGAAGACGTCTCCTGGGTAGAGGAGGACCAATAAACAGTTTACATGTGTTATAAACAACTCAAGTATTAAGCATTACAATGACACCACATTTAGGGCTGTGAGGATAAAGCTAAAACAAAACAACTCTTGGCACATACCAGCAAACAATTTTGGAGGAAGAAAGAAAGTTAGATATTTTGATAATAGTGATGTTTTGTACTTTATAAACATTTTTTTTTTAAAGGGCCCTACACTTATAACTCTGGATGTTACTGGCATACAGAGATTTCTTCATATTTCTTTTTTTTTTTTAACATGGTGTAGAATAAAGTTAATTTTAGCATTTCACACAGAGGATTCTGATATTGAAAATCATGACGTCAACTTTTATCTTAAACTGATGAACATCAAAGACTCAGTTACACCAGCGATCTATTCCCAGCTAAACTGAGTATTTGTAGATTATCTTTTTAGGCTTGCTTTGTTTAAAATGTTTTATAAATAGTTAAAATTGGGTTGCTTTTCTCTTTAGAGCCCAGCCTAACAACAAACGCCAGCTAGAGCTGCTTAATGAGTCAGGCTGTGTACCTGTCTGTGTGTGGGAGGGGGCTGCCGGATGACACTGAGCACATGGAGCCGAAGATCTTCTGACAGGAAGCAGAGGTGACATCTGACCTGAACAGCTCTCCATCTGTGGATCCGCCTCCACTGCTGTGGTTCATGCTGTCCAGGAAACTCCGGGATTCTGGGGGGAAAAAAAAGAGGAACAGATGAACCGTCTGCAAATACTCAACTCCATAAACTCACTATGTCACCACACTGTTTGCTTTCGTTGCAATCCTATCTTTATTAGAATTACAGACGGGGCTGAAGCACGCCTGTCACCTGCTGTATTGAGCCGTTTCAGCAAAGACATTTTTTTTTTGTTGTCTTTAGCTCCATTTATTAAAAACCCAACACATCTGTGCTGTATTTCTAGTAGCAGACACGATTTCCATCCTGACATCACTGAAACATGTCATTCAGAGAACGCCCCTGGCGATAGAAGGGACAGTGAAGTCCGATGAGTCACGCTGAAAACAGTTGATGGTTATAAAGAGCCTGTTGTTCACCCCCTCCCCCCCTCCCCCCCGTCTCTCTTCCTCCTCTGCCCTGCTCTCAGCAGTGGAGCAGATTTTATGAGATCGTATGGGACGCACACCATCATCTCCATTTATTCATGTCAGTTCAATTTAAGGAACCCAATGGAAAATGTGACTAAAATAAAAAAACAAAATTGCAATAATGTTATGACATGTACAATTTGGCAAGAAAAAAAAAATCACTCTTTTTTTTCTTATTTATTCATTCATTCATTTTCTATTCCGTTTATCCCTTTTGGGGTCACGGGGCTGCTGGAGCCTATCTCGGCCACTTTTGGGCGAAGGCAGGGGATGTCCTGGACAGGTCACCAGTCTGTCACAGGGTAGAATGTCCACAATCACACACCCATTCACTTTCACACTCACACCTATGGACAGAGCTGCCAATTAACCTATGAAGCATGATTTTGGACGGTGGGAGGAAGCCGGATGTCCCACAGAGAACCCATGCATACACGGGGAGAACATGCAAACTCCACACCTCCCACACAACTCCCATTGATGTTGCGTTTTTCATGTCCCCCAGCCAGGACTTGAACCGGGGGCCTTCTTGCTGTGAGGCAAGAGCGCTAACCACTGCCCCACAGTGCAACGTTTAGTACATTTTAATTAGCAATGTTAAGCTGGTCAACAAGAATTCGATCTATTCACTTGCTTGTTACTATTAACCCTATATAACCATTCATATCATATTTGATGCACGTGTTTCTGCGAAACCGTATCTCTTTAGCCTGATCCAAACTTTCCATGGAAACCCAGAGAACTTGGTCCATGTTTTCTGTCCTACAGTTCATCATCATTCCACTAGGGGCAGTAGAAAGGCTTTTCTTGCTCATTTCAAAAACACTTTTGCCGGGAAGAAGTTTAGGAACTTCTTAAAACTTTATTGTCAGAACAACTCATCTATTGTTATTCATTTTTCAAATAACTACTTGATATCAAAACAATGAGAAATAGGTTGAAAAGGAATTCCTTATAATATAATTACACCAAGTGAAATTTTTAGACAGTGGGTAAATAAGGTATCCCCCCCCACCTCCCAAATCAATCTTCCATATTTCTGCATCTTAAACTAGCATTGTTGTGAACAAAAACGTACCATTTTATTCAACAGATCATAATTGATACCATCTATATCTGTTAAAAATATATTTGTCAATTATTTTGTATAGGATTCATCAAAAGATTTAAAAACTAAATTTCCTGTCAATTCTTTGGTGTAGTGACTGCTCGGGGCTTAAAAGTAGCAATTGGAGTTATATTTCGGAGGATGTTTGATGTTTCTTTTTGTGTTTTATAGTTCTGCCGTCTCGTTTTTCCTTTTCTTGTAAGTCGAATGCTGATAAAGTTGGTGTTTAGGAAAATGGAGCAAAGAGTGGATCATCAGAGTAATGAGTAATTTGGTTACTGGAAGCTCGGCATGTTGAAATGCATGTCAGTCACAGATAAAACCTTAGCTTTATGAGCTTTATAGCCTTTTAATTTATTTTTTCCCATTCTTTTACTTTAGCTACATACTTTGTTTTCCTGTTTTCTTGATCTGTTCTTTACTGTGTGATTGGGTAGAGGGGGGGGGCATTTTTGACATTCTTTTTGATTGGGTTTCTTTTGTACTGAAAGGTTGGCGTTTTTCATGATGCCTCCTCCAACCATCTTGCATGATGCCCCCCGTACTGCCACCTGACACTCCCATTGGTGTGTCTGTCTGTGTGTGTGGTGGGAGGTTGAGATTCACAGTTGGGCAGCAGGACTTAGCAATCCTCTTTTTTCCTCTGACAACGCTAACTCCCAACCTTGTTAGGAACATGTTAAGACACCACTACACATTAGGCAAATTAGGCACAATAACATGCAACCAAACATTTTGACAGGGCGCCTAGTTCCTCTCAAAATCGATTTGACATCACCGAGACTAACCAGACTTATTCCATACATGAGACACACTGTCATTTTTGGAAAAAAAATATGGATTTTCAGTGCACCTTGTAGTGTGGAAAAAATAGTAATTAAGTGAGTTCTTGACATTGAACTCTAGGTTTTTTTAATTTAAAAAATATAGTATTTTGATGAAGAGGAAACAGATAAATCACTGACAGAATGTTGATTTTTTTTTGTCATTACTACGACTTCCAACACAAACTCTCCACAAACCTCACTTCTGGAGGTTGAAGGTTTGATTTGATCTGAAATGGTTTATTTCAAGCAATTAAATAGAAATAATACAAAAAAGCAATACAATCATCAGTTATACATTCATACAGTTACTAATCAAACTTAGGCCAATTAGACATATTAATAAATATTGCTTGAAAGGGAGTGGAAGGTCAAAGCTGAAGCTAAGAAGTCTAAATTTTGGACACTTCGGCGCTCAAAGAAGAACACACCACTTCATTGATTGTAGTTGTTATTCCTGCTGCTGCTGACAAACAAATTCCTCTGGTATTCCCACGCTATCTGTGAAGCTTTTCCCTCTTGGGAGCTTTTCCCTCCCAGAGAGCGGCACGGTCCCGGTTCTCCTTCTGGGTTCCCACAAAGGATGATTCTTTTCCTGGTTTGTCACATCTGCTGCCCGCCTGACAGATCAGCCATTCTGTGGCTGACCTGCGGCTGACATCCGACCTCAGGGACACTTTGTACTCTTCTACTCATACTTTCTACATTTATGTGAAACCTGGAACAAGTCCTGCAGGGCTTAAATTCAATTTCTACACATTAAGAAACTTTTCATTTCAAATCTACAAAAAAGTTGTCTAAATCTCATTTCCCACAATTTGCAAGTAATTGTAATAATAAAAAAAAAAGAAATATTTAGGGAATGTCCAAATAATCAGCTAATTTTAGTTTCATAGCTGTGAAATGGGGAAAAAAAGTTAGATTTCAAAGACCTTCTAACTTTTGCAGGAACATTTTACACTTGATTTGGATGATTGGCAACAGAAGTAGGTAAACGTCATTACTTTATGAAAAATAGTTATCATAAAAGTATTATTAAATCCAAAAGAATATTGTGTTTTACAATAATGCTGGATATATTAATGCTTTTTGTACTCTGAGGCCTCTAATGAGTCTCTAAAGTCTGTACACTGTCCTTGGGTGTTTTGAAAGGCGCTTTTAAACACAATGTATTATTATTGTTATCATTATCAAAGCAGCCTAAATTTTGCACAGGGAGAGCTGCAGAGAACCAATGATGAAGACTTTCAGAACGTTAGGATCCAATTAAGAAGCTCAAGTTCAAAAGTTCAAAGATATTTTTTTCCAACATGTAAAAACGTATGTAGAGCAGCAATATTAGACAAATGTATATAGGCAACAAAAATTACGAAAGAGAGTAAGAAGAAATAAAATTGTATTCTCACCAGTGACGCAAAAAGTGGGCATGAGTCGCTTAGGGGAGCCGGCCAAAGGGGGGCCAAAGTTGTGAAAATTATTTATAGTTCGTATTTTTTAATTTCACAGCTGTTTGTGCACATATATTTACATGATATGATCAGTAACAGAAGCAAAGGCTAAAACTACCAGTAAAATGGTCACAAGTGTCTTGCAGCTGTACTGAGCAGGATTTACAGTATCAATAATCATGAAGAGAAAAAATGAGCTTGTTTTGAGCTGATTTTGTTTTAAATAATTTCTTTAACTAGATGTGCCAAAACACTGAAAAGGTTTTTATCCTTAATAAAAACAAAAAGATAAAAGCTGCTCCAGTGGGCAGAAGTAGGGAGAAGTATGTGTGATGGTGGGTTAGATGGTGTTTTTGTTTCTTTTTATGTTAAAAGTTTGGAAGATTGTTTTTTTTTTCCGAGTGACTATTTAGTTTACAGCCTTTTGCCTTTAATATCACTTTGGCTGAACAACACTTGGGATTTTAGTTGAACATTTGGATGTTTAACAAAAATAAAGAAATCTATTCTATTCTATCCCGCCACTAACTAATATCCAATACAAATATAATTTAATTTAATAAAAAAATTTTAATTAAAAATGTTTCTATTTTTACATATCGTTTAGTCTCTGTATTCTTTGAAAATCTTCCTAACACAAAGTTTTTATCACATAGCTGTGAGGATGGAGAGAAAGAAGAGAAGAGAAAGAGAGAATCAGGACAGATGGAGGAAAGAAACAGGTTGGCCTTATGGTGGACGTTCGGGATCAGAATCAGAATCAGAATACTTCATTGATCCCACACGTGGGAAATTTGTTTGTCACCATAGCAACTTACAGCAGAGGGGAAAAAAAAGACTTAGAATGGTATAAAAAAACAAGAACGAAGAAGATGTAGCATAAATGCAAACATCTAAGGGAATATATTTTAAAAAGCTGTTTACGGAACAGTGCAAAATTTAAAAAGATGTGCAAAGGACATGTGCAAAATAGAAAAGAAACTAAATAAATAGATAATAAAAATGTGCAAAGGTTATCTCTTACATTGTGAGTTGTTGTACAGGGTTATTGCATTGGGTATGAATGATTTTTGGTACCGGGCAGTTTTGGAGCGGAGCTGTCTGAGCCTCTTAGAGAAGGAGCTCCGCTGTTTGTCCAGAACAGGATGGAGAGGATGCTCTGGGTTGTCCATGATTGAAAGGAGTCTGTTCAGGGACCTCCTCTCCATCACTGCTGTATGAAGCCTGTTCATACAAAGGCTGTCATTTTAAAATAGTATTTTAAATAAAATAAAAACATGCAATAGCAAGATGTTTAATTTATCTAAAACAAGAAATAATTGTTGCTTGGCCATAGGATTTAGTGGAGAAAAACACAGGCAAGAGGTGAAGGAGACAGACGTGAGGTTGGTGATGCATCGGATATGAAGGAGAGCAGAGATCACTTCAGGTAGGAATAGCTAAACTATTACAGTCACAAAAACCTAGATGCTCATTCTAGTTTAAACTTCTGCTGACCACCTGTTCAATTATTTTGGGAAAATAAGTGCAGACACACATGACAAGTCAGTCCCAACAAAGAAGAATGAGGAGAGAGGTTCAGGTGATGAGGATGATGATGATAGAGAGAAGGAGAGATGATCAGCTGATGATGAAGAGGGAGAAGAACAGAGAGGTGCAGGGAGAGGGCTGGGGCAAGGCATTACTCAGAAAATTCTTCTGAATGGCCTGCAACACACACATTTGGGGAATCATTGAGGCAATACACGGTTGAAAATTGCTCACAAAATGTTCTGCTGGGTCATATCCAATCAGATAAGAAGTAATGAGATTTATACATTTAAACAACAAAAGTTGTGTCTATGTGTTTTTGTGTGTGTGTGGGGGGGGGGGGGGGGGGAGATTAGGTAGTTACGTCCCTGATCTCACCCCCGTACCTTGTGTCAAGCTCAAGGTGAAAGGTCTGCAAATTAGCATATTTTACTCTGGATTAATTCAGATTATTGCATTAAAGTGAAAGTTTTTCAGTAAATGATGAACAGAGGATTTCATTTTTTAGCTAACCTCTATCATCTGACGGAGGAAATACCTAAATGTTTCTACGACTCAAATGCAGACGAGTGGAACAAAACGAGTCCAAAATTAGTCAAACGCAGTCATGTGATCACGCTGAACTAATGAAGACAAAATCACGGCTGAACAAAACTCCAACAACTAAAGTCTGTTGCGTGATACCTTTTCAAAATGTTATAAGGAGATTCCATAGACTGTAAAGTTACATTCTAAAAATAACCAGCGACAGGTGAAAACCGCAAAGCAGGATTTTACTGGCAGGCTGTGAACCACTCCCACTAGACACTTTAAGCTATTTTCTCAAACAGACGAGAACATTTTCACACTTTTTCTTTTCTTGCTTAAACTCTGAAAGTTAATGGGGAAGTAACATAAGTCCAGGATTTTAGAACAAAAAACAAAGATCTGATTGCGATGAAAGATTATGTGAATTCAGCAAACTCAATGCATTCTGTACAGGAGACACATCACAGAGGAAACTGCAGAAAAGTCTGCAGTCAGTCTATCTAGTGCCCTGGATTTTAAAAGCAATTTGGACAACATCCTCACTATTATTATTATATTTTTAAAATGTTACATATTTTTAACAATTTTTTAAATGTCACTGATTTCACAAAGAGTAAATCTAATGGATATGAGCATCTTAGGACGACTATTTATGAATCTAATGTGTTCTGATAAAAAAAAACGTTTAAATACATTATTTCCACATTAATTGTGGTCTATATTTGCTAATCTAGTGAGCATCGATGCACACGGGTTTTTTGCAGAGACTTCTGGGTTATTTCTAAGCCACTCGATTTTGGAACTGTAGATTTGGACGGCACTACAAAACGGTGAACGCGCTATATAGTGATTGGCGAAGGAATTCGTACATAGCCGTAGACCTCTATTGAGAAATAAGCAGCTATTAAGTCAGGTAGGGGTGTGGACTTCCAACAAGCTCAATCCTGATTTGTGCCAGTGGTTACCATAGAAACAGTGACTCAGACCCACGTGGACCAATCACTTCTTACTGACGTCAGTTTCAACATGGTAGGGTCCACAATAAAATAAAAATGTGGAATTTTTTATTTGTTTCATTTTTCTTTTGCTTTTGTCTGAAGCACTTTGAATTTTCTTTAACTCCCTTACCTCAAAACCATTTCTGAGTTTTTTAGTTACCATGAATTACATTCAATGATAAATATCACATGATTGGTAATGCACTGGGACACTTGGAAGAGACAAAAAGTAATGAGGTTAGGCTCAGTAGTAATGGAGAAACACAGACGTGCAGATGTGAGACTGTGTCAAGGGAAAAGTTAGACAGACGATAGTTTGTAAAAGTTAGTTTATAAAACTGTTGGAAAAGAATCTCCTGGCAGAAGATGTTAAAAGGATCCTATTTGTAATAGGAAAAATATCCAATGCATTATACATTCAAGGAAAGAATTCAAAGATGTGACGAGGACAGAAATGAATCAGTTACACGAACGCATCATTTCAGTCTTGTGAAAACTTACCGGTTAAAAGTAAAATCACTGGTTTGTGTTTTTTCAGCTAGAAGAGAGAAATCCATTCAAGAACTGACTGTACAAATGGATCAAATATGTACTTATTGTTTCACTGCTGGACGTCAAGCTACAGATAAGAACAAGCCTCTCAAACAAGGCCAGATGCAGGCATGGATGCGGGGGGGGACAATGTCCCCCAAATGCTGTTACTGCTCCCCCGAAAGTTATGGCTGGCAACAATCAAGATCAAATAAAATGAAAGACAAAAAAACAGACGGACGGAAAGACAGATGGACAGATAGGAAAAAAAGTGCAGCCCTAAAAGGACACAAATCACTGTCCTGCCTGTGTCTGTCCCAAGCCCAGTAAATGCAGAAAGTAGGGAGAGCATTCAACATAAGGCTACGTTCACACTGGGCTCGGAAACATGCCTTAGAGCAACCGCTTTCCATAAAAAGTCTGTGTAAATGCACGTGTACCACGTGTGCATCTTAGGCTTCAATGTTCAAAACTCATATTCACGTGTCGCAACGCTAGTTTTTAGGTTGGTTTTCGGGATCTACGTACAAAACGCAAGGCAGTTGAGTGCGTGATGAAAATCAAACCAGTGGAACGTTGACCAACTAGGGAACTGGTATTAGTAGCTTCTTTTTTTAAACTTGGAAGTGCCAATAATATGACATCAAGTCTTATATATAGCGTAATAAAGCAGTGAAAATCTTCACCACTTTGACATTTTGCACCGAGTTTCTTCCGACTGTAGGTACCAGCAAGCGTAAGTAATGCGCCACGCGTGCCCGGTGTGTACATAGCATGACACTTAAAAGACATCTCAAATAGATCAAAAGAGAAGATAGATATATGGATTGATAAACTGAAATAACGATAGCTTGTTTTTCTAAGCATTTTAGCGGCTTGGAGGGATTTGAAACCCTAAACTCTCAGCACACGCAGACTTGCCGTCCCTGATATTCTAACCTGCTCCCCATAGTGGGGCTGGCTAAATCTGGGTCTGCTCTAACAGCTTCATCTAACTGTTTTTTCACTTCCCTCAATCACTTCTGATCATAACTCATCCTCCTAATAAAACAAAACCACATTTTCATTCCATTGTGTCATATTCTAATACATATATGAATGAAATCATAATTTTTTTCTAATTAATCATAGCAAACTCACACAGACCTTCCTGATCACTGAGAGTTATGGTTACAAGCTGACACCACATGTGGGCATACCATCGTGCTCCCATCCCACACTTCTGTTCTGAAGATAACAGTGTTCTTCTCAGAACTGGAGGAGGAAGAAAAGAAACAAAAAATAGAAAAAAAAGAGGACACCTTTGTTTTCTGGGGTAGAGAAAAATGTGCTGTGTGAACACAGCTGGACTAAAAAACCATGCAGGCCGGAGGAATGTGAGCGCCTGGCTTCTGCACACGCTCAGACTGGACTTCTGCAGCGAGTTGCAGCTGTTCGCAGCAGTCACATTCTGCAGCCTCTCAGGGGATAAAAGCAAGACGAGGAAAACAAAGGAGGAGGAAGACACCTGCTGCGCCGCCAGAACCCACCAACAATCTTTTTTGCTGAGTCATTATTTAAAATCTGCTATGCTTTGAATATGAAAAAAGAAAAAAAAATAAAGAAAAACAAGAGCTGAAATATCTCAATGACATTAATACCTTTAAATTGAAATTCCAACATCATATTTTTTGGGGGGAAATGTAAGCATCCACTTCCTGTTTACACAAATGAAGGCAGCAGGAAGCCTGCAAGCATGCAGCTGTGGTCAAAGTTTACAGTAGTTCAGTGGTGTTTCTGCACAAACATCAGGCAGAACGTGATCAGATTTTCCCCACAAGACCACTAACTACGATTTACAGAAGAAACAAAGAGGAGACCTGGAAGCACCGTTAAAAGCCTCAGACCCAAAGCACTGTGGGAGTTCTACTCAAAGATTCATTTCTGCACAGTTCAAGAAAACTAAGTCACAGTCACGGTTTAAAACTGCAGCTTCTACGATACATGAAATTGACAACATTGTCTAGCAAGTAGAGGTCAAATCTCTGTAGCAACAACACATGACACTTATTATCTGAGGTTGATAAATAACCATTTGGATTTTCATGTTTCTGAACTTAAGTGCAACTTCTTTGCAACTTGTTCTACACTTGTTTCCACTAGCTTGTCTAAACTTTATTGGTCATCAGATAGATAACATAAAAGGTTGATTCCCCTACGCTGACATTTTTTAAATTATGAACTGGCGTATACTAATATAGCACTTTACTACCTTCTTAGAAGGCCTAAAGTGCTTTGCAGTCACAATTCTATCCACCCATGCACACACACTCGCACACAAATGGGTGACTCTGCTGACTAACAGTGGAGCCAACCCACAACCACCAGGAGCATTGTGGGGTCTTGCTCAAGCAAGCTTCGACACATATATAGGCAAGGCAGTCATCAAACCTGCGATCTTCCGATCAGAAGTCGACCGCTCTGGTTCAGCACTACGGTCGACCCACAGAATGAGCCATCTCCTATGGGTGACGTCACACTTACTCTGTCCAGTTCATATATACAGTCAATGGCTCTGTCCTGCTGCAGTGCATTTTACAGGCCACAGGTCACATTTTAATGAAAAAGGTTACCTGTGTAAAGGTGGTAGCTCTTTTTTTATTTTAGCTTCTAAGTATGGATCCCTTCAAGATAAAGTCCAGTTTTCCTTCACATTCAATATTTGCACCAAGATCACATATCCTTTTTACAAGATTTTGTTCTTGTGGGTCAAAGTCTTTCTATGTGTTATAAGTGTCTCTTTTCTATATTTAAGATTCAAAATAAATGTGGACTGTTATGTCATGTGTCTTAATTATGATGCTTGGTTTGTAAGCAGAGGCGGAGCTGAAGGGGGCAGTTTATATGCCTCCCAACTTTTGAGTCATAGTACTATCATTATTGACAAAGATGATGACATCTTCAATAACACCTAGTTTTAGCATTGTGAAAATAACAAAAGCAATGTTTTGAATAAAATCTTGAACCACTCAAATTACTGCTACACCCTGTATTGTGTATGCCAGCCTATCTGGGATTTCAAGATGTTTTTTTAACTATTTTTTGCTACTGCTTTGCATTGGTAATAGCACCTCAGCAAAACAATTTAAAGTTTTATTACTAATAATGATAAAACTTATTTTTGATCCTTTGATTTGTAATGGCTTTCCACTTTGTGGTTCTTATTTGCAGAGCAAAATTTGCAATTTTTTTCCTCTCTAATCTAGCTCTGCCACTGTTGTAAGCGTAATCTCCTATGGCAGGTTATTAATATTAAAGTCATTTTTGCAGGGGAGGATTCCAAAATGTTAACATGGTTAACATACTATTTTAAACCCTTAATATGTGAGAACTATATTGTGTGTTGCAGATATAATAACTAAACAGTATTCAAAATTTTGCTGTCTATTTAATCCAAATCTGAGCAGTTGCCACGGTAACAAATCGCAAGGGGGGTTTCACAGACTCATGTGGAAGATGATTTCTTCACAGTCCTGAGCTGTAGGATATATATGGGGAGTCTCCATTAAAAAAAGTTACTTTCATTTAAAGTCCCACTCTGATCATCTTTTGAGATTTTTTTTTTTAGCTCTCCGTTGCTGAGAGCTCTTTGTTTACACTCTCTAGTTAGCCTGCGTCCCCCTCACACACCTGACCTAACAATACCGATGCAACAAAAATGGCGAGAAATATTGGAGCTATCCGGCTGTACAGTTTGGAGACAGATGCCATACCCAAAAATGCTCAGCTGGTCTTTGAACCTTCTCCTGAAAACTAATAAAGCTCCTCACATTCCTCAGAGGGAGGACAGTGTGGGTAAGCAGTCAACTTTAAATCAGATTCTTTTGCTCTTCACTTCAGTTCAGAGTGACGGATTTACCAACATAGTAAAGAGGAGGAGGAGGAGGAGGAGGAGGAGGAGGAGAGGAGAACAGGGAGAGAAGAATAACAGCTTCACAAAGTGAGAGGTAAACACAGTGGAGAGTAAACACCTTCATCACTGAGGCTTCTCTGTTTCTGAACAGTCTGTGAGATGCTGTGAGAACTTCTCAGTGTTTTTTTCCTCCCAGTAACAGAGGTTTGGACCTTTTTAGACACACAGTCAGGTAGAAAGGTAGTAGATCTTTCCAGAGTTCAAGGATTCCCAGTGCCGTGGAAGAAATTAAAAGATAAAAAAGGAGCACAATTATTTAGATTTTGTTTAAAAATGCAAAAAGGGTATTTTATCTACAACTCTAAGGGTGTATTCAGACTGGACACATTGGGTTTGTTTAAGGTGAACCAGAGTTTGTTTCTCCTGATAATCTGGGTCTGAATACACTCAAGTGGACCCTGATCTGGGACGTTTCTTCCACCATTTTTGGCCGTGGCCATTGGCCGCGCATTGAAAGATAAACCAGGTTGGCCTTTGACCAATCAGGGACTCTGATTTAGTAGTAGTTCATAAAAGAACCAACCGTTTGAAAATTGATCACAGAGAAGAAATGAATGATTGCGGTTTGTGCCCAGCTGGAATTCTATGACAAATCTTTCACATATCGGACAAAAGCTGTTTAAAAAAAAAGCCTGGAGTAAGATTATTATTGAAATAAGCACCGCTCCCACAATTTACACCAAGCTTCCTCCAACTGTAGGTGGTGGACATGCGCTAGTAAACAGTAAAAAAAGAATCCCCTCCTAGCTTGACCAGTGTGAACACCATGGGTTAAAAGCGCAATCAAGAACACGCCTTTAGTGCGTTCTTGAACGCACATCACATGCCTGGTGTGAATTTAGCATCAGAGATCCATCATTGTCTCTCCAGTGTCACGTTCCTGCTCAGCTCCAAAGTCATCACATCTGCATATCACAATAAATTGTTAGCATAGAATCCTGTTTTTAATCTGTTATTCCGTTAGCAATGTCTTCAAAACCCGGACTACACCCTGATATTTGTTCTGTCGTCTCAGCATCAACAACATCGTCGCATCTAAAACAATGAGCGTTTTGTTGAACGACAAAAAGACTTGAGCCAACACAGAGAAACTGAACACAATCTTCTTTTGTCTCTTTTCATTGTTTTGTCCTCTGCTCTAACGTGCTTTTTTTAAACATTGCTCTTTTTATGCCATAAAAACCTTTTAGACAACAAAACATCCATCAGATTTATGCTTTTAACTGATTCACAACTCTGCAAATTGATCAATGTATATGTTAAATGGCATTTAACCCGCATTTAACTGTCTTTCTTTCTGATGAAATATGAGGTTAAAGGGAGGCTTCTATTTTAAAATTGACTTTAGTTTAACGTCAGCCATAATAATAAAGTTATAGACGTTAAAATGATCAACATTGTGTTGAAAGCACAGAAAAGATGTGTGTATAGATTTACAAAAGGTGTCTTTATTCATGAATTAAGAAGAAGTAAAACATTGGTTGAATATAAAAGTGTTGCTTCTTGTTTAGTGGTCATGACATCCCTGCAACACTCAAAGTTCAACACAAACAAGAGTGAGCTTTTCAGCACAATCAAGATCAGTCAGACAGACAGATTTTTTAGGGTCTTCAATAACTCTGCAATAGATGCCAAGAATCCATTCAAACCACAATGAGATCATGAACGCAGGAGTGGAACAAACCACCTCACCATCTCACCATGAGGGGAGACTTCAGGCACAGCTCTAGAGCAGCAGCAAAAAGTGGAGTTTTTATGCTTTCAACCAGATGAAAAAAGGGACATTTTGGAGGACGGAGCACACGTTAAGAAAAACAAAGCACGTTTTTCCAAAGACCTGAGGCCAGCGTAGCCCCCTTCCCCTTGAAATCCCCCAGCAAGAAAGCTGAGAACAGAAACAGATGATGATCAGCGTTGGTTTTGGAGACGCACGTACCGAGAGACGCGGTCATGATGGTGACAGCCTCCAAAGTTCTGCTGGTTTTTGAAGGTTTCCTGCTTTCCTCCAAACTTCCACTTCCTGTTGTGAAGTCTGTAGCTCTTGCTGCCTCCCTGTTTCCAGAGCAGCAACTTCAGCCTGCAGAAAGCCGGTATGAAGTCCGCCCGCCCGCCTGCGCTCTGCTGGCCCCTCTCACAACCCTCTCATTGCCATGCACAATTCTTCTCAACCTCCAGATGGAAAAATAAGCTCCCCGTTTGTTCTTGGCTTGTTGTGACACCACTCGGCTTCTGGGTTTGTATGGAGGGAGGGACATAAAGAGGGAGGGAGGGAGGAGGTGTATGGAATTTCTCCCCACCACCACCACCCCCCTCTCCTCGCTCCCACTGACCATTAGGCATTGTTTCTTCTAGGTCACCAAGAGCACTTTCCTCCAATCAGAACAGATTCCAGTGGGGTCAAAGGTGACGTGGCCTTTTATGGACCATAGAGGTTGATAGGAGGTGGCAGCGTTTGAAGGGCCTTTGAGGCCTCTGTGTCTGGACATGTGTGTCCACTTTCTCCCCACCACTGCCACCAGAAGCATGCAGATACACAGACACTGCCTGCTGCTGTGTGTCTCATCTCAGCACGTCATAAATAACAGCACAAGGCTCCAGATGAACCAGATTATAATGAATTCATTTATTTCCCTTACAGCAAATGTACTCAGGTGAACCTCATCTCAATTTATCTAGACTAGTTCAAGTTTGGAAAATGAAAAACAAATAAACAAAAAAAACAAAAAAACGATCTTTTTTTTACTTTTTATGAAAATTGACTTATTTCCTGTATGATGTAAATTCCCACCCCCTCCCAAAAAATTCCTTTTTAAAATAAATGAATTTGTTAATAAATGCAATAACACAAGAAGTTGTGCTTTAAAAAGCAGTAGAGAGCTATTTCTTTGATTTTCTAACAATATTTAAAGGAAAAAAACATATGATCTCAAAACCATTTGAAGTTTTTAAAATTTATTTTGAAAAATACTTGCTATTGTTTTCTCTATTTTTTTAAAACAGTATGCCTTTCTGAACTTTTATTCCTTTAATTGTTTACTCATATTTGTAAAAGGACATGTGACAAAAAAGCCAAAAAGAACAATTTAAAAACGTAAAAGACACAGAAATTAGTCAGTTACAAAAACCACAAGTCTTTAAAATAATATAAGACAATTAGTACAGTAAGATTAAAACACAGAACTGTTAAGGAAACAACATTAAAAGATTTGAAAAGAATAAGTAGAACTCTTAAAGGATAGATTTTAGCCCAAATTTCTTAGGTATGTACAGAAAAATACAGAAAGATAAAAAAAAAGGAAATGACACAAATGTAGAAAAAATAATGACAAAGCATTATAAAGATAGAGAAAAGGAAATAACCCAGAAGAGAAAACAAATATTGACACAATAGTAAAAGAGAAAAAAGATGAAACAAATCTAAAACACAGAAAACAGAAAAGGGTTAAGGAGAAAAAAACCAAAGGGAAAAACCAGAGATGGTAGAACAAAAATGACATTAACACTGTAAAATAAATAAAGAAATAAAGCTGACATTAAACAGATATTCACAGATATGTGAAAGAATTCAGCTGAAAAACAGCTGGAAGCCGGAGACAAGTACAACCATCTGGTGAAGACGGTGCTCCTTCCTTTCACTTCAACTCCCTCTGACTTTCCCCTGACCCCTGACCCCAAAACTTTAGCCAGTCAAGTGTCGTCTGAACGGCCCATCTGCTTTTCTTAAACCCTAAAAGTAACCTCATTGTGTTGTTTTTTTCAACTGAACCCTGCTTTCACTCACCGCCAGCTTCTGAATGTCAATGTTGTGACTCAGCCTAAAGTTATCAATGGGAATGCTGTAGAATAACTTCTGATGGTTTGTTGTCTAAAATTAGGGTGGGGTCTCTTAGTTTGAGCAGAAGACTTTTGTGCAGTTTGTATAAGTAGTGAACACAACATTAAATGTATATGGAGATAATTTGGAGATCAGACAAAAACATTGTTTTAGTGAAATGCTATTAAACTATATATGCTTTAAGACCCACTCTGAAGAAAATTGTGTTTTTGGTGTTTTTAACATGTTTTTGTGGCACTTTTCTGATAGTGGAGGACATATGCAAAGAAAATTAAGCTCAAAATTGCGTTTCTGAGTATGCCTTTATTCAAATTGTTTTGATTTGGGAGCAGATAAAAAGTACCCTGGCCGGGACATAAGCTCCCCGCTCTTTAACGGGGAGAGAAAACCTCTATAATAAAAGTGACATCACAAACTCACAACCTTGTTAACAAAACGTAAAAAAAAAAAAAAACAGCACTACACATTAGCGTAAGCGTATTCACAGTGGCTGTAACCAATGAGCTATATACGATAGAGACACTGCGCCAGCCTGTTACCATTGTCCAATGAAGATTGACACCACATTGGGAAGGGCAATGACACACAACCTTGCAAATGCAGTAAAATCACCATCACATGCTTAATTCTGGTCCAATTGCTAAAGGAAAAAAACTCTGATCATCACAAGCTCCAACAGATGGGAGAGATCTTCAACTTTTCTATAAATAAATGTCATTAAATAGGAAACGCAATGCATACTTGATGCATGAAGGTGATTATATTCAAATTTACACAAATACTAAGATTTACAAAAAATGTTAGACTCCTTGGTCTGTGGTTTAGCACAGGGTTGGGTGAGTAACCGACAACGGCGCAGAGCCCTTGCGCCTATTGTACGTAGGCAGGTCGACCACCCATGGTGGCGCAACACGGTCGCTGTACCCCAGTCGATAGTTGCGCCAGGAGCATGGGGACCCCGGCTCTCCTGCAGATGGGAGAGAGGGCCCCAGTGCAGCGAGGTCTGGGTGGGGGGCACTGTAAAGCACGCAGCAGCCAGGGCTTGCCGAATCGGAGCTGGTTCCAATGCACCACCACGGGGGAAATGTACTTGGCAGGGAGCTAGCAAGGCTCAGCAGGGGGTCCCACAAGTGGAGCCCACCCAGCCTCTATCAGAAGGTCTTGTGCACCCATGCTACACTGTGCGCCACATGTTCCTCATCCGCCCACCAGATTGGGATTCGGCGCTGGGATCTTCCCTCTTCACTCGCTGCCACTGAGGGAAAACTAGTTAGTTTCTTTACCTCAGTAATCTGCTTAAATTAAGCGGGTGGTCTCATCTGATTTAATGCTGAACACACATACAAATACTAAGGTTATCCTCCAAAAAACAAAAAAAGATTGGTGATCCTGAAAGAAAATGTTAAAATAGTGTTAAGTCCAATGCTACCATTTGTTTTGGAACAGGCTTGGTTTGCGTCACTACAAGATCAGCCTAAATGTTTACTATTCTGAGCGGAAACTCATTCAGATCCTCCCAAAATGCTTTCTCCTTTATTAGTTGACAGTAATAATTTAGTGGTGAAAAGTCACAATTTTGTTATTCCAGTTCTGTTCGTGCATCCTGCCTTTTCCAATATGGCGTCCAACTTTTCTTATGTGACTCATAGCACAGCAACTATGGTTAAAGTAAAAATAGTAAAAAAAAAAAAAAAGTAAGTAAAAATCATTCCCTGTAACTCCCAACCTTGCTTTTAACATGTAAAAAACAGACTGATACCACTAAAACAAACATCAACCACACTCCTGGTTGCTTACTGCTTTCAATATAAAATCTTAGTGTTGACTTTTAGGGCTGTCCATTGTCAAGCTCCTCCATATGTTTGTGATTTGATCACCTACTATAGACCACCTCGTGCACTGAGGTCTGTGGATTAGAACTAGTTGATGGTCCCTCGCACACGGTTCCGGACCAGGCGAAACAAATCCTTCCAGGCTGTTGCCCCTAAACTCTGGAATGAGCCCCCATTGTCCCGCAGTTCCCTGGACTCTAAACACATATTAAAAGTCAACTAAAAACTTTTTATCTTTGCAAAGCATTTTAACTAAAACAGTTTTTATTTGGGCTTGGGATGATCGTTTTACGTGGTATATGCTTTTTATCTTTTATGTTTTTACATGTATATATACATACATATATATATATATATATATATATATATATATATAATATATATTATAAAAAATAAAAAAAAAATAAAAAAACGCCCCTCTCACCCTCCGCGGGTGGTTTCTCCTCCAAGCTCGGGTCCTCTACCAGAGGCCTGGGAGCTTGAGGGTCCTGCAGTATCTTAGCTGTTCCTAGCACTGCGCTTTTCTGGACTGAGAGGTCTGAGGTCTTTCCAGGTATCTGTTGTAGCCACTCCTCCAGCTTTGGGGTTACTGCCTCGAGTGCTCCAATTACCACAGGCACCACCTTCACCTTCACTTTCCAGGCTTTCTCCAGTTCTTCTCTGAGTCCCTGGTATTTCTCCAGTTTCTCATGTTCCTTCTTCCTGATGTTCCCATCGCTTGGCACTGCCACATCCACCACAACGGATTTCCTCTGTTCTTTATCCACCACTACGATGTCTGGTTGGTTCGCCATTACCATCCTATCAGTCTGGATCTGGAAGTCCCACAGGATCTTTGCCCTCTCATTCTCTACCACCTTCGGAGGTGTTTCCCATTTTGACCTTGGGGTTTCCAGTCCATATTCTGCACACATGTTCCTGTATATTATTCCAGCCACTTGATTGTGCCGCTCCATGTATGCTTTACCTGCCAGCATCTTACATCCTGCAGTTATGTGCTGGATTGTTTCAGGCGCCTCTTTGCACAGCCTACACCTTGGGTCTTGTCTGGTGTGGTTGATCTGAGCCTCTATCGCTCTGGTGCTCAGGGCTTGTTCCTGAGCTGCCAGGATGAGCGCTTCAGTGCTGTCTTGTAGGCCAGCCCTTTCTAGCCATTGGTAGGACTTCTTGATATCAGCCACTTCAGTTATGGTCCGGTGGTACATCCCATGGAGGGGTTTGTCCTCCCATGAGGATCTGTCCTCCAGCACTGTATCCTCTGCTCTCCATTGCCTGAGACATTCACTGAGCACACTGTCAGTTGGGGCCTTGAGCTTGATGTATTCATTCATCTTGGATGTTTCATCCTGGATAGGGGCTTCTACGCTCACTAGTCCTCGGCCTCCTTCCTTGCGGCTAGCATACAGTCTCAGAGTGCTGGATTTGGGATGGAACCCTCCATGCATGGTGAGGAGCTTCCGTGTTTTAACATCCATGGTCTGTATCTCTTCCTTTGGCCATCTTATTATTCCTGCAGGGTATCTGATAACTGGCAGTGCATAGCTGTTTATTGCCCGGGTCTTGTTCTTGCCATTGAGCTGGCTTTTCAGGACTTGCCTTACTCGTTGAAGGTACTTAGCTGTTGCAGCTTTCCTTGTTGCCTGCTCCAGGTTGCCATTTGCCTGGGGAATTCCAAGGTACTTGTAACTGTCCTCAATGTCTGCTATTGTTCCTTCTGGGAGTGAGACCCCCCCTGTGTGGACTACCTTGCCTCTCTTTGTCACCATCCGGCTGCATTTCTCGAGCCCGAATGACATCCCAATGTCATTACTGTAGATCCTGGTGGTGTGGATCATATATTATATATTATATATATATATAAATATATATATATATATATATATATATATATATATATATATATACATTTTAACCTGTGAAGCACCTTGTGACTTCTCTCTGTGAAAGGTGCTGTAGAAATAAAATGTACCTACGTATTTACTGACCTTGTTAGTAACACGGAAAAAAACCACAGTCTGACACCGCTACATTAGCTGGGTTAGCGTGTTCACAATACCATTTTTTTATGTTGTGCCTTACGGTGACAGCAATAACCTTAAGAAAATAAAATCCTGGATATTCAAGCAAGGAATCTCTTTGTTTTGTCCAGATGCTGGAAATTGTTTCCCAGATGAACGTCTGCATTTCATATGGGAAACAGGAAACGGCCGTCTGACCTGCTAAACGTCAACAAGAGAAAGACTTTTGGTCTCCTCTTCTAGTGTTTCCAGCAGGGGGAGAGAGTCGGGTGTTTTCTGTCTGCACAAATAATAATCAGTCTTTCATCTGCTCTCTCCGCATGTTGCTGCCTCTCTGAGCTGACAATGTGTGTTTACATTAAACACGCAGGTCATCCTCAAACAAACAGCTTTCATGGTCTTCCAGCTGTAGTTGTGTTCACCTCCAACTTCATGCAAAGTTTCCATATTCTTATATTTTTGCACTATAGATTGTATATTAGTTGTTTATTGTCTTTGTTTTGTGATTATTTATACATGATATCAATTTGTTTTCTTTTTTTTAAATCTAGGCGTGGTTGTGTGAACTCCTGAAGTCAGAAGTTAGAATATATTCTTATATATTCTTTAATCAGAATATAAATTCTGATTAAAGAAAGAAATTATAATAAAAGAAATGTTAAATTGTGTATAAATTGGTGTATTTCTACTGATACTTGTGCCAAAAATAATAGTAATATTTCATCACAGGGGAAACAACCATCTTGCCCAAGGTCGCAGCGCTTCATTTTAACATTTCCCATCATGCATGTATGTATCAAAAGGCAACACCAAGAGATTAGATATGAACCTTAGCTGCTGAGAGATTTGGACACTACACCACAGCTGTTTGCTGCTCATTTATTTCTTTGGGCAGGAAGTCCACATAACAAAAGGTCCTCCCCTTTCCCCTCGTCCACTCCCAGAACAGGACATGAGTGGACATCCTGCCTGCAGTGGTCTTTCCTCTGTTACCCACAGCTATAATTAGCTGGTGACCTGCCTGCTACTGACAGGACCAGATAAGTCATCTTCAAATCCAGCGTGAATAGCCTCAAAATAAAAGAAATTAAGTCAAATAATGCATTGTCCAAAAAAATGTTTTGCTTTAAAGTCCCACTCCAATCATCTTTTGATGTTTTGTAAAACCGTTCCCAGTCATTTTTTCAATATGATTATCCCGGTTTTAGTCAAAATAATAAATAAAAACGGTTGTTTTCTAGGACATAGTTTCTGCAGAGCAGCATGAGTTCATGAGAAATTCACCTCTAAGTGTTCTGTTGGCGTAAAGTAAGACTGCTCTCATTTCCCATTATCCATCTGTTTACATGGTCTCCTGCTAGTTTACAGCCTCTCACAACCTAACATTACTGGTGAAACAAAAATAGTGAGCAATGTTTGAGCTATCCAGCAACACAGTTTTGAGTTGTCTACATAAGAACTACAAGCTTTATCAAACTGCACTTTTTGTCTGCTACTGATTCACAGTGATTTGAAAAAGGAAATACTCAGAAAGGCCGTTTCAGGCTTAATTTTCTTTAAATATGTCCTCCATCATCAGAAAAACATGTTAACAACACCAAAAACACAATTTCCTTTGGAGTGGGTCTTTAATGTGTTTGTCCGCGCACGTATATACAGTCACACACACGCTGCTGGGAAAATGTACCTTGTGTCCAACCGTGCTCCCACTGCCCACCAGTCCTGAGCTGGGAAACCTCTGAGAAATGTTTCACTAAAGGGAGGAGGAAGATAAGATTTTGAAAAACACGCAAAACTAGCCAACGGGCAATGAGGCTTTCATTTTGGACATTATCTCTTACCGTAGGGTGTTGGAGGAGTCACTGGGAAGGCTGGAGTAGGAGGGACCAGGTCAGATGTGTCCATTTGGCCATGGTAGTCCACACTGCTGGTTTTGTGGCGTCGCCCATACTTATAAGGAGAAAACACAGAGAGAAGGGGCAAGAAAATGAGCTTCTCCCATAGAAGCAGGAGGGGTGCACACAAACCAGCAGACATCAGTCTTGTGATCAGTGTGGCTGCAGTCTGTGTTTGGGTGTAAACAGTTGGAGCATTCATGCTGCCCACAGACTAAGAAATGTGTAAAAAAAAAAAAAAGAAAGAAAGAAAGAGAAGGACATCTTTACACTTTTAAGAAATGAACGCAAAGAAAAATACAGGTGCAGCTTTAGAAACACATTTTTGATCAGGTAAAAGAAGATAGAACAACGAAGAACACTTTTTCTAGACAACTGAACTAAAAAAAAAGCAAACTGATGGCTCTCCCTATAAACCAGCATTGCAGATAATAAACTTGATTAATAAGGCCCTTTTATTATCTTTTCTGTACTTGCCTACAAAATTGCAAGACACTGAATATGAGCTAATAAGCCCAAATTACACATCCTTGATTTTAAACACCATGCATACATTTAAGAGAGTATCTTACAGTCAACCTATATTTTATTTCTTTCTTTGATGTACGATAACTCTATGACCATTTACGCGATTAACATGATTCTGCTAATTCTGATTCGTAAAAAAGTGGTATTTCATATTGGCTTTGCACCGATATGAAGCAGCCTTGCGGTAGTATGTAACACTTTGAGCTTGGTTCCCACCGCCCTTGGCAACGCGTGTTCAAGCGACCACGTCCGATGACAAGTCTATGTAAATGCACATATTCAAAACTCTTGCATTTACACATTTCTACCGCCGTTTTGGGGGTCTAAGTAAAAAACAGGTGTTCAATGGATGTTAAATCAGGTTAAACTTTGACCAATCAGGGACTTGGATTTGGTAGTGATGTTTGGACTACTTCCCTTTTAATTTAGAGAATTGGCAACTGTTTGGACATTCATCATGGAGGAAACATTAATAATAGCGATTTGTGCCCAGGCAGAAATCCATGACAGAAGTCTTTCATATATCAGAATACTGAAGAGCTGTAAAAGAAAAAGCCTAAAGTTAGATTTGCAAAATTTAACCACTTGGACATTTTGCACCAAGCCTCTTCTAACTGTAGGTGGCGGACATGTGCTAGTATCGGGTAACGAGTGTTAACGCCTGTGCTAAACACGTGTTCTTGAACATGCATAACATACTTGGCATGAACATAATATTGTGGATTATATAGTAGTGTTTCATATTAGCGGAAGGCCGCTTTCCTCCGCTTCAGAATCCGCTGGAATTAAGTTAATTGCATCGATAGCTACAGAGTTAAGGTAGTCGAACAAATGTAAACACAAGCTAAAGCTTAATGTAAAAGGGTTAAACCCTTATCGAATGCTGCACTTTCAGGAAAAAAGCCATTGTGGGTTTTATTTAGAGCTTTAAGCTGGCACACACTCACTTCAAAAGTGAGTAAGTAATGCTTTTTCGTTGTTGTTATTTTGGACGCCTATATTTCATGTTGCCTTGTAATTCTAGGAACCTGTCCCAACCAGGAACCTTAGTTGAGAGAAAAGTAACTCTTCCATTTGAGGGAATCCCTTCCATCCACAGCCAGAAAGAACATTCTACATCTTTCAACATGCTTTCTTTGGGGAAATTTGACATTCCGGGGCGAGTTTTGGGCTGCCGGATGGGATAAAAGGAGTACAGCGTTTACCTGTGAAGGTGAGAAGGCTGAAGAACCTTTAAAGCGCTGAGCTCCAGGGCTCCATCCTGGACTCTGAGGCCCAGAGTAGTCAGTCACATCCGTCATCTGCTTTTGTTGCCTCCATCCTAACAAGCAGCCAATAAACGCAGAAAAGTGAGGTTGGGAAGGATAGAAACAGTGAGAAAAAAGAAAAGCCAGACAGGCAGAGAAACTAATATCCAATACCTAGTCAGCTTATGATTCAAACCCAGTCAGATGTTTAGCTATTGAAATAAAAAACCCAATACAGTTAAGTCTAATCTTGGGAATAGCCATAACAATAAACAGTACTAAACTTTTGACACGACCAGCCTAAAATTTAGCAATAAAAGGTGATGAGAGGGATTAACGTAGTCCATGTTTGTCTTTAACAAAAGCCTCCATCAGCCAGCTCAGGCGAAGCTTGTGTGACTAAGCGAGACGTCGCAGTGAGCAGATGGTGGAACATCAGGGTTTCTTGGTGGAAAAACATCGGCTAAAACAAACGTCTGCTCACCTCATAGACATGAGCCCATTGTAATATGACAGCTGCGAGGGCTTGAATCAGCTTTACATGACGGCATTTTGCTGTCTAAACGTGCTTGCCTCTTCACGCCCTGATCACAAAGGCCTGTTATGTAATCTTTGCAGAAGACAGCAGCTCATTAACACAATTTAGATTTGAATTCTATACAACAAATAATCTACATTTCATTCATTCAATTTTAAACTTTTTTCGATTAGTTTAAAACTCGGTATTGGTATTTAGCTCAAGAGAAAACAGATTAGTTGGGCAAGTCTGTGCAATCAAGTTAGACCAAATCCATGAGAGATAATCATGTAATACACTTTAAGAAATTAAAGTTTGGTGGGAATACTAAGCTTTAGATTGCATAAGATTTGCTTCAATAATTTAGCAAAATCTGCACAAATGATCCGTGCAGCAGTATGACTAAATATGGAAGAGGGAGAACGCCCATATGGTCTAATATATGTCAGCTTTTTTTCTTGAGATTACAGAGGTTAAGTCGTTAAAGTTCTCCAATTTTACACTGGAGGGGTCACCAACAACACGAAATAACAAACGCACTTCAAAATACCATAAACTTTGATCGTTTAGCCAATTAATGTAATTCCAGTTGATTTTGATGCGGAGACAAGGAACTTTGTGCCAGAATGCAAAAACACTGAACCTCACATTCCTCCTGGTGATGATAGGTTGGCATGTAAGGCAGCAAAGTTACCGTCAGTGTTTCAATGGGTGCATCGTTGAATGGGACTGTGAATGTTAAGTTCTTTGCACTTTAAAAAAAAACACTGTTGTTTTTTTACATGTTTCTGTAGCAATTGTCTCAGGATGAAGGACACATACAAAATAATGTAATATTAAAATTTCATTTCTGAATATTTCTTTATCAAAATCGTTGTGAAGGAGGAGATTAAGAAACAGTTTGAAAAAGCTCTCTTTTGTGACGCAGCAAGTCTCACTACTCTTCTCTATTCTAATTCATTCACTTGGAGACAAATAGTTCCACGTATGTCTTCGTTTTTCCTCGTCTGAGCTGGTTTTTGGGTCGAAACGAGACAGCTCCGATATTACTCGCCGTTTTTGTTGCACCATTACCTTAGGGTTGTGATGAGCTGTAAACTAGTGTGATGGAGTGTAAACAAACAGCAGAGCCTTACTTCCACACCAACAGTCTCTCCCACTACTCAGAGGTGCATTTCTGATCAAATACTCCTGCTCTGCAGAAACTATGTCCTAAAAAAAACAACACAAGTTTTTTGATTTTGCGAAAAAACAAAAAAAACGGCATTATCATAACTTAAAGACTACTGGGAATACTTTGTAAATAGATTACAAATGATAGGAGTGGGACTTATTTAGCAAGGTAATAATGTGCTCTATCAGTATACGCCATTTACCACTTAAAACACTTTATTATTACTGTAAATCGTTGCATATCAGTGCAAAGCTACTATTCTCATCTTCAGAATCTGTTGGAATTATCTTAATAGTGAAAAACGTGGAAGGATTACAGTAGTTCGAAGAGCATGTCCTTATGTGTTGGTGGTGACGATTCAGATATTAACAGGTGTAAAAGATTAGGCTGTTGGTAGGAATTGCTTTTTTCAATGAGATAACAATAAACTAGATATTTTACTTTATTCATACTCATAAATATTTAGAAATTTCTTTCAAATCCTCTGAAACAACAAAAACAAAGACATTATAATAATCCAACAGAACAACAGGCTTAGTGTGCTACCACATCGAACTAACTGGGTAAATGAAGTGTAATTTACCACTTTCCACCTTCCTTAAATGACACTTTCTTCACCTATTCAAACACACATTTATATACTATTTGTTGTAGAACTGCAATGCAAAAAGGTAATAAAGTAAGGTTCAGGGTCTTGCCCAAAATCACTTTGACACACATGAGCAGGCAGAGCTGGAAGATTTCTATAATTATCCTTTTTCAAAGTATTTCGAAGTCAACTGAATTTTTGTTTATGGAGTTTATACATAACCATCATCTAATCAATCTGAGCGGGACGTCAGGAAGTTTTGCATGTTTTCACAAAAATGTTAAACTTTACAATTTCTTTTTTTTTTTTTGTATGTAAGTAAAGAATTCTGCTAACATCATTTTCTACCATAATATTTTTTGCATAAGGCGCACTAAAAAGGCCTATGGTATGCAAAATCAACTTTTTGACCTTTTAAGTGTTTTCACTAAGTATTGTTCATTCCACACAAAACATAATCCCAAAGCTGTATTTTGATCCATTCGCGCATTTCTGAGTATTCCTCTAAAAACCTGCGCTCTGAGCACCAGCTCCTCTCAATCCACAAAAACAAGTGGGGTCTCACATTGTGACATAGATAACTGAGGAACCGCCCCTTTCAGGAAGAGTCTGCGCTGCCAGAACCGCCCCCAAGCTAACATACAAACGCACCCATTCTCCGTACACATTCTCCACGTTTAGCCTAGTGCTTTTATTTTATGGGCACAAATTTGCTGGATAATATCTTAATAATATACTGTATCTTTGCTAAAGTTGTTTGTTTTCAAGACCAGCACGCAGACGCTGCCGAGGCCGGCTCTAGGTTGACGTCATGAAATGAGCGGAACCCACAAGAAGAGAAAGCCTCAGAGATGGAGTTGTTTTACTTTTGGGTAGGAAAATGAGCTGTAGAGATCACTCATATTTCATGAAAAAAATCGTTCTTTTTGTGTGCCAAAAGTAATATATTATCATAGACATGGATACTGTTTACTATAAAAGACTTAAAAATAGCATTATATAGGCCCTTTAAACAACATTTCTATGAAAGTTTTTTTCTAGTTGGGGAGCAAAATGTGCAGGACCCATGATTCCAAAATACACCCCACTATTTGGAAGAATTATAACCCTCCCACCATCATGTGTGACAGTTTGTTTGATTGCTGTTTGGTGTTCTCCAAAGACCTGCTGTGCCTGAATGATCTTTTTCATTGTGGATCACTGGACCAGCATCCGGCTTTCTCAATTCCCAAGAAAGCAGTGAAAGTTTTTTCCCCCAAATGCTTCCACAGTTGGTCTAAAACAGACGACTTATTTTTAAGAGTAAAAATTTTTCTTTTTATGCATGACTTTATAATTATAAAAGAAGTCTGGTGTTCACGGTGGGGACCCATCCCTTTTCAAAGCGAGTAAAAGAAAAAAGCCTTCAGTGAGTCAGCTGAAACTAATCCAGTTACCGTCCCACCGGCGGCCCAGCCGGGGGAGCTTCCATGGAGGTTTGCAGTGTCAAGTATCACTTCAAGCTTTCTGTATTTGTTCGAGGCCTTTTCTCTACAGAGGAAAATGATGAGAGCGCGAACAAGGGCGAAGTGTTGTGTCAGAACTTCAAAAGCATTCCTGATTACTTACAAGTTCCTGCCTTGAAACATACACTCGAAAACACACACTAACAGTAATGAAGCCAGTCAAGCGCTAGTTACTGCTTGAAAATGGGCCCTAAGGAACTATCAGACTTCAACCCCCCTGACACTCTTGACCTATTTACTGTATGTACAAACACCAAAGCTCTATTTCGTGTATACAAATTCTGTTTGCAGAAATTTCCATCTAAAGGTGCACAAACAGGCGGGTAAAAGGACAAATATCAGCCCTAAAGAGTTGCAAAAGTTCGCTAGTGTCCACGAGTTTGTCTAATGCTAGCTTTGGTGGACCAGCTGCTCTTCAGGCTAACAGGGTTTGAATTGATGTTGGACAGAAAATAAATCAGTAATGCAGGTCATGGCAGATACGGGCCTCTTCCTCCAGGCACTGTCCCAGTGGATATGACCGGGAAAAAGAAAATCAGTCTCACATCTCACATCTTGAAGCGAAACAATAAAGGAGCAGTAGAGCAGAGGTCAGGAAAACATATTCTGAGTTTTGGGTCAAGACCTCATAGGACTAATTTGTCTTCAGCCTAGTGTTTTAAATTAACTTTCAGTTTTACTTCATAATTTATTTTTTGTCTGGAAAATTGCTTAAAATAGCTCATGTTTTTAGTACAATTTGTCCTTATACTATCTCTGACTTGCTGACTTTTCTTTGTAGAAACTGTGAATTTGTAGGGTCAGGTGTTTTCAAAATTACTTCAGAGTTGATGTCTTCATCCATCATATTTGTATACCCAACATGACCTCAACTGATCAGATAACTATGGTGCAACCTGGAGTGTTTGTTGCTAAACTACGATTATGTCTAAAACTCACATGTACCTGTCAGTTTGAGTTATTGGTCAGTTTAAATCTGGCTCATGGAAAACTAAGTTGGGTTCAAAAGTAAACTACCTCACCAATCTTCCAGCTTATCCTAAAGAAAACTGAACTAAACTCCAGAGTCAGCCAAAGGATTCCTATCTTGAAAGTTCCTGGTCTACTCCTATTGATACATGTTTGAAACATCTACATTGGTAGGTGCACAAAATAAACCTTTAGTGTAGGTGTCAATCCAACGAGGCTCATTTTGACCTCTATTTTTTTTGGTTTTCAGTGTTTTGATTGCCACTAGAAACCAATCCAGGTACATTCACACACCTGCATATTTATGCAAATTTTAAGTCTGTTCTTAGGCTTTACACACAAACCGTTCACTGAACGAACGCTGAAAGTTCAAACCGTTGACCTTTCGACTGCTTTATTGTTACACAGCTGAACTTTGACCAATCAGGGGCTCTGATTCGGTAGTGACGTGAGGATAGCACCCTTTTCAAAACACGGTTGTGCCAACCGTTGTAAACATGATCATGGAGGAAAAAATAATAATTGCAGTTTGTGCTTGGTCAGAATTACAAGTCTTTCAAATTTCAGCTTAGAGCTGGAAAAAAAAAAAGCTTGAGCAAGATTTGCATCACTTCGACACTTCACACCAAGAGCCTCTTCCAATTGTAGGGGGTGGACAAGCGTTAGTGAATGGTAGAAAAAACGGAAGAAGAAGACCCTTTCTGCCACTTCTTGCTTGTCCAGAGCTGGTCTGGTGTGAACACCACGGGTTGAATTCATGAAACCCCGCATAGCACAATCTTGAATGCGCAACACATGCCTGTTGTGAATGTAGCATTGAAGTCAATAGTTTCTTCTTTCAACTAGCTCTACGGTTAACACAACTACATCGATGTGGAGCAGTGATCTTTAACCTTGATCCTCCATACCAACCATGCATATTTTACATCTGGCCAACTTACTTTGTATTTAGCTGGATCAGGTGGTTCAAGGGTAATTAGCAGTAGCCCTTTCAGAGCCTTGGCTCACTTTAGTGTGTTAGAAAGCAGTCCAAGTTGTGGGACTGAGGCTCAATGCGCTTCAAGACAAAGATTCAGTTTTACAAATAAAGTTGTTTACGTCTTAAAGTTAAATCAAGACATCTGGACTTAAAATCTAAACGTTTTACCACTCATTCAAGTAAAAAGATCTGAAGTCCAGATGCCATGACTCAACTTCAAGACGTCGCCTTGATAAATGAAACTAACATCGACAACGTTGCCTGTGTGTTTTTTAGAGATCACCAAGTTAAAGCCGAACTTTTAGAAATTCCTTTTCTTAACAGAAGATCTGAGATTGTGGAGCTGATTGCAAATCTGTCATTTCATTATCTTATACTTCAAGGAGATACTATTGTGATGGTGTTTCTCTGCAGTGCGTCCAATTATGTCGTTTTATTCTCCAAGCTCTGTATAATTCCACTGAAAATAGGACAGACTCTAAGGATAAACACATGTCTGTGTCAGAAGCAGGGCCCTTATTTACATCGCTCAGTGAGTCGTCAGATCGCTGAAATGATTTTTTTCCACTCATGGAAATTTATCACCAGGTAGCACTTTACATCCAGACATTTTTTGTGTTGACTGAGCTGTCAAATCCCTTCATTGATTGGCCTTACCTGACCGGTGGCTACTTCCTTTGTGGCTGAGACCGTTGGTTTGTAGGGAGGTGGTGCGTGACAATGGGGAAAGGGAGGTAGAGACAGGAACAAAAGTGGGATCCAAGTCCAAAATCAGCTGATTCAGCTGCTCTATGGACTCATCGACATCGGAAGTTAGCGCTGCCAAATCTTCTTGACTCAGTGAGGAGGACTCCGTGTTGAGTGTGTGATCTTTGCCAGTTCGTTTGCTGACCCCATCCACTGGCTCTGTGTGGACTACCTCCCTGGTGCTGAGTCCTCGAGGAGGAGTGAGAGGGGTGAGTAGATGCAAAGGCCGCTGCTTGTTGGGATTGGTTGTTCTTTCCTTATCCTTTGTGGGGAAACTATCGCTGGTGCCTGGTGCTGGGTGCTGACGTACCCAACGGTCAGTAGAGTTCTCTGTGACTGTTTCTGGCAGGAGGGAACAACCGCTGCTGGAGCTTGGCCCTTCCACAGCATGTTCTGCTTCATCTTCATCGTCCAGTATATCCGTCTCTCTCTCACTTGAAGACTTTCCGTTACTGGTCACACCCACCTCTGCTCCGCTGGATAAAGCTAGCTGTGCCATGACCTCCATGAGAGCCTGGGCAGGATCAGAGTCTGCCCCAAAGACCAGCTTCCCTGGGTGGGTGCCCTTGTCCTGTGTGGCCTTGCCTCTCTGTTGGGCTCCACCTAGTCCCTGCGAGGCTACAGAAAGACCAGAGTCGCTGCTAGCAGATGGAGCTCGGTCACTGCAGCCTGGGCTGTTGGGGCTCGACAACTGGAAAGGTCCTTCCTCTTTACTCGTCTTCTTCACTCTGCGGTGCAAGCTTCCATTTCCAATTTCTGGGAAGTGGGAAGAAGCTGTGAGGGGACAGAAATCAGTGTCAGCATTCTGTTAAAAACACTGCTACAAAACATGTTGATGGATTTAATATTAATCCTAGTTTTTTTTAAGACACACCCGACTTCCTTACTTTTGTGGAGTAATAAAAAAATATGCGACTCAACGCAAAGACAGCTTTTTGCTTTAACCTCTTAAGACCCAAGTTCTATGTTGACATGCCTTTTTTATTACATAGTCACAGGGCCTCACACCTTTGAAATGAATTCTTTATGAGCTATGTGACTAAATTCAGTTTGGCACTTGCTTTTACTGATTAATTTATGGGGTATGCGGAGGGTTGATCACATCAATCAATAAACTGTGAATTACGATGTGTCAATAAACTTATTAAGTAATTAACTTTATTAAGTTTGTGCTCAATATTTTTTGGATTGCTTAGTTAAGTCCTTCAGTTTTTGGTTTGTTACAGTTTTTTGAGAATTAGAGCACTCTGGATATGATGTTTTGTTCTTGTTAATTTTTTTTATTTTTTTTTGTTATAGATTATACAAAAAATCCCCTTTGGTGGTGTAAAAGTAAAGGTTGGAAGTCTGTTGTACAAAAAAAAACTTCATTAAGCTACTTTTTTAATTGTTTTTTAAACTTTTAGTGTGCCACACTGTCACAAATCAAAATGAAAATACCTCAAACTTAGACTTTTTACTGCAATTACTGGGTAAGATTGAAAATAGATTAATTACAGGTCATGATTAATTAATCGCACAAAAAATTAATCCCATGACAGTACTAAATGAAGCATTTTTAAAATGAAAAATGTTTAATTTCCTATGGTTAGAACCCAATCAGAATGAATCTGCCACACCAAAACGTGCCAATGCTTTTGACACATAATACTGTCACATACCTCTAAATATCTAACGGTCTAAAAACTTAGTTTGCCAAAATTCAAAGACACAAAACAATGATGACACAGAAACAATGTTCATCAGTTTTCTTTTGACCCCACAGCATGTTGTAGTAAAAATTCTATGTTGTGACAGAATACAAGAATACATACTAAACTCCATTGACCTCACATTTCCCCAACTTTGTAATGTGATTTGAACATAACCTTCAGGTGTTTAACTCAGTTTTTGAAGTATCTCCAGAACATCAAAATGGTAGAACTTCAAGCAATGAAGACAAAGATTCTATGGCAGTCCAATTTTTCATGGACCAGTCTGTACGAGGCTGATGTTGGTGTCAGTTTTTATTTTTTATTTTTTTTGGGGGGGGGGGGGGGCGGGGGGGGGGCTACTAGTTTCCCTTAACTTTTAAGGTTAAAGGTTATCTTCATCCTCTGTAAAATACCTCCATCTGCTTGCAACTTTATTTGTACACACATTTTTTGCAGGAACCATTCAAATGTGATATAGTTTTCCTTTAACCCATAACAGTCAAAGTCAAAGCAGCATCATCGTAACTGTAAAGAGCCGGTTGATGAATATTATGCATTATTATTTAGGTTTGCGAGAATAACTGTCACAATAAATATATATTTGGTGTGGTTCAATGGCCACACGTTTTGTACGTAGAGCCCAACAACGGTTGTAAAAAGTTGCACAGCTACTTGTAAACACAATAGCTTTGAAAACGGAAACCTGCATGCACATTTATTCATGTTCATGCAGACTTCTTATTGGAAGTGGCCGCTTGAACGTATGTTGCCGAGGGTGGAGTGAACATTGCTTGGGAGTTTTTAGTAACTATTACACCATGTTGACCTTCACCTTACCAGGGGTGTCAAACTCATTTTCACCGAGGGCCACATCAACATAGTGGCTGTCCTCAAAGGGCCAGGTATAATGCATACATGTAATGAAAAAAAAATGTAACTACTCCTTAATATTAAATAACTCATTACTATATTACTTTTTAAAATGACAATTACTGTTGTATAGCAAACATATGTTTGCTTGTTAAGGCCCGTACACACCGGGACGAATATTCGCCAGGCGTTATTCGCCAGCGTTTTTCGCCACGTCTTTTGTGTTCACACCCAGGCGATTTTCGCTGACGATGAGCCGAGCCAACATGCAATTTCATTCCCTGACATTAGATGGCGCTTAATGTCAAACAGAAATACTCCTGTACACAAGGTGGTCGTTTTTCACTCAGAAAAAGAGAGCCAGTATTTACTCGTTCGTCAGAATCAAACAAAGAAAACATGAATATTTCAAGCACCAGTAGCTCCAGCTCCAGTTCCAATGATGAAGAAATTATTGTTCTGTTGAATGATGAAAGACGCCGGAAAAGACGCCGATTTTGGGTACATCCCATAGTTACGAGAAGAATAGAACATGGTGAGTTTTATCGACTGGTACAAGAGCTGAAAATGTATCATGAGCGTTTTTCGGGGATATTTTAGAATGTCCGTCATTATTTCTTTGCGGCAGTGTAGCCGCTACTTGGCGTCTATCTTCTTTGATGGTATGTGTGCTCAGAAAGGCAGTGTTGTGTTTGAGCGCCCCCAAGTTGTGTTTTACTGTAACTTCAGAAGCTCCAGACACGTGAGCAAAAGCGCCATTCTCATTGGTCTAATAGATTTCGACGCGAGGCGTCAAAAAAAAAAACGAACCCGAGGCGTTTTTTTTTTTTGACGCTTTGACGCGTGGCGTTTTTTCGCGTCGGTGTGCACACTCTCATTGGTGCCCTTTGTTTAGTCACGAGGCGAATTTCGCCGACGAAAATCGCCGGCGAAATTCGTCCCGGTGTGTACGGGCCTTTACTCTAGCATAAATCCTTTTAAATTTTGTCCACTTATTAAAACCCACATAACTCCATTAATGAAGGATCAAATTGTCCAAGTGAATAAAAAAAAACCATAAAACTGAGCTATAAAGAACATGTTTTACATATGTAACATTCATACACACATAAAACCTGCAAACAGTGAAAAATTACAGCAGCTACTCATAAATAATATGTAATCAACTAAAGATAATTTTTATTTTAAGAAATTAAAAACGTTCATGCTTTCGCAGGCCACATAAAATGTCATGGCGGGCCACATTTGGCCCCCGGGCCTTGATTGTGATACATGTGCCTTAGACTAACATCTTCTACTTCTGCATGTAGGTCAAAGAAAATAAGTTAAAGGCGTCACATACCATTACAATTCCGATGCTACGGTCACACAAGGTCTATGTAAACAAGCGTAGCGTCTGCATTCAAAACTCACACTAAGCAAGTTTTTACTACCTTTTTGGGCTTTACCTACAAAACGCGTGGCCATTTCACCAATCAGGGACTTGGATTTGGTAGCGACATATAGATCTGGTTTATCTTGTCAATCCAGACCACTCTTTTGACATTAGGGTAATCCATATCCATCATCGCAAGGCCACTAGCAACGAACCGAACCGTTTCAGGTTTTGTCCTCAAACCACGAAATTTTCATACCAAGCTTCTTCCAATTGTAGGTTGCGGACATGCGCTGGTAAGCCCCTCCCTGCTTGTCCAGTGTGAACACGTTCAGCATGGAAGAAAAAAAAATCCATCTCTTATCAACTCAGTTCAGCCACACATGACTCCACACCTGCATCAGTGACATGACTCATGGCTGCAGACGTAGTCCATGTAGATAACACAGAGCCCTTTTGTGTGGGCTTGACGGATGCATGGGTGAGCTTGTGTGTCATGGAAGGGATGTGACCGTCAAACACGTCTACCTGAGGCTAGTCGGACGGCGCAGAACACACAATGACGCAAGCCGGGATCTGAAAACACAGTGGATCTGGAGATCTTAGATCTTAGATCTTAGATCCAGGTAAATAAGAAGCTTTTCTTTTTAACTCATAGTTAGATCGATTACTTCCTAAAAATCATGGAAGAGGGAAAGCTTCTGTCGGACCAGTGACTGCAACAATACATACAGTGAATACCAGAGCTGTGTGAGCGCAGCCTCTTAAGTCCAGAGAGGCAATAAAACCCAAATACCAGACATGCATGGTAAAACTTTGCAGCTGCTTAAAGACGTTTCGCTCAGAGATTCTCACAAACTTTTCATCTCAAGTCAGAATGCATTTAAGTCACTCAAATCACACAAAAACAGGGCAGAAAGGAATACTTTACCGGTAGTCAGGGGTAAACTTTCCCTGTCCCGAGCTCAGGCTAGAAACAGGATGGGAATGCTTTGCTGGAGCATCCGGAGGAAAAGAGAAACAGATGACAGGACGGGGGGAAAGAGGATGGGAGTGAAAGCAGATCGGAAAAGACTCCGAGCAGCTTCGTTTGTCTGAAGAAGACAAGCAGAAAACATTCTTTCTGTGAAGGTGCTAACAGCCCTCTGGTGCCCCCCCCCCCCCACCCCCCATCCACCAACTCCCGCCCTCTTTCTTTACCCTCATGTCACTCCTCCGTCCCTGCGCTGCGAATCCCCGCCTTCCAAGCGTTTTCCTCCCTCCCTGCTTGCCCTCCCCCTTGCATCCTGTCCCGCCTAACACAGGTAGGGGAGAGAGAGTGTGCACTCATGCGTTTGAAGCAGTAATGTGTGGATCATTCACCCGAGCTGCACACATCCCAGTGGCTAAGGGGCGCACAGCACTCACATCACACTTTCAAGGAAATAGAAAAAAAATAGTCCTCAGCACGGTGACCTTGAACTGCCCAAATTTGGAGAAGGGGAATGTAAACACAGAGGCGGGATCTGGAGAGTGCTGGGGGGGGGGGTTGTGGACAAATTGCAACCTGCAACTTGAACCTGAAAGTAGACAGAAGCAGGCAGGAGAAGAAAGGGAAAGACAGGGAGATTGAGCGATAGAAGCAGCTGAAGGCAGAGAAGAACCACCTGTACTTCAAAACAACATTCCTGTGTGCACCGGCGCCGCTAACCAGCACCTTCAGCCCGCTTGTGAGGACCCACCGTCCCCCTTGTGTGTGTTTGGGAGTTTACGCAACCCTTTTCCATGTGACTAAATCGAAATGACACGGCCAGCAGGGGGAAAATGTTGCCGTGGAATAAAACAGCTGGAGCTGAAACCTCAATAAGCGTTTCAAGCTGGCGTTGCAGCTGTCTGCTGTGTGTTTTTGTGTAGGTTGTTTGCTTTCGCCAAGATGCAGATCATATTTATCATATGTGCAATGACTGCTTGTGGCATAATACTGCTATGACACCCACCCTTACATTGAATCATCTTGAAGCGCAAAGCCACAAACTCCAACTTCCAGTTATCAAAGACGCATTTTTGATTGTCCCAAAATTTTGCCCTCGCCTCACAACAAGAAGGCCCTGATTAACATTTGCTTTTAGGTCACAACTAAGAAACATTGTTCGTTCTTTAATCCTTTAAAATGGAAAAAGACCCCATTAGTGGTGTAAAAGTAAAGGTTGGAAATCTGTCATGATAAAAAACGTCATAAAGCCACTTTTTTGTTGCATTTTGTTCTTTTATGGTCTCACAATGTCAAGAATTTAAATGATAACCCATCAAAAATGAAGCTTTTCAATGCAGTTATTAGGTTAGATTAAAAATACACTAATTAGATTTTGCAATTATTTCATCACTCAAAAAAATTAATTGCATGGCAGAACTACTTAATAGCTGATATTGAAGTGCCGCAATGTCTGTTCAGTTTTTTGGTTTTAAAGCTTAAGCATTTCTAGGTTTCCCCGCTTTGACTCCTGCAGTAAAATATTTTGTTTATTTTTGTCGTTTCAAGTTTTTTGACTTTGTTTTCAAAGACAAAAAGTCAATTTCCTGCTTTCTAAATGCTTTCAGGAATAGTTCTTCAAGAAACATGCATTCAACATGAATTGGTAAATTAAATATCTTAAATATATAGAACATTTTCAAAATAAGCAAATGTTGAACACATTAATTGATCCAGCACTTTGACATCAAACTAGTTAGGAATTATTGGTAAAAGCCTTTTTTTAGTTACTTAGTTTTTCTTTCTTAATTTTGAGTATGTGGTGGTGTGGGTTACCTGTTTGAAGATCAGACATGTCCTGATACGAGTCACGTCTGACCAAAGGGTCCAAGGTGTCATAGTCCACGGTCACAGTTGGTCCGTTGTGCCACAATTCTCTTCCTGAACCCCAAAAATGACAAATGCTTGTCAGAAACAGCAACAAAAACAACAACAAAAGACACGCCCACTCACACACAGACACAGACATGTCCGTCATGTGACTGTTCAGTGCAGGGCCTCGAGTCAAATACAAGTTGAAGCTCCATGTGGGCTTTTTCTTTTTTTGCACTTCTGCTGTAAGTCTGTGTGTCTGCCTCTGTCTACGGGGACTTCAGTCTGAATTCCTGTCTGATGTGTGTGTGTGATTACCCCTCAAAGTGTTTCCTGTAGAGAGCCTAATGGTTGGTCCTGAGGGCCGCTTTGATTGGCTTTGTGTCTAACACTGCCCCCACATGGCAGCTGAACCTTTTTTTTATTTTTCAAATGTGCCTTAGATTTCTGTTCTGCCTGTGCCTGTGAGAAATGCTAAGTACCACTTTCGTGCTTCTATGACATATAAGTGGGTATGTTGCTAAGCAAAAGCAGTGTACGAACCCATTAAATAAATAAAATACAGTAGCCGGGACAGGCTCCAGCAACCCTGTGACCCTGAACACATCAGGTTAAGAAGATGGATGGATGGATGGATTAAATAAATAAATAAATACACTCTCTGGCATTATACTATATCCAGATGGATTGATTTAGTTACAATGTAAAAAAAAAAAGGAATTGCTCCCATACTCTTTGGTCACACACTCAGTTTGTTTTGTACTCATTTTTTTAAAGGTTTTTTTTTTTGCATAACAACTTTTTTCATTTCCTTAGCTACGTTTCAAATAAATGCTGAATATTTAAGTCAAACAGCTGAAAGCTTGTCATGTTATCATCTAAATAGCATCAAAATGAAACTTTAGATTAGAAACGATGAACTTTATAGCTTATTTAAAAATGTTTATGAATCATTAGTCAAACTGAACTGTATTGTTTCGATACAAGATCATAATTCTTTTGTCAGTAGTTCAATATGCACCCAATAAAAACAGCACAGTTAAAAATAACCCAAGTTGGGTTGTTTTTACCCAAATTTCAAAGAAAGAAAAGAAACATAAATTGGGTTAAAATGTTACCACTATAACCCCCTAAAATTGGTATTGCCTCAGACAGTAACCAATCATTCAGCAATAATACACCAAAACACAATCTTGTTAGTGCATTGATTTTATGACTAAATAAAGAAGAGAGTTTGGAGTTTACCTGCAAATCTTTCTGGACTTTCAGAGAACAACAGTTCCAGTTTTCCATTATCCGGGAATAAAGAATCTGGAAAATTCAGAGAAAAAAAAAAAATCAGCCAGCTGTACACTTCACCCCAAATGTTTCCAGTGTTTCCACATGTCCTGCACACCTGATACTCCTCCAGAGTTGGTTCAGGTGCACACGAAGCAGCAAGGCTGACAGATTTATCAGTTACAGATTAAAGTCTGGTGGTCTTGTGGAGCAGAGCTCTAAAAACAGCTGGCACAGTGTGCACTCTGCAGACAACAGGTTATAAATACCTTCACAGGCGCAGTCAAGGTCCGCCTTGGAGAAAGAGAGGGTGTGTCCGGCTATGATCCCTGTGTGAAACTGAAGACGGAAGACAACCTGCCGACTCCCTGACCAGCTGTTTTTATGGTAAGAAAGCACCTGAAATCAAAGATAAGAACGCCGTTTGCTCCCCGAAATCCCCAAACTTCTTCAGCAAGTTCTCTGTTTTTATTTGAACCATTTTCCAACTACTTATTACAAATTTGCCGTGTGTTTTAGGAAAAAATCTAAGCCACAGATCAGATCAAACTAGTTTCCATCCTGACTTCAGCAAACTTCAATACACTTTCCAGCCACAGAATAAATTGAGCCATGTCTTCCCCTGGCACTCTACAGTATATTCTATTAAGGAAAAAGATGAATTCTTGTCAGACTTTTCAAAGTGCATTTGCTGTTAAGCCTAAAATAAAACTCAATCACATTAACTGTGTTTCCATTACACAGATCTGCAAAACTTGATCGAAATTCTAGAAATGGTGAATAAACACAACTTTGCCATTACACTGTTTCCATTAAATCATTTATTCATTCATTTTCTATACCGTTTATTCCCTTTCGGGGTCACGGGGCTGCTGGAGCCTATCCCGGCCACTTGGGCGAAGGCAGGAGATACCCTGGACAGGACGCCAGTCTGTCGCAGGGTAGAATGTCCTCAATCACACACCCATTCACTCTCACACTCACACCTATGGACACTTTAGAGCTGCCAATTAACCTATGAAGCATGTTTTTGGATGGTGGGAGGAAGCCGGGGACCTCAGAGAAAACCCACGCATACACGGGGAGAACATGCAAACTCCACACAGAAAGGCCCCCCCATTAATGTTGTGTTTTTCATGTCCCCCAGCCGGAACTTGAACCGGGGGCCTTCTTGCTGTGAGGCAAGAGCGCTAACCACTGTGCCACCGTGCAGCCCCCATTAAATCATAATTATGCAAATAAACACAAACCAATTCACGCCATGATTCATTCAAAATCACAGAGGAGAACAATACTTTGATTTACAGCCAATACATTAAAATTTCTGCCACGGCACTAGTGCTCATCATCATTTATCAAAGGAGACATCAGCGTCTTATTATTCAGGCCATGGAGTGGCAAGCTCCGTGAAAGTGGAAGCAAAGTATCATATGATTTGGGGAAATTGTGATTGGTTATTTTACAGAGGAGCCGTGGATCCAACAATTCTGCATGACACGCTCAATTTTTGATGAGCTGTGTGATGTTGTGGAACCTCTTGTGGCGCCCGCTGAGCAGTGCAGCTCGTGGTACCCGGCTGCTGGTCATGTGACTTGAAAAAAGTTTTGCAAAATATGTGGTTTTCGATTCACCTCAAGAACCACCTCCACCAAGCGCCAAAACCTACGATAAATATGTGTTTTATCAAAATTGAAGCGTCTCCATTAGGCGGGTTTAATATCGCAAATCCAATTTGCGCAATTTCATAGTCAATGGAAACACAGCTCTGTCCATCTTGCAACTTTAATCTATATCCATTTTCTTACTCAACAGACCACGAATAAAGTCAATATGATCATTTTGTTTGCATGTTCTAACTACTTATTGGCACAAACTAGTATTTAACTAGCATTTTTTAACGTTTTCATAACTACAATTCTTCTCATTTTTGGACCACATCATCAGACAGGCTCTGAACTTTTCAACCCTGCAAACTATAGTTTCTAAGGTTAAAAGACAACTTTACTTTTAACTGTCTGGGTAGGGGGTTAGAGGTTACCTTAATGCATTAACTCCATATTTAATCCCTTGACGTCTGAATTTATGAAAAAAAATCACTCATGTTTTTCAAGTAGATGCAAATTGAGGTAATTTTGTAGCCAAAGTGGTTTAAAAATAAAATAGAATCATGAGTGTCATAGACTTCACTGATGATTGGAAGCATGCTACTCACTGTGATGTCCCCGTTAAGCAGCTGAGCCGGCTGAAGAACAAAGTAGAGCCGGTTCGTCTGAGCAGCGTTAGCGTGGCTGAAATGGAGATGATCACATGTTTCAGCAGGGGATCCATCTGATGGTACTCACAGGACTTCAAAGACTTACTAGACGGGTGATGTGCAAACAGCTTGGAGACTTTGATAGACTCTCAGAAAGAGGCAGCATCCTAACAAATGTAAAGAAGAGAATGTGGAGTTTCATCTTTACCAAAGTTAAGCATTTTTTGTAAACGACAGACACAATTCAGTTGTATTTGCAAAAATATTTTTTTTTACATTTCATTTACCCTTAGCAAGAAGTAGTACACTTGAAGTTTCTTTTATAAAGTATAGCAAGTATTTTATAAGACCATGTACGTATAAAGTTTATGAAGAATACTGACTGAATACTTCTTCAGACTAAATTGGAACATTTTAAGTTTACAATATATAGTTAATAAATAAACAGTAAACTTCAAATATAGGGCTTCACTTCTAGTGACTTAATTGACGGCCAAACCGAAGGATTTGTTTTTCCCGTTTACATAATGCTGATATTAGTTAGTATTTGAGACAGCTGTTTCTAATTTAAATTTATCAAAATTAATTAAAATAAATAGTTTCAATTATTTATACTTATACTACACGTAAAACGAGTAATTTTACCTTAAGGGAACTGAACCAGATGTCAAATCATCACCATCAAACACATCTGAAGCAGATGATCAGTCATGAGTAGGGCTTGAATATCTAGAAATCATGCAGACACACCGACTCTCAAGGTCTGGAGTTGCCCAACCCTCCTGCTTTTGTTTCACTTATAGATTTAAGTCACTTTTTTGGGCTGATTTTTTTTTTTTTTTTTTTTTTTTTTTTGGTAGTCAGTTTCAGTTTATTGCTTGTTTTCACTTCCACCAAGACTGCATTTGATTTTCCTGCATTTGGGGAGCCAAACAACCAATTCCATGAAAAAAGTACAAGCGAAAAGTAGCTGGGTCCAGAAGAGAATAATCTTTATAGTCTTGCAGTCAGGATACTTCCTGTATAACCAATTTGACTGCGTCAGAGGCCATAATGTATTTTACTCCAGCAAATGCCTGTAGTGTCATTCACCTCTATTGCTGTTTTATTCTCATCTGCTTTCTATCGTGTATCAGGAGTGAAAGTCTGAGAAAGCAGGTCACATTAAGGATATAATCCTTTTGTTCAGACCTGGGTTAACTCATTTTGTAACATCTGGTGGGACATAAGTTAGAAAGATCTTCGCTGCAGGGTGTCGTATTTTTGCAGCAGAAAAGACACAAACTCCAGCTGTAAAACAAGACTCCAGAGCTTTGTGTTACACAGAAAGTCCTCATCCTGAAGGATCCTGTTGTTATTGTGTGGACTGGGCGTTGTTTGAAGACAGAAGCTTTGGCAGTCTGATCCCATGACGGAATTGGATTTTGAGAATGGAATGTCACTTTTCTTTCTGTCTGCAATGTCCTCATTAAAAACAGATAAATGATAACAAGAATTACGCCACCTACAGTTGGAAGAGGCTTGGTGCAAAATTTTAAGGGGGTTTCAAATGTCACAAATCTTTCTCCAGGTTTTTTTCTTTCACAGCTCTTTTCTGACATGAAATAGTTGATCTCATAGAATTCTGTCTGGGCACAAACTGCAAACATTGCTTTTTCCTCCATGATCACTTTTCAAACTTCTGTGAAGTTTAAAGGTATCCTCAACCATATTTCACTACCAAATCTAAGTCCCTGATGGGTCAAAGTACAACCGAAAACAGTTGTAGAAATTTGCATAGGTACTGGAACCCCAGAGCTTTGAACACGGAGGTCCAAAACATGGATTTATGCGTGTTTATATTGAGGTTTCATTGAAAGTGGCCACTTGAACGGGTGTTGCCAAGGGTGGTGTAAATCTAGCTTTAGACTCTTTGGAAAGATTGGCTAGAAATGACAGAAAAAGAAGCGCCTGGTAGAGAGCACATATGTAGTGATTCATTTCACCTCCATCTGGGTCTATTTTGGGGAGGCCATGCAGAACCACACAAAGGAGGAAACAAGGTGAGAAGCGCATCCTCAGTCCTCCCGTTAGAACACTGCCCAGCGTCCATGCATACCTGAAAAATAAACCCCATGTGTCAGTTTGAGGAGTGGGGGGGTGTGACCACAGATCAGGGGATTGAATTGATGACATTTAGGATCAATGGTTTAAAACTGGAGCTTTTCACCGTTTCTGCGAGGGTGTCATCTCAGTGGACAGCTTGTCTTTGTAGAACCTCCACATGGCAAAATGGTCCAGAGAGAGGTCTGCACTGAGAGTGGCACACATTTAAGTGGTCATGAAAACAGATTTTATACTTAAAATATGTATATATTTTGCAATAAAGGTCATTTAAAAAATGTAAAATGATTGACCACACACAAAAAACACCACCTAAGAAATATGAAATGTTGATTTTACTTGTGGTTTTGAAGAGTAGCAAAAAAAAGGTCTTCCCATAAAGCAAATTACATCTTTTTTGTTTTTAAGTGGTAACTGAACCACGGCAAATCCTTCATTCATCTCCATTTAGCCATGGATTTGCAGATACTTCCACACAGACTGAAAAAAATTGGGGGATTTTTTTTCCACAAGAACTGATGATGACATTGTTTTCAAAAAAATATTCTACAAAATATTAACCCATAAAAACCATGGTGACATCCGTATAGCAGAAATGAATTATGTGGTCTACTTGGTTTGTGGGAAAATACATAAAATTGTATTATTTAAGAAAAAAATGGGTCTGGGGTAAAAATGTTGACAATTTTGATATTTTATGAAATGCCATGATATTTCTTAAAAATACATCCTGAGCTTTTTTTTTTTTTTTTTACTTAGAAAATCTTCAATTTGCAGTAGTTGAAGTAGTTTATTAGAAATTCACCTCTGAGTTGTGGGAGGGACTGTTGGTGCACAGCAACCCCGCCCCCTCTTCCCATAATTTCTCTGTTTACCTGATCTCCTACTAGTTTACAGCCTCTCACACCTCCTACCTAACATCACCAGTGCATCACAAATGGTGAGCAATACCAGACCTATCCAGCCGTACAGTTTTGAGTCAGATACCAGCTCGGATGAGGAAAACAAAGACAACAAAGTTTCTCTTTTGTCTCACTGCTCTTTAGAATTTTTCTCTAAAGATTCTGAACATAATCCAGATCTCTTCATCTTATGTAGGATAAATCTTTCTCATTGAATTCTCCATCCTTCATTTTGTCTTTTTCTTCTCATTAAACTGTGACCTCTCAACTTAAATAAGTTATCCAGGAAGGGAGATATTTAAAAGCTCTAATCCTGGGAGGTTCCACCCAATTTTCAAAATAAAGCACAACCTGAAGACTCCTTAAGGACCAGACAGAGTCTGTATTCAGGATGGAATTAACACAGAGTGGTTTTAATCAAGTTGGACCTTTTGGATAAACTCGCCATCTCACGATTTTAGCAGAGCAGTCAGCGCTTGGAGCTGCTGCACTTCTGCAACGAGCCCAGTGTGACTTGAACACAGAGAAAAACCTACCTGCATTTACTTTGTGCTGGGCAGTCTGATGGATGTCAACGACTAAATTTCTCTTGCTTGTTTAAAAACCTGTACATTTTTCTGCTAAATGTCTTAAAGTTAATGTCTAAGCTCTGTAATGACTTGACCAGGATAAACCCTGCCTTCAGCCAACAGTAGCTGGGACAGGCTCCAGTAACCCAGTGACCCCGAAGGAAATACAGCGGGCTAAGAAAATGGATGGATGGAAGGAAAATCTGTTATCTCAGTCCATTTAAAACCAACCACATGGCTGATATCACTAATCTGACAAACAGGCTCATGCCAAAAAAAAAAAACTAGATATTTCCCAACTGTGAGTCAGTCAGCTTTACGGCTATGAAAAGTGTGCACACTCGCACGTGCACACCAGAAAGTTTAAAACCGGCTCGGTCTGACTATTTGCCACATTTTAGAGTAAGCTGGGCAATGGTCTAGTATGTACCGAGCTGTCATGTTTGCTTTTGTCTTAATTTAAAAAAAAAAAAAAGGATTGTAGGGCTTTACATGAAGGAAGCAGTTTAAAGTCTCCATGGCGAGCCGGGCTGCCCTTTCCCCTGATGAAGACGCTCACTAGATCAGCCTCGGTCTATTGTCGCGTCAGTGCTCTTTGATCTGCAAATACTCCCAACAGTAAATGTCAGTGTTGAGCCTTTACTGTTCCTCCCGCCTAAACATCTGACACATTTAGGTCGTGGAATACAAGCAGTCGTGGGAATCATCGAAAAAAAACTACACCTTTGCATTGATGAAAAGTTATTGTCAAAACATTTGAAATATACAAACCTATGAGATGATAACTTCTATTCATTTAAAATCTAACTTCAAATGGATAAAACATGGAAGGAATAAAAGAAGAGTTAAGAAAATTCTACCTTGTTCTTAAACTTGACTTATGTTTTTTACAAAATTAAAAAAAAGCTTTAATGGCTCCCTATGAGTTAAATACATTTAAAAGAAATAGACAGAGTGAGTGTGATGTCACTCATAAAAAATGCCTTACGTCTGACTTCAATGAAATGAAGTCAATTCATTTGTCTTTTGTGTAAAATAGACATCACCATGCTGATGCCAGATGTCGTCAGGAAGCAGGAACTGATGGTCAATGTTACTACATCAACCATTCCCACCAATCAGGAGTGAGCTTGTTGGAAGACCACACCCCTCCCACTTGACAGCAGGCATGGGAGAATCTGTCAATCAAACTTTTTTTCCCCCCTTTGTTTTTCAATCAAACATTTTGAATGTTGGACATGATGCCACATGGCTCAACAATCACATTTTAAATCTTTCACCTACCAAAGCAAAGGTTAAGCAGTGTTACCAAGGTACTTCCTGTTTGGAAGTCACTCAGTCCAGTTCTCATGTGGTTGGAAGGTAGAAAGTTCATGACCTCTTACAGTTAATTAAAAAAAAAAAAAAGAACTGAAAGGACTGCTGTGCCAAAACGTATTTGAGGTGAGAACAAGCCTCTATTTGTTCCTCCAGTTGCAATATATAACGGTAGTAAACACACTGACGGTCCACGTTAAAAAAATACACATGAGGCTGAGTCTATGTTGGTTTGTTAAAAGGGTGTTAACTTTGGCCTTTCCTTTCAGTTTCACTCATATGTGTGATGTGTGTTGAGGTTTGCATAAGCCTTCTTTAAGTAGGTTGAATTTGAAAGGATATCTATCTAATCTGAGGTTTTAGGAGTGGATGAGGCATTTCAATCCAGCATCTGCAAAGATTTGTCCGCACAAAAACAAAATACAGAAAAAGATTAAGAGTAAAATGCATCAACAAGCATTCCAGAGCATGCTGAAAGTCACTGATGTTCTTGAATCTCAAGGAAAAACAAAGTTTCTGAAGGATGTCAAAGTTCTCCTATGCACATTTATCCGTCAAAATGTCCAGTGAAAACCATCTAGTGCGCAAAAGACCATAACGTGCGTAGAAAACATGGAATATGTGTGTAAAAAAGGATAGAGTCAACAGTCTAAGCATGTTGAAGTGAGGCACTGAAGGAATTTATCAAAATGAATTAGCAAGATATAATGTTTTATGCACTCACCAAACGAATGCAGAACATTGTATTGCACTCTACTACTAGAAAATCTCACTCAGTTTTTAAATCTTTCAGAATCAAAGATACTGAAGTTGCTGTCAAACTTTATTTAGAAAACAGGAAGTACTCAATGATCAGCGGTGTTACCTGGCTGACATGTTGCTGAAGTGAATGTAAGACGCCACCAGAACTCCCAGAAGGCCTTTTCCTCCCTGCAATCACACATCAAAAAGAAAAGTAAAAATCTTTGTGACCATCTTCAGGGCTGTCCTCTGTCGTCTGGCAAACTTCTGTGCCAGAGGAGAGAAAAAGGCTGACAAAAGTAGCTGTTAGCATACAGTCTATCACAATATACATTATATGGGATGACCACCCTATGTTGAAACTTCACAGAGCCATTCCTACAAACGTTTCACAAAATTTTGGAAAGCTCCGAAATGTTTGCTTAGGTAAAAACAAAAAACAAAATCTGCAGCAATTTAGAAACTATTTTTTGTCACAATAATTTTACACTGTGCGGACAATTTTATCTTTTTGATTTATTAAAATACATAACTGTTTGCAATTGCAGTAAGAACCTGTCTTACTTACTTACAATGTAAGTTTTTTGTACAGTGTGCTGCTTGTTCTTTATTTTTAAAATATTACTACTAAATGAATGGGGGGGAAAACAGTTAAAGTTAAAGTGTGTCCATTTTCAGTGTGTTCTCAAGTAACAAACATATTTGCAATTTTATTTGTAGGACCAGAGAAAGGACAATATCTATTTCTTTCTATCTATCTATCTATCTATCTATCTATCTATCTATCTATCTATCTATCTATCTATCTATCTATCTATCTATCTATATATAGATATAGATATATAAATCTATTTCTTACCTATAAATTTGTTTGTAAAATGAGATTTTGTTTTATCATCGAGGCCCATCCTTATATCCTAAATATACTTTTGAGCATGTTTTCCATAGTTTCCGCTCTATGAGTCGCAGACATAAAAAATGCATGATAAAAAAGAAAAAAAAATAATAAGCAATTCGCACGTTTGGGAGAAATTTATTTTACAAAATATGGGCCAAAACACTGACATTTCACCTCGAAATGTAAATTATAAAAATGGAATCGATAACAATATACACTGAACATGATACTAGGCACACTTCACTACCATAACCGTGTTTAGCTTAATTAAATATAGGAGGAAGTGCACAATTAATCAGACCATAGCATAAAGAACATGCTAATAAGTCAATTCAACTCTTTATACCACTTTAAATCACTAAATCCATGGAACTCTTTTACCTCTGTGTCGCTTTGGAACAATTCTACCATTGCCGGCATAAAATTGAGTGACGCTTCTTCCTCTGCATTGCTGTCAGTAGCAAATACTGATACACACCCACAGCGCCCCCTAGAGGTTGTTAGTGGGGAATATATAAGCCTTTTTTTTAAAATCACATATAAGTCGCACCCCCAGCCAAACCATGCAAAAAAAACTGCGACTTATACTCCGAAAAATAGGGCAGTCAGTGTTTTTCTCTGTCATTATTTAAATTATTAAACTGATACATTTTATTCATGACCTTTCACATCTTTACATTACATTACATTTCTGTGTGGGACTAGTTTTAATAGGCTAACTGATACAAATTTCTGCTTTTTTTTTTTTTTTAATCAAGTCAAGTATCTTCTTTCACTTCGGTTGTGACCTGAAATACATTTTTTTTAAATCATTGTTGTGTTGTGTGTGTTTTGTGTTACCCTGCAATGCAACACCAGGACGTGCTTCGGATCAGCCTGTAACCAGTTCTCCATTTCTCTGCACACATGCAAAATCTGATCCAGACCGGTAACCAAAGGGTCCTGCCAACATGTGTCCAGAACCTGACCAAAGAAACACCCATGTAGCCCACGTTCACATGACTGAAACATCCTGCTCTAAACAACAAAATAAAAATTACCTTGTGGTTCATTCGAGTGAGCGCATCATGTTTCTGGGAAAGGTTGAGGAGCTGAGTGAGAGAGATGAAGAGAATTTAGAAAGCTTTTTTAACATCTGATTGTATTTTGAAAGTCTCCTCACCATGTAGTTGTATCCATGCTTGGATTGCAGCATGGGAATGATCTCCTGCAGGCTGTGAAGGTACACATCCTCTGGAAACCCACGAGGACAGAATATGGTGATGATACGCTCGGTGATGTAGGTCAGGTTGATCTGACCTCGGTCTTCCATAATGGCTGACTGTCACATTGGCCACTTGTGAGAAGAACAAAACAGTTCATGAAAGTTTGAGGAAGTGACACTGAGGTCATATGCAGTCAGAAATCTCTGGGATCTCTTTATTGGTTATGGTACCTAAAAAAAGGACAGCGGCTTAGTCACCAGAACTCGTGACCAGAGGAGAAACGCTGATGATGCGCCCAAAACACAAATTTGTTTGTAGACACTTAATGTTTTTATATCTAGAAAAAAGGAACTGATACATGTGAACCACTTTCTAATGAATCATCATTCATTTGCTGCATGGCCTTACTTATCTTCTAAAAGGTGGAATAAGATGCTTTTTATTTTCTTATTATAATTTTTAACAACACCCAAATGTACACCTTTGAGACATTGTACTCAGATCCACTCCAATAAAAATTGTGGTTATGGTGCTTTTTAACATGTTCTTGTAGCATTTTTCTCGTGATGAGGACCCATATAAAGAAAATTAAGAATTAAAATTGTGTTTCTGAGTATTTCTTTATTCAAATGATGATGAATTGGACACAAAAATGCTATTTGAAAAAACGTGTAGTTGTTTCGTAGAAGCTACAATCGGCAGGCCACAAGCTCCCTGTTATACCAAGGAAAAACAATAAAAAAGGACAGCGAAGAGAAGAGGCTGAAAATGGATACTGCAGATACACACAAAAACCTAAATGGTATTGAAAATGTGCTGAGCAGACAGAGTAACCACCAAGCACACACAAAAGAGGTCTAGGAAGATTAAACAGGTCAGGAAAAATGACCCAAAAAATGTAGAAAAAAAAACCCATAAATCAGTTCTGTTTAAATCTAAAGAAATAAACAAATATTCAAGCAAAAATATGAAAGCCACAAAAAGAAAATTCCTAAAAATGATCTAAATCTAAAAAGCACAACTAAGCAGAACACTGGAAAACATAAATACAAGACTCAGCACAAAACAAATGTGCAAAGGAGGCATAAAAGGGATTAAAAACAACCAAGATGCACGTTTAAGGACACAAAGATGACACAATAACAACAGGGATAGATGCACAATCCCTGTTAAAGTAACACAAAAACATTACATTACATTACACTGTGAGTCTTTTTGGATCAAAAGTTAATGAAAAACAAATAAACTTAATCTTACTAGATTCTAAACAGAGTTAAATATGTAATCTTTATATTTATTCATATATAACTTGTCTGCAGACACCACATGTGAACAGTTCATCATACCCCAACAATGAGCAGCTCATCTCTATCTCAAATTATTGAACCACAGGTTATTGTTTTTACGTTATCAGTCTCTCTTGATCAGTTGGTATGCTTGACCCACTTTTCTGGCCGGTTTCTTCTCAGCTTGAATCTTTGCTCCATGGAGAGACTCTGATCTCGTCATTGTCACACATTGATTCTTCTTGTTTTCAGCCATTGTCTTACAGATTTGCTGCTATGCCATGAACTATTGCCTCATTGAAGTGTATAGGACAATTTTCAACACTGGGTTTTATTTAATTAATTTAGTTTTAATGTTTAATTTGGTAAAGATCTATTTAAAAAAAATACTTTTTTATGTTTTTAATTTTTTTCTTGTATTGTTTCATGTACTAGAATGCACTTTTTATACTAAAAATTGGTTGGTCCTTTCTTTGAAAGACCTTGTTTTAATTTTGCATGTTTATCAAGCATCAATGAAAGTTTTTCTATGATTTTATTGTTTGGTTTTCCTGTTTGACAAAATAGAGGACGCATGTTTTGAAGAAATCAAGCATGAATCCGCTTTGTTTGTTCTTAAATCGAAAAAAAAGATCAGTCTGCATTATTGTTTATTCAAACAGTAAAATACAGACTAGTGTGTAAATAAAGGAAAAACTGGTGGGGGTTTTCATGCAGATCAACCATACTTGCAATAAACCAAAGAAGAAATCTTCCAAACTCATGGAATTCCTTTTGGGGTCCCAGGACTGCTGGAGACAATCCAGCTACTGTTGGATGAAGGTGGGGTACACCCTAAACAGGTCAACTATCGGCTGCAGGGCTGCACACGTACTCCTACGCACACCAAAGGGCAATTTAGAGACACCAATTAACCTATGTATCAATGTTTGGGCTGTGGAAGGAAACCAGAGGTCCCAGGAAAACCCAAGCATGAATTGGAAGAACATGCAAACTCCACACAGAAACTTGAAGCACGGTGAGAGCCCTGACCACTATCACACACAACCGTGTTGTTCATTGTCGTTCACCTTTCAGGATATTCCTTTAGGGGTTGCCACAGCATATCCACTTCCACTGATTCACACCGGTGGTTTGGCAGAGAGTTTGATGCCTGATACAACCCAGTAAGTCATCTGGGCTAGGGACCTGCAGGGCACCCTTGTGGCTACATAGTTAGGAAGCAAAGGGTCTTGTCCAAGGACCCACTCTGGATTCAGCTCATGTCCTGCCTGCGCTTAACCAGCTGAGCTATCCAGGATGCACGGAACTGCTTTCCTGTTGATTTTTATTTTTAATAACTTGAATGTTTTGCAGTGAGATCAAGGCATTTATTACTGTAATTGTGATTACAGGGTTCACATAGAGGGAATAGTTTCACCTGTGTCTTTCACAGCCCCAGGTTTTTACTTGTGTGTTTACAGGTCTTTTTCTTCTTATCTGTGTTTCTGTTAGTGGAAAAAAAGATAGTTCCTACCTTTTGGCAGTTACCCAAATAAAAGCTGGGAGGTGTATGATCTTATTTGTCCAGCTGAGGGTCTAATTGCGAGGGTCTAAGTGTTCATCCAAAATGGCTTAGGCTGAAGTGGGGTTACACGAAATGTGTAAAATAAAGACTTAATGCCATTTAAACAACACAACATGCCTGTTTTTTTCATATAATCCAGACTTGTTGAGTCTACAATGATGCTTTTTACTATTTTTTAAACTATTTTCTTGAAAGAGTAGATGTAGAAATACGTTTCCCTCTGCTGTGTTTTTCACTGTCAAATACTAACAAATATTTCTGTTTGGATGTTTTTAAATTCATTTTTAAATGGTGTTTGTGGAGGGCAAACATGATTTTCAAGAAAGTTCATGCAAAAAAATTGCTAAAAGATTTTAACAAAAAAGCAACAAAAAGCAAACAAACAACAGGGCCAGAACAAAAGACATGCCTGTATGTGCAGTGCCTCGCAGGTCATCAATAAAAGTCCTCAGACAGTGTGAGAAGGGCTTACATTCACATTCACTTTGCTACATCGCTGTTTTCCCAGAACTGCTCGACAGGGCTGGGCAGGCCATCAAAGTGAGTGACTTCATTCCAATTGTGCATTTTCTGTGCTGTTTTTCCAACTGTAGAACATCTAAATTTAAAAAAGGCCTCACCAGAGGAACCAAAACAAACGGAAGTGCGCGACTCAACCACACATGTGCGTGTGCACATGCTGAAATTGGTTAGAGAGCTGCTCTGCAAAGTCCTTGAGCCCTAAACTAACCACAACTAATTATAGTCTCTATTTCCCTTCTTTTAAAGGGATTTTTTTTTTGTCTTTATGTCTTCTTTACAGCTCTTTTGCTGCATTAAAGAGTAAATCTGATCAAATGTATTGGAATATAAGAGAAATGAAAGTGACAGGAGCCTTTCCCTGCTGTGATCTTCAATCCAAACTGTTTCCCTGCTTTGTCCTCTGCTATTATTCTTCCATGAACTGATTATTCCAATGTTTAAAAACATTTACTTTCATTGTTTCTTTTGCCATGCCTCTATCAGAACTTCAAGCTTAAAAAATGTTCTTTTGACACACTCAGAGACAGCCGATTACATCTTTCAAAAAAGGCAAGTTAGCAAACCCTAATGCAGGATTAAATGACCTTTTAAGCCCTCTACAAACAGGCCTTTCTAGGCTCTTTGTCTTAAAATGTCAATAGGCTAATCTCCACAATGCAAAGGGAGACATTTTCCACTTATGATTAATCCTTCAAAGTCACATGTTCTTACCTGAGGGGGCGTCTGCATTCAAGGAAAATCTCAGGAGCAATAAAGAGCAGGTCAACGCTTGCTTGAACTTTACTGTAACGTGTCCGGACAAATGGGCCGGTTTGGCTGCAAAAGTCTTCTTTAGGTTCACGGCTCAATGAAGACGGATGAGCCAAAGTCTGTATGTGACTGATATGTAAAAAGAAAATGAGGTGGAGACAGAGAGTGGGAGGAGGAAGCAAGGGAAAAGCAGGGCGAGAGAAATAACGTGATGAACTCCACAGTTACACCACGGCTTGCACTTTGCCCTCTGTTGGCCTGCAAAGTGACAGCAGTCCACTGAAACACAGCCCCACTCAGAGGAACACCCAGACACAAGCAGACGCTGTTTAAATGGTTTAGTCTGCAATTTATCTGAGTTTAATAGTAAAAGTATAAAGGTTTAATGTGTGTTTCATTGAAAAAGAACAAAAATAGATTTAGCATAATAAAAAACAACCCTTGATTATGATTACTTTTCTTTTTTTGTCTGTTTATTTTGCATATTTAAAGCATTATTAGATTTACTGAAATTAGGATGTTTGATTTTCTGGATCAGAAAAAAACACTTTACCCCCTGCAATTGTAAATAATTCAGATACTAATTCAAACAAACCAAAGCAAAGGTTTTAGCTACAATAGTGTAAGTAAATTTTGATCCCGCATATCAAGTTAATTTTTAAAAATAAACATTTCAATGTCAAAAACGTAGATTCTTAGATAAAATGACACAAATAGGAAAAATATCGCAAGAAAAAACAAACAAGCCAACAAAGTACAAGTAATTTGTTAAATTGTTTACATTTATTTAAATATTTTACTATGGCAATGTTATTTTTTTCCTTAATAAAACATTCTTTCAAACAATTAAAAATATTGTAAAACTTCAATCACACTTGAGGCATTGAAAATACATTTCTTAAAATAATAATAACAATAGAAATTGGTTTTTTGTGTGATTTTTTTCCACTAGGTGGCGCTAAAGGACATGTAATGTTCATCATTTTAACATCTACACTGTGATGAATAGACCTTTTTTTTAAAGTAAATTCCTATGTATGCCCTTTTTTATGCATATGTAAGGTCTTGACAACGAAAAAATGCATTGTCATTGTTTATATTTACCTCGAGTGACAAACTTGTCACTACTGTTAGTGTTGCCTTCATGGCCATTTTTAAGCATGTTCAAATTGCTTGAAACAGTCATCAGTCAGTGTTTGTATTTCATAGTAAATGTTTTTAATTAACAAAGAGACACTATGCTGGGAAAATCGGAAGAATATTAATACATCGTGAATTTATTGCTTTTATATTTAAAACACGTGAAATGCAATTGAAAAGTGATTTATGTAACTATGCTCCGCAAAACATTAACAACTCGCAGGAATGTTATTTTCTCAGGGGATGACATTCGAAAATTCCGAGCTTAGTCTAACCGTAAACGTATCATAATTCATATCCAATAAGGCCCCGCCCTGTCCAGAGTGTGTCGCTGACCGCCACCCTCTTCGGGGCTCTACTGTAAAACTAGTCGCTCCTTCTCCCTTCAATGGCTACCAGCTAGAAAAGCTTCCTCTCGCATCTCGACCAGCAGGTTGGCTCCGCGCAGAGAGCTAACCGGTGCCCGGTAAAATGGGATGATGTAGCGGGATAACTCCGTTGGGGAAATGCGCAGCACCTTAGCATGCTAAGCTAACACTCTTTTACTCCGAGAAACGACCTAGACCGAGCTAGCTGCTCGAAGCTAACGCAGGCTAACGTTCACCTGCGGTCTGTTGCTGCTACCAGACCGGCTGTTGCTACTCAAAGAGCATGGAAAGTACGAATGAAAGTAGTTCTGGGGCTCCATCGGCATCGCCAGCACCGCAGGGGACGCCCGAGTCTGGCAGTGACAGTAACTCCGTGAAGCCGAGCGGATTATCGCCACAGCACGCTGGGAAGAGACCCTCCATCGGCGAGGATGAGGGCGGAGGCGCGGAAGCCAAACTCTTTGGGAAGGGGCTGGGAGCCACCTCCCTTCTGCAGATTGCGATAAGGAACGGGATCTACCAAAACCAGGTGGCCAGCATCGGTGGCGCGGCGAAGAACATGAGCATTCCCGCCGTGAAGTCCGGTAACGTTTACACTTTAACGTCGGCGAACAGCAGCGCATCTGTCAACTCTCTGCTGGGAAGGAGGCGCCACAGACACAAGAGGAATCTGTCTCTCGGGGCTCCGCCGACCACCAGCTCCCCCGGGGCGTCCTCCGCTGAGGCCCCCAGCCCGGCTCCGTCAGCCTCGCCGCTGAGCACCCTCAGCCTGGATAGGAAGACCTTCCTGCGGCAGAAGCAGTCCAAGCAGCTCCAGGCCGCGGATAAATCCTGGGTGAGATCGGACCTCCGGCGCGGCTGTATTCACGTCCACGACTGGCTCATGCCCTCACACCCACGGCCGGTGCTGTGCACCGTGGACACCACTGCGAGGGACATCGCTGGTAAGCTCGATGGCAGCAAAGCTGGGGCTGTACTGAGACTCAAACCTCCAGCTGCAGTTGACCCAGACGACCCATGCAAAGATGGACAAACTGACTGCAGCAAGATTCAGAACACGGATGTGAGGACCCCCAGATTAGAGGAGAATGGTCATCCCACCTCTAACTTGATGGATGATGGGAAAACTGCACGTAACTCTAATTCTGAGATCTGCCTGAGTGACATTGGTGTGGATGCGAGTGCTGCAGACCGCTACGGGGCATATTCTGGCTCGGACATGGAGAGCAGCACCTGTGAGGACTTCAGCCCAAGTGGGCAGAGAAGTACAGAGCACAGAGACTCGCTCAGCGATGGTCTGGGATTGGGTACCGACTCCTCGGTCCTGAGTGCGAACTGTGACAGCGCCACAGAAGGACCTGACCCGTTTGAGAGTTCCTCAGATGAAGTGGACGTCACCTGTTCCCCGCCAACCAACACCTCCACAGCACCCTCTGACCCCTCTGCTGCTGCTAACCGAGGCACCAGGCAGGACGATGACGTTAGTGACACAACAGACAGCCCCAAGATGGTCAAACGGGCCCCTCAGTGTCCCAGCAGCTCCCAGACTCGCCCCCTGACCAGCAGAAATCTGGACATCCCTGGAGGGGACAGAGTGTTGCCAGAGCCCATCAGCTCCAGCCTAACTCCAGCCCTCTTCATCCAGCTGCATGGGGGAGCCGTGCGGCGGCTGGGGGACGACGAGCGGCCCCTTCAGATCCTGAACGACTACCTGTCTAACCTCGGGTTTGAAGACGGATGGAGGGCGCAGGAGGAGGGGATGCACGCCGAAATCGGCTGCCTCATCCGCTTCTACTTCGGTGAGTTCTTGTGACGTGTTCTGTCCTGGGTCCACCCGGTTCTCGCCGAGCCGTTGGAGGCCTCTTCAGCCGCTCTTGACTCCCTCATTGTTCGCCTATTCTCAGTGTACCGTGAGTGCCGGCATTGTGTTTGGTCACTGGGACTGTTAAACGAGTGTATTCAATTGTCCCACTCACACAATAGGCAGTGTTGTGCCTGTAAACCCACTCCAGCCGCTCGGCGAGCAGTCCAGTGAGATAACACAGGTGACCAAAAATCCTTCTGTTTTTGTTTTTGTTATTGATGACCCTGTTTTGATGCGGAGTGGGGTAAGCGGATGGAAAAATACCAGTGATCCGGTGTGGGATTAGCACAACTGGATTTAGTTTTTTGACCTTGTTTTTTTTCCTCCACTTAAAGACCCACTCCAATGAAAACTGTGTTTTTGGATGTTTTTGTAGCATTTTTCTCACAATGGAAGGCATTTCTGAGTATTTCTTTATTGAAATCCTGTCAGGAGCAGACGGAAAAAGTCTGTAGCCGTGATGTAGATGCTACAGTCAACAGGCCACAAGCTCCCTGCTTCGCTCCATTCTGATGCATCCACTTGCTTCATTTTTTTCCGGAATCCGTTTTTTTAGGAGTTTTTCCTTACCGCGAAGGGGGGTCTAAGGGCAGGGATGCCAGTATAGCTTAGTCAGTTTGTTAGTTCACTTTAGTATTTTCCTATTGACTCTATGTATTCATGATCCTTTTGAGTTCATGTTTTACTTCAAAGCCCATCGAGACGACTGTTGCTGTGATTTTGGGCTATACAAATAAAATGGAATTGAATTGAATTGAAATAGATTCATGTACGTCATTGTTGTCCTCATCTGAGCTGGCATCTGACTCAGAACTGTACGGCTGGATGGCTCCTAAATTGCTCGTCACTTTTTGTTGCATTGATAACGTTCGGTTTGGGGGGTGAGGGGCTGTAAGAAGGTGTGAATAGAGAGATGATGGGATACGGCCGAGGCTTACTTCCGCAGTCCCACCCACAACTCTGGGGAGAATATCTGATGAACTCGTGCCGCTCTGCAGAAACTATGTCCTAGAAAACGAAACAGGTTATTTCATTTTGGCAAAAAATGGCACTATCGTAACTTAAAGACCACTGGGAATGCTTTTCAAATAGATCTAAAGATGATCGGAGTGGGACTTAAACTCCTCTGCTTTAATGCAGAAGAACACAGCATGGCCTAAAGCAGGGGTCGGGAACCTTTTTGGCCGAGAGAGCCATAAACGCCACATATATTTAAATGTAATTTCGAAAGAGCCATACAATAATGTAGCGTCCCTGTCCCACACTGAGGCACAGAGACTTAACCTCTTTTAAGGTTCTTTATTCTGGTTACTGCAGACCGCAACAAACGCCGTAAAATTAATAAAGTAACTCCTCAATATCTCCCGCCGAGACGAGAGCGCTTCTCCCACTTTATATTCCCCTGCTCCCGCTCCAGTCCTCCCATTTCCCTTATTCGGCCCATAGCTGAACCCCATTGGTCCAAACTACCTAACAACAGGCTGAGCGACAGAACTGAGAGCCAATCAGAACTCTGCTTGATGCGTTTGATGAACTCCAGAACTTTTAACGCGGCCCAACAGCGGACCCAACTCAGTCCGCGACAATATGTTTAAAACTAAATATACAAGTGAATGTGAGCATTTGATGTAATTTCAACATTTTTAAAGTACAATAAGTCTGTGGATTCTTTTTAATAACATCGTTATGCTGTTGCTAATAAATGATGAGTATTTCTCGTGGTGGTTCTGCTGATGGTCTAGTCTGGTTGATACGTGGTGAGTTTCAGCTTCATGCAGGCGTTGAGACTTTAAACGTGATCGTAGGTCTGAATGTTCTGTAGATGTGACAAAGACTCACATGCAGACGTGGAGACAAACACACTCACACACTGCAGTGAGTGACGGGCAGCGGGTTTTACGTTATTACAATCCCTGCGCGATTCACCTGCTGCCTGTGAGGAAGAAAGCAGAGGGTGGGGGGCACCCCACCCTCTGCTTTCTTCCTCACATCCCGTCCCCGTATCTGCGCGCTCTTTCTCAGAGACGGGAGCGCGCAGGTTTAGGCACGGCAATTAATAGGTTTCCTGCTGGAATAAACTCTGTGAAATAGTAGATAATAGTAAACTGAGTGCTGGCGCAGATTTTTCTCTCCAAGCACCGCTACTACTGCGCACCTCTGGCATCGCATCGCGCACGAGAAGGACTGGTCTAATGAAAAAAAAAAATGGTATAAATAAAGATTTGTCTGCGAGCCATACGTGACCATCAAAAGAGCCATATGTGGCTCGCGAGCCATAGGTTCCCGACCCCTGGCCTAAAGGTTCTGCAGGTCAGCATGAGACCATGAGATGGGGGAGCGTCGTTCTTCTCAGCTTCTAATGAGGAGTTTGTTTCATTTCTGCTTTTCAAAAACACACCCTAAATGAGCAGACAATTCTACTTTCAACTTGTCTGATTGGTGTTTGTGTGTCCAAACCAAAACAAAAAAACAAAAAAAAAACGGTTGACCCAGCAGATTGCACACTGCCACGTGCACATTCTCTCTCCATCACAGAGACTCTCAGTGTGCTGACTGAAAGACAAAAGCAACCTCAGAGGAACTCGGATTTCACCTCCTCAGTGTTTTGCGTCTGAGCGGGCTGCAGCTGCAGCGCGCAGAGGTCGCCACTCTACTCCGCAAGGTTGAACACCAGCAAACGTGAGCGATACTTCAGACCCGACTCACTGATACTTGCAGCTTTCATGGACGGAGTATCTTCTTTAGGATTGCAAGAGTGTGTTTCTTTATTTCTTTTTTTAAATATTTGTTTACTTTTTGCTTTATCTGTGACGGGATGTTTCCCATTCAGGGAAGCAGACGGAGGGAAAGGGCATGTATACATGAACACATCACACCCAGGGAAGGGTGGATGCTGGCCTCATTGTGTAGTTTCTGACAAGACCAGCTGTTGTGTTTACCATTTAAAAAAAAAACTGGAAAATTTCCATTCAGATGTTTCCATTTATGCTACTTAGAAACTATATTTAACTGATAAAGTAATCAGCTGATTATTTGAGAACAAAAACAATATTTTATTCAAAGTTCTGGGTTTTGTTCAAATCTTAAGCTGCGTTCCAACTGAAAAAGTATTTACGTTGTATTTTGAGGTGACCTCAAAGTCTGATCATCTTTTCATCTATTTTCAAGCATTCCCGGTGGTCTGTTGGTTAGGATTATGCCGTTTTTAGGCAAAATAAAAAATCCTTTATTGTTTATAGGAGATAGTTTCTTCAGACTAGCAGTACTTCATTAAAAATTCCCTTCTGAGTTGTGGGCGGGACTTTGTGTGGAGCAAGCCTGCCCCCACGTCCTGTCATCCATCTCTCTACACTCTCTCCCACTAGTTTACAGCCCCTCACACCTCCAACCTAACATTACAGGTGTAACTAAAATGGTGAACATTAATGGAGCTATCCAGCCGTGCAGGTTTGAACCAGATGCCAAGTCAGATGAGGCAAACAAAGACGTACATGGATCTATCTGTCTGCAAGTGTTTGCATCAGAATGGAGCGGAGCACGAAGTCAGAGGCCCACCCAGTGTATTTTCTAAGTCACAATTTGCTGGATCGCTGTTGGGGTCACGGGGTTGCTGGAGCCTATCACAGCTGGGCAAAGGCGGGGTACACCCTGGAAGGGTCCCCTGTCTGTCAAAATGCCTCACAGCCACAAACACACCCAGGGACAGTTTAGAATCTTCAATTAACCTATGAAGTATGTTTTTCGACTGTCGGAGGAAGAAGTTGAAAACTCACCAAACTCCACACAGAAAGATCCTAGGTGGGATTGGAACCAGCGCCTTCTTACTGTTAGGCAATAGCTCTAACCACTATGTCTCTGTGCAGTCCACTCGCTTGAAGTAACTTTGACATAAATATGATTTTAAAAAAAAAGCTGGTTCTGACTTTAGCAACAGGAAACATTTGTTTGCACGCGTCCTATAGTGCAAGCTTACAATCTTTCTTGAAACTCATTTGGGCAGAAGCACTGAGCTTGCTGTTGGGATGTGGCAGATAACACAGTTCCGCTGCAGGCATTGGAAACCACTAGGAAACAGATTTCTGTAGCGCTCTGCTTTGTTTCCGAGCTCTTTCCATTCATTCTGGATTCTGTGTTGAAGTGGATTCACACTGACCTGTGTCCACCAACGGAGTGTTTTGCTGTTGTAGCTTCCTTTTCAGGTGTTAAAACTCACCTAAGCCTTTGGTAGGTTGAGGCTCTGTGCGTTTTGATAAAAAGAAACTGTTTACAGTTTGACGACAAAAATGCTGTAACATTTTATTTCATAATCTAGGAGTGGGGAGGGAATGAGAGGACTTAGTCAGAAACACGAAAAACTGTTTTGCTTTGTTATTTCTAAATGCCTTGAGGTACTTCCTGGTTAGCTCTGGTTCTACAGAGCCTCTCCAAATAAGCAGCTGTTGAATCTGCGCGACATTTCCAGCTGATTTGGTGTGCCAGGTGTAAAAAAGCAAAGTGAACATTGTCCGCACTGCTCAGCCAAACAAACTGAACCAGCACCCAAACACACATGAGAACGACTGTAGACTAAAGTTAACCTGACCAGAACATCTGAGGTTTGCTCTAAAGCCTTCTGCAGGAGTGCAGCTTGAATAGGAAAGATGGAATCTTGTGTTTTTCAACCTCTTCAAAATAGAAATTATGGATAGAAGGATTCATAGTTTGTGTCAGTTTAGTCTGTAGTGCAAATCCAGTGTAAGAATTTGAGAGATTTTGTTAAAAACTTTGTAAGATTATGACAATCTTGTTTTTGAAATGTCTTTAAAATTCAGATTTATAGTTCAGATTTATATTCTGACTCCCCATTGACTGTATGTAAGAACTGGACTGAGTGAGAGCAACGTTAGCCATAGAGAAAGGCTAACTTCCTGCTCTAACGAAATGAAGTTAATTCAGTCGCCGGATTTTGAAGACGTGGACGCCGCCATGTTTACACCAGACATCGTCAGTAAGCAGCGATTGGTCCGATTCGGCCTGTGTCGTTTCCATGGCAACCACTCTTACCAATTAGGAGGGACCTTGTTGAGAGACACCCATTTGAAAGCGGGCTCAGGAGAATCTGTCAAACGTTTCGATTGGAGACCGCATACTTTGAGGCATCTGATTAGTCAGTTCATAACTTGAATCACTTGCAATAAAGAAAAAAAGTATAATTAAAAAGATAATCGGATTATGAAGAACGTATGGAAGTCTATGAGATTTTGGCCTCTTGGAACCAGCAGGTACATCCTGTTTGGAACGCCAAGGGGGGAGGGGTCACTCAGTCCTACTCACTACACAGTCAGTGGGTGAAAGCTGGGAAAGTCACAGGAGGAGGCAGCAGGTTGGAGGTGCTGCTGTTGGAAGACGTTACATAATCAGCTAATCTCCCCTCCGCCTCCGTCCCTTCACTTGTGGCTCCCAGCTGCATGTTACAGCTGACGGCTTCAGCACAGCGGCGACTTCAGACGACTTTGAGCACATTGGCGGGGAGGGGGGGGGCTGACTCCAGTTCATTTCTATGTCAAACAAATCCCGCTTGAGCAGCCCGACCCCCTCTAGCAGCCCGCTGCGTTTTGAGAAGAACGATTCACAAGATCCACTGCTAACAGTGTTCATGCGAACAAACACAAGAGCAAGATTATTTAAAAAAACAGGAAGGATGTCTGATTTTAATGAAAACGCAACTATCCCCCCCCCCCTCTTGCAGGGAAGCCTCGCAGCGTCGGCGGCTCTGAGCGCGTGCAGCTCTCTGGAGTGTTCAACGTCAGGAAGGGGAAGCTGGCGCTGCCGGTGAACCGCTGGTCAAAGCGGCAGGTCACGCTGAGTGGAACCTGCCTCATCGTTTCGTCTGTCAAGCACGCCCACACCGGCAAAATGCACATCCTCCCCCTCATCGGGGGAAAGGTAATGTCCGCCTCTCTTCCGTGCACACCTGGAGCGTCTTTCCCCCATCATCTCTGGATTAAAATAAAAAACCTGTCTGGTTTTCCAGGACAGAGTTTCTGCAGAGATTTTCAGCTTTACCTTTCATAGGGTCCGTCAATCATCAGAAAAATGCCACATGAACATGTTAAAAACACAGAAAATGCCATTTTCATCAGAGTGGGTGTTTAGGAAACAACAGGTAATATTAGTTTTATAAAAGAGTGATGGAAAAAGTCAAGAAAAACAATAGGAAGCCAAGTGGAATGTATTCACACAACCCACCAAAGAAGGGGGGAAAGCTCAACTGAGCTTAATGCTCGTTAAAACCATTTTCACCCCCCAAAAAAACGCACAAATCCACCTCTGAGAGGATTAGCAACAACTTTGCAAAAAGAGGAGGCCTGCCGCAGAAGGCCTCCACCAGGGATGAGATGCTTCAACCACAAACAAAAGCGTGGTGTTGCTGAAAGCTGACACTCTGCAGATCCTCGTGTGAGTGTAAGAAGCCGACTGTGTTAAACCCCCAACAAACCAGCAACAAAAGTAGCAAAAAAGCGGCTTTCATTTCAAACCCAAACTCTACTGGATCTTATAGTGTTTTTACTCTGCCTTCCTGCAGAGCAAAATGTAGTTGAAGGTCTTCTGTTTGGAGAAAACTGTTTGTGCAGAAATCTGTGTTTAGATCAGTTCCATTTTTTATTGTTTTTATTTTAGAGCGAATTTGCAAGTATTTTTTGTTTCTTTTTACATCGTGTCCTGATTGGCTGTAGAACATGTCAATCGATGTCCTCTGGGTCACGTCTCCTATACAAAACGTGTTCAAATTTCCAAAATCTACGTAAATCTTCAAACACGAGCAGATCTTTGCTGTCCTTCTATAATAATGGAGCTATTTTTCCACAAAGGTTGAACTTTGAGCGTTTAAACAAGAGAGAAAAGTATGAAGATGTTCATGTCCATCTGTATAAAGCATATAAAGTGTGTACTGAAGAGTTTAACAGCCTTTAAAACATCTAGAATTATTATAAATAATGGATTTCACCTATTGGGGGGTATCTTTAGAACGTTATGATAAACAAGGGACTTTTGTAATGCTTTCTAAACTTTTAGTGATATGGAAATGCTTTGCCATGTCCATTCTTTTGCCAGAATACATGTATTTCATGTGTTAGCATTATTCTACAGCTGACGGGTGTTGTGTGCTGCAGGTGGAGGAGGTGAAGCGGCACAGCCACTGCCTGGCCTTCAGCTCAGCCGGTCCTCAGAGTCAGACCTACTACATCAGCTATGACTCGTACACGGAGCACCTGCGCTGGCACAGGATGGCCTCCAAGGTACATTCCAAGGGGGCGGGGCTTATCTTATCTTCTGCCGTCTTCTCCTCATTGCTTGCATTGTTTCGGACGGATTACTGCAAACGCCAAGTTCTTTTCCTTTTGTCCGACAGAATATTTTCAGTTTGTTCCACGCATGTGCCTCTCTTATCAGTTCTAACTTTCAGCAACTTTATTTTGAAAACAACAGCATAAATGTCGTCCTCTTTAACTTTCTGGATGAGTATTACTGTCATTTGACTTTTCTTTGTCCCTTTTTTTTTTTTTACTGGATCTTTTAAGGTGGCGAATGCCAGTCCCGAGTTCATCCAAAGTCTAAGTTTCATCCACAAACTTATTGAATTTTTTATTCCTTTTGCCAGACTTTTTAAAATCTAAACTTCAGTTTGTTGTCATTTTTACAGAGCTGGAAGGTTAGCTTGCAGAGTAAACGGCTGTTTTGGAGAGTAGGAGCAATGCTGCATGCAAACTAGCCTCAGGCAACATGCGTTCAAGCAACCACTTCCATTAAAAAGTCTTTGTAAAAGCGCGTATACGTACGTTTCGGGCTTCTGCGATCAAAACTCTCGTGTTCTCGCTTAGCTAGGCAAGTTTTTACGACCGTGTTTGTCCGTTAAACACGCATTGACAACCAAACATGTTGAGCTTTGACTATTTAGTGACTCTGGTTTGGTAATGACGTATGGGTGGCGTCCTTTTCGATTCACGGAAGTAGAACTGTTTGAAAATTATGGTTTGTGCCCGCCTTTAATTCTATGACAGAGTTTTTTTATTTGATTTGAAATAGTTTATTTCAAGCAATTAAGTAGAAATAATACACAAAAGCAATTAAATCATCAGTTATACATTCATACAGTAACTAATCAAACTTAGGATAATTAGACATATTAATAAATATTGCTTGAAAGGGAGTGGAAGGAAGCGAATTTATATAATCCCACCCCGTTATACTATAACCATTTTATTACAGGATTTATCAATATCCGGTTCCTAGCTTTTATCAGACAGAATTAAGAATCATAAAGTATCAATAAAGCACATGACAAAGATCAATTACTTAATTATTATGTAAAAAATAACTATTTTCAGAGATCAACATGGCAAATGCAGAGCAGTTATCTAAAATAAATGAAAGAAAAAGCCAGGAGCAAAAAGTGAAATGAAATTCCCACCGCTTTGCCATTTCATAGCTAGCGACTTCCTACCGTTGGTACATGCGCTCATATCTGGTAGCGACAGACCAGAGTGAACTCTGCGCACTGACCACGGGTTCTTGAACGCTCATCACATGACCGTTGTGAACGTAGCATAAAACCCGAGTGTAGATCACAGACCAGCAGGAAAAACAAAAGCTAAAAGGCTCGCTGGCTTCATTCCTTATTTCACAGTCTGATTCCTAAACTGACCAAGAACAATCAGTGAAGAGAAAATACCTTTAAGTGAAATCCAAGCGGAAATCAAAGGTTAAAATATTTGTTAAAATCTGCCAAAATGTTTTTTAGTGTGTTTTAAAACTGCAGACATCTATCACTCCCTATAGAAAAAAGCTGCCCATGCTGCTGGAGCTTTGTTTCATCTTCATCATCTAAATCTCTGAATTGTGAAAAAGCCTTTTGACGTTCCGTTGTAACAGAAACGCCTCACTCATGTTACAGCTGGTTTTGCTCTTCAAACTAGTTTTCCTCACTGATGTGTGCTCAGGCAGACAGCTGCTCAGCCTTAATGGGATTTCTTAGTCAGATGATGTTGGTCAGCTCTTCATCCCTTTAAGAAAAGCCCTTAGTGTTCGTCAGAAGATCACCTGCAGATCACTCATCTGATCCTCATCAGAAACGTTGTTGGGGTTTTTCTTTCTGGTGAAGGGTGGTTTGGGAGTTTAGCAAAAGCAATAACGCCCCCCCCCCCCCCCCCACCCTCCAAAACAAACATTCATTCTGATGGCAGCCGCCTCCTGAGACGTTGGTCACTCTCTGAAGCAGACTGCTGCGTTCTCAGTGCGTTCTGTCTCCCTGTGTCAGATCGCCTCTCAGAGGGTCAGCTCCGTCGACCTGTCCTGCTGCAGTCTGGAGGAGCTCCCCCCCCAGCTGTTCTACAGCCACGACCTCACCCACCTCAACCTCAAAAACAACTTCATGTCCCCCCATAGAGGAGTCCCGGCGCTCACCAGGTGAGACACACACACACTCGGAGCTTCTTGCATGTTGTTTTGGTTTGTTTTTTTGTTTGGTTTTGTTGATTTTGGTCAACGTAATTTCTTGGGTAACATTTACTTTTGGACCTGAACCCTGATATCCCAACTCACTTTTCCTAGTAGCAATGAGCACCTGGAAAATAAAGGTTAGCTGTAGCTCCTCCCACATGGTAGACACACTTTTGGACAAGCGTCTTGCAGAGAGTTTGGTCCACGTCAAACCTGGAGGTAGTGGACGCAAATTTGAAGCATTAAAGCTACGAAGCTCCAGTCTAACAGAGTGGGGACCCCTGGTGGCCAAATGATGCCAAAGCAACCTGTCGAAATTTGGCTCTTACATTTATCCAGTTGAATGCACCAAAAAATGAGCTTATTTTAGATGCAATCATATTCCAAACAAAGGGTTTACATCTACTGCAGGAACACGAATATTTCTGTTTTTCTGAATAAAACATCGTTAGCAGTTGATTTTATATTTCCCCCCCTATCAGAAACCTTCAGCCAGTCAAAAGGTTTAACAGAGTTCAAAAGTGCAGACAAAAGAGACAATTCTATTGAGAATCTTATTCATTTGATGAATAGACATGAAACTGGTCCTCTTTTTTTTGTAGAATTAACAGAAACACATCAAGTGAAACGAGTTTCAGTAAATCTGCTGTTGGATGGATCCAGATGCTGCTGAAAGCCCCGACTTCATGAAAGGTTCTCCATAAACCAGGCCGCAAACCAAATGATGTTTTCTTGGAGGCTCCCGCTGGGCTTTGTGAGGGAGTACTGAAGAGATGAGGCGGCTGTGATCCAGTTACAGTGTTTGTGTGTGTTCTGGGGGGGTGGTGGCTCAAGCGGTCTGAATAATTCAAGGAGAGCTGCAGAGGTGATGAGAGATTTGACATCAGCTGACCTCAGGGCTGCTCTGTGGTTCTTCTAATTGATGTGTTAACACTTAGAGGCGCAGTTTGGTTTAATTTAACTTCATTTAACATTTTGGGGAAGTAATGGAGGTGAGAAGCAGCTTGTTCTTCTGCTGCACAGACATGAACAGATCCTTCTGTCTCACCTTCTGATTGTGTTGGGGAAAAAAAACAGATTTTTCAAACGTTTTGTTGCAGTTCAGATCCCATCGGGTTGCTTGGTGTTCTGTCAGCTGCAGATTGTTTAGATTTGGAGAGACGAATCAACACACACACACACACACACACACACACACACACTGTGTGTGTCATTGTGTTGACAGCTGTTGAGCCGAGGGGCAAACTGTGGAGGTCTCTGCTCACTTTTCTATTGTTGAGTAGCTTCAACTGTCTGGAGGAGCAGCTCTATCCGTTCTCCGTTCTCGATGAGACGGCTTCAGACGCTCTTCCTCCTTATTCTGACTTCTGGAGGAGGTTTGCTGAAGCCTGACATTTACGTGCTGGAACCCAACACAAACACGCGGCCATTGTTTTCTGTGTAAACACCGGCTTCCCTGGCAGCTCTGCGTTTTCCTGGTGGTAACTTTCCTCGGAAGGACGTGGGTCCGGCTGTTCCACCCCTGACCCGGCTCTGAACCGGATCTGTGTTTTCGTTCGGCTGAGCGTTTTCACATGCTGTGACTGTAGACACATGGCTTGTTTCAGAATGTAACCCCACTTGTGATGACTGTCGGTGAGGCTCTCTCATGTCTGAAGGATTGAAGCTTCTTGTTTTTTGTTGTGAACTCTGAAGCTAGCCTCACACCGCACTTCCAAGCGACCACTTCCAATGAAGGTGTGTGTAAACGCCAGTATATGCACGTTTTGGGCTTCCGTGTCCAAAACTCTTGCGTTAACATGGCTGGAGGGGGGTGCTTTTATAGTGGTGGAAATTGTACTTTAATTGTAGGTTTGCACTGTTACAATTTCAGAATGTAGATCTGCAAGGTTTCACCTGAATATTTGTTTTTGTGTATGGATGAAAAGATGATTGCAGCTCCTTTGAGTGAGGTTCATTCACACGGTTTGAAGACCCTTTTTGGGCTCGACGTACAGAACGCGCAGCTCTTGAACTTTAGTTGAAAGTCGAAACAGATTTAACTTTGACCAATCAGGGACTCTGATTTGGTGGGGATGTTTTAATTCACCAAAGTATCAGAGAACGTTCTCTGCCAAAAGCTCTGGGTAATCCACTAAACAGCCCAAATGATCATACTACCACCGCCATGTTTGACTGTTGCACTAATGTTCTTTGGGATAACACCATAAGTTTGACACAGGATGCAGCTCTGAATCGATCTACAGATAATGTGGGCAAACATTTTGGTGATAATCCTGATGTTTTTAAAATTGTTTGTGTTTGACGTGAACTCTGTTCAAAAGCCTGTTTTATTTTCAGCGAGGTGTCCTCACAGCAGGCTCTGCAAGTCTCTCACCTGGAGCGTTTCTGTGTTTCTCTTCAGGTTTTGTAAATTGAGAAGCCTCAGTCTGTCCAACAACGCTCTGTCCGAGTTCCCGCTTTCCCTGTGCGACATCCCCTCGCTCACCGAGTTGAACCTTTCTGGGAACCGGCTCTCCTGTTTGCCAGCAGAAGTGGGAAGTATGCACAAGTAAGTGGGATGTTGATCGCAAAGACAAAGTTGTTTGAGAGTAGAATAATAGAAACTTTACTTCTTTTTTTTTATTTTATTTTTTTCAGAAAAAGAAGTGCTTTGTGGTTTTTCCTTTAGAAGCATCACAAAACATCTCTTCATGTGTTTTTTCCAGTCTGCAGACCCTCCTCCTGGATGGAAACCTTCTGAGCTTGCTGCCCACAGAGCTCAGCTCCCTGGAGGGCCTGACCTACCTCGGCCTGTCATTCAACAGCTTCAGCTGCGTCCCCCCCGTCCTGGAGAAACTCCGAGGCCTGGAAAGGCTGTGCCTGGCAGGGAACCAGCTCTCTGTGCTGGATGTGGCCGGCCTGCAGTGGCTGCCTGTTCACTACGTAGATCTCAGGTGAGATCTTGTCTTGTCGGTGTGTTTTATGCATAAATGAATCGTGATGACGCCTGTGTTCATCGCTCAGCTGTCCAAACACTGAAGCGAAAGCATTTCTGTCTCTGTGACCTTCTGTCTGCTCAGGCTGAACCGCCTTCAGGAGGTCACTGTGGCCGACTCGGAGCAGCTGCTTCACATCACACAGTTGGACCTGAGAGATACTGGTCTGCAGGAGCTGGACGTGACGTGCCTGACCAGGCTGGAGCTGCTCCGCTGTGACAGAAACTCTCTGTCCATCCTCAGAGTCAGCGGCCAAGCTCTCAAGAGCCTGCACGCCGCGCACAACGGTACAGAGGCTCTCGAATTGTTTCAGGAGCACGACGGAGTAAATGAAAAAACGAGTCACGCTCACAACCTGCTGCTCTTGTTCCTTCAGAGCTGAGGCGGCTGGAGATCCAGCCTGCACCGGAAAATCTCACCTTTCTGGATCTGTGCAGGTACCAGAGCTCGGATAAGGACCCACTCCAATCTTCTTTTGATCTATTTTAAAAGTGTTACTTTAATTATGATTATGGTGTTGCTTCTGGGACATAGTTACTGCAGAGTGGCAGTAGTTAATTAAAAATTCACCTCTGATTTGTGGGTGTGGAGCAACCCCACCCCCCTTCCCGTCACATATCTGTTTAAATGCTCTCCTGCTAGCCCACACCCCCAACCTAACATTACCAGTACAAGAAACATGGTGAGCAACAATGGAGCTATCCAGCTGTAAAGATTTAAATCCCAATACCAGCCCAGACGAGGAAAACAAAGACGTCCATGGATCTAGTTACGTACAAGTGGATGCATCAGAATGCAGCAGAGCAGGAGCTTGTGGCCTGTCGACTGTAGCGCCTACGTCTTTTACTTTTTATCGTCTGGTGGCAAACATCTAATATAATAGGCCTCCATTCAATTGGTCAAATGCATAAAGGGATTTATTTGATTCGTTAAATGCTTCAAGTTGCCATAAGATTGTTTTATCACATTTAAGGTAACCATTTATTGCAATTTTCACTGTCTTTTGCAATATGCATATTGCACAGTTTGAAATTGTGAGAACGATAAATTTGCGGTATATTGTGCAGGCCTATTCTTAATATAAATGCTCCATCATGAGAAAAATGCTACAAGAACGTGTTAGAAAAACCAGAAAGGCAATTCAGAGTGGGTCTTTAAAGCTAGCAGCTCACGGTGAAAAGTTTTTTTTCTTTTTTCTTTCTTTCTAGGAACAAACTGAGCAGTGTTCCAGACTGGGTTTGTGAAACCAGCAGACTGGAGGTGCTGGACGTCAACTACAACTGCATCACAGAGCTGCCTGTTTGGTGAGCTGCACAACAAACATGGTTCACCAGGGGTTCATGCTGGTATTTTACAGCTGAAGACGTTTAGTTCAAACTCACCAGACTGTTGTTTAGGGACAAAAGAACAGAATGTCAAACAAAAAAAAAGCTCAAATCCGGCAAAACGGAGGAAGGTGTTGATCTGCACGCAACCAACAGTCTCATGTCTGAGTACAACATAAATGAGTTTAAAAGATAAGTTAGTGAAATTGTCTTCAGAAATGGTGTCACACAAGAAACAGGTAATGAGGCTTTGATTGGATAAGTGTGGTCATGTGACCCACTGGTTAGTATCAGACCGATTTAAAGGCAGCTTTTAGATTGTTCAGTTTTCACTGTCTGGGAGGTTAAAAGTGTCACTGAACCCCTTTTTTTTTCCTAAAAAAAGAACAAGCTGTAGAGAAAACGGTGGTCCCTCATTTATTGTGTGAGTTGGGATTTAAAAATAAGCCGCATTAGGTGAAATCTGCAAATTTCAAGGCTGTGAAGCCCTCGCTAAACGCTGAATACGCTTTTCTCATAAACTTTTTCATACTTTTCTCTAGTTTAAACTCTCAAAGTTCAAACCTTGATAGAAAAAAATAAATAAGTCCAGCATTATGGAATGAAAACAAATATCTGATCGCAATGGAAGATTTGTGTAAGTTTAACAAACTAAGCAGAAATTGATTGACAGCAGTGTACAGCCAATCAGGATGCAGGAGACACTGTGAAAAAACGAAAACATTTTTAATTTCTAAGTCCCCACAGTTTAGTGAGGGTTAGGATTCTATTCACTGTATTAAAAATGGAGTTCAAAAAAGGTGGATATCACCATCATCAAAATACTCACTTAGTGCAATTCAATGTTAAATGATCTTTTAAATATTCATTCAAAACCATTATTTTTTGTTTTATGGAAAACACTAGTAAATAGATTAATTATTTTTCATAAAATATGAGATCTTGCTTTACAAACTAACTAAAAGAAATGTATTTACCTGAAAAAAAAAAAGACAAAAATGAATTGAACTGAAATCAATTCATGGATTATTTTATTTGATTATTTGTTGTTTTCATTAAAGATCAACTTTGATCTTACTTATTTATTTTTTTATTTTTATAACCTGCCCAAACAGGCATTTTTCTAATTAAATGATTTCTAAATCATCAGCTGTTGATGATGTCATTACCTCATGTTTTGTTTTTATTGCTACAACTTTAAATAAAGTTAGTTGAAAAGCAAATTTAGCAGCCTGGGAAATAACCATAAAAGCTGTTATTTGAGAAATATTCTTCTTTTCAAAAATAAAGGAAGTGAGCAGAGATTTAGACTTTATAAAAGATGTTTGCAGATCCCCAGTAAGGAGATCAATGAAGCCTGTTCAGCACAGTTTTGGTTAGTTTGTTTGTTTTCTTGCCTTCCATCACTGCGGGGGGACATGCTCAGGGTTCTTCTAGGGTTCTGCACAGACTGAACCGACTCAGCGTGCTGCTGTTGTGGAGCCTCTCCTGCACTCGCTGAGGCGGCTGTGTTGGTGTGGCGTTGCAGGTTGCTGTCCAGCGGGAGCCTCAGAAAGCTGCTGGCGGGCTGGAACGATGTGTGCCAGCTGCCAGAGAGGCTGGAGTCCTCTCAGCTGGAAGTTCTGGACCTGCAGCACAACCGGCTGACCGAGCTCCCAAACAACCTCTTCATCAAAGCACAGAGGTGCTCTCCTCCTCGTCCTCCTTTTTTTTGTTTCTTTTTTCTTTCAACGTCTCTGATCGTTTGAAACTTTGCGTCGCCACAGCTTACGCTACCTGAACGTGTCGGCCAACAAGATGGTGGATCTACCGGCGGCCAGCACATCTGAGGACGCCTTCAGCCGCCTGGAGGAGCTTTACGTGACCAACAACAGCCTGACGGACAAATGCGTCGCCCTGCTCTCCGGACACGGGCTCCTCAAGGTGCTCCACCTCGCCTACAACCAGCTGCAGACCTTCACCGCCAGGTGACCTTGAGACCTCCGGCCATATTTACAAAACAGCAGCGTTCTCCTTGGTGACGCCGAATGTGCGATGACGTTTCCACCGACAGCAAACTGGCTCGACTGGAGCTGCTGGAGGAGCTGGACGTGAGCGGCAACCGGCTGAGGTCCGTGCCCACCACCATCCTCAGCTGTCAGCGTCTGCACACGCTGTCTGCCCATTCCAACTGCATCAACACCTTCCCCGAGGTCCTGCAGCTGCCTGAGATCAAGGTTCGTCACACGACCGCACCCCCATGAGACCCACTCCTCTGAAATCTGTGTTTTAGGGTTTTTTAAAATGTTCTTGAGGCAGTTTTTTGACAAATATTTCAGACAAGGAAGCTTAAATTTGCCTCTTTGAGTTTTTCTTTCTGCAAATGGTCGTGAATCAGGAGCAGAAAAGAAAAAACGCATGGTACGCTGGGCGGGTCACAAGCTCCCTGCTCCGCTCCATTCTGATGCATGGGGATAAATCCCTAAATGAAACAATAATAACTACAATTCCTGGACAGTAGAAGTATCTCACAGGGTCCAAGTCTTGTCATTTGAATAACGCACTTAAAAAAACTCGCTTATCCTGATTGCTATACCTGTTCATAAAATATTAGTATTTTTCTGGGATTTATTCCATTTTTTGGGGTTAAAAATTGTCATAAAGGAAGCAAAGATACCTGTAAGTGTAGTGTTGCTGTGAGTTTCAGGTACTTCTGTCGTTATCAGTGTGTGGATCTGAGCTGCAACGAGCTGACCGACGTGACGCTGCCCGAGACGCTCCCCCCGAAACTGCTGGAGCTCGACCTCACAGGAAATCCTCGACTCAACCTGGACCACAAGAGCCTGGAGCTCCTGAAGTACGGAGAGCCAACACAAACATCTCTGTGGAAAGTCTCCAACACCCCGGCCGCCTGCCTAATCCGACTTTTTTGTTTTCTTTTTCCTTTCTGCAGCAATATCCGCTGTTTTAGGGTGGATCCGTCTCCTTCAGCTCAGTGTGCGAGCGAGAGCCACGGCGCCCCCGCAGTCTGGAGCCACGGCTACACCGAAGCTTCTGGAGTCCGAAACAAGTGAGGCTTTTTGCCTTGATGGAGTAAATCCTGGAGGGTTGGGTGCTGTTGATCTGCAGACGCAGCTGCATGCTCTGCAGACGCAGCTGCGTCTGCAGAGCATGCAGCTGCGCCTGCAGAGCACACAGTTAAATCTGCAGAGCGTGTAGCTGTGTCTGCAGAGCCCACAGTTAAATCTGCATAGCATGCAGCTGCGTCTGCAGAGCATGCAGCTGCGTCTGCAGAGCCCGCAGCCTCACTCCTGTCTCCGATTTGACGCTTTCCATTCAGGCTGTGTGTGGCAGCTCTGGCTCAGGACAGCTTCTGCGGCATCCGCGAAGCTCTTTACGGAGTTTTCGACGGCGACCGCAACGCCGAGGTGCCTCACCTGCTGCAGTGCACCATGGGAGATGTGTTGGCAGAGGAGCTTCACAGAGGCCAGAGGCAGGAGGACTACATGAGCAACACTTTCCTCACTATGCAAAGGTAAACCTGCAGCTCCTCCTGGCTTCCGACTCAAAACGCTTCTGTCGCTGCAGCACGTCTGCTTCCCCCCCCTCCATGCAGGAAACTGGGCACCGCGGGCCAGAGAATGGGTGGGGCGGCGGCTTTATGTCACATCAGACACGACCCCACGGCTCCCGGCGAGCACGGCGGCGGCTGCTTCACTCTGAAGGCGGCCAACGTGGGCAGGTGCAGGGCAGTGCTGTGCCGAGATGGCAGAGCCGTGGAGCTTTCCAACGTCCACACCGTCAGAGAGGAGGAGGAGTACCGGAGAGTCCGGCAGCATAACGCCATCATCACAGAGGTACGTCACCAGGAAGTGGTGAGGAACTGCAGACGCAGCCTAGACATAATGCCCTGGAATTTTAAAATAAAACGCTAGACTTCCTGTGGTAAATCAGAAAACTGCCCAGCGTAGCCTCACTAGCTTGGAGTTGTGTTAACATTTGAACACTTTCCCTTCCGATGGAGACATAGAACTGAATAACTTGAAGCTTTTACAATTTTTTTTTACCAGATTTAGCATTATGAAATTACCGTTGTATTCTTTTTTTTACCTTAAACAGTGATGGTTGTGAATTTGAAGCTTCGTAAATAGTTAGTTTATTAATTATTGAGTTATTATTATTTTTTTCTTGCACAGGATAACAAAGTCAGCGGTGTGACCGACTCCACCAGGATTCTGGGTTACTCCTTCCTCTGCCCCTCTGTGACGCCCCGCCCCCACGTCTCCACGGTGACGCTCACACCCCAGGACGAGTTCTTCCTCTTGGGCACTCGGGGCTTGTGGGAGCTGCTGTCCCCCGCTGAGGCGATCGAGGCGGTGCGAAACGTCCCAGACGCTCTGGCTGCCGCCAAGAAGCTGGTGACGCTCGCCCAGAGCTACGGCTGCTCCGACAGCCTCTGCGCGGTGGTCGTGCAGCTCAGCATCACCGAGGACTGCTGCTGCTTTTGCGAGCCGCCGCCCCCACCCCCCAGCCCGGGTGCTCCCCCCGCCGCGCTGGCTTACTCCTCGTCCAGCGTGGACGCCGGGATCTCGCTGCCGCCGACCTCCTCTGGGACGGTGAGCGAGCTGAGCAGCGAGTTCAGCACGTCTGAGATGAGCAGCGAGGTGGGGTCTACGGCGTCGTCTGAGGAGCCCCCACCCCAGCCCGAATCGCAGATGGCCCCCCTGAACCCCGCGGGGCGCGTCGCAGTAAGGAGACCGGCACACGGGGGCGGGGGCTTTCACAGACAGTTTTCTGGCGCGCTGTCTGACAACGGGCTGGACAGCGAGGACGAGGAGCCCATCGCCGGCGTGTTCTCCAACGGCAGCCGCGTGGAGGTGGAGGCCGACGTCCACTGCCTGCTGCGCCACGACTGCACCCACATCCACGTGTCCGGCGCCAACGAGCCGCCCTCGTCACTCTCCGCCCTCACCCCTTCCCCGGCACCCCCCTCCTCTCCCTGCCTCGGGGGAGACTCTCGCCAGGGGACTCTGGGTCGCCGGGGTCGAGCTAACGGCTCCGTCGCCTGTCAGGGCAGAAACCAGGACCTCATCGAGGAGGCAGCCGACGCCCCTGTCAGGAAGCAGGGGGGCTACTTCAACGCCCCCGCTCAGCCGGACCCCGACGACCAGCTCATCATCCCCCCGGAGCTGGAGGAGGAGGTCCGGCAGATCATCCAGCAGCAGCAGCAGCAGCAGCAGCAGCAGCAGCAGCAGCAGCAGGAGCAGACACACAACCAGCAGGCGCACAGCTTCCAGAAAGATTACTACGTCACGCCGCTCTGACTGCTGTTTGGGCGAGGGAGGGCTCCGCCCACCATCCCAACAGGACCACAGACTGTTTTGTTAATCTCTTTATTTTCTACTATTAACCCAAAAGCCCCCGAAACGCGATGCAATTTTTCTAACCGTCTGTTGAGACCTTCCCCGATGATTTTTACCATCTCTAAAATCAGAAGAAGCACTTTGGCCGCTTTGTTAGACGTTAGTCCTGCGATGAAACGGTACCACTCGGTGTCCACGTTCGATTCTCCACGGCTGACGGCCTTACTGTTGTTGGAGTTAGTAACTGTTTAACTAACTCCTAGGAGTTTAATACTTTAAAGTGACCTAGTCACTGAGGCGTACTAATATTCTCTGAGAGAAAAGATGATTTCTGATTATTTCTGAACACTGACGGTCCAGGTTTGGGTTCTCTGGGTCCAGAGTGGTGCTGCAGTGGTGGGTAGATGTGGATCTTACCAGCTTAACGAATGTTCTCAGAACAGTGTTACACACTTGTTGACAAAAGCAAACTGCACAACAGAGCTACTTTTGCTATAAAATAAAGTTTTCACATAAGTTCATGTGAACTTCTCCCTTTTTTTTGTCTATGTCCTTCATGTAAGAAAAGTTAAGTTTTGGGGTTTTTTTTTTACTATTTTTTTGGTAAAATGAAAATAATTTTTGACAGAATTAGTGTCTGTCTGTTTTGCCTTTCGGAAGTTCTACAAAAATCTATGGAGATATGGGACATGAACGTCAGAAGAACACACCTCAGATCTTTCCATCATGATCAGGCTACTTTGTTCTCTGAAATAGAGAGACTGCTGCCCCCTGCTGGCTGCATATAATATGATCAAACTAAGATTTTCCAAGCGATTCAAATTATTTTCTACCTTTGTCACACCTTTTTAGGATACTTTAACTAACTTCAGTTATTTAAATGTATTTCTATAATTTTTTATATATTTAGCTTTGAGAATTTCTTCCCAAGTAAAATATAACAGATAACTGGCCACTTTCCTGTTGAAATGCTCGTTAATGCACATTTGTAATCAGCCGATCACATGACTGCAACTCGATGCATTTAGGCATGTTTTTTTGGTCCAAAAAAGAGAAAATATCCAGTGAGCTGCAGTTTTCTGGGCAGAAATGTCTTGTTGATGTCAGAGGAGAATGGCCAGACTTCCAGCTGATAGAAAGGTAACAGAAACTCAAATAATCACTGGTTACAACTGAGATCTGCAGAAGAGAATCTCTGAACGCAAAACCCGTCCAACCTTGAGGCAGATGGACTACAGCAGCAGAAGACCACACCAGGTACCACTCCTGTAAGCTAAGAACAGGAAACTGAGGCTACAAAAGGATCACCAAAACGGGAGAATAGAAGACTGGAACAACGATGTCTGGTCTGATGAGTCTCTATTTCTGCTGCAACATTCAGACGGTAGGGTCAGAATTTGGCATCAGCAACATGAAAGCCTTTTTTTTTTTTTTTGAGAATGTTCAATTAACAGCAATAATCCAAACTTTTTTTATTATCAGAAAATGTAACTTATTTATTTTACAGTAAAAAAGTCAAATTGGAAACATTTCATTTGAGCTGATAAGTCTCTAAAGTGAAGTTAGAAAAAAACACAACAGACTTTTTGTGGCTTTTCTGATCAGAAACTCTAAGAAAACTTTTCAGATGTCTGCTAGAATAAACATAAACTGCTGAGACAATTCATGATTTCAATTAGAGGTCAGTTTCTCTCTGACATCATATCCATGCTGCTTCTATGGAACTCTGTAAACGTCTGATCTGTGCGTCCACATGCGAGGACGTCACACTTTGGCCTAATTTACCACAGTAGCTCATTCTGCCTAACTGGAGCCCGTGACGACATGTTTAGATGGTTAAATGATAATATATTGGCTCAAATCTTAAGAGGTACAATCAGTTGATGGGAGTGTCTTGTGTCCTTGCTGTGGACTCAAAGAGCCTTCTGTCACACGTGGGTGGTGCCAGCCCTCAGTTTTGACCTTATTGGTTCCTCTGTTTCTTTGCCTCTTCGTCTCTGTCCTGAATGAAGCGAGTCACTCTTCTGTCAGTCTGGAAGGTAAAAACGGCGCCGGCGGTGTACACGATGGCTGTGATCAGACCAAACAGAGCAGCCGCTGCATCTGCTCCGCTCACGTCACAGTTCATCCAGGTGTAGCCATTTCTGGAATAAATTCTCTCGCGCTGCTTACACTCATCCGAGGAGTTGACTTGTATCACAAAATGAAGGTAGACGCTCACAGCTATCACATAGAGGACCGCCCCCACCACCTGGAACACAAACGCTGCCTTCATCCAATTCTGTGACATCTGCAGGGGGGGTTTGCTCCCGAAGACCACAAACACCAGCGAAACGAGCCCGAAGATCAGGCTAAAGATCACGCCTCCGTACATGCCTGGCAGCTTCTTCTGGCTGAACTGCGTGTCCATATCTCGCACCAGTTCTAGATCAGTTCCCTGCAGGTTCAGGCTGGTGTCAACAATCCCAAACTGAGCTGAGACCACGCAGACCAGGACCAGGATGTTGGTCAGGATGGCAAAGATCAGCACAATACCTTTAAAAAAAGAAAACATTTGGTTCCCATTTAGAGCCAAAGAAGAAACTATATTGTGCTTCTTTGAACCACCATTTTGATTCTTCCAGACTCTAGATGTTGTTCAATGTTTTTAAGGATCGTTCTTCACTTCCTCATATTCTGAACCGGTCAGACCAGTTCTGGTGAAGCAAAGAACAAATGAACTAAAGTTTCTCTTTGACACTGAACCTTCCACTGACGGTGAAGATGCCTACCTCTCCTGGTCAAAATGTCCATACATTTGTACAGGATCCGCAAAATCCTGAATTTTAAGGAATGATGGGATCTAGGTGGTCTGGAAAAAAAGATAAAAAGCACATTATTCCTTAGACTTCTAAAGCTGCCCAATGTATCTTACTAAAGCCTCAGTCACATGCATTCGTACACGGGTTGACCCGTATGGGTGCTTTGGATTGTTCAGGTCCGTAGAGGGTCCCAGAGAGGAGCAGCTATATCTTAAAAGGACCACAGGTGTGTCTTACTGTCCCTCTAGGGGCGTCATAAAAGTGGAGCGTACCATCGCAGTGGTGGTAATGTCATGAACTATTTGTAGGACTATTGTAAGCTGCCCGCTCTAGCACCGTACAAGTCACACTGTCATACGGTGCCCCTTACACCGCACTCGCGTCATTAGTGAGGTGTGAGTACCGGCCCCTAACGGAACCCACGGAAATTCTGCCTGTAAGACGGCAAAGGATGTGCACACAAATTCTGCTGCTAGCTCTGATTGTCTTAACTTCCTCATCTCTAAGCGTCAGGCAGAGAACACTCATCTCACGTGAACCTACAGGTCCCTTACGCAGTCTGCAGGATTTGTGGGGGTGCTGAAAAAATGAAAAATCAGTACGACACGTCTGCGTCTCACCTACTTATCCTTACATTTCGTATAAGTGTTTGCCACAAATTGTCACTCACAGGAAGACATGTTCGTAAACACTTTTGCCTCAGAGTCTCACCAAGCGATCTGCAACCTGGATGTTTCCTGCGTCCACCTACGTGTCCTGTAGAGGTTTGTGTATTTATTGCCTGCAGACACCCTGAGCAGTTAGGACCAAGACTTTGTATCCACATCCCAACTACTAGAGAATTTTTTATTTTTTTAACTTTGCTTATTTAAGGCATTTGCTATGGGTGACGTAACACCTCAATTCGTCCACTGATTTACAGTTTTTTCATGACTGAACTGCAGTTCTGGTCCAAACAAACCTGTTGTTCTCTGTTGGAGACTTCTGATCCTCATTTAAGGGGGTTGTCTCCTCCTGCCTCCCTCCATCAGCGCCCTGGTTGTCCTGATTTGAACCGGTCTGTTGACTCATACCTGCTAAATGAAACTGAAACAAAAACTGGTTTGAGCACAGAGATCATGAAACACTTAAAGAAATGTAGATTACCAAAAAATCCTTTCGCTGTTGTTTTTAAAAACACAAAAGTGTGTGAATGTACAGAAATAATTTGTTTGTTTTTCAACAATAAATTATCTTTAGAAAACTTTAACCAGTAGATATTTTAGTTATGAAAACATGCTCTAATCAGTCACTGAAGTAGGCTGTAGTCTAAAGCATACTGTTCACTGTACTGTTTTCAAAAATTATATAATTTCACTTTTGTTGTCAAAAGTCAAACTAACCTTAAGGTCGATGAAAATAGTCCAGAGTCCATTAAAACGTCCTCTCTCATCGATTAAGCTGCTGCTCTGTCTGTCTCTACTCCTGAAGAGCTCCACCCACCTCACCTGGCAGAGGAGGCGGACGACAGAGCTGCAGGTGAGCAGGTCATGCCGCCTCAGCTGGAGCGTCACTGAACAGACGCAGAGCAGCTTCTCTTGGCTGATGTGAATCCGCCGCAGCAAATAAGCCTCTCTTTTCAGGAGGTGTTGGCCTTTCAACACAAATACACAGTGGCAAACGCAGTTGTCCAACAATTCAGATGTTTTCATAGGCATCTAAAAAGTGAAGTCATAACTATTTGCTAAAGAAATGCACGTTATTTCCTCCTAAAAAATATATTCTTAAAATTTCTAAATGAGCCAATTTTTTTTAACCCACTCACTTCCTAGTGGGAACAAATGCGGGTCTGTCTTTTCTTTAATTAGTCAGGTTTTACTACTGAAGACGAATTGACAAAAATGCCAACAAAATTTGTGTTCTTGGTGGTTTTAACATGTTCTTGTGGCTTTTTTAAATGATGGAGGACATATATAAAGAAAATTATGCTATAAATAGCATTTCTGAGTATTTCTTTGTTCAAATTGTTTTGAAACAGGAGCAGATAAAAAATGCAGTTTAAAGAAGCTTTTAGCTGTGACAGGAACATCTGCAAGCTACAAACTCACTGCTCTGCCCCATTCTGATGCATCCAGGTGTAGACAAACAGATTCATATACGTCTTTGTTTTTCTCCTCTGAGCCGGAATCTGGATTTAAACTGTATAACTGTTTAAAAGTGTTCGGCTCCCAGGGGGGGCCCCCAGGCATTCGCACACCCTTGCCTAATGGTTAGTCTGTCCCAGCAACAACATGTCTGAAAGCATGTTGTTCATGGTCCTCCCTTATTCAAGCTCTCCGAGGAAAAATGTCTCCTGGTTTTTTCTTTGTCTGTATAAAAGAAGCTGAAATCTATTTAGAGCATGGGGGATCAGAGGATCTGTTCTCCAGTAGTTTGAATCCTATTTATCCCATAGGTACCAGTTTTTTTTCATGTAAATGCACAGTCCTCTCACTGCACTCGAGTTAGCTATGGAGTCCCACAGGGTTCAGTTTTAGGACCTATCCTCTTCATGCTCTACATGCTGCCCTTAAGAAACTTAGGAAACACAGCATTAATTGTCACTGTTATGCGGATGATACGCAGTTGTATTTATCCATGAAACCTGACCAGAATGACAATATAGAGAAACGTAATGCCTGCATCAGAGACATCAAGACCTTGGAGGACAATTAATTACCTCCTCCTGAACCCAGAAAAAACTGAGGTCATCAAACTAGGTTCTAAAAACCTCAGAGATGCTCTGTCTGCTCAGATAGTCTCCCTGGATGGTGTAAGTATAGCCCCCAATTTCTCAGTTAGAAACCTTGGGGTTTTAATTGACCAGGATTTATCATTTAAGGCTCACATATCTCAGGCGTGTAGAACTGCCTTTTTTCACCCGCACAATATAGCTAAGTTTAGAGAATATTCAACTTAATATTAACATGTTTGAATTAAATAACTATTAGTTGTTGGTAGGCTGCTAGAAGTTTGAAGCTGGGGAAAGTATGGTGCTCTGGGGTTCTGTCCTCTATCCTCATCTACTTCTCCTCTCCTCTATTCTTGATCATTTATTTATCATTTAGTTTTCCATGACTCCGTTTGGTGCAGTGCGATATATCTATTGATCATCCCCCCCCCCCTTCCTTCCCCCAAACTCCATCTGGATGAAGCCCATCTGCTGGACCATTTAAACATGTAGTTGTAGAGTTAAATAAGCTCATTTTTCTCTGAGGTCTGGGACATCGCCTGTCTGTCCCAGCAGAGGATCCCTCCTTTCTAAGGACATCCCCGAGGTCTCTTCTTTTTTTTTTGTACTAAAATCATGTTTTTTTAGGAGTTTTTCCTTACCCAGAAGGAGGGTCTGAGGGCAGAGATGCCCAGTTTAGTTCAATCTGTTTAGTTTAGTTTAGCAATCAGCTATTGTGTTTCATGACTGATTTTTATGTTTCGTACAATTACTGAAGCCTATGGAGACAACTGTGTTGTAATATTGGGACATATAAATAAAACTGAATTGAATTGAATTGAATTATTCATGTAAATATTACCAGAGTCAACAAAATGCATTGTTCTAAAATCAAGTTGACTGTGTGTCTTTAAAAAGGTGTGTCTTGTTAAAAAACATTACATTGTAGCAAAAATACTACATTGTAAAAGGGAAAGTGGAAGAAAATCCCAAAATGACTAACCCTTCCACCTGTCTCCAGCTGATGGTGGTTAAACCAGTCAGCTTTAGGGGCATTTCCACACAGGACCATGCAGGGTCAGGTTTGTTTGAATGTTTTACTTTTGTTGTGAAAATGATGTTCTGAAACATTGAAATGGGACAAACATGCAAGACTCCTCACGTTTGTGTATTTATAAAGAAGTCAAATAATAAATTATATATTTTTTTACATTATTTAAAAAGTTTAAATAGAAAATAAAAAAAAAGTTATATAAGTATTTATTCAATGCTGGCCTGATTTATAAAGGGTGAAACGCTTTCTAAAGCTGCCTGATATTAAATCCTAACAGCTGGTCGTGTCACTCAACAGTCCCAACCGGACACCTTTGGCATGCTTGATGCTGGAACACTTTCTCCTAAGTGCATCTAACTTTCTTTCTATAAGAACCATTAAAAATATATAAATATAAAAAACTTTTCGGATGCTATGAAAGAGGAATTTGATACTTGTAATTTGTTTTTTACCCCTGTTTATTAAACAAATTAGTTTTAAGATGAAACGGAAATATAGTCAAGACATTGAGGTTAAAAATAAGTATTTTTATTTTCAATGATCATTTTTTCCTTCAAACTTTGCTTTGATCAAAGCAGCAATTCCAGCATTGCAGACCTAGAAGCCCCTCCCACAAGTTGGATTGACTGGATGGGCACTTTTATCCTATCATGTGGTCAAGCTGCTCCCAACAGCTCAGTGGGGTTTAGTTCTGGTACCATCGTCTTCTCTAAATGCTTCCTGCACCATTTGGAGACGTGCTTTGGGTCAACGTCTTGTTGTGGATGAAATTGGCTCCAATCGGGCGCTGTCCACAGGGTGTGGCATCAAGTTTCTAAATGGAGAGATAGCCTTCGCTTTTGAAAATCCTCCTTACCCCTGAACAAATCTCACTCCCTCACTGTCCGGCACCAAAGCAACCCCAAACCATCATATTACCCCCACCGTGCTTGACAAAAGGCCTAAGGCACTGTTCCAGCGTGTTTTCAGATGCTTTGTGTGACACACCTCAAACCTCAACATGTCCATCCATAACACTTTTTTCCAAGCTTCCTCTGTCCGACGTCTGTGTTCTTTTATCCATGTTCATCTCTTTCTTTTGTCAGCCAGTCTCCAATACAGTTTTTTCTTTGCCACTCTGCCCAGAAGGCCGGCATCCTGAAGTCGCCTCCTCACTAGAGATGTTGACACTGTTGTTCTGCAGGTACTATGTGATGAAGCTTCCAGCTGAGGACCTGCGAGGCGTCTATTCCTCAGACTGAAAACATTAATGCGCTCATCTTCTTGCTCAGTTGTGCAGCAGGGCCTCACACTTTTTTCTCTTCTCTGGTTACAGCCAGCTTCTGCTGTTCCACACACCTAACGTTGAAGGAAATCTTCCATGGAATAGTCTTTATTACTAAGAACAACAATAGACTGTTGCGTTTCACATGAAAATTCTTTTTGTCTGGCCGTTCTGTGCATTTAATCGACCCCAAAGATGTGATAGAAGTTTTATAGCTTCTCTAACCAGCTAAACTGTTAGCTTTGCTAACAGGATTGCAGAAAGGTTTTCTAATCATTTGTTAGCCTTCTGGCACAATGAGTATGGACGTTTTTCTGTTAATGAGCCATTAGAAAACTGGAGTGACAGTTGATGGAAATGGGTCATATGCAAATAATGCACTAAAAACCAGACATTTTGCTCGAAATTATTTTTGTAATAATTTACCAGAATAATAATTAAGAGAGTGTCCTGTTAAGTTTAAAATGTATGTTTATTGAAAAAAATTGTGCTTTCTTTTAAAAATATGAACATTTCTAAGTGACCCATAACTTTTGAATAGTACAGTAGTGCATGTAAAAACAAAACTTTTTTTTCTCCAATATTTCAAGAGATTTACATAAATGTGAAGATTTATAGAGCCATATATCAAAAATGTATATCCAACAGAGGACACCAAGTTCCTTCTGCTAAAAAATAAGAAATAATTTTCTCTTTCAGATACTTTAGCACTTAGCCTTGAGAAATGGTCATTTAAGCTTTGTTCCTCATTTTAGTATTTTTCTACTCATTTACCATTTAGATCTAAATATTCCTCATTTTTGCGCTAACTTAGCATTCAGCCCTTATTTGCGCTGCTCCGTTAAACAGGTGATTTTATTATTGCAGTCTAGTTGGCTAATCTAGAATTTAGCTTCTGTAAGCATTGCTGAGTTTATTTGGCTCATTTTGGCATATAAATGTGATTTGGATTTCAAATGTATTACAATTGTTTTGGCGTTAGCATAGTTATGAATACTTTAGGCATTCATGGTGTCAAGTGTTACCGTACATTTTTCAACAAGTCCAACTTTTTTCTGCTAGAAAATGCAGATCACCCGTTTACAGTCAGAATCACCAAACAATAAACATTTAATCTGAGCTGATATATCATCTAAAGTCAAGTAAAACAACGAAAATATGTACATGCAAACAAAAACCATTTCATTCATAAAAACAGACCTGATGATCTTTTTGTGGCGTTGCTGTACAGAAACTTTTCAGAGGCGTTTAGAGAGACTCGTTAGAATTATTCATGTTTTGTTCAGATTTGACATCATTTTCATGCTGCTTCTGAGGAACTCCACAGTCTCTTAACTTCTGATCTGTGTTAAATCTGCAGATGGGAGTGTCCTGAGTCCTCGCTTTGGACTAAAAGAGCGCCATAAAAAGCAGTTTTTGACTCGTCTCACACGTGGGTGGTGCCGTCCCTCAGCGGTGAGTGTGGGCGCCCTCTCTGTTTCTCCTCCTCTCTCCTCTTTCTGTCCCGGAGGAAGCGAGACACTCTTCTGATGGTCTGGAAGGTAAAAACGGCGCCGACGGTGTAAAGGATGGCTGTGATCAGAGCAAACAGAGCCACGGCGGCATCCGCCCCGCCCACGTTGCAGTTCATCCAGGTGTAGCCATTTCGGGAATAAAGCCTCTCGCGCTGCTTACACACATCCGTGGAGTTGACTTGTATCACAAAATGGAGGTAGAGGCCCACAGCTATCACATAGAGGACCGCCCCCACTGCCTGGAACCCAAACGATCCCTTCAGTAACTTCTGTGACATCAGATGGGGCGGTTTGTTCCCCGCAACCACAAACAGCAGCGAAACCACCCCAAAGGTCAGGCTATAGGCCACGCCTCCGTAGACGCCTGGCGCCCTCATCTGGCTGAACTGCATATCCAGATTTCGCACCTGCTCCAGCTCGGTGCCCTGCAGGTTGAAGTTGGTGTTGATGTCAAAAGTGCTAAACCCGCCCATTGAGGACATGCCGGACATGACCATCTGAGCTGAGACCACGCAGATCAGAACCAGGGCGTTGGTCAGGACGGCACAGATCAGCACGACCCCTTTAATAAGAAGAAAGAGCAAATGCAACTTATTTCTTAAAACTAAATGACAAAGTTTAAGAATAAAAACATAAAGAACACATTTAGAACCAAACCTGTGCTTCTTTCTAAACCATCACTGGGATTTTTTCAGGATGTTTTTTCATGTGTTCAAGTCTTGTTCTCCACTTCCTCATTTTAAGCTCAGACTTACAGAAGAACTGAACCGGTCCATCCAGTTTTGGTGGAGCAAAGAATGAATGAATTCTGAGAACTAGAGTTCTCTCTCTAACACTGAAGCTTTCATCTTTCCCTCTCGCTGAAGCTGCTTACCTCTCCTGGAACAAATGTTTGTGCATTTGGAGGAACTCCGAAACGATTCCCGGATACTCCTGGGACGGGAGTGGGAGTCTGATGGGTAATACGGTGGCCGAGATGACCTGGAACAACAAAGAAAAATCATGGGAAAATTATTTTTAGTCCAACCATGGTCTGAGGTGTCTCCAGCATAGATATAAAAAAGTTCCACCGTTTTGATTTTAGGTTAACAGGAAAAAACATAAAATAAAATAAACAAAAAAAATTCACTCAAAATTAAGACGGGTCCAGACAGTTCTGTTAGCTTCATTTTATGATGCATGGAATATGTATGTATTTTGCAAAGTTCAGTACCTCCTCACAGGCAGAAGGAAGTGTTTTTTTTACAGAACCTTTAATTCTGAGAATCCATCAAGTTTAACAAGAAGGTTTTGCAGCATTAAAAGTTAAACTATAAATGTAGATCTAAAAAAAATGTTAACATGTTTGTCAGCATTACAGCAATATAACATACAATTTAAAAAAAAAAAAAAAAAAGACAAATAACTAATTTTTAGACTCTTTATACTCCCCAGTGTATCTCACTTATGTTGGAAAAAATAAGTGTTTTTCATTTAAAACATTAAATGAAAGAAAGCATTTAATAAACCAAAGATTTGTAAAACAACAAATCCATGTGTGAACACACACTAATGCAGTGTTGGGTACCTCCTGGAGATTCACCAGGGTTATATGTACGTTCTCTCTGAGAACCATTTCTGCATATCTCACAACAAAAGGTGTCCCACAGGGCTCTGTCTTTATACCCCAATATCTCAGCTTCATTTCAGGGATATCTCATCTGTTGTGCAAATGAGAGACAACTATATACGTTGCTCAACCCTAGTAAGACTTAAGGAGCCCAAAAAATAATGTAGTAAAAAAAAAAAAAATTTAATCTGGAGACATAATAGTTAAACTGCATGACTGAAATACTAATCTGTGGTCATGAAATAGTTAAGTCATTTAAACAAAATGTTACGTTGTGACCACAAAATACCGACAATGATATCCATATCTTCCCCAGCTGGGTAAATAAATCGAGTGCACATTTTGCTGGTAAAGCAATCTGGCTCTTAATACGCTCTTTAATTTTCAATTCTATTTCATTTATATAGCCCAGTATCACAACACAGTTGTCTCAACAGGATTCACACTAATAACTACAAAAACAGAGAATCAGTCATGAAATATGAACAACAGCTAATTGCTAAATTAAACAAGACAGCCCATAGACCCTCTTTCTTCTTCTATGGTTCAGCCTAAAGCAAAACTCAATCATTGTGTCTCTGTCCATCATGTCGCATTACTCTACATCGTTTTTCTTACACAACAGACCAAGTAAATCCATATGAATCATGTTAGAATTATTTTGTGGCCAAGAGTTCAATATTTTGTTAGCATATTTATCCGTTTCTTTGCTAAAATGTATTTAATTTTTGTACCATATCAACTGACGGGCTTCACTGATACAAATACAGATACAAAAACTGCTTTTATTTCAACTGTAAGTAAAACCTTCTGGTGCTGAAGATCCAATGGTGGGAGCACACTCCTACAGAGGGGCAAAAAAGTATTTAGTCTGCCACCAGTTGGGCAAGTTCTTGTTATCTGTATTAATGGCACCTGGTTGAACTGCTATCTATATAAAAGACACCTGTCCACAACCTCAACCAGTCCCACTCTAAACTCCACTATGACCAAGACCAAAGAGCTGTCTAAGGACACCAGAAACAAAACTGTTGACCTGCACCAGGCTGGAAAACTGAATCTACAGTAGGTAAGCAGCTTGGTGTGAAAAAAATCAACTGCGGGAGCAATTATTAGGAAATTGAAGACATTCAAGACCACTGATGATCTCCCTCCATCTGGGGCTCCCTGCAAGATCTCACCCCGTGTGGTCAAACTGATCACAAGAACGGTGAACAAAAATCCCAGAACCACATGGGAGAACCTAGTGAAAGACCTGCAGAGAGCTGGGACCAAAGTAACAAAAACTACCATCAGTAGCACACGACGCCGTCAGGAACTCAAACCCTGCAGTACCAGACGTGTCCCCCCTGCTAAAGCCAGTACATGTGCTGGCCTGTCCAAAGTTTACAAGAGAACATTTGGATGATCAAGAAGAGGATTGGGAGAATCTCCTATGGTCAGATATAACCAAAATAGAACTATTTGGTAGAACTCTACCCGTCATGTTTGGAGGAGAAAGAATGCTGAATTGCATTCAAAGACCACGATCCCTACTGAAGAGCACGGGCGTGGAAGCATCATGCTTTGGGCTGCTTTTCAGCAAAGGAACCAGGACGACCAAGTAGCCGTGTAAAGGAAAGAATAAATGGGACCTTGTAACATCAGATTTTAAGTGAAAACCTCCTTCCATCGGCAGGGGCATTAAACATTAAATGTGGCTGGGTCTTTCAGCATGACAACGATCCCAAACACACTGAACTTAAAAGACAAAAAAACATCTGCATTTAATAGACAAAAAGCAGGAGCCTTTACTCCAAATATGAATTAAATGAAACTTCACAATAATAATGCAGAATATTTAGAAACTGGCTATCTAATGTAATGAGGATACTGCTAATAAAGTAGCTCAAACTGTGGACCTTTTTTTTTTTTTTTTAAATTACATTTAGAAATTACCAGTTTAATTTTTTTGCATGAATCTGTCGCACTTTAAAAGTCTAAAGCTGAAGATCGCAGTATTAGGTTAAGAGAAAATCGAAATCCCATTTTAATGGTTCCTTCACCATCTACGTACAAATACATTTCAAAGCAGCTGCGTTATTTTGCAGAGGATAAAGATAAGCTTTGCACTCGTAGGTGAAACTTTAAACTGATAAAAAATAAACCAGACACCCCCGTAGCCCCATACAGGGTGGTCCGTAAAAATATTGTCTGACATTAAAAGATAGATTTTTTTTTTTTTTTTAGATTCCTAGTGGTCTTTTGATTACGATTATGCCACTTTTAAACAAACAAACAAAAAAACCTGTGTCGTCTTTTAGGACATAGTGGCTGTTGGTGGGACTGTTGGCTTGGAAGTAAGCCCGAACTCATTTCCCATCATGCCTTTGTTTACACTCTTACAATTCCTGGATCTATGTGTCTAAATTGGATGCAGAATGGATGCAAAGCAGAGCGGAGCATGAAGCTCGTCTCCTGCTAATTGTAGTTACTACATCAAAACTACAAGCCTTGTCCAGCTTTTTCCAATGCACTTTTCATCTTTACTTACTTTATATTCCATTATGAAAAAAAAAAATGTTACAAGAACATGTTTAAACCCCGATTTTCATTGGAGTGGGTCTTTAAAAGTGTCGCATTTCTCGACTTTTAACTTGTATGGACGTAAGAAAGCTGTAACTGTCACTTTCTCAACGGAGCTGCAGTTCGGGGGCAAACAAACCTGCTGTTGTTCTGCGATGAAGCCTCCCCCCGGTCTCGGTCCATTCTGTCTCGGTCCCGGTAATCCCGGTTGGAACGGGACGGATGACTCATACCTGCTAACCGAAACTGGCACAGAAACTGTTTTGAGCACCGAAACCTGAGGGCAAAAAAAGTTGAAACAAAAAGCTAAGTTAAGGGAACTATTTTCTGTTGTTTTTAAAAACAGAAAAGTGTACAAACTAAGGCGTCAAAAACCGTTGACGTAAAATGTTCCCTTTGACGTCACTTACGTTTTCACGGAGGAAACGTACAAAATACATGAAATGTTGGCTTTTTGATAATTAGCGTGATAACAAACGATAGAAAAAGTTAGCTGAATGATTAAAAATTCACTAAGCGGTCCCGAAGCAGGTGGAAGTTTAACAATAAAAACAACGTTTCTCGAAGCGTGCCTCTCGTTTTAGAACAAAATAATCTCATTTCGCTTTTGTTGTCAAAGACAAACTAACCTTAAGGTCAATGAAAATTGTCCAAAGTCCGACTCCAGCGTTCTTTATTCCCAACAATTTAGACTGAAGTTATATGTTTGGGCTCCTGAGCAGCTCCACCCACCACACCTGGCGGAAGGGACGGAAGACAGAGCTGCAGGTGAGCAGGCCCCGCGGCCACCGCTGGAGCGTTACGTCACTGACGCAGAGCAGCTTCTCACAGCTGGTGTCAATCCGCCGCGTTGTCTCTCGAGAGCAAAGCTTCTGTTTTCAGGGAGAGTTGGCCTTTCGGTGAAAACATGTCTGAAAGCATGTTGTTTATGTCCTTCCTTTGTATAAGAGGGAGAAAGCCTCCTGCTTTCTGGCCTGTTAACCATTTCAATGCTAAAATCTACATCGAAGTGTCCATATTTACAGTTTGTATGACACAAATGTACTGAGCCCGTGTCATGAAATTAAAAAAATAAAATATATCTCGTTCCCACAGATTAATAACTCGTTCCCACAGATTAATAACTCGTTCGCACGAAATACTATTCCGTTCCCACAAGATACTATTCCGTTCCCACAAGATACTATTTCGTTCCCACGAAATGATTAACTCGTGCGAACGCAATAATTAATCCGTTCGAACGCAATAATTAATCACGTCAAGTCAATCACACGGATATGCTCTCAGTCCGTTCGGCCGCAAAAGCCGCTTTCAGCGGTAACATCAGTCTCTTTGTGACCCACATTCGTTCAAGAAAGGAAAAAGAAAAACAAGAAGGATCAATTTATTACTGTCTCAATGAATATAAGAAAAATTTCACAAGATTTGATAGCTACGCTGCTTTGCCATACGATAGCTTCTGCTAGGCTACTACTACTAGCTTAGCTCCCCGCGGAGCTCCTTGCTTGTCATGCCGGCATTCGGGCAACTGGCTGGTCGGTAGACAGCCAGCCAGCTGATATTGTAGTTTAGGGTCGAATAGGAATAATAATATTCAAGACTTGTCTTTTATTAACATACTCTTTAGCAGTCAGTCGCTTCACATTCGAAGGCTATTAGGCTACATGCTAACTAACTAGCCGATCGGTTATCCTGTTATTTACGTCATAGATTTACAGCAGATACCTTCACATTTCTGTCTGTGTGTGTGTCTCATTACATTGCATTGAGGACATGGAGGATGTTTAGAGATCAGATTTATTTATTTTAAAAAGCACAAAAGCATCCATCGGACTTAGCTTTTAGCTACTAGCATTACAAACAAGGCTGCATGCATCCGGCATTCCCAGCATGCATTTCGGCCAATCACCGTGTCCCTGTAACTGAAGTGTAACAACAAGACCAATGATTTGCTGATCAAAAGCACGTGGGTAAACGTGATGCATCATGGGGTATATTGTTCGCAGCCATGTTTGTGATGCTAAAAGCTAAGTCCGGTAGGGGAAGCATTCAGGCTTATCTTATGATATGTTTCTGATTTTTATCGAGACAATAATAGATCGATCATTCCTGCTTTTATTTTTACGCCCAGTGAATGCTCACAGAGAAACGGAAGTAGCTGCAGAAAGCGGCTTTTGCAGCGAGATGACGGAGAGCGTACCAGAGGATGATCATCATGTGAATACCGATGGATGCTTTTGTGCTTTTTAAAATAAATAAATCTGATCTCGTCTTGGGGTATCGGTCAGCCATATTTGTTGTGCTTGGAGCTAAGAGGTAAGTGCGTTTGGCGAAGCAGTCAGCTTAATAGGATATTTTTTCAGATTGTCATTGAGAAAATAATAGATCGACCATTCTTGCTTTTATTTTTACCCCTATTGAATGCTCACAGGGACACGGTCGTAGCGGCAGGAAGCGGCTTTTGCAGCTAGATGACGGAGGGCGTACCAGAGGATCATGATGATGATGTGAATACGATGGAATGGATGCTTTTGTGCTTTTTAAAATAAATAAATCTGATCTCTAAACATCCTCGGTGTCTTCAATGCACTGTAATGAGACACACACAGACAGAAATGTGAAGGTATCTGCTGTAACTCTATGACATAGATAACAGGATAAACGATCAGCTAGTTAGTTAGCATGTAGCCTCATAGCCTTCGAATGTGAAGCGACTGACTGCCAAAGAGTATGTTAATAAAATACAAGTACTGAATATTATTATTCCTATTTAACCTTAAACTACAATATCAGCTGGCTGGCTGTCTACCGACCAGCCAGTTGCCCGAATGCCGGCATGACAAGCAAGGAGCTCCGCGGGGAGCTAAGCTAGTAGTAGTAGCCTAGCAGAAGCTATCGTATGGCAAAGCAGCGTAGCTATCAAATCTTGTGAAATTTTTCTTATATTCATTGAGACAGTAATAAATTGATCCTTCTTGTTTTTCTTTTTCCTTTCTTGAACGAATGTGGGTCACAAAGAGACGGATGTTACCGCTGAAAGCGGCTTTTGCGGCCGGACGGACTGAGAGCATATCCGTGTGATTGACTTATGACGTGATTAATTATTGCGTTGAACGGATTAATTATTGCGTTCGCACGAGTTAATCATTTCGTGGGAACGAAATAGTATTTCGAGGGAACGAAATAGTATCTTGTGGGAACGGAATAGTATCTTGTGGGAACGGAATAGTATTTCGTGCGAACGAGTTATTAATCTGTGGGAACGAGTTATTAATCTGTGGGAACGAGATATATTTTATTTTTTTAATGTCATGACACGGGCTCCGTACAAATGACCCTGACATTGATATTAAAAGCAAAAAACCTCTTGGGAAAACGTATTTTTGAGTCAATATTAGTATCAATATTGACAAAGATTTAAAAACACGATTAATACAAGCTTATTTAAAGCATTGCAAAAATAACAAACGCAATCATTTTATGCAACACAAATTTTAGCTTCAATAATAATTGTTTAAAATGCGTTTTTGGATTCTTTCATCTGTAATAGCTTTCTAATCTGCTGTCCTCTTTTGCCCCCCTTCCACAGTCTTCTGATTTAAAGAGGATTAAAAAAATAAAAGAAAATTCCACGTTTGACTTCATCCTTAATTCGAATAAATCTGCTGCAGCAGGAGAATCCTATTTGGCACAAGCTGTGTTTTATTTTGAAAGGAATGTGTACGTACTGCTTTCAAGACAAAAAGTTACATTTTATAAATGTTTAATGGCCTCAAAAACATAAATAAAGTGTATTTTTCTAAACTTTGCAGGGTTTTGGTCATTAAGAAACTGGATCTCTTTAAGTATTGCAGAGCCCTGGTCTAGCAGAATTAGGTAGAGTCGGCTTTGTGTCACACATTTTAAAGATTAAGTTTTAAAGTATTTGATGAGAAAACAATAGACTTTCTTTATTGATATCTGTCAAAGCCTTACTCTTGGAAAAAAAAAGCTTTTACAGTTGTTGCTTCACTAGTATGGGACAACACAAGTAGCAAGGGAACAAAAAAACAGCAAGAGAGTAAAACAATGTCAAGAAAAGGAACAAAAAAAAGTGTAACAAACAACATAAAAGGTTTAAGCTTTAGCTGTGAATCCTGCTTTTATACCACACTTGAACCAGAAACCACGCTGAAGACTGAAGCAAAAAAAAAAAACAAAAAAACAAAAAAAAACTGGATTATGGCTTCAGAATATTGTTGTACAATTCTTTTGGAATTCAAAGTTTTAAAATATGGAGAAACAAAACCAAGTTTCATCAACAACTTCTGCTTTGTGGAGCATGTCAGCTGCTGCTGTTGATCCAAAGTCGTCCACTAGAAGGCTTTGGAACTCTTGGGGCCAGTTGTTCAAAGGTAAACTGATCGGATTTTGGTGATCGGATTGGATCAAATCTTGAAAATGGGTTGTTCAAAAGGGAAAGAAGGAATCTGAAATCAGATTAGATCACAGAATCCAATCCTAGTTCTAATCTGGATCAAACCTTCAGTTTGTGTTGTTCAAAAGTTGTCAGTAGGATTTGGATAACTTTGATCCAAAAAAACTGGATTATCCTGATCCCAACAGGGGGTAGGATTTAAAGGTGGATTCCAGGAGGGAAATGTAGAAAAACTTTAAAATTGGTCAAATAATGCATTTGTTTCATTTAGTGTTTATACTTTTATTTATATTTTGCACTTGACTTGTGTAACCATTGTAACAGTGATAAAGTAGATACAGTAGACATAGGCTACCAGTTAAGATATTCAGTAAAGTAAAAACAACCAAAGCAGAACTGCAGATCCGCCTCCTAAAAGCAGAGCTTGGAAATGCTGGTCTCTCCTCCTCAGATTAAAAAACTCCCTGAACATTCTTTATTTTGTTAACTATTGGACATTTAGCCATTTTATCTAAGATGTTTTCAAAATATCCTCAATGTATTTGTCAATGTATATTTGTTTTTTTATTTTTTGTGACTCAGATAAGGGGTCATAAAAGAAATTATGAATGGAAGTGGATGTTTGTTATTTTTGTGTTTTGTCTCAGAATAAAAAATTCTTACAGTGACCCCATGTTGGCTCTTCCACCTGTTCTTTACATAGCTGGTAGCCCGTGTGTGATATGTTGTCCCATTTAGAGCACAGGTAATCTGGATTTGGTAATCTTGAAAACTGTGTATCTGGATCAGGGTGATCCAGTCCAATGTTGCTTTGAAAAACCGGTATAAAAGTAAGACGGATTGCCTGATCCTGCATAGGAAAAAATGTGATTTCCAAATCCGGATCATGTTGATCCAGATTAAACTTTTTGAACAACTGGCCCTTGATGTTTGTCCTGGTTGATTCCCTTTTCCAGCAAGACTTGGTTCCTGCACACACTTCCTGGATTAGCAGCCACAATGTTCCTGTGACTGACCAGCCATAAAACTCATGCATCCTCAGCAGTGATTGACATGTTCATATAGTTTACACCAAGGATCTGCAACCTTTAATACTAAAAGAGCCATTAGGGTCTCTTTGTCACTGATTACAACCTAGGAGCCACAAAGTCTTAATTCAGTCTATCTAAAATTGTGATTCTGCTTTGCATTTGTATTGATGTTACTTTTCAAATGTATATAAATTCTTTTTGTTTTTGGCATTAATAAAGCTACACTTATACACATGTTTCTAATATATTGTAATGTCAGCAGGGGTGTGAAAATGCAGTTTTTCTTTCTGTTCCAAGAGCATTTAGATATACATTTAGAAATGTAGCTAATCTAAATAAAATCAGTGCTAGCTGAGTACTTTTTTAAATTTAGGGTTACTGTCATTTTATTTTGCTTCAGTCAAAGAGCCACAATGGAAGGGTAAATGTGGCTCAGGTTGCAGATCCCTGGTTTACAAAGTTTTCAAAGTCAAATTACGTTTTTTACTTTACAAATTGATGGACACATGTTTGCATTTTGGTGAGAATACTTCTTTTTATAGCAATACATGCAATTTATTAAATAGCTCGTTCTTCACTTCCTCACATTCTGCTCAGTCTTGGAGAAGAACTGAACTGGTCAGTCCAGTTCTGGTAGACCAGAGAATGAACGAATTCTGAGAAAAAGAGTTGCGCTAACCCTGATCTTTTCCCTGATGGTGATGCTGTCTACCTCTCCTGATACAAATGCCTTTTATTTTAGTGACAATCTGCTGCAACATGTCTTGAAACTCCAGGCTGTGCCCTGGTGGAAAGTCAGGATGGGTTTGAGATGACCTGGGAATGAAGATACCGGTACTCTTCTTCCTCAGGAAGCTTAAGAGGACTGGACTCTCACCTCATCTACTGAGGAACTTCTACAGAGCCACCATAGAGAGTGTCCTCTGTCTGAGTGCTGCGGTGTGGTACGAGAGCTGCACCACTCAAGACTGGAAGGACTTGGCCCAAGAGATTGTGGGAGGACCTCTCCCACAACTTAACTCAATGTACGACAGCCTGGTCAGATGGAAGGCTGGTTGTATAGCGACAGACCCCACCCACCCAGGAACACCAACTGTTTGTACCTATTCCCTCTGGAAAGAGATACAGGAGCATCAGAACTCACACAGACTGAGAAACAGCTTCTTTCCCAGAGCTGTGAAGCCCCCCCCCTCGACCCATTTAGAATTTACCTATTGAATTCTATGACTTTATGATCCTTGTGGTTTTATGTTTTTATTATTATTATATATATATCGTATGATATAAAGCCTATTGAGACGACTATTTATATAATATTGTACTATATAAACAAAATTGAACTATTGAATCTAGTTATTTTTACAGTTTTGCTATTAACTATACATATATTTTTTATTTAGACAAAAAACTGTCCCCTACCATCTCAAATGTCAGAAACCTCTGTTTATTGCTGCTTTAGTAAGAAGCGAAATGAGTTAAAAGCCTTCAGGTTACATCAACTTTATTACGTAATCTAAGAAAATAAATAAATGAATAGATAACAGAGAGATGTTAGAAAATTTCAAAGTGGAGTCTTCTGGAGTTAAGGTTATTTCAATGTATGTTGTCTTGTTTTAAATGTAATAATTTATTTTCTTGTTTTTATAGATGCTGTATTTTGCTACAACACTCTTATATTCAGAATCTGATGGAACAGAAAAACTTCCATACTCTTACCAGGACAAAAAAAGACAGTGATAAAGCTAAGTTTAGCCCCGGTAAATGTCTCTGGTTGAATAAAGGGTAAAAAAAAAAAAAAAAAAAAAAAGAAGTATCGTCAGAGTAATGGGATTTTGTTTTCTCTGTTCCGAACATGTCCAGCAGGGGGCAGCAGCCCCTTCATCCTGGTGGTGCGGTGTAGCACTCAAATTGTTCCGTGTTTTTGCTTGGCGTCTGTAAACATGACTTTAACATCGTCTCCTGGCGTCCTGAACACGCTTGTCAATACGCTGTAGACGCTAGTAAAGCTATCGTCCTTCGTGCCAGATTTTTTTTTTTTTATTTTATCTCTGCGGAAGTCATGCTTCTTCTCCGGACGGCGGTCCTCGGCTGTGGGGCTCCGCGCTGCCGTCCTGCCGGCTGGAGAAGCGCCGCTTCATACGTGCAGGGCCAGAGCCCGGACCCCCGCATCCGAGAGTACTTTTACTACGTGGACCATCAAGGACAAGTACGTTTTTGCTAAACGAGCCCGTGCGTCTTCGTGTAAGTCAGTGATGCTGACCATTCGTCTATATTTGCAGCTCTTCCTCGATGACACTAAAGTCAAAAATTTTGTCACCTGTTTCAAAGGTAAGCAGCTCATTTTCCACATTTTCATCATTCGTTTTGTGTCTGCATTTTTCCTAATTCAAGTTCATCATTTCCTATTGGTTGCCTGGGTTTTTGTTGCAGCCGGATATGTTTCCAATTGGCTAACAGCGTTTTAAGGTCCCGCCCACAGGCTTGTGGTCCCTCCTATTCCCCGCTCCCCTCTTTTTGTTCCGCTCCATTATAAAATTCTCTTTTCAGGAACGTTTGGCTCAGAATTATGGGTACTGTAGTTTAGATGATTTATATATGATACTATAATGTGCTGTCTTTGCAATTTATAACACGTTGTTTATATAATTTTGTCTTATTTATATAATTCTCTTGTTTTATAATTTTAGTCTTGTCTTATTTTGTCATTCTACACTTGTTTTTACTTGTCCAAAAATATTTTTTTCAACTTAAACTTAAAATATGGAATTGATCTTGAAGAGAAAAATTACAATAGAAACAAATAGATAAAATACATTAAAAATACAAAATGCGTGACAAAACGAATAAAAAAAATTATAGAAATATTCAAAATTGATCATGAGAGCTTTTGTTATAAATAATTTGTTTGTTTTTTTTAAAAGGGGGGGGGGGGGGGCTTAGACCATATCTGCATGAGGCCATACTCCTGCTTTTGGTCAATGCTCTGAGGTGTATGAGAGGTCATCGTGGTGAAATATGTTGCCCCTGGTGTCCTTTGACAGCTCTTTGGTCGTGGTCATGGTGGAGAGGTTTAAGGGTCTGGACAGATGTATTTTATACAGATAAACAGGTGACTTTAATACGGCTATCAAATGGATGATAGAAGAAATATATTAATAAAGAAATACTGAGGGACAAAATTCTTGCTTGTTTGTAGGAACTTAATGCTTATTTCTTTTACCTATTTAATTTACATTTCTTAAATACTGACCATTTTATTTTCTTTGATTCTTTTGTGTGTATTTTCACACTAAACAAACAGCATGTTTTTTTCTTCTTTTTGAAAATACTTTTTTTAAATATTTTTTTTACTCTGCAGATTATATATTTATGGCTTAAAAAAAAGTAGTTTTGGCATAAAAGCTTTTCAAAAATACAACTTTTCATGCAAAACATACTGATGGCGTTTCCAAAATTAATACAGATGGACCTTATCCTAAATAATTGATACCATTTAAAACTGCTATTCTTAATTTAATCTCCCTGGTTAGGTTGAATCCTGAGTTCAGAGAGTGCAGATGGGAGTGGTTTCCTCACATCCTCATCAGACGTGTCTCTTCATCACTCGTGACCTGCTGTTTCTCTCCTGTTTAGGGTCTTCCCTTCCCCCCTGCTGACACAGCCTCTGCATCTCTTATTGTTCCAGATAAACAGTTCCTGGTCTTCTTCTTCAGCCGGCTGAGGTCAAACCAGAGCGGGCGTTACGAGAAGGACTTCCCCTTCCTGTCTATGTGCGGCAGGGAGAGGAACTTCCTGCGCTGCGACGACCGGCCCGTGGTTTTCACACACCTGCTGCAAAGCTCTGGAGGCCCGCAGGGACTTGGAGGAGATCAGGAGCTGCTGTCCTTCTGCGGCGGAGCGGAGAAGCTCGCCGTCGCGTTCCGCCCGGAGGCGCTGTATATGCATCCCACCAGCGGGCGGGTCTATCACCCCTGCCTGGAGCGGGTGGGGGGAGTCGGGCTGGTTAGGTCCGCTTTGGCCATCGAACTCAGCCCGTTCTTTGTTTACCCGCCGGAGACCAGCCAGTCTGGACAGCCCTCACACGTTCTGTGGGGAGGAGAGAAGCACACGCTGACCAATGAGCTGGCAGGTTTTTTTCCTGTTGCAGAAGAGGGCAGCGAGGAGCGGCAGCTGGAATGATGTCACTTCACGGAGTAAAAACCAGTTTAACCATCAGTTTCCATCATAGAAAAATAAAACCATAATCCAACTGGGAGTCTTTGAATCCCCATCAGACAAACCTACTTTTACTTTTAGAAGAACTTATAAAATATAAATGATTTATGGATATTTATTTGAAAAAATAAAAGCACCACAGTGTCCTTAAATGTGGAATAAACCTCAGAAATATTTGTTTTCTGATTTATTTGGCCAGTCAAGACAAAGTTCTAACATTTCTGTTAGTGTGCAGATCAAAACTGCACAACTGTCCAAGCAACACTTTTAGTCTTAACCAGATTAATTTCTCAGCAGACCTTTACTCCAAAATAATGGCACAGACACAATTTTATTTTCAATTAAAATACCTAAAGAAAAAAAATATTTTTTGACATAAATGGAATAAAAAAACAAGACTTACAAACTTTAAAGATTTGAAACTTCTATTTCCTCTGTTAGTAGAAGATTCTACAATTATTGACAAGTATATATTTTAGGTTTTCTTTTAAGACTCACTCCGATCATCTTTTGATCTATCATAAAAAACATTTTTAGCTAAAACCTGTCATTTTCTAGGACATTGTTTCTACAGAGCTGCAGTAATTAATCAGAAATTCACATCTTTTATGTTATGTTCAGCAACATTGGAGCTATCCAGACATAGTTTTAAGCCAGATGCCAGCTCAGACAAGGAAATCCAAGACGTCCATTTCTGTAGCAGATTCGACATCACGACTACACTCTTTCAAACAGCATTTTATTTGTCTACTCCTGATTCACAACGATTGGAATTAAGAAATATTCAAGAATTCAATTTTTAGCTTAATTTTCTGTATTCCACAAGAACATGTTAGTGGATCTCTAAACTATAAAAGTGCTCACATCCTTGTAAAAAAAGAAGAAACATGTTAAAAGAGAAAATATAGTCAATATTTTATATCGAAATGTATTTATTTTCCTAAAAAGTGATAATTTTCTGTGCATGTTTTACAGATGTGAATGTGTTGCTTGTGAAAAACATCTCTGAGCATGCGCAGAGTGAATCTAAATATGTATAATATGAATTATGATATAATCTGTTTGAGATATTTAAAAAAAACTTTTTGTAGAGCATTTTATTAGTAAAGGGTCAGATGTCCTTCAGTATAGGTTCAGTACTAGGAGGGGAGGGGTGGGGTGTCGGTAGCCAGCCCGCGTTTTGCGTTTCCAGTGCCTCCAGGAGGGAGCGGGGTTTCGGGGAACTGCAAGTCCCAGACACCTCCGCCGGGTCCTCGTCGCCTCAGTGCAGCCTCCGCGGCGAGAACATGGCAGCGCCGCGCGGCGACACGTGCGGGCTTCTGGAGCGCTCCGTGCGCGCGCGGGTCCCCCCGCTGCTCACCGACCTCTACCAGTTCACCATGGCCTACGCCTACTGGCGGGCCGGCCGCCACCAGGAGCCCGCCGTCTTCGAGCTCTTCTTCAGGGACAACCCGTTCGGCGGCGGCTTCTCGCTGTTCGCCGGCCTGCACGACTGCCTGCTGTTCCTGCGCGGCTTTCGCTTTGCGGCAGACGGTAGGGGAGCATGCGCTTTTCATGCAGAAAAGTCAACGTCGTGTCGGTTCGGTTCGCCCTCACCTCCATTCACGCCGGTTGCGCAAAACGCCTCGCGACCCTCAGAAAACCCCTCGTGCCAAAGTTTGACCTTTAACTTTGAACGGAAGCGCCTTTTCCATGGACCTGGCTGGGTAAAGTTCAGGGGACCCATAAAAATAGAACAGAGCTGGAACAGATTAATGCCATTTTCCAGTCACAGGACAGTTTGAGAGAGTTTAGTCAAATCAAAGCAAGACAACGCAAACTGTGTTTTCTTCAATGACATTCACACTTTGTCACTAATAGTTGCACGCAGGGGCTTTAGATGCTATGCATTCATTTAAATTATGGTAAAAACCCACAACAGCAGTCTTACATTTTAAAAATGTTAGACTGAATTGTAATTTTTTCATATTGAATTAAATATCAAATTGCATGATTAAATTGTCTATAGAGAATTGAAACCCACTTTGCATTCCGAGTGGAAAAAACGTCTACGTTGCTCCAGATGTCGTTCCTGTGGTCTCTGTGATCCCAGCGGGAGTCACAGGCAGACCAGACCGTCACTGCAATCTCTACTGGCCAGGCCACCAGTGTCGGGGTGAACTTGTTCAGCTCTAATGTTTTTGTTGTGTATCGCTGCACACAGATGTGGAGTTCCTGCGCTCCGTCCTGCCGCCAACCACCGACCCCGGCTTCTTCCAGTTCCTCGGGGAACTTGACTGCTCGGGGGTCACGCTGCGCTCAGTCCCAGAGGGCACCGTGGTTTTTGCCAGGGTGAGCTTGCAGCCTAACTGACAGGTTGGGGTGCGGAAGGGTCGGATGGGGTAACAGATCTTCCTGTCTGCAGGTTCCTCTGATGGAGGTGGAGGGACCGCTGGCTGTGGTTCAGCTGCTAGAGACCAGCCTGCTGTGTCTGACGAACTACGCCAGGTAAAAAGTAGTTCCTTAAAGACCCTTTTTTGTTGTGTTAACATGTTCTTGTAGCATTTTTCTCATGATGGGGGACATTTGCAAAGAAAATCCAACTTAAAATAGCATTTTTGAGTATATCTTTATTCAAATCATTGTGAATTGGGAACTGACAAAAAAAATGCAGTTGGAAAAAGGTTATAGTTGTGATGTCACAAATACAAGTTCCCTACTCCGCTCCATTCTGATGCATCCACTTGCAGATGAACAGATCAACAGTTTTTCATTCTGGTGAAAACAGCAGCTACACAACCATTGGCCCTCTATTGGATTAAGAAGCTGTGTAAGGAAGTTGGAGTTGGAGTCATGCTTCTGGTTTTCCAACAGTTATGGATGTATAAAATACTGTTTTTGCTTCATGCATGCATCCAAATCAAGCCTTGTGGCCTCGTGTCCTCATTGGTTTTCAGCCTGGTGTGCAGCAACGCCGCCCGCTTCCGCTTGGCAGCAGGATCAGGAAGGCAGCTGCTGGAAATGGGGCTCCGCAGGGCGCAGGGACCAGACGGAGGACTCACCGCCTCCAGATACTCACACATCGGAGGTAAACCTTGTGTGGTCAGCCGAAGCTGCTGGCCGCCGTTCTCTGTACGTCCAGATGTTGTTGTTTTTTTTTTTACATACTAGGATCTTTTGTAGGGTTTGATCTCACCAGCAATGTGCAGGCGGGCTTCCTGTTTGGGATTCCCGTCGCGGGGACCATGGCGCACTCGTACGTCACCTCTTTCACCTCGTTGGAGGAGGTGTGGCCACAGGTGAGTAGTGTGTCTCCGCTAGAACTCAACAGCTTGGCTGGAGGGGAGAGGCAGACATGCAGACCGTTAAGTCATTTTTACAAGCAGTTTATTGCATTTTCAGTGGAGACGACTGGTCAAATCTGCTAGGATTTAGAGGAGTTCTTTGTTAAAAAAAAAAGATCCAACTATAATGTCTGAATAATTGTAATAAAAGATTCTAGACCTTAAATACACGTTTTAACTATAGCATTTCATCAAGTTGGGTATGTATAAAAATAAGTTTCTTCTAAGAAATCCCATCAAACTTTCAAAATAAACTACAAGATTTGTCAGTTGAATTTAAAAGCTTGTCAAATAGACATGTAAACTCAGTCATACTCCTTTAACACACCAATCGAGCCATTTACAACACATTTTAAGTTCTTCTATTTGTTTTATTTGCAAACATTTAAATAAATTTTTTTTCCTGTGTGTCTGAGGAGCTGTGATTATCGGTTCAAACTTGTTTGTTTTTGTCCAAAAACAGAAAGCGGGTGCCTCCTTCCCCTCGCATCAATACACTAAAATGCTCTTGAGCTTAATTCAATGTACTTTATTTTATTTGGAAACAGCATAATAAATGTCCAAATCTTGTGTCTTTACTACACGTAAATGGAACTTGTTTTCTTGACAAAAGGTTAAAACTTTGAAAAGACTTGATAATCAGCTTTTCCTTTTCTGATCCCTTAAGCTCTGAGAAGAATTTGTTTGCATTCCACCTTAAAATAACTTCACTTGTTAGTCGATTATAAATAATGCAAATTAAACTGCAATGAGTCCGTTGGCCTGAATTTGCATTCTCATCGACTTGTAATAACACCGTTTAAATCCAGGGGGCAGGGTGGATTGTTTTGCTGTAGGTGGAGCTGTTGAAGCATTGCTAAATTAATATATGCTTGTTGGAATTTTTGAACAAAATGTGCTGAGTCATGCTAACAGTTTAAGCAGTTTGCATGTTGTGTCTGTCCTCTGTCTTCTGTAATTTCAAAACAAAATCCTGTCGTTTCATGTAACAATGTCTAACTAAAAGGTGTAGCCAAAGCTAGCAAATGTCCTTAGCTGTTGAAAACATTCAAAACAAAGCAAAAACATATTAAATGATGCGTTCAAATGTGGCTTGTGCACCTGTGTTGTGGTTGTCTTAGTGTCTGTTTGTTAATGACGCCTTCTGTGTCCTTTCAGACTCTGGTTGCGGCAAACAGTGACTTAGCTCCCATCGACGTCATTTCTCTAACTAAAGGCTACCTCAGACGGGTGTGTGAGCTCCAGGGGGCGGAGCCTGGGAAGATTCGTGAGGGCGAGTTGGCAGCGTTCTTGTCTTATGCCATCGCTTACCCTTGTAACTTCCTGCCTGTGATTGACAGCTACAGTGTCAGCTGGTAACTCTTCACTCTTCATCACATTCTCCAAAAATGAAAAACAGATTTGTCATTTTTTTTGGGAACATCTTTGTGTGATCGGAAGGGACTTTTGCATGTTTGCCCTAAAAGAACACAGGAGGATGTTTTCCGGAAGGAGGATGAGTTGTGTTTTTGTTTTGTGTGACCTCAGCAGCGGCCTGCTGAACTTCTGCGCTGTGGCCCTGTCTCTATGTGAACTGGGCTACAAACCCCTGGGAGTTCGTCTGGACAGCGGCGACCTCTGCAGGCAGTCCCTTGAAGTGCGCCGTGTCTTCCGGCTCTGCAGCAAACAGTGAGTGTGCTGCGCGAGCGCAACCGGATCGTCGTCTGCTTGGTCTGACTCCTCCTCATCTGCAGCTTCTCCATCGCTGACTTTGACTCTCTAATCATCGTGGGGACCAACAACATCTCTGAGAAAAGCATAGCAGAGCTCAACAGTAAGGTAAAGGCAGTGAAATCCTTCGCAGATGCATTTGGTTTTTGTTCCCGAGTGTCAACGTTCTCGTTTCAGGAGAATGAGATCAGCGTGGTGGGCGTTGGAACACATCTGGTCACCTGCACTGAGCAACCCTCCCTCGGCTGCGTCTACAAGGTAAACATGCTGAACAGATGCTCTGTAGTCACTCTTACCCTGTCGGGATGACATTTCTGTGGATTTTGTGCTCCAGCTGGTGGAGGTGGGAGGACGGCCGACGATGAAGATCAGCGAGGACCCAGAGAAAAGCACCATTCCTGGAAGAAAAGCCGTGTACCGGTTGATGGATGCTGAAGGTAAGTGTTTCCTTTGTAACCAGCTAGCATTTCTGAACTTTTCTCATTCCCACAAATGCAAAAATGACCTATTTTTAAAGCAAAATGGCAAATGCTCAAGGTAGGAATTCAGTCCAAACCTGACTGGTCCAATGTAACGATGAGTTTTCTGCAAATAGAAGTTGTATAAAAATGTGAAGAAGAAGAAGAACTGTTTTTTGTGTTTTTAACATGTTCTTGAAGCACAAGCTTCCTGCTCCGCTCCAGTGTCATGCATCCACGTGCAGTTTTTCTTCAGCAGTCCCGTCCACAACTCAAAGACAAATTTCTAATGAACCACTGCAGCTCTGCAGAAACTATGTCCAAGGAAACGTCACAGGGTTTTTGGATTTTGGCTAAAAACAGCATATTGATAATTGAACCCCTGGGACTTATTTTGCAATAGATCAAAAAATGATCAGAGTGGGACTTTAAGTATAAGAGCACTTGAGAATTCACAAACATGTATTGATGTGAAAGAGCTTAATTTCTGCAACTCTCTGAAGAACCACTGCAGGAACTGTTTCCTTTACAGCAGAATCAAGAAGACCAACCTTTCATCTACGTATAAAAACCTGCAGCATCCCCTGGTTGACAAACGTATTTTTCAGAGTAGAAGCCATGTTTTTTTTTGCATAGTTTGGTCAGGGGAGTAACTTATACTCAGGTGCAACGTATTTTTTATTTTGTTTTTAATAAATAATAACAACCTTTAGAGGGTGCTGTAGGTGTATATCAGTATTTGCTACTGACAGCAATGCAGAAGAAGAAGCGCCGCTCAGTCTTACGCCAGGCTTGGTGGAATTGTTCCAAAGCGACACAGAAGATGAAGAATTGAACAGATTTAGTGATTTGAAGCGATATAAAGAGTTTAGTTGACTTGGTAGCATGTTCCTTATGATATGATTATCTTAATGATTGTTTATATCGTGTGCAAATGTACTCGATTCCTCCTGTGTTTCATGAAGCAAAATACGGTTACTAGGGCTGGGTTGATAAAATCGATTAATCAATCTGAAGCTTAAGGAATCAATAATTGATCCATAAATGTTGAGATTGATTTTTTATACCTTTCCTTTTCTGGTGACCTAATGCATAACAGCAGTAAACCCAAAGTCTGGTAGTTTGATGCTAATGGATAATGATATTTCCCATAGGACGGCTAATGTTTACGCTTGGTTGACCTAAACATACGCTATATTGCTGACTAAATGAACAGCTTTATATACTCAGAGGCATACATTTTCCAAACTCTTTTAAGGAAACATTTTTTTTACAGTAACAATTTGTGGACTAAATGTGTAAATGGTGTAAATGCAAAATCGAATCGAGTGGATAGAATGGAAACTGAATTGAATTGAAACGATTCTGGAAATTATTAGTGATAGCCAGCCTTAATGGTTACCGTAGTGAAGCGTGCACATATTCAGTCTATTCTGTTAGTATGATCTGTTCTCTGTCCCACATTCTGTTAAATACATTTCTCCCCAAAGTGCAACTTAGATACAATTTTGTTTTCTAGACCAATTCTTTCTTGTTTTTGGCTACTGCGACTTCTACTCCAGAGCGACTAATAGAGCGACTTATACCTTATAATATGGTAAATGAAATCTACAAAAAAAAAAAGTGGAGGTCCAACTGAGTATTTAGGAACAGATTAGGACAGAAAAGCTGCTGGAAACATCAAAACTCTTTAAAAAAAGAGAAAAGGAAAGGGATTTACTAGGGGGAAGTGGTAGTTTAAAGCAGTAAGAATAAAAACAAAGCATCCTGAGTTTTATTCTGGCTTCCTCTGCAGGGCATCCTTTTCTGGACCTGCTCAGTTTGGAGGCGGAGCCTCCTCCAGAGGCGGGGCAGCAGTTTAAGTACTTCCCTCTGGGTTGCAGCGACTCGCCCGCCTCTGTCACTCCAGCTCAGGTTTCCTGTCTGCGGCAGGAAGTGTTCCTCAAAGGACAGGTGAACACAAAGTGTCCACTTACTTCTCTTTGGGATCTAATTGAATGTCTGACAGAAGCTCTCTTGTCCTCGATAAGAGTTTGTGTTTCCTCTATTTCTTTATTTTTTAGGTCACACAGCCTCTTTGCAGCGCAGCAAAAATCAGAGCCAAAGTGCAGAGCTCCCTGCAGACGCTGCACCCTCGACACAAGAGGCTGCAGGAGCCGGACTCCTACACAGTGAGTCCAGTCACGCCTGTAATACTGATACCACACTGTCCCACACTTCAAGCTGGCTGTCTCTGTTTTTCCACCAGGTGGCGCTGTCAGAGAGGCTCCACAGCTTGGTTTTGGAGCTCCAAAAGAGCTGCAGCAACGACAGCAGCTTTCTTTTAGCCAACTGAAAACTTTTTACTCTGTAGCGTCATTCTTGTTTCCAAAGTGCCTCAAAGAAAGAAAAAATGTTTTTCTCTAGTCAAACAACAGTCAGTTATGATCCTTTTGAGTCCAGATGGAGACGAATAAAAACATCCCGTTTTATATCCAAAAGTCTTAATAATGAATGAACTGGAGTTTCTGAGTCCTCATTTCATGAAATGACACAAAATGCTCTTTAAAAAGATAAGCATAATGTGAGAAAAAGGTTTTATCCCACAATTCCTTTCAGCTTTCAGAGGGGCGTTTGTTTCCATGTGAGAATAGGTGGCAGGGGAGGAGCTTCTGACAGACTCAGGGGTTTTTTAAACATTAAGGTTTTAAGATTTTATTTATTGCTGAATTATTAACAAGCTAATTTATGGAGAGTTAAGCCATGTTTCTTATTCAACTGATAATAAAACTAGGAGACAAATCACAAGAACAATGTTTTTACTTTTTTTGCAACAGAACAAGAATAACACAACATTTTGAACGGAACAGTTTCAAGTTTCAAGCTACACACTGGGCCTGTGATGCGTTTTCCAAAACGCGGGTTCTTGAAGGCACCCCAGGGTGTTCACATAGCAGGAGGAGGGAGGGGCTTCTTCTTTTTCTGCTGTTTACTAGCGGATTGCTTCATTCTAAATCTGTTTTTTGTGGTAAGGCTACAGTCCTGCAGATGGAACAGAGGATTGTGTTTTCTGACAGGTCTGTGGAGCCACATCTGGTCCCATTTAGTAAAGTCATCAACACAATAATACTGGAGATGTATACAGTGTTGTCTGAAGGCTCGGAAACCACGAGTATCCAATTACCGCCTTTGCCCTAGTCCCCTGCGCACAGAGATTTCTTCAGTTTCTTTGAATCCACCGTGGATGATGAGATTTTCAAAGCCTTTAGAGTTTCACAGGTCTGTTATCAGTTAACGCATTAGGAATTATTTTTCTTGCTGAGTCTTTTTTACATTCTTTTTGCTTTTTCCTCCATATGATGCTCTCTTCCCAACCATTCTTTGATCTCCATCAGGCATCAAATTTGAACTGAACTCTTGTACTGCATAAATGTGTTAAACACCATCATTTTTTACCACTTGCTGTGTTGTCTGCAGTGCAGGAAACTTTGTCTCACGTGATTTGAATGTCAACAAACGTTTCCAAATGACAAAAACACAATGTTTCTGGAATCCAGGTCATGTATTAGGCGTTCACATGAAAACACATTCATTAAAATGGGATTTTCTCAGTTTTAATGCAGCCAAGTCTTTAAAAAGCAATTTTTAAGGTCCAACATTTGTCGGCAAGACAAATTTTTAGAGACTAACTGGTGCTTCAGTGCACAAGATAAAAACAAAACACTCCATGTTATCTATTTAAAATATTTTTTAATTTCTTGATATTTTTATGCTGATCTGTCAAACATTGCTGGGCACATGTTTGTATGCTTGAGTTGAAATCCATTTATTGTTTTATGAATGATCCCTAATAGAAGTGAAACGATTCACCTTAGAGGAACTTTTGTCCTTAAATTCAGAGACTAAAAGAAAGAAGAAAAATGTAGAGTTTTTGGTGAGAATTCAATTATTGTAAATATTTAAATGTTCTAAAAAGTCCACCAACATTCTAAAAATGAGGTTACCTCAGAAACATAGGGGGTATTTTTCTAAACGGTGAAATGGGACTTTTGGTGGATTTGGGTCTTTAAGAAACTGTCCCAAATGACTCTTTTAGTGTTAAAGGTTGCAACCCCTGGTTCATTGGGCGGTAACGTGTTTCTGCCTCAAAGATGTTAGGTATATTCTCCAGCAACTCAGTGACTCCAAACAGGATCAAGAGACATTTTTGTCTGTTAAACTTGAAGAGAATTCTAAGGAGCCGATCTATTTCCTCGTATCAACTTGGTGTATATTAAGTCATAACCTTTTTGCAGTGGCGTTTTATCATCTGCTTCTCATTCAAGATGATTTGAATAAACCATGCTATTTTGAGCTCAATCTTCTTTATAAATGCTCTCCATCATCAGAACAACAGCACAAAAACATGATAAAAGCACAAAAAAGTCTTGTTTTTGTGTCTTTTTGGGGGGTGGGGGGTTCATGTAGGATGATCGCCCATGGTACTAGTTAAGCTGTACCGCCTCTGAAACCTTTCATCCACATTCCGTGTTGATGGAATTGTTTGCGTAAAACGACCAAATTAAAAGAGCAACATAATTTGGGGCTCCTCCAAAGATGTTTGGGACTCCAGCAGAACATGATCAGGAGAACACAGCACCAGCGGAGGTCGCTCTCCCCTATTTCTCCTCCTCCTCTCCTCCCCTGCCTTCCTCGCTCTCCCTCCACCTCTCATCCCCCCCCCTCACACTACAGGGAAGGGAGAAAAAAATCAGATCAAGCTTTTCCGGTCTGATAGCCCTAATTTCCTCCCGGACCTCTGGCACAGGAGCTGCGGGGAGGCGCGGGCTCAGCCAGGGAGATCGTGGCCGCGCAGGAGCAGCTGGAGCTCAGACGCACGCCGCCGCTCGGAGACTCCGCGCGGCTGCAACACCGCTCGGGCGGATTCTCGCTTCCAGCCACAGCTCCGCTGCGCTCCTTCCGCCGGCCGGAAAGCTGTCTCTGGCCGCGCCGCAGCTCCCACCTCCAGGATTTCTCTGCTGTTATGTAAGTCGGTCGCTCCTCGCGCTGAAGGATCTGTTTTTCTCCGCCTCAGCGGCCGCAGGCTGACGCGCGCCAGTAGGATCCAGCGCCGGCCTGCCGTCCTGAGCGCAAGGATCAGCAGGCAGAGCGCACAGCGTGGAAACCTGCGGCCAGCAGGGATGAGAGCTCAGCCCGGCCGGATTTTACTGCTGCGCTGCCAAAAGCATCTGGAAGGGATAACATTGGGATCGACTCCCCCTCCAGAGGAGCAGCTCAGACGCTCCAGCTGCTCCTATCTGAAGGATGCCTTTTAGTCTGTGTTTGCAAAGCAACCCTTTGCTCCTGGCTGATCTGAGTGCCTAGGTTTAGACTCAGAGGCAGGCGGATGCTCCTCAGTGACACACAAACATCCGCCCCCCCAAAAAAGAACCCTGACAGGCTCCAAGGTCTCCTCCCAAAACACAGACATGCACTGAAGATGTGTGCTGCCAGGTTCAGCGGCTGCCTCAATGGCTGTTTAGAGGAGGCCAGCTGTAGTGCCAATGCTCCGGTCGTGACCTCCAGAATGCTGGACTGGACAGGGGCCGGGCCCCGCATCCTCCACACCCTGGAGATGGGCATGGTCCTGACGGTCTTCTACCAGAAGAAGTCCCAGCGACCTGAGAGGAGAACCTTCCAGATCCGGCAGGACACCAGGCAGATAGTGTGGAGTCGAAACCGTGACAAAATAGAAGGAGAGGGTGAGTATCAAGCAGCTGGGTCTGTTGATTGTCTGATGTATCATAGAGCCGGCTTCCACGCCCTCACTTTGGCTCAAACGCATGGCTGTGTAGTGACAGGAAGACTTTGGCAGACGTAAAACCACAACAAACTACTCAGAATGACCCTAAATGACAACTTGCAGACACAAACGCCCCACAGAGAAGCCCAGACAGAATCCAGATGACAGACGACAGCAAAGCTGCGGAGAAGCATGACCAAGGCAGAGAAAACCACCAAGACTATGTGGGGAAACAATGTTATTTCATTGAAGGTTAAGATTTGTTATCAATTTACATTCATAAAATACAAGCCCTATTTCTAGTTTTTTCTTCCCTCAGTGTAATTTGACATAAAAATGACCTTCCGTCACTCATTGTACCTTTCACATCTCATAATTTGGTCACACTATGTGCAGAAAAACATAAATACACCTCCCTATTTTAGGTTAGCTTTCACATTGCCCTTTTGAGAGTAGAGCCATCCCATGGAGCCATCCCATGGGGAGACAGTATTACCCTAACTGACCGAGACAAAAAAGAAAAGCACCAAAAATCACCAGAACTCAATATATTTTAGTTTTAATTATCTGCACTGGGGGCTGTTTAGAAGATTATTTTCTAATGCTTTGGTCATTGAATGTGGATTCTTGAACTCGCTTTTAGGATATGGCGTTCCCACTAGACTATTGCTACCGGACACTAGTAGCTACAGTTGGAAGAGACTTGGAGCAACATGTCTAAGTGGTGTAAATCTGGTGAATCTGGCTCCGGGCTTTTTCTTTCAAAGCTCTATTCCGATACATGAAAGACTTGGTGTCATTGAATTCCATCTGGGCATTTTCAGTGTTCTTTCAATGGCTGCTGCACGTTTTGTACGTAGACCTGGAAATGGTTGTAGAAATTTGCATAGATATGAATGCGAGAGTTTCTAACGCGCAAGCCCAAAGCGTGAGTGTCCATAGACTTTTCATTGGAAGTGGTTGCTTGAATGTGTGTTGCAGTGTGAACTTAGCTTAAGGTGAGAGCTCTAATCAATGCTCTACTGTGCAGCTCTACAATGCACACATTTTGTTTTTTAAAGGGATTTTATCTGTGGTTTAATGGATGTTTTATTACAAAAAATTGACAATCAAAGGTAAGACTATAACTTCCTTGAAAATTTTCAGTCCAAATATGTTTCCAGAAAAAAAAAAGTTACAAATGTAAAGAGAATGGCATGCAGTCTTCCACACTTTTCCAGTGTTTTCCGTTTGCCTGTGTTCACTCTAAAAGTTGACTTTTTGTTGGTGTCCTCCTTACACCCGAGGCTCTGTCATAGCTTTCTCGCTGGACAGATAGACCACAACCTCCCGACCTTTACATCCTCCTCGTCGACCTTTGCCGGAACTGATCCAAGCTTCCTGTCTGTCTGGTCTCGTGCCAAGGCAGCTACAGGGCTAGGTGGTGATGTTGCACTTAAAACAGCTAGCGGTTGTCGTGCTGAATTTTGCGGCCTGAAGACAGTTTTGTATCTTTTTGTGTGTGTGTTAATGGAAAGGATATGTAAGGCGTTCACAAGTGAGCTTGATAGAGATTCCGTCTTTGTGCCATGTGTCTTTGACTCTACTTTATGTGGCCCACGGTAGGAAAAAAAGACAGACCCTTAGAGGCAGAAATACCTTTACTGTTTTTCTTTTTTAGCTGGGCTGCTATAGGTGGCTCAAATGGAAACATAGAACATGCACAGAAAAAAAAGCCACATCCTAATGAAGCCTATTATCATAGGTGGTCCTGAAGCCTTTTTGTAGAGAAACGTTTTAACTCATTAATGCGATGTTCAATTATTTTGACATAAATCTGAAATCAGTTTCAAATTAAAAGCCCCTTTTTTTGGGACAAGCCTTTTTTATGCGAAGCAATTGCAGAGGTCAGCTGATAGTTGATATTAAAGGTGTATTGAATTTTCCTATAGTGACCACTGGTGGATAGTTTCAGAAGAGATTCATTTCCCATTGACTCCCATGTTGTAAAGTCTAACTTTAAAGGGTTTATACCATGCTTTTCTTAAGCCTTTCAGAGTAAACTATATCCATGTATATGATAATATATACTACCTTTGGCACACTAAAGTACTATTTTTATAAAAAGTTATTTTGCAGCTTATTTTCCTACCCAGAAGTAAGAAAACTGGATCTCTGAGGGACCGCCTGTCGCTCCTTGGGGGTGCCACACATGACATTAAGCCTCGGCAGCGTGTCTGCGTTTCTCTCATTACAAAAAACAACATCCAAACTTTTGCAAAGATGGATGTGCATATTGTGCTTATAAATTAAAGCTGTTTAGCCTGGGGTGGTGCTGGCAGCGCAGACTCTTCCTGGAAGGGGCGGTTCCTCGATTTGTTACGTTATAATGTAAGAACCCACCCATTTTTGTGAATTGGGAGGGGCTGGTGCTCAATTTAATTCAATTTTATTTGTGTAGCCCAAATTCACAACTACAGTCGTCTCAATGGGCTTCATACCTGTAATTGTAAGGAAAAAATACAATCAAAAAGGATCATAAATGCATAGAATTCCATAGGATAATACTAAACTTGAACTAAACTGACTAAACTAAACTGGCATCCCTGCCCTTAGACCCTCCTTCGCAGTAAGGAAAAACTCTTAAAAAAACGGATTCCGGAAAAATTGAAGAAACCTCAGAGGTGTCCACATGAAGGAGGGATCCTCCCCCCAGGACGGACAGGTGATTTATCAGAACTCATAGAGAAGAATTAACTTATCAAACTCTGCAACTACATATTTAAAGTCCAGCAAATGATCTTCATCCAGATGAAGTTGGGGACGGCTGGGGGCGCGAGACGAGCCGGAGACAGGATCCACAGCCAGGTGTAAGAGCAGGAGCAGAGACGAGGTCCACGGCCAGGTTCAGGAGCATGGATGAGCCAACTGTACCTCAGAGAGCATGTCTTTAGAGGAATACTCAGAAATGCTTGAATGGAGCAAAATACCTCTTTGGGGTTGTTTTAATATTTAACTTTAAAATTCACTTTAAAGCTCAAAAAAGTTGATTTTGGCCCTTTAAACCTCAATTCTACTTTGCAGCATTTTCCTGGTAATGAACCACAGAAACCTGTAAAACTTAAGGTGTAAATCATGCGGTATGGGTGATGTTTTGGAGCTAAATATTCTGCAGCATCAATTTTTAATAGATATTTGACTTAAGTTTTTTCCAATTGTAAAGTACTTTACTTATTGTAGATTGATGATGGTCAGCTTGGTTAATAAATTGTTTATCCTGTTAAATTTGTGTTTTTCTTTTTACTCCATTGGCTGTTGTGAGTTCATGCACTGAGACCAAGTTTTCTTTTTTCTAAAGTTCCACCGGCCCTGTCCTGTAGATTTTAAATTCTAACAGCAGCTGCAGGTTTTGTTTTTAAAAGATCCTTTGTGAATTATTTATCTATGAATTAAAACCACATAGCCAGCACCTTTATTAGGTGGTGGTGGTGGTGGTGGGGTGCACACAAGTCGGAGCTAAAACCAGCGCAAACACCATCTCTGCTTAGTCATCTTCCACCGGTGAAAATACAGCTTTCCACACAAACACGCACAGACACACACACACACATGCTTTCATAACCCATAAACGCCCCTCTGCAAACAACCTCCCACCGGACGAAGCCTCCAGCAGATTCCAGGAACTCAGCGGGTCTCTCCTTCACTTTATCTCTCTCAGCTCCATCTCCCCAGGCTCCCTTCCTCCAACACTTATCTCCCCGTTTTCCTCCTCTCACCTCCACTGGTTCACATATCCCCCCGTCTCATTTGAAGATTTCCCCCTTCCTCTTACTTATTTTTCTTATTCTGTTTGTTTTGGAGGTCATTTATTCACTTTCATCATAGTATTTTCTCTCAGTTACCTCAACCCCCCCCCCCCCCCCCCATTCGCCATTTCTCCTAGACTTCCTGCCTTTGTTTCTATTGTTTCTATTACCTGATACATTTTTCTCACTGCTGCTTTAAAATGAAGTCTGTCTGCACACCCAGACTTTGGGATTTTTTTTTCTTAAAGATGAGCTCTTTGCAAACAGTGGAGGTATGAAATCCTGAGGCACAGGAAGTGCCGGTTTATCAGGGAGGGTCTAACTTCCTTTCTCCGATTGGAGGAGTAAAAACAAAAGCTCGACATCTTCTGCAGGAAGCACAGACACCGACCACAAACGAGGCGCCGGCGGCCTTGGATATTTTGAGTGGTTAGCCCGACCGGGGCTAATTTAAAGCACGATTGAGGGTTAACCAGAGCTCATTTGGACAGTTAAATCCTGGACTCAAATGTCAGAGGCATGTCCACGTGTTATTACTTCCTTTTGTGTGTTATCACTAACTTCAAAAATAACAGCTTCAGTTTCAGACCCTAAGCTTTAGTGCATATTTCTGTGTTTAACTACGCTCAGGCAGACAGTTGAGAGTGTCTCAGTTGGGAGGTTTGTAGAGCAATTTTGCGGTAGCTTCATCATTAATCGATTAAAAAAACACAGGAGTTTATTTTTTCACAAACACTTTACTTCTCACTTACATTTTTTCACATAGGTCCTCTGATGCTTCTGTGTAGAATGAATGCCAGTCGTTGGTAGCTTCTTTGTTGTAGCAGGGACTGTTGTAGCTTTCTTGCGATTAGCATGTTAACACTAACATCTGCAGTTTAACCCTTTAATATTGGAGATGTCGTCGATGACATGTAAATAACATGCTCTTTTCGAACGTTTACGGTCTAAAGCAACTTTTCATATTAGCTTTGCACCGATATGCAACACCCCATAGTGGCACAAAGCCGCTTTTCTCTGAGATAGGTTCAGTCAATTGATTGCATAAATGCTTCACTACTGTCCATTATTGCATATCAACGCAAAGCTGCTTTTCTCTGCTTCAGAATTCAATAGAATTATGTTAATTGCGTTATGTCATCATTAGGGGAAAGCTAATACAAGGGGGTGTGGTCTTTTGTTTTGCAAATGTAAGCTGGTTGATACTACTTGATCTTGATTTAAAGTCTCACTCCAATCTTCTTTTAATCTATTGTAAAAGTGTTCCCAGTGCTCTTTTAATTATGATTATACCGTTTTTAGCCAAAATCCAAAATCGTGTTTTTTTCTAGTTCATAGTTTCTGCAGAGCAGCAGTACATTAGAAACTCACCTCTAAGTTGTGGACGGGACTGTTGCTGCAGAGTACGCCTACCACCTTCCCTCCACCCGTGTGTTTACATGCTCTCCCACTAGCCTACAGCCCCTCACACCTCCAACACATCATTAGATGTGCAACAGAAAGGGCGAGCAGTATTGGAGCTATCCAGCCGTACAGTTTTGAGCGAAGGACGTTTTAAGAAAAGCAAAGACGTCCATGGATCTATTTATCTACAAGTAGAAGCATCAGAATGGAGCAGAGCAGGGAGACTTTGGCCCACCCATTGTATTGTCCTCATCATAACTATGGTCTTTTTCAGATGCTTTTTTTTTTGTTTTTATGCTCCTGATTCACGCCGATTTTAATAAAACAAAATACTCAGAAATGCAATTTTAGTTTTCTTTATACATGTCCTCCATCATGAAAAAAATGCTGCTAGAACATTATCCTTTAATTCTGTTTCTTGAGTTTTTCCCCCTATATCTTGATGTGAATGACAGGTGTACTAATCTCAGTGACTTTAGTAAAAGTAAAACATCTTCAGCTACATAAACTTTCATTTTTTCCCATGAAAACATTATATAACAAAATGATGATATTGTAATTGACCCTAAAGTGCTCCCTGGGGATTGGTTTTGAGTTAAATTTGTGCCCTTTGACAAAAAGTGCCCTAATCTTTCCTCCAGCCACAATAGTGTTCTTCGTCCCCATTCAGAGGGCTTAAACAATTGTAAAAAGTTGAACTTTTTCTGCAAGGTTTTGACTGGAATCCCACGGTTCTCTGGTTTCTCTCCTCCTCCTCTCTGGAATTGACTCTGAACTGATGGAGCCATCTGGCTGGGACTGATGTCAGCAGCTGTACCAGGAACAGTTTGCTACAGCAAAACTGTGCTGCAATTATCACTAGCTGCTTTCTGTGCACACTGTTGCCTTCAGGAGCCCTCCGTCATTCCAGCACCCAGGGCAGAGTCTCAAATCTGATTGTTCATATTTATCATAAACCTGATCTACAAGTCATGGAAGGGCACAATCTGAAGACAGTGTACATAGACTATGTTTAGGCTATTTGCGTGTGTTGGTTACTGTGTGTTAGAGGACAGGTGTGTGTAAACCTACCAAAGCAAACAATGGAAAACTGAGCTCTTTTTGATCCTCCTTCCAAAATAAATGACAGGAAATGATAAAGAGAGCGATGGAAAAATACTTTGCAGGTTTCTGCTTGTTATAGCCTTTAATAACTTCAAAGTCCAACATTATTTATGCCTTTAAGGGCAGCTCTTAAGATAGCAATCCCAGAAAATTCCGGAACTGGGCAAATAAAAGGGATCTATTTAAAAAAACAAAACAAATTAATATAAATATAAACTGCAATGCCTTTCATTACCTGGCCACAAAAAGAGATCTGAAATGCTCAATAATAACAGCAAGCAAGTGATTTTAAAACCTAAGTTCTTCTTAAAGCTTTAATTTTATTGCACTTTCAATAGAAGTCACAATACCACGATATGTGGGCGTCCTAAATTTTACCTAACGGCTAAAGATGACTTGTTTGAGATACAAAAGTTTTAAGAAAAATACACAAATTAGTAATAACTTATTTTGGAAAGACAACAAATTTGTATCACATGCTGCTCAGACCTCCAATGAAATGTGAGACAGGGTGACAGGAGAAAAGCAGGAGCATACTTCCTGTCAAAGCCAATTAAAGTTTCCAGTAACATCAGAAAAAAATGCTGCATGTTTGGAACCAGTGTCATTGTGGACTCCAAAAAATGACCAACGGGGAGTTTTGGCTTGGACCTGTATTATTGGTTGATTGATCACTTGTAAATGAAAGTGTGCACATGTTGTAACGCACACAATAGGCATGTGATACAATGTTATATGTTATTAATTAATTAATTAATTAATGAATATGTTATTTCTGTATTTTGAAAAAAAAATCGTAATGTTTCTTTTACAGTTTACATGTTTTACAGACCGCATGTTTTTTACACTTTTGCAGCTGTATTTTTTAATATTTAATATTTATTTATTTATTTTATTTATTTAATAAGAATCTCATTTTTAATAATAATTTTTCATTATAATTTTAGTAATATTTTTAATTATTTAATATGAATGTCATTTGTGATGTCCTTTTTGATGTTATATTAAATAGAATATTTCTGAATGTCATTGCTGCCACAGATAAATGAAATTTCCCCCATTGTGGGATGAATAAAGTCATCTATCTATCTATCTATACCAGTGATATCGATATCAGCGCATGTCATAAAATTCCATCTGGGCACAAACCGCAGTTAATACTTTCTCCTCCATGATCCATTTTCAAACAGCTGGCTCTTCCGTGATTTAAGGACACAACCCATACATCACTTCCAAATCTGAGACCCTGACTGGCCAACGTTCGACCGGGTTAACTTTCAAAGCGCTCTCAATAGCCATGTGTTTTTGCGTGAAACCCAAAAATGGACCTAAAATCAGGCGTAGCGACATGTAAACGTGAGAGTTTTGAACGTAGAAGCCCAAAACGTGTATATATGTACATTTACATAGACTTTTATTGGAAATGGACACTTGAACATGCGTTACAGAAGCTGGTGTGAACGTAGTGTGTCAGTAACGTGTTCTTCTGTGTCCCTGCAATTGAGGTACAACTCCTCATCTACCTTTAGGGTGCATAAATGATCCAATCTGCTCTTTATATTTACTTGTGTTGTCTGCTCATCTTCCCAAACATGAAGAAAGCCACATGACTGCCTCCATCTGCTTCTTCCATGGACGTTTCTAAAAACCCAGCCAAACTTTTTGCTTTTATCCATCTGCCACGTTTGCAAAGGAGGGAAATGTTTTAGTTTAACCAAAGAGCCCCAAACAGACTCTCATAATAACTCCAATCCTGGAATTAAACAGAAGAATATTGTTGAATATATGATGAGGCTCATGCCTCCTTTTGTGAAACGTTCTTTTTATCACCAGTTCAAAGCAGCACTTATCTGGTACGCAGTAATAAATGTGTTCTTAACTAAAGGATGCTAGTTTCCATGTGGAAAATGGACTTCTCTCTTCATCTCAAGCCAGATGTTCTTTATGCCAGCTGCACATGCGGATCAGAACCAGACTAGCCTCACTATCCTTTGTTTCAGAATAATTTACAACTTGATAAGTTGCAGCGTTTTGGCTCACAGTTTGTTCACGCAGTTGCATTACCTGCTACACTGTGTCTGACAGGTGAAGTTTTCATGCCACAAAAAAGGAGGTCTTCTAGACTGCTAGTTCTGTTTGACAGAAGCTACTCTAAGCTGGAAAATGGTGTCCTTGTTTTCAGGAAGAACCCTCAGGTTGTGGGTCTGTCACTGCGTGTCTGGTATGAGAGAGTACGGAGCACACACGGGTGTGTGTTGGTGTGTGCATTTGCAGCAGACATCTGCTGCATCCATAAACTGGGTTTTCTTTGTGGGTGTGTCAACCACTAAAGTGTCAAAGTAGAGTCCAGAGTTTACATTAGGCTCTGCGGTTGCTCACCGGATGCCGTTAAGTCCACTGAGGCAGCTTTCGCTGTCTGAGCTTCTGGATATGAACTGAGCCCCTTGTTACAGAAAGTAACTTAAAATCTAGATCTTAACTAAGAAATCCTGGCTACTTGTTTGCCTCAATTTTTGTTGTAAATGTATCTATGGCAAAAAACAACAACAGGAAAAATCATGTTGGACTTGCCTGTAAAAATAAGACCATGTTGCTGCTCAACAACATCTTTATTTTCAGGCTATAAGTCTGGAGTATAAGTCACACCAGCAAAAAAAAAAAAAGCATAATAAAGTAGACTTTTACTTTTGGGAGGAATTTATTAAACATACATACATAAACATGAACTGAAAGGCAAATCATAATAACGGAACAAATGCTAACAAGTCAACTGAACTCTTTACATCACTAAATCACTAAATCCAATGAATTCTTCATCCTCTGAATCGCTTTGAACAACACCACCAAGCCCGGCAAGACGGAGCTGTTTTTCTTCTTCTTCTTCTGTGATGCTGTAATTCGAAAATACTGATATACACACACCTACAGTGCCCTCTAGTGGTTGTTGCTATTTATTTTTAAGAAAATCACACACAAGTCGCACCTGAGTATAAGTCGCACCCCCAGCCAAGCCAAACTATGGAAAAGAAATGTGACTTGTACTCCAAAAAATATTGTACTCACAGTAGTGGGACACACGAAAAAGTGCTCACAGACTACAATTATTAAGTTTCATTTCCATGATCAATTCTCCAACAGTTGGCATTTCTGTGAATTAAAAGGGATCATCACCTATATGACCCTACCAAATCCAAGTCTCTGATTGGTCAAATTCAACAGGTTTAACTGTTATTGTACAATGTTATTGTTCAATGACTACAGTGTTTTGTGTGTAGAGGCCGAAAGCGATCTTAAAAATGAACGTAGCTACATGTAAACATAAGAGTTTTGAACGCAGAAACGCAAAGCACTCATTTAAACCCGTTTACACAGACTTTTTATTGGAAGTGGTCCCTTGATTGTGCATGACCAAGGACGGGGTGAGTGTAGCAGGTGATGCGGCAGCTATGGCAACCAGCTGAGAATGTGAATGTATATAATCTGTGAATAAACTAAAGGTTGTACTTGGAATTTACTAGATTGCAATTTGTAAGTCACACACTAGTTAAAAAAAAAGATTGTTAGAAGAAAAAGTCATTGTGTAGCACCAGCTTATGGTGCTCTGTCAGATACCGCCATATATTGAACTGTGTTGTCCTTTGTTAACCATCTTCAGAAATTAAGTCATTACACAACCTGATAGGTTTTTACTACATTGTATTCCCACAATCTGCTGGGTTTATGCCTGTGTCTATAAAATGTATCTGCCAACACTGTCTTCAGACCCCCAGAACAAAACTGCTGCAAGTTACAACTGCTGACTTTTTAAGCATTGTTGTGATAAGATACAATAAAGAAAGGGGCTTAAGTAGATTCATCTAAATTTACAAGCCATTAAATCATAGAGTCCTGCTCAAGTCTTCCCGTGGCTTTTTTAAAATACCATTATCAGCTTAATGTAACATTTCACTTTCAACAGCAAAACAGATTCTTGATTTTTTACATTTAGCAATGAATTCCCATACCATTTTTTGTTTGTTTTGCTTTTTCAGAATTTATGTTTAACTTCACAGATATTCAGATATTTCCTCACTTTAAAAGACTCACTCCTTAGTATTTATTTCTCATGTGAAGATCATTACCCAAACAGAGAACAGTGTAGCTGAAGATGTTTAGAGTTTGTTGAGTTCTCCAGCTGCAGGTTTCTGTGTCTGGCAAAAAAAAAAAAAAAAAAAGAACATGCAAAAGTGTGATTTATGGTTTCGCATATTTGTGTTCATGCAACACTATCCTTCCTTCCTACCTCGTCTCCTCTTCCAGTGGACATACGGGAGATTCGAGAGCTGCGGTTGGGGAAGGGCTCCAGAGACTTCGAGCGCTACCCAGAGGAGGCTCGTAAGTTGGACCCCACCCTTTGCTTCATCGTTCTCTACGGTGTGGAGTTTCGCCTGCGGACCCTCAGTGTGGCTGGTCAGTATGTTTTCACTGATACTCTTCAACCAAGCAGCTTTAGCACAACTCATCAAGGCTTTTAAGTGCACCTTATAGTGTCGAAAATATGGTGTTTTAGTTTATGTGGTTTTAGGTAAATTTAGATATGTTTTTCTGATTTTTAGAAAGGGTTTTATAAAACAGACCTATACTTTTCACATAAAAGCATAATATATTTGTATTTTCCAAAAATCATCTCTATAGTTGTATTTTACACAATTGTTTTTGTACATTTTCTTTGGTTCTTTTGTTGTGGTTTGCCAATACTCACACTAGTGTGCTCTGCAAACTAAAACATTTATTTATTCACTCATTTTGCTTTCTTGTAAAACAAAACTGCTGTTTTCATGGCCTAAACACTTTATCTAAGGTTGATGTCATAAATATGTAGTGGTTTAAGTATTTTTCTGTGACTGCAGCTTACAGTGAGGAGGAGGTCAATATGTGGATCACTGGACTCAACTGGATGATGATGGACTCCCAGAGAGCACCGGCACCACAGCAGATTGACAGGTGTGTGTGGTTGGAGGAGCTCAGTTTGGAGTAAGATCCCAGATAGCTTATGGAGATCAGCTTTGCTCCGAAACACAGATTTGAGTTTTTATACGCCCAAGATCTCTGTGAAACTGTCTTTGAGCCAACACAAGGACAATCAGTAAGTCAGTGAAAGCTTCCTGTCCTCCTGACTACCAGAGGAAAAAAAGAATTGGTCCAGTCACATTTTTTTAAGTCCATGAAAACTACAATTCTTAGTTCATCATGTCTATGGAAACCACTCTCACAAATCAGGAGTGAGCTTGTTGGAAATCTAAACCTCTCCAACTTGAAAGCATGCGCAGGAGAATCTGTTAATCAAACGCTTTAAACGTTTGACGTGGGACCACAAACTTTTACTGAGGCATCTGATCGGTCATTTTATAACCTTAATAAGTTGCAATACAGAAAAAAATATCTTGAAAAAAATTAGGATAATCAGGAACATGTAAAACATGTTTAGGACCCCCTGTGGCTGTGAATGAATTGATATTTAAAAGCCTAGACAATCTCGTGTTTTCAGATGCATTCAGAAGGAAACACATCTCATATTAGGAATAAATTGTAGCTGTATTGATGATCACTTCATAAGAGCAGAGAAATGTGTTTGTGTTGAAATGACATGTAAAGAAAAAGAAAAGTTCTGCTCACAACATTTATTACATTACAAGAAACTCAATGGTAACCTATAGATTCTTCATACGGTCCTACCATTGGTGCACATGCCAGGGCCCCAAACACCATAACCATACAACAATAGCATGGCAGCAATGGCAAAGATGAGTGTTTAAATATCCAATACATTTTTGGAAAAACTGTTTACAAACCAAACCAAAGTTCAAGCTTTTCAGTGAAAGGAAATCTTTAAAGTTCTTCTTTTCTTCTCCCTCAGGTGGTTGAGGAAACAGTTTGAAGTCATGGACAGGAGTCACGAGGGCAGGTTAGTGGCACAACACAAACACCAGCAGCTGCAGGTTTTCCAGCCGCTGCTTGATGCTGATTGGTCCGCGACCTCCTCCCCACGTGCACCTTTTGTGTGTCCCACTGCTCCAACCCCCACAATTGCGCCCTGCGTGGAAAGCTTTCCAGAACAAACAGTCTGCCACCACCCGATAAGGAGCAGGAAATGATGCGATGCGCCGGTCAACTTCCTGTCTGCTGTGAAAACGGTAACAGCAACCAGACGGAGTGCTGGGAGGAGGGCTAGCGGAGCTGGAGATTGATTTACCGGAAGATTCTGACCTGGATTCTTCCTCTCCACCTGCTTTTCTCTTTTCATTTTTCTGCTTTGAACACTTACAGGTGTTTTGGTCATCAGAGGGAGTGTCCACGCAGTGATCCTCTGTAGAAAAACACAACATGGAAAGAGAAACAACTCTGATAAAATTATCTTTGGTTAAGTTTTCAATAAAAGGTTCATTTGAAACTTTGGAAACAATTTAGTTTAAACCAGTCTGAGAAAAGCATGGTATAATGAGGGCAGATTCTATTTTATTTAGTCCAGGTTTTGTTTGATGCTTCTGATATCCCTGCATATGCTCCCAAGGGTCACTGGTTGTTCTGGAACAGCAAAAACCTTCAATAACCTACAAAACATTTAACATATGACTATTCAATTTATTCATTCACTTTAATTCCTAGGAGGAACTCATTATTTCTGGAGCTACTGTGCATCAAAATCTGCTTTTTTTTTAAATTGACAGTGTCCACAATTGTTTGGACCTGGACTACAGAGACAGCAGCAAATATATAATTTGGAAAATATAGTTTACTTTTTAAACTTCTTAATCTATATTCACATCACTAAACAGCATGTTTTTAAAAGTTGATATTTAAATGTAATTCTTTAGCTTTCAGTACATGTTCTGTTGTGTCTTCAGCATCACCGTGAAGGAAGTCAAAGCTCTTCTGCCCCAGATCAACTACAGAGTCCCTAATACACGATTTCTCAAAGACAAGTTGCAGGTCTGGTTCTCTAGTTTGCTCATTTTTACATTTTATTTCTTGTTCTCTTCCTTCCACTGTTAATTTCCACTCATCACCACAAAACTTTACTCTAACTCAGGTCTTCTCTATTTTTTCACAGGAGGTGGAGGCTAGAAGTGAACTGTCGTACCCTAACTTTGCACAGCTGTACAGAACTCTGATGTTTGATGCTCAGAGGAGCGTGAGTGTCAAACAAACTTTGAATGCTTATTTAGTTCAGAGACACTTTTTAAGAATCTCTTTGAAAATACACACAAGTATTATTCTATTGCAAGTTAAAGAAAACTTGTAATTTTTGTTGTTTTAGTAAATTTATTGCTCTGGTCTCATATATAACACTATAAACACCGTTAATAGTAAGGTCAAAGTTCAAATTGGCTAATATACGTGTTCTTTGTGTGGTTTATTTGTACTTGGTTTTAACGTGGTTCATTAATGATACATGTGTGGACATTTTTTTCTCACTTTTTTCACGTATATTTACATATGATCAATTTTCATTCCTGCATTATGCACAAAATGTACGTAGCGGTTGTGTGACATGGGCTGAACAAAGAGGCGTTGTTGTTACATTTGTACACAACAGCATCATTTAGGGTGGTTTTTCTTGCAAATTGTAATTGTTGAGGAAAGCTAAAGATGAAAGGTTTTATTGGAGTGAGTTCCCCTTGAACCCTGTGGTAGTTTTCCCCTCTGCACTGGCACCACGCTCACTGTGTTCTCTGCTGTTTGTGCTTCACCTGGCTTCCTCCCACCTGTCCATCACCTGGTTCCTCCCCTTTTTTCCCTCAGATTATTGAGCAGCTGGACCTCTCCTTTCCCTTGCGGTGAGTCCCGCTACCTTCACTTCCATCACCTCCACTTCCTCACAATCCTGTGTCTCTTTCCCTTTAAACCCCTGTCTGGAAGGGTTTGGCCTTCAGAGAAAGTTTCCATGAGTTTTTTTTTACTTGGCTTTGCGTCTAGGAAACCTTTTTTTTATCATGTTACAGGACATTAACCTGAAAAATGACATAATTATAGCTAATGTATCACATCTCCTTTCTCGTTCACCTGTGGGACTGTTCAGGTCTCTACCATGATTTAACATTTTAAAAATTGTTTTCAGAAACGTCGACCGGCCTGAGCTTTGTCAGATCTCCCTTTATGACTTCCAGAAGTTTTTACAGATGGACCAGAAGGTATGGAAGAAAAGTTCCACTCCTGTCAGCAGAAATGCTGGGGGCAAATACCGAGGGCTTTCTTTGTCCTGTCAGGAGTCCTGGGCGTCAGACCTGAGTCGCGTCAGGGAGTTTCTGCTGGGCTACATGAAGGGGGCACCGCAACCTGAACCCACACTGCAACTGGATGAGGTAAGAAGCTGCACTAAAAAAAAAACCAGACAATTAAGTTTGTTCTCATCTTCCAACCTGATCTTTTTGTGTGTCCCCCACCCAGTTCCTGACCTTCTTGTTTTCCAAAGAGAATTCGGTTTGTAACCCACGTCTGTCTCCTGTCAATCCCGATGAGATGAAAAGACCCCTCTCCCAATACTGGATTTCCTCCTCTCACAACACGTAGGTGCAGGGGCATGAAGCTGGGGGGGTCAACTTTCGACTACTATTAAAATAGTAAAAAAAAAAAAAAGGTAAAATAATAATAAGAATAAGATATAAGTAAAGTGAAAACATAATACACAGCAACAGAGCAGCGTCCTCCTGTCGAAAACCTGACTGATAAAAATTACCTTTAAGACGCTGTTTAAAATGGTCAGTGGGGGGGCCTGCTGGACACTCAGTGGTTCCTCAGCTTTGGTGCACAGATTGAAAATGTTTAGGTACCAACATTGCAGGACGAACACCGTATACTAAATGTGTGTTCAAAAGCACACATTCAGCATGTTCTTGAACGCGTCACACATGCCCAGATTGTACGTAGCTTGAGAATGTTACCAGTGTTTCTTAGAAATGGGTTAATATTTTCTGATGTTCCTGTGACTATTTCTTCCTTTCTCTGTTTATGCAGACCTTTGGATTCTGCTATAAACTGTATTTGTTCTAATTCAGTGTTTTTCAACCAGTGTGCCGCCGTGGGAGATGGTCAAGTGTGCTGTGGGAAATTGCCCTCATTCACTGATCTAAAAACATTTCCCATCTCCAGGAAATCAGCTCTTTGTTCATCCAAACAAGCCCTGATAAAACACTGAGTAGTTAAGAATATAAAAAATCCTAAAATTATTTTTTCTTTGTGTTTATTTGATTCTATTAAAGACATTTTGATAAGAATGACGGTACCGCGATTTAGTTGCAACTATAACTGTTAGCGGAAAAATCCCGCCCCTTTAATTGTCTCCACCAATCGTTCTTGAAGGCTTGATCACATGTCATCAGTCTGACCAATCAGAAGTGGTTAAAGTCTTCACTTCCTTGTTTAGATTTAGCTAAAAAATCGCTCAGTTCTAACAAAAATACCAGCTAAAGCTCGTCTTTAGTGGTGTAGCTTTCCACAGAATCCGGTATCAGACCGTGGAACAAGAGAACAAAACCATGAAGCTCAGAGACGCTGGTCTTTCTGCGGTCGCGGATTTTCGTCACTACATCTCCCATGATGCATTGGGTTAAAATGACTGTCTTAGCGCACAATGAGCCTCTCCTCTTAACATCTTTAAACAATGAACACACATCAAACCGTTTTTGAATCTTTTAACTTAACTTTTAATACATCTTTTAGAAAAAAACAACTGCAGCTTCCAGCTTTTTCTGCCACAATTATCACAAAAATGCATGTGAGATTGCAGAGGAGCTGTAGATCAGTACAGACTGAGTTTTTCCTTTTTTTTTTTTTTTTTTGGATGCTGGTGTGCCGCGAGATTTTTGTCAAGGTTAAAGTGTGCCGTGGCTCAAAAAAAGTTGAAAAACACTGTTTTAATTAAGGCATTTAGTCAGAAACACTCAAATGTTGTTTCCTCGGTTTATGAAAGAAGATGAAAGAATAAGTGAAGCTGCCATTTTTCATCTGTTGTGGTTATAAAAAAAATTCCAACAAACTTAAGTTGCAAAAAGTGAAATACTGCCCTCAAAAATAAAGTTTGTGTTTTTTTAAATGAGTTATTTAGGTTTTTGATGTATTTTTTTCTGCTCCCCTGTTTTCAGTTACCTGACAGGTGACCAGTTTTCTAGCGAGTCATCTCTGGAAGCTTACGCCCGCTGTCTGAGGATGGGCTGTCGGTGCATTGAATGTGAGTCAGAGCTGCTTCTCTGCCGCAGTGTTGCTTCTGCAACTTCTCTTTCTGTTGCACATACGTTTGTGATAAAGGATTTACTCTCTTCTCTGTTTTTTACATGTCAGTGGACTGCTGGGATGGCCCGGATGACCTGCCAATCATCTACCACGGCCACACTTTGACCTCCAAGATCAAATTCTTGGATGTGCTGCACACAATTAAGGAGCATGCCTTTGTCACGTCCGAGTGAGTTTATTACCCATAGTTCAGTAGGCAAAGAACGTCTGAATAAAACATCTCCTTTCTTCATACTGAAAGCAGTCTGACAGAATCACTACCGTTACCTGCATTTCTCTCGGCACCTGTGCAGGTATCCTGTGATCTTGTCCATCGAGGACCACTGCAGTGTGGTCCAACAGAGAATCATGGCAACAAACTTCAAGAAAGTCTTTGGAGATCTGCTGCTCACAAAGCCGGTCGACAACAACGCAGATGAGCTCCCGTCTCCATACCAGCTGCGCAGGAAGATTCTCATCAAGGTGCATTCTTCTCTGCTCACAGTCTCCATTCTCAAATCTACAACACAAATCTACAAAAACACACAGAAAAACGCATATATGTGGTTAGTAAGACTTAGTCATTTGTAAAATGTCATTGTAAGTATGGTCTGTTCCTTTCACAGGGGTTACCTACTGAGCACATGAATTACTCACCCTTTTTCACCCTTCAAAATAAAAGCATGCTCAAATCCAAAATTGAGGACATCTATGTGTTTACTAAAAAAAATACTCTAGTTTCCACTCAAGTTACACTTAAAAAAATAACAAAAGAAAATAGACAATGGACTTTGACAGAAAATGAGAGGACAAATAGGAAAAACAAAAACAAATATATAATAATAGAAAAAATATATTTACAAGAAATAAATAAAAAATATTGTAATTTTGGCAGTTACTTAGATTTAGATTGTTGGCTTTTCTTTGCATTAATGTAAAGATTTTCAGTATAACGGTGGGATTATTGGGGTAAAAAAAAAGTCAATTGAAGCACAATGTTTGAGTCAATGGAACCATAATAGTTGTATGTTTAGTGTGAAGTCATGCTATTCTAAACCTTTCAGATTAAACTATATCCATATATGATAATATATCATATTTGGCACACTAAAGAACTTTTTTTTTTTTTTTAATGATACATAAGTTATTTTCGCAGCTCGTTTTCCAACCCTGAAGTAAAACGACTCAATCTCTGAGGTACCGCCTTTCACTCCGTGGGGGTGCCGCCCATTTCATGACATCATCCCAGAGTCTGCCTTGGCAGTTTGTGTTCATTTCACCCACAAAGACAAACAACTTCCCAACTATGGCATAGGTGGATGTGCATATTGTGGAGCCTTGCACTCTTGATTCAGAGTCTGATTAGAAATCTGAAGTGCACGAGGTACCACAGCCACCCGGAAGATGTCTCAAACCGTTTCTGACGAGTAGGCTCTTCTTTGGGAAGGCTGAACAAACTCCTAAACCTTTTGCAGCCTAAAACACATTTTTACTACTAAGAAGACATTGTCTTCCGCAAAAAGGCGAGCTGTTGCTGTGTCTGTAGATTAAATGCAGGAGGAACCACTTTGACTCAGAGTTGATGCTAAATCACTAGCTCCACAGTGAAAGTGGGTGTTTGTGTTAGCCTGGGGGGCGATGCTGACAGTGCAGACTTTCCTGGAAGGGGCCGTTTTCCCACGTTCAGACGTATGAACGTGGTCGCCCAGTCATTCTCGTGGGTTGGGAAGGGCTGGTTCTCAGAGAGCAGGATTTAAGAGGATTGCGTGAATGGATCAAAGCTACCGGTTTGGGGTGGGTTTTCACATTATTAAACACTCAAAAGCTAAAAAATTTTGAGTTGGCTTCAAATAGGCCCTTGAAGATGTTCTTTATATGAAAACAGTGATTATCAAACAGAACATTAAAAATGTTTCATTTGCGTATATATTGCACGATTGACACAAAACTGCCCAAAGTTAAAACCTGCATCTAAATAAATGTATGGAATGCATGTTTATTGCCAGCAAAGGGGAATGAAAAAAAAACCATACTGTTGTTGCTAAGATACCATCAGCACATCAGGTGCAATTGATAACGACCTGCTGCTTCCTTTTTCTCCTTTGTCTTTCCTTCCTCCTGTCTTTGTTTACCATCTGTTTACTTTCTTCCAGGTTTTAAAGCCATTTTATGTCTTTTTTTTTTTATTCTCAGATTTGTGCCCTCCCTAATTACTTTCCCCCAGAATCCCTACAGCCTGTGACAGCTGATCTATCTCTGTTTCATTCGCAGCACAAGAAATTGGTGGAAGGAACTTTATATGAGGAGGTGATGTCAGCCAGCTACTCTGAGAATGACATCAGCAACTCCCTGAGGAACGGCATCCTTTACCTGGAGGACCCCATCGACCATGTGAGCGTCTCCTCCAGCAGAGCAGCAGCTGCTGTAGCGCCTCCAAAAACTGACTCTTGCTGTTTGTTCTGTGTGATTTTCCAGACATGGACGCCACACTATTTCGTCTTGACAAGTAATAAGATTTACTACTCAGAGGAGACGTCTCACTACCAAACAGCGGATGAAGAGGAGGAGGATGAAGGAAAAGAGGTAAGGAGGATGGTTAGATACACCTACCTTAAGCTTTGAAAACAAAAACAACAGTCACATACATACCATTATTTATCCACACCTGCTGGTGTGTTCTGTATAATTGTTCTATTTTGTTGGGTATTTTGAAGTTCATTGTTAACTCCATGACCACCAGATATGTTGTAGCTGTAAATCAAGCTCAAAGTATGATCCCTCTACCACCATGCTTTACGCTTGGTATACAGTAGTACCACTAAAATCATGTATTATTATTTGTTGTAGTGAGCATTAAGACAAAAAAAAAGCCTAGCTGGCCGTGGCGCAGAGGTAGGGCGGTCGACCTCTGACTGTAGATTGCAGGTTCGGTTCCCGCCTTGCCTGCCCATATGTTGAGGTGTCCTTGGGCAATCAGTGTGTGAATGTGTGTAAGCACGTGGGAATGGAACTGTGACGATAAAGCGCCTTGTGCCTTCAAAGAAGGTAGTAAAGGGCTCTACAAGTGTACGCCATTTACCATATAGGTATACACCATTTACCATAAGACATTTTGAAGGTTCTTTGAAGGAAACTTTGTGGATCTCAGCTGTTCAACTGAGTAACAAGTTTTGTCTTAGGAACTTCTCTTGTTTAACCTGTAAAGTTTCTGATGCAAGATGATATATTTTAGAATAGGCTAACACTTTATAGATCCCACAAAGTGAAAATCAGCAATTATTACAAGAATAAATTACCTTTATAACAAAATTTCAACTTATGATGATCAATTTCTTAGAATCTAGTTATAGTAGGACCTTGCTATAACTCTAAATAATTTGAAAGCAGTTTGGGGTATCAAGTATTACCCTTATATTTTTGCACCTTTTCATCTTCATGGTAGGTGTTTCATGTTCCACTGTAGGTCATTGTAATTAATGCTATTAAAGAGAACGTGGGATAATTGAAGTGAAGCTAAATGACTGTAAACTTGACAAAATGGTAACAAACCATAATCACTAATGTTGCTGGAAATAGCTTGAGAGTGCACGCTTAAGATAATATTTGCCTATTAGATCATAAACTAAAATGATTATTTTTCTCTTCTGTAATCCTTTCAGGAGTGCAACAACAACGAGCAGCACTGTGCAGAGCGCTGGTTCCACGGGAAGTTAGGTGGAGGGCGGGATGGCCGGCAGGTGGCTGAGAAGCTCCTGCAGGACTACTGTGAAGGCGGAGGGAAAGACGGCACCTTCCTGGTGCGCGAGAGTGAGACTTTTGTGGGAGACTACACCCTTTCCTTCTGGTCAGTACTACTTGTGTTACATTGACTGTATATGAGATCTGGACTCTGCAACCCTTCACCCTTCGCGTTCCAAATAGGAAGTACCCGCTCATTCCAAGAAGTCAAAATTCTATAGACTTCTATGGAGAAATAAACAACTTTCACTCAGCCATTCTATTTTTTCTTGTTAATCCTATATTTTATACTTTTTTCTGTATTGAAAATTATTCTAGTTATAAACTCACCAACCAAATGCTCCAATAAAAATATGTGGCCTCACATCAAACCTTAGAAATGTTTTACTGAGACATTCTCCCGACCCTGCTTTCAAGTGGTAGGGGTGTGGCCTTCCAACATTCTCATTCCTGATTGGAGAGAGGGGTTGCCGTAGAACATTAACTCGGACTGACTCAGACTAATCACTGCTTACTGATGCAGATCCAACACGTCCCTGTAATGAAAAGCTGGAAGCAAGTCAGTTATTTTGGGTGACGTCACACTCACTCAGTCCAGTTCTTATTTACAGTCAATGTTAAGTTACAGCCTGACAGACAGACATTCATTTAACGTAAAAATCAACTAATTTTCCCCATTTGACTTTGACACATTTCCAAAAATGTCACTTTTTATGTTTTCCCTTTTTGCTTACATTAAAATAGTTAGCATATGTTGGGAGGCTTGTTTATTCTTATTTCTCAGAGTAATCTGCATGTGTCTTGTCTCTTACATATATTCAAACCCTGATGCAAAGGAATTGAAAATGCACATTTTCTCAAAACTTGACTGGTTCAATAGAAGTACTATAAATTGTCTTGTAAACAATGCTGATATACGCCCTTTCACCCTTTATTCATTGTCCATCTAACTATATTCAATATGAAAATCCTGAGGACTCAAAAAGGGGCAGAACTCACAAGATTTGTTTTTGCTAAAATGCTTTTTTCAGCCCCAATAAATGAAGTTTGCATTTTTGTTATTGCCACATTCAAAGAGCAAAGTCATTATCTAAATCAGAATAAGTTTCACTTCATCTTACGACGGAGTATTGGGGCCATCAAAAAAAAAAAAAAGTAAAATTATGAGATTTTATCTCGTAAATTTAGGAGATAAAAACTTGTAAATTTACAAGATTTTAAGTCGTAAATGTATGATTAAAGTGGAAGTGAGCATGCAGAGCAGCAGGTGAACACCGCGCAGCAGCAGAGCAGACCGACTAAACTTTGTTGAACAGGCGTGCTAATAACATTCCAAATGTCTGGAAGCTCATTTGTTTGATTTACAATTCATTAAAGTTTTATTTATTGATGGGTGGTTTGCAGGATCTCTGCAGCCCGATGAAAACATCGTCGGTATCCCTGCAGCTGTCCACGTCAATCCTTACTTCCTCCACCAAAGACAAATCTCTACATTTGTGTGACGCTTCCGTCCGAGGAGGAGAAGCACTTTTTTGTCATTTTCAACGTACTAATAATAATATAAAAGACTATTTTCATTCCTCTTTATTGTTTTATGCTGAAACGGGACATTTAATCTGCAGGAGGGGGCGTATGTAACACTGTTTACTTCCGCACTGGTGTTCGGATGACAGGTTCATGGCATAAGGTGACAGATGAACTTCAGGGGTGTGAATGAAAAGGAGAATAAAGGCTACAGCGATCCTCTGCACCCAAACGTGTCTCTGAGCTCCTTATTTTACGCATTAAACTCCACTTTACTGACACTGAACCCCGGAAAGACGGTTCCACTGACAATAATCTGATTTTGAGTCATCAAAAGGTTCAGAATCTCTTTGTTTTTTACACCTGTAATCCGGAAATAAAGCTTCACAAAAGGCTCCACATATTTCATCTTCAAGCTAGGCTCCGATAAACGGACAACTTTGGTGTTTTCTACTTGTTAATCTACGACTTTTTTCTCGTAAATCTATGAGATTTTAAGTCGTAAAATTACAAGTTTTAATCTCGTAAATTTACGAGTTTTTATCTCCTAAATTTACGAGATAAAATCTCGTAATTTTACTTTTGAAAAAAATTTTTTGGGTGGCCCTAATACTCCGTCGTATCATCTTACATGTGAGCCAAGGTATTTTTTTTAGAGGTAGGGGTGTCCAACTCCAGGCCCGAGGGCCGGCCCTCATGCTGGTTTTCCAGGAATCCTGCCTTATCTGCTGTTGATTACCTGGATTAGGTGTGTTTAACCAGTGGTTTCAATGGCAGGTTGGTTGGAAAACCTGTTGGACACCGGCCCTCAAGGCCTGGAATTAGACACCCATGGAAGATGTAATGTGATGTAAAAGTATAAAAGCAAAATGTTTTAAATTGACTGTTGCCAGTCAAACACCACTCCACGAGTTCCCCCATTCAGAGCTCTAATCACCTCAGGCGTGTCCTCCAGGCGCTCCGGGCGAGTCCAGCACTGCAGGATCCACTCACGGCAGGGATCCGGCTCCACTCTCTTCTACCTGACGGACAACCTGGTGTTCGACAGCCTCTACCGCCTCATCTGTCACTACAGAGACACACCGCTGCGCTGCAACGAGTTTGAGATGAGGCTGGGAAACCCTGTGCCACAACCCAATGCTCACGAGAGCCGAGAGTGAGTGGCAGATGTCCCAGAACATCCCATATTATCATCTCATGAGCTTGTAGTCCTGCAGTAAAGAATTATAAAGCATTTTTCGAATCTTTGTTAAGGTAATTGATCTGAAGTTTTTATTTTTAAATCAATCTTTACCTTGTTCTGTTAGCTTTTTCCAAATGTCCAAACACCTTCAAAATAAAAAATACAAATTTCTTCACAGAACCTGTTATTTTGAAAAATTAAACAATTGAATATCTAGCAGAGCAGCTACAAATAGTTTGACTTAGAAAAGGTAGTTGTCTTTCTGGAACTCAGAATAGGTTTTGAGTTGTAGTGCAGATTTGAGTCAGACCCAAGTGTCAAGTCTCAGGTCTCTGCACTTGTGTCCCATGTCAGACGTTCAAGACCCAGCAAGTTTCCAGTTACCGTATACTTGATAATAGACTAGTCTTTGACAAAAGGTCTGAGTGGATTTCCTAGTCTCAAAAGATTCAAGCTACAGCTCTCCTGTGTCACATAAAAGGTGCTGTGCTTCAGAGACAATATGTGCTTTTATTGTATTTTTTTTTAGTTCTAACTAACTGACAAACGGGGACTTGTTCTCTGTCCATAAGCTCTCTGTGCTTAAAATATTAAGAGAATATATTAAGAGTTTTGCTCAGTTTACAGTTTTTAGATCCGGAAGATGCTGATAAATGTTCAACAGATCAATTTAATTCAATTCAATTCTATTTTATTTGTATAGCCCAAAATCACAGCAGCAGTCGTCTCGATGGGCTTCGAAGTAAAACATGAACTCAAAAGGATCATGAATACAAAGAGTCAATAGGAAAATTCTAAAATGAACTAACAAACTGACTAAGCTTTACTGGCATCCCTGCCCTTAGACCCCCCTTAGCGGTAAGGAAGAGGGAAAAATAAATCTAGTTTGCCTGCAAATGAGATTTCTGAAGATCAGTACTGCAAATAGAAGATGATTTAATAGCAAAAAAAAAAAAAAACACATATTGATACTAAATGTTCTCTGGCCGTCCAGGTGGTACCATTCCAGTCTGTCCCGCGTTCAGGCTGAACACATGCTGATGCGTGTCCCGAGGGACGGCGCTTTTTTGCTGCGCAAACGTAGCGAACACAACTCCTACGCCATCTCCTTCAGGTAGGACATCAGGGCACAAGTTTCAGGACTTTCCCAACAATCCACAGTCATCGTTTTCTGTTGCTTCCTGCAGGGCGGAAGGTAAGATCAAGCACTGCCGCATCCAGCAGGAGGGTCGGCTTTTCATGCTGGGAAGCTCCGCGGAGTTTGAGAGTCTGGTGGATCTTGTGAGCTACTATGAGAAGCATCCTCTGTACCGCAAGATGAGGCTCCGCTATCCCATCAACGAGGACACTCTGGACAGGATGGGCACCACGGTGAGTCAGATAGGCGGATAAAAGCAGTCTGTTAGTTGAGTCAAAGTGAAAAAGGAGTTTTGTTAATTAAATAAATGGTTGGATCTTCCAAAAAAGGTTTTCTCTTAAATTTTCATTGAAGAATTCTCAGATTCCTCAATGAAATTTCCAAAGTTCCCCATTTGAATGACCGATTACATGAACATAGTTTTTCATAATAAAAGAAATATGGTTTTAAAAAGTAAAAGAGATTTGACATATATATCTAACCAGATTTAAAATCAAATGAATTCAGGATTCAGTGACATCTGGTCATTCTACAGAACACAACTGGGGTCATAAATCTGTAAAACCTAAAGAAAAACAGGAGCACATGACATTGTATCAAAACTTTCACTAGAAAAAAGCAAGAAGATCACATTTTAATTATTATTATTTTTTAATGTTATGCTTGTATATACCTTTTTTTTCTTTTTGTTGTTGTTCTTCTTGCAGGAACTCGATTACGGAGCGTTGTATGAAGTCCGCACGCCTCATTTCTACGTGGAAGCCAATAAGATGCCCACAGCTCGGGTACGTGAAACACTCGGCTGTCTGTTTGAAAGTAAAGGATCATCCAATTCTGTTCTCTTTTTCTGACAACCACCAGCAGCCGTTAGCAGAGAAACACCAAAGGGCAATATTCACTTACAATATTGGAACAACTATTGTTGTTTATTTGTAAAGATGCTTGTCCCGTTAGGAAGAGGAGAAAAAACTTCAGGAATCAATCAAAGAATCAACTAAACAATAGGGAGAAAGTGTATATATAAATAGAATAAACCTTCGAGGTTGTTGAGTCAGAGCTCGACATTGAGACAAGGACATGTTCCGGGGGATCTACAGCTTGTTATATGGTTATTTTCGCCTATAATACGATCTTCATGTTTCTGAAAGATGGTCATCGTCTAGTTATACAACCTCCTTAACCTAAAAAAGGATTCATCCAGTTGAAATTTATACAGTAAAATTTGTTTTAAGTTTAAACAACGATTGTTTTTTTATCGTTAGAGATTCATAGGAAGTACATTTACTTTTATTTCAATTTGGAAACATAAAAATAATTGGCTTTCTCAAAATGTGTGCAGCTAAAATTCAGTTTAATCCTCCGTACTGGTCTTAACTTCTTCTATGACCCTCTTTCTTGTATCTACAATTATATTGTTGTGTCACTCAGTGGCATTTTTTTTATTCACATTAAAGACATTTTTATGGAATTAACATAAATGTGGATCAAGAGTCTTGCTTGCTGGCTTGCTGGGTAGGGCCTTTTCTGTGGGCGCTTCTTCCTGTCAGTTGGGGGCAGTGCTGCCTCCTCTGAAGTTATTTTTTCCCTCTGCAGAATATTCCGGCTTCGGATCCCTCATTTTTTTTTTTTTTTTTTTACAGTTGCCACTGTATAAAAAAAAAGAAGTGAAGGCAGGGTACACCCTGAACAGGTCACCAGTCTATCACAGGGCACATCCCCCCAACAGTTTAGCCAGTAAAAACTGCAGCAATACACTTAACATTTCTGATATGTAATTTAACCATATAACTATTAATATTTTAATAACTTGTATATGGTCAAATCTATATTTATATACATGTTTTATTGAAGAGGTGTTGAAAATAAGTGTGTCCTGCATGTTTCAGTGCACCGTCAAAGCTCTGTATGACTACAGAGCACAGAGAGAGGACGAGCTCTGTTTCCCCAAACAAGCGCTCATCCTCAATGTGGACAAGCAGGAGGGCGGCTGGTAAGTCCAGAGGCGAGCTGAGCAGCTTCCTCTAAGGTTTTTGCTGAAGCACGTCACACACATGCGATGTTTGTAGGTGGAGAGGTGACTATGGAGGAAAGAAGCAGCTGTGGTTTCCTGCCAACTACGTGGAGGAGGTGCCCAGCTCTCCCACCAGAGAACTGGATGAAGCGGTGAGCTCGCACACAAATGCAACGACGTTTTTAAAATGGATGATCTCTTCTTTTTTCATTTTGGCTGAAGATTCCTAAGTGTTGCATCTGTGGGCATTTGAAAAAAAAAAAAAGTTAAGTGTTAAAAGCCCATCAGAAAAAAACTCTAACTTAATTGTTAATATAAATTGGGTCAAAATGTATTCGGCAGTCGCTGTTTCATGCAAGCTGACCCATTTAAAGAGATGATAGACGTCTTTAATGTTCATCATTGATACACCTCAGCTGTGAGTGACAGACCATAAAAATTCAGGAAATCACATTTTACAGTGTTATTCCTGTTACAACAAAGGATAACAAATGACCAAAAATGTGTTATTTGCCATTATCTATTTTCTGCACCATCATACAAATACATTCTATAAAAATTATTAAAAATGTTTTTTCTTAATTCTTTTTTATACAGTATTCCCCCCCCTATTTACGGGGGTTAGGGCCCAGAGACACACACAGACATATGCCAAATCCGTGAATACAGAAAACCACCACCCCACCCCTGCGGGGTGAAGAATGTCCGTTACAGATTCTTACTCATTAAAAAACCTTCTGAAACATTGCTGATGCTTTGTGAAACATTTATTAAAGAACATTGGAAGTTTGCTCTACATAGAGTTTTTGTTTGATTCAGAGCAATAGCACTTTAGAACGCACCTTAGGAGTGTCTCTCTGCGCCTCAAAACCAGGAGCCTGTGCTTCCTGTGAGAGTGTGAGAGGTCATCTTCTTCCAGAAGAGGCTGGTTTACTCTATCATTCATTCCACCGGATGATAATTATTCTCCACCATTATCTTCCTCAGCGTTTCAGGATGTTTTTTCCGGACGCTTCTGAGTCAGCTGATGCCATTTCACAATGCAGGGGCACAAACGTCCGTTATAGCAATTCAGGAACCGGTAGAAGCTGTAAAATGTTCTTTAGCACCCGGCAAGGAAGGCGGCTGGCGTGCTCTTCGTCTCTGCTCCCCTCCTCCCTCATGAAGCGTTTTGAGCTGAGTTTTTGTGATGAATGGGAGGAGTCACGTGACTGAAAAAAAATCCACAAAAACGTGAAACTGTCAAAAGTAAAATGCGCAGGGGAACTCTGTACTATGTTTTTCAAAGTTGCAGTGTTTCTATGATGAACATCACAGATTTTTTTTACAACAGGACAAAATGTAGAATCACAGCGACTGACAAATAGTTTTTTGCCCGCTATGTATTTTTTTCTGAAATAATGAAGTGGAAGAGAGCTGATTTATGTTATGGTACCTCTGAAAGCCTCTCTTGCTTTGTGTTGTGTGTTTTGAATCAAGAAATCTTTTATAGTCTTGAAGAAAGTACTTCTTTGCTTTTGCGTTTTAGTTTTGTTCTGCCTTTTTCTCTTAAGAGGGCTGTGCAAACGAGAATATGCTGTTTCAGACTTCCCTGTTTGTCTTTATTTTATATTTTCGAGTCCCTGTACCTTGTTTTTTGAATGAAACTCCTGTGAGACTGGTATTTGTGTGTTTTAGTCATCAGAGAACAGTCCTCTGGGTAACCTCCTGAAGGGCTTCATCGATGTACCCACCTGCCATGTTGGTGAGAAACTAAACCTGCTCTAAAAATGAGGCTTCTACCAGAATTGGGTTCTTACTGCAGTTTGACTTGATTTAATTGTATTTTTTCTCAGTTGTTTTAGTCAATGTTTTTCTTTTTGATGTTATTTGTCCAAAAGTTGCTTTGATTAGATCGATTGTGATCATTTGACTTGGTTATGATGTTTTTTGCCCAACAATGCAGCAAAAACAATCATTTCATTGTAGGTAAAGTTAGTTAAAGCTGATGTTTTCTGATTAATTATTTTTTTGGTTTTCATTTTATTATAGTTCAAGCCTTGGTATAAATGTCAAAGTTCACAGACCAGAATGTAAAAAAGGTTTTTATTTTATTTTTAAATAAAATACTGGTCCAGATGTGGCTTTTCTTGAGTAAAGCTCTGCTTCTCCATGGATGCCTGCAGTGGTCCATAAAGACGGGAAGAACTTGCGGCCCTTCGTGTTCACCATTCACTCCCAGAACCTGTCCTCTCACCCGGTCCAGACTCTAGACGTGGCCGCCGACACCCTGGAGGATCTCACCAGTTGGGTCGGCAAAATCAAGGAGGCCACTCAGAGTGCTGATGCTCGGGTCGGTACCAGAACACGGACCAGCAGACAGCAGCGTTTGATTGGTGTATGACCACAGCCTCTCTGTATCTTTGTGGCTCTTTGTTTGTGCATATCTCCATGGTAACAGATGCAGGAGGAGAAACAGATGGAGAGGAGAAAGAAGATTGCGGTGGAGCTGTCCGATCTGGTGGTTTACTGCAGACCTGTCCCATTCAACGAGGACAGTGAGCATCACTTCTTCAGTTTACACGACCTCTATCCGCGCATCGTCATGCGTCATGAGTTTTTTCTAATTCTTTCACTTGCAGAAATTGGGACGGAGCGCGCCTGTTACCGGGACATGTCGTCCTTCCCTGAGACAAAGGCGGAGAAGTTTGCGACTCGAGGTCGAGGGAAGCGTTTCCTGCAGTACAACCGCCGCCAGCTGTCTAGAGTTTACCCCAGAGGGCAGAGACTGGACTCTTCAAACTACGACCCGCTTCCCATGTGGCTCTGCGGCTCCCAGCTGGTGGCTCTAAATTTCCAGACACCAGGTCCGACTGGTGTCCCCCCTTTCATGTTTAATGAGCTCACTATAAATATAAGCGGAGAGGGAAATTAATCTTTTTTGTTGCAGATAAACCCATGCAGCTGAACCAGGCTTTGTTCATGCTGGGAGGTGGCAGCGGCTACGTCCCTCAGCCTGACATCATGAGGGACGACGCCTTTGACCCCTTCGACAAAGACACGCTGCATGTGGAGCCAATCACCATCCAGATCCAGGTCAGAGACATGGTTTTTTATTGCTTTTAGACACTAAAAAAATAAAAACTTTAAAAAGAAACAAAGTGGCTATTTACCACAAGTAGTGGGTGTTATTTACACTCCATAAAATAATGACTAAAAGTATCAATCTGATTGAATATTTCAGTAAAAATGATGGGTCTTTTGCTGCTTCTCTTCTTTTAAATTCGATTTAAGCATATTTTTTTCTTTAACAAGCTTTATTATTTAAATTTAAATTAAATTTAAATTTAAATCATTTTAATTTTAGGGATGTTTAAAAAAATAAATAAATGTTGTTTTTGATAATGTGATAAATTCACCAGAAAAAGATTTAATATAACATAACAAATGAAACATTTATTCATGCATTCATGCATTGTATAAAGTCCCAAGGTCACAACAGGATTTAACCCATAGCCATAGCAGTTTAATCTTAGTAGCCCAAGACCGTACTGAGCTTTTTTTTTTTCTTTACAATTTGCTCAAATTAATTACCGTTACCCGTATCTTCAAAACAATTTTTGTGGCAATGTGACCCCTACCGTATGTTTGACTATAAGGTGCACTTAAAATCGCGAAAATTTGTTTAAAAATGCAAAATCCGCTATTATAATCCACTGCGCTTTGAGTATGAATTGCAGTTGTGCTTTCTGATCTCATAGTGATTTTTTTGTGGTACACGGAGCTCAAAAATCTTTCAGTGTTTAAGTACGACTTCAGTAACCTACAAAGGATTGGTGGCTTGATTGTTGGATTGACAACCATAGTCAACAGCCTCGTTGAGTGATACGTACAGTCCTTCAACTGTTTCTGAATGGGTTGAATTAAGTTTGAGCTATTTTACTGTACTTTTTAAAAAACTTCATTACTTACTTATTTTTTACTTTACTGTTACTCTTTAAAACTAAAAACTTTTTTTATTCTGATTTCTTTAACCAAAGAGCCACATGTGGCAGTGGAGCTTGAAGACCCCTGCTCTTATATGTATCATTGAACAGTTTTAGACTAGTGTTAATGTTTGGATCGTGCACCTTTTCCACAGGTGCTTGGAGCTCGACATCTCCCCAAAAACGGCCGCAGCATCGTGTGTCCTTTTGTGGAAATGGAGATCTGTGGAGCTGATTACGACTGCTGCAAGTTCAAGACTGATGTTGTCGGTGAGGGATTGATCCCTAATGTCGTTCTCGTATCAATACCAGCTGTAGAGTAACAATCTGATCCTCTTGCAGCTGATAACGGCCTGAATCCGGTGTGGCTGCAGAAACAGTTTGTGTTTGACATCCACAATCCCACCTTCTCCTTCCTGCGCTTCACCGTCTACGAAGAGGACATGTTCAGCGACCCCAACTTTCTGGCGCAGGCGACGTACCCGGTCCGCCTGTTGCGAACAGGTGAACCTTATATCTCTAGAATCTTAATTCCAGTCTTTCTATTCATTGTTCAAGTGCATGGAGATTTTTATTATCTCATAAAAAGCTAATGAAAAGTTCAGTTTTATTGTTTTCTGATTATTGTAGGTTGTACATCTGTGTTTGTGAGGCTCAAGTTGTTGTGGATCACAGGGTTAGCTTGGGATCTATAGCTTAGGCCTTAGTCACAACTGCCCATACAGGTGGATCCTTGGTACCTGTGGCTGAAAAATGGGTAAACTTGCAGATAGCCTGCAGCAAATATCAAAGTCATAGTTTACTTGTCACACCCAAAAATGTTCATGTACATGTTTTTCTAGGGGCATCCTGTGGGTGACAGGTCATAGAGAACGCTTATATAACACGTAAGAGTAAGTAAGGGTAAAGTAGATGAGATGCCAGCATGTGGTATGTAACCCTGCACATGCACATAGATAATTGCATAATTGAAAGTACTGCCCAACGCCCTTATTGTGGTGGAACCAATACCCCTTATAAACGTCCGGGTTAGGTCAGTGCTTCCTTCCAAAAGTTTTTTTAAACATATTTTCTGTATTTTATAAAACAAACAGAGCTGTTTACCAAGAATAATCATAAAGCTCAGAGATGGCATGTAAGATGAGAAAAGTAGGGAGCAGAGAACACAACCCTGTGGAACACCAATGTGTAATGACTTGTATTAATGCTGGGGCTGGTGAAAATGCGATTGCTTGTAAAGGAGAGGAAAGAACGAACTTGTGGACACGAGGCAGGATAATGTGAGAGCAGACGTTCTCGTTTTAGCCTCAAAAGGAGGAACGTCTCGGGATTTTAACAATTGTTCATAATCATGAACACTTTCTAACACTTTCTGTTGTGTTAAAGGGTACAGAAGTGTTCCTCTGAAGAACAGCTACAGCGAGGAGCTGGAATTGGCATCTCTTTTGGTTCATATAGAGATTGTCAATGCAAAGGTGGGTTTAATGATATTTCTAAGAAGTTCCACTTGCGTGACAGACTAAAAATTGACCTGGAGTTTCAAGGGTCCATCAACAAGCTATTAACTAAACAGGCGTTGTCTGATCCCTATCCCCCACTCTTCATTTATAGGAAGAAGACGATGAGAACTTGTATACATCAATCCAGCGGCTTCGGGATCGGACCAGCGAGCTGTCCACCCAGGTGTCTCTCCTGGAGAGGGCAGGCTCTGCAGACCTGAGCTACCAGCAGAGTCTGGAAGAGCTGCGAGCTGCTCAGGACCAGCTGAGCGAGCTGGTGGAGGCTCGCAACCGCAGGCAAGTGATCACATGACTCATAAATAGGGGTGTCACGATTCTCCAAATCCTCAATTCGATTGCATTGTCGATTCTAAGGTCATGGTTCGATTCAATTCTCGATTCATTTTCATTTTTCAAACTAGACTTTAATGCAATATAATATATGACCTTTGTTTGCAATGTACCACACTACATGGTCAAATTTAAAACTTTTATTAACAACATAATTTAACAATAACTTGTATCTTTAGTCAATTGAAAACTTAAAATAAACTGCCATCCAGTTTCTCTTTTGTAAGTGCAGTCTTCTTTACAAAAGATGACATTCAAGTTCACAACAAAACAAACAAAAACAATAAAACAGACATGTTCATAGTCTCTGAACAATGAAGTGTCTTAAACTATTTGATGCAGAGAAAAATAATTAAATCAATAAATAATATTAAATGTAAATTTATCTGAAACATTAACACAGTAGCACCATTACATTTAATGTTTTTAGTCTGAAGAAATGGGTAAAAAACAATGTTCTGATTTTGTTTCTAAATGATCTATAGTTTATTTATGATGTCATAAAGTGCAGCTGTTTTCCTGCATTACCTGCTGTCTTTATGTCAAATGCTGACACCAACTAAACAGGCAGACAACGAATATGGAAAATAAAGACACGTCATCAAAATGTTTACAATAGTTTATAAAGAATGACATTTAGTATGAGCTGAGGAATCTAAAGGCACGTGATGATCCTGATCTGGGCAGCCCTCCGCGTGCGCGGAGCCCACCACCCCTTCCCCTTTCATTCTCTCTACACAGGGGAGCCGCGTGTGACAGGAGACGGGAGCGCCACCTGCAGGAACGGAACTTCACTGTTTCAGGCTGTTAGAAACTCTGTGATTAACAGATAATAAGAAAACAACAGTGGATCAGATTTTTACCAAGCTCTGATCTGCTGTCACCGCACACCCCCGTTAAATTTGCGCACCTTTGCCGGCTTTGCCTGAGGCCGCTGCTACTACGCGCCCCCCCCCTGGCATCGCATCTGGGCGCGCCCCACTATTTGAGAAGCACTGATTTAACAGATAAATAAATAAATCTATGTTTTTGTGGTGCCTGCTAAGATGCCCTGCCATGTTAGTCGTGCTGACAGTGAGAGAATATGGTACACGCACATAGCACAGCTTGCAAACAGTTGTTTTTTTTTTTTTCCGACAACGCAAACGTTGTCAACACAACTCACTCTAAATCTAAAATACTTCCACACCAGCGACTTCAGTGAAAGAGGAGGGGATTCGAGTTCTGTCAATGTGTCTCCTGCAGTTACCATGCTATCTTTTGAGCGGCTGTTAGAGGAGGTTGACTCGCAGCACTTCAACACAGGTGTTTTTTTCCGCTTGGCAAGTCACTGAACGCAACATGGGGGCGTGGCCGCGTGATCGACGATTCCATTGTTTAATTCAAAGTTCGAGACTGTGACTTAATTTCGATCGAATTCGTGACACCCCTACTCAAAAACCTTGGAAATAAACACAGAAACAGTAAAGGAAAAGTAAAAAACATCAGAGAGAGGAATTAAATGTTACAAAGAATAAATTTCACCAGTTGAAAAAATCTGAGCTAAAATCAGAATAAGTGGGACAAGAATTGAAGAAAAAGAAAAGAAATATGTTTGTGTTCTTTTGACTTTTGTCAGTGCATATTTTGTGTTGAATCTTAAAGTCCCCCCACTTTTCTTCAGGCTGACAGAGAAGAAGAGGAGGGAGAAGCTGAGGCAGCAGGTGGCAGCAAAGCGAAGCTAGCCATCTCATCCAGCGTTACCCAGACGATATCTCCACTGCAGCAATATTGCGTAAACATGAAACATGTAACTGGGAGGAAAAAACATGAGCCTAACCAAGTTCTTTTTCAGTAGGAAGTGGGATGTCCTGGTGCTAACAGACATAGAAACACAAGCACAGAGTGACTTCACTTAACTAAGCTATAAAGCAATCTTGCTAAAGGGCTGGAATGCATCGAGAGCATTCTGGAGCTAAAAAGCAGAGCTGCTTATCTTTTTAGCAATTGAATAAATCACAAATCAACCTTTTTAAATGCCATTTTTATCATAAATTCTTGATATAGTCACATTTTGAGAAAACAATTTAATTACAGTAGATTTTGAACAATTAACTAAAGAATTTGCAGCAAAATTCTCCATGAAAAGAAACCACATGAAAGGAAATATTACTAAATATGTAGCTTGTTTTAGAAATAAAGCACTTAATACATTCCTGGTGCAGGAATGTAGGAAGTAAATCCATTTGTGGCCTCTCATCTCAATCAGTCCCATCTAATGGAATCAATAGCCACACATATAAAAAACAAAGCCTGTGGGCCAGTCAGCTCTCAATGCCTTTCAGGTTTTATGGGGAAAAACTGGTTAAAAAGGGAAAACAATTCTCAGGTTACTCTCAAATAAGGTAAAAAACTCACATGTTGGTATAAAGGGAGCATTGCTGAAAGGAAATTTTTCAAACGTGCCTTTGTTCATGGGCTTTGTTGCTCTAGTGAAAGAAAACTGGCTGCTTTTTTTTTTTTTTTTACAACTGGAAAGGTATGAAAACTGGATAAGGTGATCTCCTGTTGGCTCAGACCACTATACTCATTAAGGATTTGAAGACTGACTAAGATCCTCCTGATCAAGTCTTGGTTTGGGGGGATCTCATTTACTCCTTTCCCTCTATGTCGCATTGGGGAGAGCACAAACTGTACAAAGAGGTCAGTAAATCCTTCTACAAGGGCTCGAGGTTTATCAAACTACCTTCAAGGGTGCAGGAACTAAAAAGGGACAAGTACCCTCACCCTCCTGGATGTCGCCCGCACTGGGGCTCCAGTGTGTTACACACATTTGTATAAGCTATGTAAGGGCTATTAGCACTCAGCTCGGATTCAGCGCCTCACCCCTGGAACAGGATGGGTTCCATCATCTGGCTCTAATCAACAGATGTGGCTCAGCTTGTCCTGGACCTGCCAGAACTATTCCGGTCTGAGCCTTTGCATGTGTTCATGTCTCACTCCAACTAATTTATGTAACTTCTTATTTATCAGTAGATCCTGTTTTCATGGAGATAGAAATGATAGGAATATATTAGAAGAATCCTTATGGAGTAAATATCAAGACCATAAAATCCCCTTTACATGTTCCCATGGACTGTGGAGATTCTCAGTCATTCAGCTCTAGCATCACAGGATTCAGTTCCTCAGGGCAGCTGAACTTTTAAAGATTCAGGTAGAAGACATTTTGATGCTTATCCTTGTGGCCACTTTGGTTCTGAGCTGAAGAAGCTACTCATATTAGCAGCCAAATGCCTTCTAGATCAACGTTGAAGAATAGAACCCTTTTGTCCCCATAGACACAAACCGGACTTTTTCCCAACAGCTCTGTTGGGAGCTCTATGCAAACTTTCTTGGCCTACAGCCATTGTGTGTTTATTGATTTGACAGAAGTTGTCTTCTTTCTGTACTTAAGGTCATTGTCCAGTATTATTACTCTGCATTTCAGATTAAGTGCAAGTTCCCAGTAAATAAAGCTCTTAATAAAGCCCATGGGGTCAGCTTGTTCCTTGTTTCTTTTTATGCTGTTCAACTTTTTTTGCATACCCCGTTAGGGGTTCACAAATTTGCACAGGTGGTTTGACAGAGATTTTTACACCAGATACTCTTCCTGACACAACCCTGTATTGTACCCGGGCTGGGGACATACACAGGGGGACCCAGACTTAGGCCCGCTTGTGGCTACATGCTTTAGTTAGGCAGTAGGATGAAGGGTCCAGTGTCGGCCTGAGGACCCACACTGGATGAAGCTCATTGTGCCCCCTGGGTAACAAACTCTAGTTTTATGCACCAGTTCTACACACAGCCAACTGAGCCGTCCAGCTGCTTGAATGTCTCCTGGATGCTTTTTTAATAAAAAAAAGAAAAGAAGACAAACACAAAGTCCACTTTCAAGATGAAATATTTGACAGTAAATCCTGTACAAATTAACAGGACATCAAACATCAAACAGCTCTCACATTTCACTGGCTGGTTATGCATTCCATCTCAAGCAATACAGATTCAGAAATAGAATCTCTCTGTCATTGAATCGAGCAATACACAATTTTTAGCGTCTAGATTTATTGCAAAGATGACAACTTCACTGGATTATGTGAATCCCAGAGTGAGAGCAATTCGAGTCTCCACGCAGAGCTTTTTGCAGAATCTCGCTCATCAAATCACTCAGGACATGACACAGGTAAGTAAAAACCGATATCATGTTACATGCATGCAGTGTGAAATAATCAAAGATTCCTTGCAATTGTCAGGGGCAGCATTTTGAAAGAAAATTGTTTTTTTTTCATTTTTTTAATTACTAATATAAAATTTGCAACAAACAAGTGAATGTTACATTTATTACAGCAAAATAAATAGAAAAATGCATGAATTAATAATTCTATAAACTAATCATGGTCTTTAAACCATGTGTTTTCCTGCAGGGTGGACAGAAACCCTTAAAGGGTGTTATAGATTTGAGCTCAGGGGACCCTCACAGAGCGGGGATGAAGCCCGTCTCATTTGTTCGGCAGGTTGGTTTGAAGTGGAGTTCAACACAGCCGTTACACACATATAAATTAAATTACTCAATCACTTGAATCTTTGATTTATTTTTAGAAAACTTCGTAATGAAATGTCTGCGTTTTATCCTATGCCTTTGACTCTAAAACTTTAAATGTGCATCACAAAGAAGAAAAACTCAAAGTTTTGTAAAAAATGTTGTGATTTTTATCATATGTACAAAAAAATATAATAAAATATACAAAAAAATACAATTAAATGAGTATTGAAGATATGTTTTTAGGTTCTGGCAGTGTGTTTGTATCCTCATCTGCTTCAAGACAAGATCTTTCCTCTGGATGTCAAGCTGCGAGCGCAGAGGCTCCTTCAAATCTGTGAAGGACAAAGTTTGGGTGAAAGTTTTTTCTTTTTTATTGTGACATCTGTCCACTGAAGCTTATATTTAACTCCTGCATGAATAGTTTTGTGGTTTTAACAGGGTCATACACAGCATCTTCTGGGTTGCAGCACATCAGGCAGACGATTGCAGACTTCATCACCAAACGAGATGCTGGTATTCCTGCAAATCCCAGGAACGTTTTCATCTCTTCTGGCGCTCAAAGGGCTTTAATGGTAGAATTGCACTGTAAATATTAGTTTCTGCCATGGACAGCATCATTAACGGAAATCTAATCTAATCTAATCTAATCTAATCTAATCTAATCTAATCTAATCTAATCTAATCTAACCTAACCTAACCTAACCTAACCTAATCTAATCTAGTCTAACCTAACCTAACCTAACCTAACCTAACCTAACCTAACCTAATCTAATCTAATCTAATCTAATCTAATCTAATCTAATCTAATCTAATCTAATCTAATCTAACCTAACCTAACCTAACCTAACCTAATCTAATCTAGTCTAACCTAACCTAACCTAACCTAACCTAACCTAACCTAACCTAACCTAACCTAACCTAACCTAACCTAATCTAATCTAATCTAATCTAATCTAATCTAATCTAAACATACTTATATGCATATAAGTATGTTTACACATATGTGAATTGATTTATTCATTTTATTTTTCTATCATTTTAAATTTAAAAATTAAGTTTCTTAAATAGTGCAAAACAAAATTTCACTTTGAAAGCTAAAATATTGCTCTTTTTCACTGCAGCATGCTCAACTACAATTATTCATTAATTTCGTCTAGGCTTTAAGTTTCAAATGTTTCCTATTATTTATCAATTATTAACTTTTTTTTGGGGGGGGGGGGTGGAAATTGAAATAGAATAATTCTAAATCAAAGCGTCCAATCTGTAAGTTTCAAATGTAGGAAATTCTTTTAGGTTGTTGTGAAGCTGCTATCCAGCGGGGAAGGACCGACGCAAACAGGCATTTTGGCCCCCCAGCCTTGCCCTCACACACTCCCCCCTTTGCTGGATGAAGCTGGAGTCTTAGCGGTGCCATACCGGCTGATGGAAGAAAGAGGATGGGCTTTGGACCTTAACCAGCTGCGTCAAGCTTTAGATTCCTCCCGAGGGGGTTGTAATCCCAGAGCTATATACATCAGTAACCCAGGAAACCCCACAGGTCCACAATCATTGGTTCATAAACCCCACCCTGCCATAGTTCAAGCTCATGTTGTTGCTGATCTCTTCAGGACATGTTCAGGACAGGAAGTCGATACAAGAAGTGATCCAGTTGGCCACAGCTGAGAAACTCCTGCTGTTGGTCGATGAGGTAATCAGAGATCTTCTTAGGCTGCAGTGCTCTATTCCTGACAGACTTCTTCACCTGCTTTGCTCATCCTCTGCTCCTCAGGTGTACCAGGACAGTGTGTATGGACAGAACATAGAGTTCCTCTCCTACAAGAAGGTTCTGTTTGAGATGGGCCAAGAGTTCAGTGAGACGGTGGAGCTGGTTTCCTTCCATTCCTTGTCGTGTGCCTCTGTGGCAGAGTAAGGCTCTTAAAGGGATTGGAATTTTCAAGTTGGGTCTTCTCCCTTATCATCTGTTTCACTCGTTTGTTCAGTGGTGTGACAGTTTTGAGCTACCTTTCAAACCTTTCAATACTGCGTTAGATTAATCTCTAAGCTACCTCACCTGTACTTAAAAAAAAGAAAAACCTTATTGGGTGTTTGTTACATTCATTTGTGCTTTGTGGTTTAACGTTATGTTCCTGTACTAACATAACCATTTACTGATAAGCATTTTGCCCCCTAGCATTGTGGGTGGTAATGTTTTGCTGTCTTGTTCTGTTGAAGATTTATTCTGTATTCTGGTTGTTAGGGGTTATGTTGCTGCTCATTGTGATGGTGATGTTTGGTTGAGTTGTTGTACATTGCACCACTAATTAGTAGGCTCCATCAAACTGCACCGCACTTTGGTACTGGCTTGGTCATTAAAACTGTAATATATATTGCATGTATTAATTATATATAGTATGCACTGAAGGCATTGGATATTTCCATTGTGTATCTCCCTTTCTTCTGACTGTTCAGAAAATTGTGCGAGCCACCTACGTGCCTCACACAATTCTCACCTGCAGCCAGTGAGGGCAGTTGTGACTGAGGCTTATATTAAAAGAGATTAATAGATTAGTTAATACTCTTGGGTAACAGCTAAAAATTCATGAGTAACATTTGAGTAACTATATAAAATTTTCAATTTGATAAAAGAGTTTCAACCAACAATAGGTTAGAATATTCCCCATATTCATCAATTAAATGCCTCATGAATTATAGAGAGGATGTTATTTTGGAGCATGGGCCCAACTGGGATTAAACTTTTCAACCAAAACAATGCAAGTACATTTTGATTTGGGCTAAAATCTGCATAATTAAAATTAAAAGACCACTGTCGACACTTTTTCAATAGCACAGATGATTGAAGCGGGACTTTAAGTCATGCATTTCTAAATGTTTAATGCAAACGAATGCAAGGTACGGGACAACATATAACAGGATTTTTTTTACCTCAGAAACTGAGGAATAAATGAAAAAAGAAAAGAAAAGTGGATGGTAGAAATTAAACATCTTTCTGTCTCCAGGTGTGGTCTGAGAGCAGGATACATGGAGGCAGTCAACATAGACCCAGATGTGATGAAAGTGTTTGACACCATGCTGTGTACTGACATCAGTGCTCCCACCACTGGACAGCTTGCTCTGGATCTCATGCTGAACCCACCTGGACCTGGAGACCCCTCATACGACACACACAGCCAGGTGAGAACACAGCTAACCTGACCTGCTGCAACACAGTGTCTGCAGTTTCCCGACAATCATATCTCCCTGCAGGAGCTGCTGTTGACCCGGACTGTTCTGACCCGAAATGCTCAGCGAGCTCTGGAGGTTCTGAATGATCTACCAGGGTTCAGCTGCCAGCCAGCCATGGGTGGAATATGCCTCTATCCAAGTGTAAAGCTACCAGCTGGGATCCGAGAGCAAGCTGAGGTAGCAAATGACACTTTCCAGAAGAAGATGAAATAAAATTTTAAAGACCCACTCAGATGAAAATTGTGTTTTTAATATGTTCTTCTGGTATTTTTCTCATGGTGTAGGACATGTCTTAAAGCATTCATCTCAAAATTGCATTTCTGAGTATTTCTTTATTCAAATTATTGTGAATCAAATATGCATCACATCCACTTTATATTTACTTGCAAAAACAGGTGATCTTTTTTTCATCAAAGAAACCCTAAGGGTCAAAGGGTTAATCAAATATTAGTACTTACTTTTTCAGAATTACATTGAAAGTCAAGCATTTTTTGAACACTTAACTGTGTTAACATCAACAAACAATAAGGAAGCTATTTCATTTCATAAACTATTTGAAAATCAAAAAAAGAAAGAAAAACTTGTATGATAGAGTCCATCATTTTGTCTGACAGCTGAAATAAGGCAGTGCTGGAGAAAATGAACAATAACGTTTTAGCATAGCAGTTTTCTTGTGTTTTCAGATGCTGGGGCTGGAAGCAGATGTTTTTTACTGTCAGAAGTTACTGGAAGAGGAACGTTTGCTTTTGGGTGCAGGACAGCACAGTGGAGAAGCTGGCAGCAATCATTTTCGGTAGAAAGTGTAACCATGACAACACATTATTGTTTCAACAATAGATATGGTGTGATGTTTTGCCAGAAAAAGTGACTTATTTTTTAAATTCACTAAGGTTGTGTGTCCTTGTTCCTATGGACGTGCTGGAAGACGCTCTGCATCGTCTCTCTGCTTTCCACCTTCACCTCATGGGCCATCACGCAGTCGCTGGCAGGGATGTAAAAGGAAAGGCAGGTTGCAGCTCCCAGAGTGGATTAACTTGTGTTCAACCAACAACAGTCTGATAGAAAACCATTGTCGCAAAATAATTTTCAATGACTCTGAGATTAATGTAGCAGAATGTTTAAGGAAAAAACAGTAATAAAACTTAACTGCTCTGAGACTGCATCAGGTTTTTTTTTAGGTCTCATTTACCAAACTGAGAAAGTGTTTGATTTTATGTGTGTATGTATGGGGCCGGCGCTGCGACAGACTGGCGATCTGTCCAGGATGTCCACTGCCTTTGCCCACGTGTGGCCAGGATAGGCTCCAGCAGCCCCGTGACCCTAAAAAGGACGAAATGGGTGTAGAAGATGAATGAATAGATATATGGGGTGGACATATTTGTTAGGACTAAAAGTTTCAGACAGTCACTTTTAAATCCCTCTTAGCACACCTGACTATGTATAACATTCTAAAAACTAAAGCTATGTAAAAAATTCACCCTTTTTATTTAACTGGCAAAGGTTATGTATAGGTTTACAGAGCTCACAGAATGAAGCTTGTGTTCTGTCACGGATGAGATGTGAACCAGGAAGTACCAAATAAGCATCCATCCATTTTCCAAACCCATTAAATCTCTTTTGGAAGGGTTGCAGAAGCCTATCCCAGCTACTGTTGGGTGAAGGTGCTGTACACCCATGGGCAGACTGCCTGTTCGTCACATTGGCACACAATCTCACACTCACTCACCTACACAGCTATGTTCCCTCCGCCCTCGCCAACGCAGGGGTGTAACCGGCCACCTCCAAGAAAAACGTGATGGAAGTGTGCGTAAATGTGCATTTAACACTTCTGCATTCAAAACTCTTGCGTTCATGCGTAGCTACCCAAGTTTCTACAACTTTTTTGACACTCTACATACAAATCGTACGGCCATTGAACACCCGTTGAAAGTTAAACCAGGTCAATCGCTGACCAATCAGGGATTCGGATTTGGTAACGATAAGATGTGGTGTCCTTTTTTAATTCACAGAAGTGCAGTTTGAAAACTGTTTATAAAGGAGAAATGAATAATTTGAGTTTGTGCCTACATGGAATTGAATCGGTCAGTTCAAAAGGGGTCCAAGTCCAAGAAGTTTGTTTTTCCTGGAAATGATTTTAATTGCATAGCTTAAAGGGAGGCTACGCCAAATGAGTAATACTTTACCCAGATTTAGCATCAGTTCATAGCTTTCAAATGCTATAATATGAAGCACCTCACTTTTATAATTTCAGAGGACTAGCAAACTAAAGTCTCTGGACTTGGGCCCTTCTTGAATTAAACAGGGGCGCTGCCATATTGGATAACTAGTGCTTCCATGTATGGGATAAAGCAAAACACATGCAAGAGAGGCCCAAGTCCAGGAATTTTGCACTTAATGCATTTTAAATGTCAAGCATAGTCAGTACATTACAACGGATTTGGGACTTTTTGCACATAATCAGATAGCTTTTCCCTTGAAGACCATAGAACATATAATATCTGTATTTTGAAAAATTGTGGACATGGGACCCTTTTGAACTAACCGATTCAATTCTATGACACCAAGTCTTCCATGCATCAGAATAGATCTGTGAAAGAAAAAACCTGGAGCAAGATTTGCACCGTTTCGAAATTTCGCACCAAACCTCCTCCAACTGTAAGTGGCAGACATGCTCCAGTACTGGGTAGCGTTCAAAAACAGGTCTCACATGCCAGGTGTTAACATAGCATATCAGACACGCACTGGTTAACAGTAGCAAAAGAAGAAGCCCCTCCTACTTGTCCAGTGTGAACACTGTAGGCTAAGAGCTTGTTCTAGAATCCACGTTCTAGAATCCGTGTTTAGAACATTTTTGAAAAAAGGCTCAATTTTGTAATCATTAATTTACATCTTTGTCATTTAGCTGCTGCCTTTGGGGTCATCTCAGTGAATCATCTGCCTCCATCTAACCCTCTCCTCTGCATTCTCCTGACTTACAGCATCCTCCTTCACAACAGTCATGAACCTCCTCTTTGGTCTTATAATTTATTAACAAAGTTAGAGAAAGTACATCAAAGTGTTACACATTGTTAAGATTATGAATATGCTCCAGTTAAACTGTGACAAACAAGAGTACACTGAAAGGGTCTGAGGACAAAAAGTCACTGGTGTGAACTGGTTTTTCCTTGTGTCTTTCTTAACCCCAGCAGGGTCAGAGCTACAGGGAAAATGGGGTGGAGGGAGCTGAGAACTAAGACTAAGTAATCATCAATACAAGCTTCTTTAATCATTGCAAAACTACCAAAAGCGATATTTAAAACAAATATTTTTTAGATAAGAATAACAATAATAATAATAAAACTGTACTTTTGATCATGTCATTTGTAAAGGCTTCCCACTCTGCTGTTCTCATTTAACACCTCTCCAAATTGTTCTGCCCCCAACCTCATTCAACATTTTCTAGCTCCCATAAGGGCCTCAGCAATTTACATGATAACCTTAAATTAACCTGATCTAAACACGTCATTCACACCAAAAAAAAAAAAAGAATTTCAGGAAAGTAAAAATACCCTTGTTTTGAGAAATCTTTTTTTTTGTTTTTGTCTTACAGGAAAAATTGTCTTATTAAGAAAGTTTTTCCTATCAAAATTATGTTTGTTTAGGAAAAAACATGCCTTTGTGACTAGAATTTATTTCTTAAAATAAGATTTCTCGGTTGGTAAAAATATATTTCTTACCCCATTAGCTCATGTTATTTATTGATATTGCTTATTTAAGAAATTTTGACTTATTTAACAGAAAGATTTTGGGAAAGTTTCTACTGTTACATAAAGTGTGAAAATTATACCTTTAAATTATACTAAAATACTATTTCAAATGTTCTGAACAACTTAAATTCAGCACGAGAAACCACTCATTTAGAGTATGTTACAAATTCTTTATTCCCCGATTTATTAAAAAAAGGGAGAAATTGATCAAATAGTGCGAGGGTAAAAATTTGTTCCGCTTATTTAGATTCTCGTCTGCAACTCAACATAACTTTTTTAATTGATTTGTTTGTGAATATGATAAAAAAAAACAAACATCATTATCGTATCAGTCAATTTTTAAAGAAGTTTTTATTTTATTTATTTGTTGTTTTTTCTTCTTTTCAAAAACTTTAATATTTTGGGGGACTTGTGCAAGTGATGGACAGTATTGCCTAGATGTATGCACGATTTACAAAAACAGTATATGCTGCAATCGATTTATATTTATTTGTAAGAAGTTTTTATGACATTTCTTGGACTGTTCATGTTGGGCTGTATTATCAACTTACCAGCAGAGGTCGCTGTAGCATTTATGTTCCCGACCGGCTCGCAGTCTTGCAAGGAGGTTTAGTATGGTGGAAAAGCAGGGTTTTGGTGGTGATTAAGGATTGTAACCCTTGTGCTATCCTAGGCACTTTAACATTGGGAGTTGGGTCATCTAGACCCACTAGACAGTGCTCTGAACCTTTTTTCTTCTAAGGATTTGTGATCTTCACTGGTGTCCATGGATTACATGAAATCCTCTCCACCTTTATCCACCTTTGTCATAGTAGGGAGAACACGTCAATGTAAGGGTGGGGTCATAGGATAGCACAAGGGTTAAATGAGAACAGAACATTATTACTTTAAAAGTGCATATTTATACATAGCTTGTATGTTTTCTGTGCATATACTGAGAGAAATGAGGTGTTAGTTGTAGAATTTTACAGTCAACTGAAATCATGTCTTCCTGCAGTCATGAATCATTTGTATGCATCCATGCATTGAATGTAACACTGCATAAAAGGAAGGGTTAAAGCCACACGGGAAGCTGGTTATTTTTTCATCTGGATGGAGCCCTTCGGCCCTCTGCTGCCAGGAGTTTGCCCCAGTGAGTGAATAAGCAAAGTTCAGAAACCACGCGTTTGGCTGCCAGCTCATTTGTGAGTGATGCATTGAATCCTGAGCTGTAATAATATGATAACCGCTGTGCAGGGCTCAGCTACCCACAGCAACTGCCATCCATCTTTTCTGATTTCCTGGATTCATTTGTGCCTCCGTTCAGTCACTCATCATTGTGCGAATTCAAATTTTTCCACACACTGTGTAATTCTTCCACTTCAGTTCAGGGCTCATTCCTCAATAACAAAACCCAGCACAGCCACCCCCAACCCACCCCAACCTACACTACCCTCCAGCCAAAATCAGTCAGCTCGAGATGCTCCGGAGAGAAAGAAAAAGGAAAATCACTGCATGTCCTCCAAAGATTCACTGTAATCCAAAGTAATCAGCAGCTTTATAGGACAGAAAAAAGGCAGCAAATTAACAGTCGCAATGTTCTCTATAAGCGGAAAGTGTGAAACATGTGGGGGTGGTGCACTTAAGCACCCACCCTGATATAAATCCGGTTTTTGGTGTTTTTGACATGTTCTTGTGGCATTTTTCTCATGATGGAGGACACATAGAGAAAATTAAGCTTGAATTGCATTTCTGAATATTTCTTTATTCAAATTGTTGTTAATCAGAAGCAGAAGAAAAATGCCGTTTGACAAAGATCGTAGTTGTGACGTAGAAAATACAGGGGGATGGGCTACAAGCTCACTGCTCCATGTGAGGGGCTGTAATTAGTGGGAGAGCACATAAACAGATGGGTGGTGGGAAGTGGGGGCGGGCTTACTCCACACCAACACTCAGAAGTGAATTTCTAATGAACTTCTGCCACTTTGTGGAAAACAACACAAGTTATTTTTTATTTTGTCTGAAAAGGACAGAATCATAACTAAAAGACCACCGAGAATGCTTTGACAATAGATCAAAAGATCATCAGAAAGGGAAACTAAGGAGTTTGTGCAAAGTTTTTCACACCTGAGCAACACAAAGCTTTAGTTATTAGTTATTAGCTAATAAAGCATCAGCTAAGCTCTAAATTAAAAGACATGTCTAGCTGCAAAACATAAACAAACAAACAATAATACCCCAATCTAGTAATCTGAAATGGTTTATTTTTTCTAAACAGCCTTATCCACAATGGATTATAAAATCAGAAATGACTTATCCATTGATTTTGAATCACAAAAAAAACTAATTCTGTGAAAGATTTTCTTAAAGTCTTTTGGAAAAATGGTCCCAAATATTTAATGGTGTGTATTTATATAGTTCTTTACTGCTTAGAAGGCCCAAAGGACAGTCACAGTCCCATTCATACACACACTCTGATGGCGGCTCTGATGACTAACACTAGTGCCAACCTTTAAACATTAGGAGCATTTTGAGGTTCAGTGTCTTGCCCAAGGACACTTCGACACATGGCAGGAACCAAACCTGCGATCTTCTCATCAGAGGTTGACCCCCCTACTTCTGATCATGGTTGAGCATATCCCTTGTGCTATTCTATGACCCCACCCTTCCATTGACGTGTTCTCCCTACCATGACAAAGGTGGATAAAGGTGGAGAGGATTTCATATAATCTATGGACACCAGTGAAGATCACAAATCCTTGAAGAAAAAAGGTTCAGCACACTGTCTAGTGGGTCTAGATGACCCAACTCCCAATGTTAAAGTGCCTAGGAGAGCACAAGGGTTACAGGAAAAAACCAAACATGTATTCATGGAGTGAATGAGTCAATTATTTGATGCTGACTTGCTTCTGAAGGACACAGATGTTTCTGACCTGCAGCACAGATGCTGCAGCCCTTCTCTCACTCTGGGAAACTAAAAGACAAACCTGCAGCCTGAAATAAGCAGAGTGTTAAAAAGGCAAACGGGGCGTGCACCGATGTTCATTCACCTGACTCTGGAGTCACGCGGAACCGAAGCTCTGGATTAATGCTTGAAAGCACAAAAGAAGAAAAAAGCAAAATAAATCACATTTATGAACTTGCACTTTTGTTGACCACACTGAACTCCTCAGCAGCACGCACACAGCATTCAACAACGCACGTTAAAACCTCTGCTTGTATTTAATATTTAATCACATGCAAGCTTTTGGATGAGTTGTCCTCAGGCGCTCAGAGCAGAGGCAGGCTGAGGGAACAATTAGCCGCACGCTGCTGCTGTAATTAAACCCAGAACATGAGCATCTGTGCATTTTTGAGCCTGACATAAAAGGCAGAAACTGAACTGAACAGAGGCGATCCGAGCCAGAAAAACAAGACAGTGGCGAGACAATAAAAGGACTCTCACGTCGACGGATTTCACGCAAGCATCTGAGGCATTAATTATTAGCCTCAATTGAGAGGAGTTGGATTTAATTAACAGACATTTGAGGTACTTTGAGCAACTATGTAAAATAGGTTTCTTCAATTTAGAGCCCTGCTTATCGGAACGGTCTTTCTGTTTGTGCCAATGTTGCTATGAAACTGAGCCATCATTTGGGCGCCAATTAATTCTCCCTTATGTGCCTTCTCTGTTTTCTCAAATGCAATTAGATCTCCATGTTAATCCAATCCCTGTCAAGACTGTCTGTCTGTTTGTTTGGCCATCTGCCTGCTAACCGACCTCATTTCACCACCCAGACAAAGAAATGTACTGAACCTGACTGGAAAACCTGACATTGACATGTGCTCTCAAGAAGACTGAATCTTTAGGCTTGGAAGAGCTGTGGCAGACTGTTATGATGGTTGCCACATAGACCAGATATGGGCTGTCTGCGGAGGGAAAATGGAAAAACATGTAATTGAAGCTTTGGCACAATTTCATTCATTCAAGTTATTTTATCTGCAGTCCAGATATTTTCGTCAGCCCATCTCTGCTCCTGGCTCTTGCCTTTCGTATGATTTGACCTTAACCACCATGAGTGTCTTGACTCTGGGGTCCGAGGTCATGCCAAGCATGCAAGATGTCTCCGGCCCAGAGCCCAACCACCAATTACTAGTGATTTTTTTCATGCACAAATTCCTGTGTCACTACTAAATCTTTCAATCAAAGTTTTAGGATCTCTACTTATTGAAGTTCTCTTAACGTAAGAAGTGTCATGGTGCCTCTGTCGGACTCCTCCCCCTCCAGCTCTGATCGGCTCCTGATCACAGCCAGCTGTCGTCACTTAGCTCATCAACCACTGCTGCTCAAAAGGAGACCCAGCTCCATCATTCAATGCCAGTTCGTTGCTCCTTATGGTGACTACGCCTGGTCAAAGTCTCATTCATGGTCTTGCTAAGTCTAGTCTTACCTTGCACTAACTCTGTTGTCCCACCTCAGGAAAATCATCTCACGAGTGACGTCAGTTGGATCCTCCATCAAGCCCCTGGAAAACCTGAAGATCTCTCGGCCCACGCTGACCGCGCTACACCTCCAGCCACGCCACAGCCAAGCGCTCCAGCCACGCCACACCCAAACGCTCAATGCCACACCACAGCCAAGCCAAAGTCAAGCGCTCCAGCCACGCCACAGTCAAGCGCTCCAGTCAAGCGCTCCAGCCACGCCACAAACCTCTGTCCAGCCCGGACCTCAGCTAACCCAAAGCCAAAACATCCTGGAAGAAATAAACCATTTCTTACCTGTCACTTACCTGTTGTTTTAATGGATTCCAGGATCTGGGTTCGCCACGCTCTGAAAACCTGGAGGGGCTTTCCAGTCTCTTATCAGCTCATCCCATTTACACTCAGCTGCAAACCTCTCTTCAGAGAGCTAAAGGTCATGATTTAAAGAAACCAAAAAGGCGAATGCAAATAGGAGATTCTGGCTCCCAAAGCCAAACTTTTCTGCTAAGGAACTAAGACCAACTCACTCCCGGATGTGAAAACCAAGCATCTGCCTTTGTTGTATATGAAACAATTGGGCCTCAACAGCAGGCTGAGTATCCCTTCCTCCCAGAAGACCCTCCCACAACTCTCTGCTTAACACTAAGCATCAAAGGTCAAATTTCCACACCATTTTGCCTGATTATTATTTACTTGAAGTGTTTGACCTGCCGCTATAAAACATTTTAATTTCATGTGGGATCACTCTAATAAAAGGTCTTTATAACAGCAGCTGAGCCGAATATAGTAGAATTTACTTTTTTCTCGTGTTCATTTGTTTTCTTATTGATGTAAATGTTGGTAACTGATCTTGTCGGCTGGAGTTGATCTCATCTTCAGCAGAAGCCGTTGACTGTACTACCTTTACACTCATATTTTGGTACATGTTCCTTCAATGTTTCAATAGATCCTAAAGATCCTTCTGAGAGGTGGTCCTTGACAACCATTGTTGCCATGGTAACCACAGCAGAGAGCTTCTTTTACATTTACTTTATCTGAAGGACTCCATTTTAAGGATTTTTTGTGCATTGTTTGCAGAGTGATGGGCAGACTTTTCTTCATATTAACAATTTTATGACAAAAAGCAAAATGAAGCCCAAGATGAAAACATTTATTTTCATAATAATACCCTGAACCACAAGGCTAGCATGTCTGAAAGATAGGGACATCTGGAGATACATTTTTCTTTGTTGATGAAAATTTTATTTGAAAAAAGTCACATTTTTTGGCACTAAAGAGAACAGAGGTAATAGTAGTAGTATTACAATTATGTAACCGTTTAATTGAATTGTTGAGATACAATTGTTATCTTATTTGATGCTCAAATATAAAAATAAGACAAAAATATATAATTATTAGTATTGGGAAAAAAAGTAGTTTTTAAAGGAAAACAAATATGGTTAATTTATAATGTTAATTAAATGTGTCTTCAATGTCCTCAAATCAATAAAAGTCCTTTGATCGGTATGGAGCATATCCAGTAATACTTCATGCCAAATAGGTTTTGGTTGAAATGATGGACAAACGTCTTTATCCAATCAGCAAAGTCCCACAGTACCTACTTTTTCCAACTTCTTATTGCATTTCACTTTTTCAAACACTCGATTTCTGAAAATCAAATGAAACTTTTTATTTTTCTTTTGTTTCATTTTATTGGATTTGTGCTTTGATTTCTAAAATGTAATATTATTCTTTTATTCTTTGTTATGCATTTTTAAATCATCATTGTAATCTTAAATGTGCTAATGTGCGTGATTTGTTGATGTGATTTGCACTTCAGCGACAATGTAGTTTTTTATTTTCTTTTGTTGCATGCTAACAATAAATACTAAACAAATAATCATTCATGTAAAAACTTACATCACTATTGTTATGTAATCATAATGTCTTTTTATTATTCCGTACACAGTCATATATCGTTTTTCAAAAGCAAAATCCGTTTAACATTGACTGATGGTCATTCATTGTACTTTACTGGTTTACTGTCATCATTTTAAAATATTCTTGAGAAAAATTGAGTTGTCAGGCAAATCTGTTTCAACGATCCTTAAGATCGTACTTTGTTGGTGGCAACAGAAACCAGATTTTGAGTAAAAGGGTAGAGGAAAGGGATGTGACAGATGCCGCTGAGATAAACAATTTGTGCTTATTTGGACAGGTGAGCTGTGTATTTGGAGCAAGTGCACATGACCCTGGTGACGGGGGCTTGGCAGGCACAGCTGCCCCTGCTGGCTCTCTGGGGGAGAGTGACAGTTGGACCGGGGAACCGTGCAGACCGGGGTCAGCGGTCAGACGGGTAGCTTGTTGTTTACACAGTCTAAAGAGATGCAGGATTTTTAATACTGTCTCTGAGCACATGGATGCAAGGTCAAACACTGAGATTATGTCACAGGACGTGGAATAGTTCAATGGGCATCAATCTGAAGATATTAAATGATCTGTTTGCAGCATAAGAGTGAGTTTACTCATTGTCTTATATATATAATCCATAAAATAACAAATGCTGCTCTTTTTTAAACTCTTAAAGTTTACATTTCATAGAAAATCTTTATGCTAAAATCAAAGATCTGCTCGTGATTGAAGATTTATGTAGATTTGCAAACTGCATTTTGTACAGGGATTTTTGTACACAGAGGAGATTGATTGACAATCGTTTTTACAGCCAATCAGAATGCAGAACACAATACACTGTTTAAAAAAAACAACCCAAAAGCAAAACTGCACAAAAGAAAAATCGGAAAAACATCTCGACCGTAAAAGGTGAATTCCAGTACACTAAGTGACTATTGTAATATGTATCAGTTTTGGGACTGTTGGATACTACAGTAGATTGTCTTTTTTTTTTTAATCCAGAGGTTGTATTTTTGATAGTCTAGTGACTCGACAGCGCTGTTCTTCAAGTCACATGAGCAAATCTGGAACTTGATAAACATTCAGAAATGTTTCAAAACTTCCACAGCATGTGTTTTGAGCAATCCAGTCCAGTACAACCAGTATGCAAATAGGTTGTCAAGTTTACCGCATTGTTAGTGTAAGCTTTAGGAAAATGAGCAAACAGGTGGGACCCAGAAGAAGACAGAACTTGGATCGCAGCTTTAGAGGTTGTTTAATTTGAAAGAATTAATTGTCACCTAATAATTTGAAGATCAAACCTCCCTTTCTTTGCTGTTACATTGCTAACAAAATAACAACAAATCATGAGACTTCAGCCTTAGTTGACTCTGTTAACTGTATGAGAAGTGGACTGAGTGAGGCCACCCCATAGAAGGTGGCAAACTTCCGACTCCAATAAAATGAAATCGATTGCTTGCGCCATTTCCTTGCAATATGTAATATACCGCTATGTTGGAACCAGAAATTGTCACTAAGGAGTGATTCGTCTGCGTCTGTCTGACCGAACTTTTCTATGAGAACCACTTTTGCCAATCAGGAGTGAGCTTGTTGGAAGACCACTTGAAAGCAGGCTCAGGGGAATCTGACAAACATTTTAAATGTTGGACGTGAGACCACATGCTTTTATCGAGGCATCTGATTGGTCAGTTTATGATTTGCACTACAGAAAAAAATGAGACAAAAAGAGGATTAGCAAAAACATGTTGAAAAAGGTATCAGAGCAATAATGGTTATTCTTAAAAGAATGACTGAGCAATAGCTGTTTATTTGTCAGTAGATGGGTAAGCCTTTTTGGAGCCAGTTGGTACTTCCTGTTTGGAGCGGGAGGGGGGAGGGGTCACTCAGTCCAGTTCTCACGTACAGTAAATAGTTGACTCTCGTGGTCAGCAGATGAGCCCTGATGCTGACAACATTTTCTGATCTTGATCTTCTGTTGTTCATGTTTTAATGTGGAACCATTGGAATGACAGAGGCACGACCTTTAAGCTTACCGAGCCACTTGGTGGCTCAGTAGCTGAAATGAGTGTCTTCAGCTCATTTTGTTTTCAAACCTGCTTCAAACCAGAAGTGCCAGAGTTGCCTCCTGGATCTAGTGCAAAGAAAAATCTATTTTTTCAGCCAAGAATATTTCCTAGAATAAAACATCTAGAAAAAATACCCTGATGAATATTAATAGACTCCAGTATTTTAACTAGTGCTCTCACTTGCTGTGTTTCTGTTGCATGTCAACAGCTTTGCAGGTCAACTCCCTTTCTGCTTCCCTTCGGCCTCGGTTTGTGTCTCTTTGGCGTTTTGCTCAGTCCTGTGTGGCTGTGTTCCTCGGTAAAATGGTGTCTCTTGCACAGAATGTCTCCCTGGGGATGTTTTAGGCTTCATATGTTTCCACCTCATTTACTTTTACCAGCTTGGAGACTTGAGACTGGCTTTTGATGCTCTCTGGCTGTGTGGGGGTGAGAGTCTGTGGTTGCTGCGGTTGAAAAGCGATCCTCCCGCAGGCTCTGCTGTTTTTGTGTCTACATGTGTTGCAGTGACATTGTATCGCATTAGGAAGTTATATCTAAAAAAAAAAAAAAAAAGGACACAGCTTTCAAAAACAACAAAGATGGTTGAAACCAAAAGAAAACTTCACAAAGCCAGAGGGAAACATCTGAATGAAACTGCCCTGCATAACTGCCCCCGTAGAGCACAAATACTGACTCATGTAGACGACATACACAGATAATTTCCCCACAGTATTTGTTTAACTGTTTGTGTTCTCCTGTGTGCAGCTCCTCATCAGCCTGTAAGGAACAAACTAGAAAAAGGAAATAGATTCAGGGGTGGCATCATTTTTTAGGTTCTGTTTGGAAATCATTTCTAATTTTTTCTTTTTCCATACTGTAGGGAGAACTGTGAATGAATGGTCTATTGTCAAACTTGTATCATATATAAGATGTACCGAACTATTAGGTGCGTTAGGCAAGACAAAAAACTATGAATAAGAATATGGTAGTAAACTCCATGACAAATGTTTAGCTCTTTTAGTCCATGGGTGTTTTGTGACTTTTACACATCCTTGGATCTACAGCAGGTACATTTTGACTAAACCACTAAATATGTTCTCAGTCTGAAATTACTATTCTGAGCTACACTTTTTTGTGTTTTTGAAACCATGTATCTCCTGAGCTTACGTGCATTAACTAAAGGAGTAAAGTGTTCTCCAAAATCAGGCAAAGCTCAGAAAAATCAAATTATAAAATTTTAGTATCTAAAGCATCCGCTATCCGTCTGATCACCAAGTTTAGCTGTTGCTGACATGTTTTTTCTTGTTTTTTTTTAATTGTTGGCAGTAATTTTGACTCCAGATGAAACAAAACATACGTTTTTTCAAGAGTTCCAGTTTTGCCACATGAATCCACAGAATATTTGCCCTAAATTATCAGCGATAATCCAGATGTTTTGGTCTTATGTGAGACTGTTTTTTCCCCCCCCCACTCAGTAGTTATTTGCTCTCCTAAAATTCTCATATACATGCATTTTCTGCCTGGTCTTTCTGTATGATCTCTGATCAAAACGGTATCGAATGAAGCCTGCAGGTCTTTACCTCTTGTGACCAGATCGAGTCATGGTTTTTCAGTCCAAAAGTAATCTAAAAACTACTAGATCCCCACAAAAAAACTGCCCAAAAAACCCGTCTAGAGTGCAACATCAGTGGCAAAACTGTTAAACTGACCCCAAACCTGCCCTGATCATGTCCACAAAATCCAAATCAAATTCGCCCATGGGGCGGGAAACTCTCTCGGCGAGCTCTCCGATCAGTTCATTGGAGAGCAGCAGTTTACAGTTCATTTGTACGTGCTATTAAAAGCTGCCTCACACGTCATTTAGCTTTTTTCTGTCACTCTTCCTGCTGGCTACCATTGATTGCCTCCATGAATAGCTACACTTTGCTGGATGACGGACAGGAAACAGAACACAGCAGCACAAATGCCAGGATCCGGCTGTGCTTAAGTACATCTATAACAGCATATTAACAACACGAAGTGATGTGCTGACATTATTGTTAATCTAAACGAGTGGCTGAGAAAGGATTCTAGTTGCCATAGTGATTGGAGTTGCAGGGAACACTGTGTTCAAGACAGAGGACCCTTCTTTCCCTTGTTTAGATCATTTTTATTATCTGTTTTTGGTATCTTTGCCAAGAAAAGAGGCTGAACACTTGAACAAGGCCTGCATCTTTGTCAGCAATATTTATACTTTAGAAAGTTTAATGAATAAATGTTTTCCTTGTACCTCTTAAATTTGCCAGAACCAGACAGAATTTTTTTTTTTTTGCAAAACTAAAATTATTTAAGTTAAGTAACCTTAGAAAAGCTTTAGAGCAGTTAACCAGTTTGACTTTCTGCTAGGATTCCCACCAGTTAAAGCTGAACATGCTAGAAAATGAAAGGAATTCCAAATAAACTAAATTTAAATTACTTTTGTGATAAATTTTGTCATCAACATTGGTGCACAAAGTTATGAAGTCATCAATGGCAGATTATGATGAGCAGTAACTTCATGACACTCTTCTGACACACAAAGAATTATATGATGAGTTGCTTCTGTTATACAGTGAGGTCAATAAGTATTGGATCACCCTGTGATTTAGCAAGTTCTCCCACTTAGAAAACATGGAGGGGTCTAAAATTTTCATCATAGGTGCATTTCCACAGTGAGAGACAGAATCTGAAGAAACATTCAGAAATCACGTTGTACGATTTTTTTAAAAACAATTTATTTGTATATTACTGTGACAAATAAGTATTTGATCACTTGAGTTGAGTTAACAATTACAGAGTTCAAACGGTTCCTGTAGTTCTTCACTATGTTTTTACACACTGCAGCAGGGATTCTGGCCCACTCCTCCATACAGATCTTCTCTAGATCTGTCAGAGTTCGGGGCTGTCGCTGAGCAACACGGAGTTTCAGCTACCTCCAAAGATTCTCTGTTGGATTTAGGTCTGGAGACTGGCTAGGCCACTCCAGAACCTTGATATGCTTCTTAAGGAGCCACTCCTTGGTTTTCTTGCCTGTGTGCTTCGGGTCATTGTCATGCTGGAAGACACAGCCACGACCCATCTTCAACGCTCTGACTGAGGTAAGGAGGTTTTTGCCCAATATCTCACTATGCAGAGCCCCGTTCATCCTCTCCTTCATACAGTGCAGTCGTCCTGTCCCCTGTGCAGAAAAACAACCCCAGAGCATGATGCTTCCACCCCCGTGCTTCACTGTAGGTATGGTGTTCTTGGGATAATGCTCCTCCTTCTTCCTCTTCCAAACACGCCGAATGGAGTTATGACTAAAAAGTTCTATTTTGGTTTCATCTGACCACAAGACTTTCACCCATGACTCCTCTAGATCATCAAGATGGTCATTGGCGAACTTCAGACGGGCCTTTACATGGGCTGACTTCAGCAGGGGAACCTTCCGTGCGATACATGGTTTTAAACCATGACGTTTTAATGTATTACTTATAGTAGCCTTGGAAACGGTGGTCCCAGCTCTCTTCAGGTCATTGACCAGCTCCTCCCGTGTAATCCTGGGCTGATTCTTCACCTTCCTTAGCATCATCGATACCCCACGAGGTGAGATCTTGCGAGGGGCCCCAGTCCGAGGGACATTGACAGTCATCATCAGCCTCTTCCATTTTCTGACAATTGCTCCAAAAGTTGTTCTTTTCTCACCAAGCTGCTTGGCAATTGCCCCGTAGCCACTTCCAGCTGTGTGAAGGTCTACAATTTTGTCTCTTGTGTGTTTTGACAGCTCTTTGGTTTTGCCCATGTTGGTAGTTAGACTTCTGATTGATTGTGGGGGGCACAGGTGCCTTTATGCAAGCTAACCACCTCAAACAGGTGCCACTAATTTAGAATCATGAGCAGAGGGGGGTTGGACTATTTAAAAGCAGAACAGCAGGTCTTTGCTGGTCAGAAATCTATCTGATTATCAAGTGATCAAATACTTATTTGTCACAGTAATATACAAATAAATTGTTTTTAAAAATCGTACAACGTGATTTCTGAATGTTTCTTCAGATTCTGTCTCTCACTGTTGAAATGCACCTATGATGAAAACTTTAGACCCCTCCATGTTTTCTAAGTGGGAGAACTTGCTAAATCACAGGGTGATCCAATACTTATTGACCTCACTGTATCTCTGTCATGATTTGAGTTCTGCTTCCTGTTTTATTTTGAAAGGTTTCCTGCATGACATTGTTTTGAGTTTTACTTCCCTGGTCCCAATCTCTCCTGATCATGTTCACCTGTGTCTTCTCAGTCCTGTTTTTATTTAAGTCTTGTCTCTACCCTCCTCTTGGGCTGGTCCATTACCGGCTTGTCCCTGACCGGCAGTTCCCTGTCTGTCTTCTGCCCTGTTTACCAGTTTATCACAATGAGTTTTTTGAGAATAAATCCCTTGCCCTGGAACCCTGTGCCTCCCGCCTATGCATTTTGGGTCCTTCATGATCATCCAGTCCCGGCAAACCTGACAAGTCCTATGCACTTGCTGCTTGAGAGCCATCCCATCTTCAGTTGGCGAGGATGGGTGATGAAGATATGATGATATGAAGAAGTATTTTCAGTTGCAAAGGGAAAAGGACGCAAATCAAATCCAGACTGCCTGAACTTCCTGAATAATGGGTGACTATCGATGGCTGCCTCTGCAGAAGGGAATCAATCTATTTTTAAATAGACTGTGCCTCCCCAAGCACTCGATCAGTCACTTCTGGCAAACTCCTATCGGTTTCTTGCTTTAACAGGTGCTACATTGTGGTTTACAGTAGAAGAAAGGATGATTTTTGCAGGCGTAATAGATTAAATATTTACTCCTTTTTAAACTTTCAACCAACAAATTGTCCCTATTTAGCTCTTTTTTGTGTGTGTGTTCATCCCATTACACCCCTGCTCCCCCCCACTTCCTTTTTTTCATCAACATCTCTACCTTTTTTTTCTGATACTCTGCCTCTTAACAAGAAAGGCTGACAGACCGAGCGTAGAGACTCAAGCATTTCATGACAGCAAATAAGCAAACAATGGAAGAAGGAAAAAGAGTCCCCCCCCCGCTCATTTACCACCCAGTGGGGCTCTGAGCGACGGCCCCATATATCCAGAACCTTTGACCCGGAATGAACATCCAAACAGAAGCAATGAGAATGGTGGTGGTGGTGGGGGAATGCAAGAGTGCAACTGGGAATGCCAACTTGAGTTGAAGGTCCCCCCCCTGATTTTATGAACCAAAGAGCCATTCATCCATCGCTTCTGAATTAATGCCAACTGAAGGGTTTGGCTGATTAGCTGTAATCAGCATCATGCAGCTCTTTTTGTAGACTGTAAAAAAAAATAATTAAATGGAAAAACATGAAAGTAAAGAGGGAGCACGACGTTTCTGTGGTGTACGCACAAGATTGAGAACATAAACATTAGAATTAACGTGTTTTAATCAATTACAGTTTAATTAAATTAAAAATTTGTGACATGTCAGACAACCGTGTGTCATTTAAAAAAAACGTATTGACGTTCCAAAACCTAGTCAACAGAATGAGCTCAGTTCACAAAGTAACCACTAAGTGGCTTGTGACACCAAGCCATAGGAGTTTTAGAGAAAATTAGTTTCTAAATTTATTCAGATTACTAGAGGAGTTTATAGACATTTAGCAAACTTCCTTATGAAGTGTATCAAACGTTGGTTGCACAAATGTTTAGCTCTGCTGCTCATCCATTTATGCCTTTTTAAAAAGTGGCATCATTGAAAAGTTTCTAAAACGCTGGTTATAATTCAAAGTTATAATTCAATGCAATTCCAGCATAGCATTCTTGGTCACGTTTACCACAGTCTTTCTGCCCACAGCACCTCTTCCTTCCCTTGTATGCAGCCTGGTTACCAACCATTTGTGTGATCTGAATTTCAACACCAGTTTGTCAAGCAGCCAGACTCCTAAGATACTGGTTTCTAACTTTCTGCCCCTCCACACTTTTTCTGCCTTTCTAGTTTTTTTTTGTTACTGCTGTGCAATCAAATCAGACTTGAAAAACTATGCCTGGCTACTTCTTTGAGAAAATTCACAACAATTTCTGCGAATGCGAGATGTGCAGCGTGGCACAATTTGCTCAGTGAAACTGCAGGCTGAGCCCTCGTCCTGCTGCTGTCATGGGAACAAAAGCTTAGGCTGAATCGCCTCGGGATTGTGGGCTTATGAAGCCTTGAATGCTCACTGTTCATTTGTCTTGCTCCTGACTGAGCTCAGTGATAGCACTTTCTCTCATGTGAGGCCTATAAAGGAACGGTACAGCTCAAAGGATCTTCATCTGAATGATTTATCATTTGTGCTCTTTCAGTCATTGTAGATCAGATGTTGCAAATTAGAAAAAAGTAGTTTTGCTCCTTAAAAAAGGAATTTTTGGACATTTCTGAATGTCTCCATTTATTATTTTTACTTTCTACAGTTTTTTTTATTTGCAAAGATTCATTAATTGACTTATATTTACTCAAAGTGGTATCTCTAAATTGAGTGGGGGCTCTAAATTGATCGGTATCCTGTTCAGAGTGTAACTCGCCTTCACCCAACAAGAGCTGGGATAGGCTCCAGCATCTCAGTGGAATTCATTGAGTTCTGAAGGTGGATGAATAATCATTGCTAAATTAGAAAAACTAAAACTAAACTAGATGATATTCTGTTGGAGAGATGTAATTCTTGCTATTTAAATTAAAGATGATGAACATATGTAAAAAAAAAAAAAAAAAAGTCTTTAACCTTTTACCGTTAAAGCAAATACCAAACTGTCCTCAGACAAACCAGAGGAAGTAGCAAAACCATCAACCCTGAACTGAGCAGCAGCAGCTTTGATGATGGGTGTATTTTTGGCTGTATTTTTATTTTTTGGCTACAAAAATTTAGCATTTTTGATTTTTAAGCAAACTAAAAAGAAAAAGAAATCTTCATTTTGAACATGAAAACACCAACCAGTGATGTTTTGTGTTTATTTGAAATATTTTGTAATATTCTGTATAATATTTAGGATTTCCTTTTAATATGTATAAGAACTGCACCAGTGGTTGAGGTATTTTCTGCAATAATTATTCCAATATTAAATGTTTTATCAGCTGCTGTTGGAGAGATAGGAGTGCTGCACAGCGGTGTGGATGTGGATGCACTTCTCCTGGTATGAGGACATGGTTAAAACGTGAGAAAGAATCGTCTCCTCTCTGTTCTCATTGATACGCTACTATTGGGAAAATCTGCTGCTCAAACAAGCATCCATTCAGATAATTCCACAGCCGTCGAGGAAGCTGCAGCTCCAGGGTAGACAGATGCATCATCCAGAGGAACCAGATCAGAGAGCATCAATTAGACATTTTAAATGAACAGAAAAAATCTCAACTTGGAACTACAAATATGGATCATAAAATTTTTTTTTTCAGCTTTGGTGCTCCAACCACAGTCTTTTATCCAGATAAAGAAAATATATTCATTGGCCTACTGTAGGAGTGTCTACTCTAGGAGATTGTGGGTTTAAAGACCGAATCAGAGGAAAATGGTGTTTTTACCATGTTCTTGTAGCATTTTTCTTAGGATGGAGGAAATGTTTAAAGAAAATCAAGCTTAAAATTGCATTTCTGAGTATTTCTATTTCAAATTCTTGTGAAAAGGTAGCAGACGAAAAAAAAAAAAGCTATTTGAAAAAGAACGTATTTGTTACTCAGAAAATACTCTGGGCTTGACAGCAAAAGCCACAAGAGTTTAGATTAACCAAGCATGGCAGCTCAAAGATGAGTCAAAGTGAAACGACTTTTTATTCCACACATTCTCCAGAACTATGACTGAATTGAACAGATTTGACAGTCCTCACAGTAAAATGTGCTGTTTCTTGTTTAACCTCATGACCAGCCACTTCAATAAAATGGGTCTTTTTCAAACTCCCTTCGTTTATTATTAAGTTTCTTTCTTCCTTCTGTTTAACTAGCTAAACAGTTTTACTTGGAGTAACCTGCTCCCACATGCCAACTCTTTTAAAGTCATCATGCAATCAATTAATGGAAGAAACAACATGGAGATCCCAGTGAGTCTAGTAATTGCACTTAAAAATATATAAGAGAATAATAATAGCTCTGGCCCTGGGGCCCACACACTACTATAAAACAGAAAATTTGCTCCTTGGGACACTCTCATCCTGCGACAGACTGTCCAGGAGGCCCCCTTGCCTTTGCCCATGAGTGGATAGGCTCCAGCAGCCCAGTGACCCCAAAAGGGTCAAAATGGTTTAGAAGATGAATGAATGAATGACACTCTCATTTTTTTGTCCTTTTCCTATCTATCTCGACACTCCAGAAACTTTTTAATTCAATGACAACACATCAACTCCATCATCCTCACTAAAAGAGCCTGAGTATTGGTGTGCGCACTCCATGTTCCCACCGTCTGATCTTTCCACAGACGGAAAGCCAATTAAGTTCGTCAAACGTTTCCACAGCAGCCCAGAGGTACCTGCTTTAGCAGATATAATTGGGTTCAACTGAATAATCTGCTAAAAATAAACCCAGTTCAACCACCTGATTAAGACAAAATGCTCGATTGTTCTGGTTTAACAATTAAAACCACACTCATTGTGCTTGTGAGGCATCTAATTATGTAATCATAATTTGTCTGTGTTGAGTTTTATCCTGTTGGAAAATTACACCCTTTGTTTAGACGTATGCTCACACTTATTATCAAATTAATAAGTGCTTCACAACGTGGTTATTATTGTATTACTAGCAATGTGCCATAAATCCAACAATCTTCCTTCGACCTGTTTGTTTATTCAAAGGCCAACCAGTCAACACGCATCACCTGACATTTCCACCTTTTGACATTTGGGGCAGACAGGAGGCGAGACTGGTGTCGTCTTTCCCGTCGGCTGTCACCAGAAGAAAAGATTGCTGGCTTAGAGCCTCGCCGTTTTGAGCTCAGACAGAACGAGACGCTCCAGATCCCGTGGTGTTTTTCCCCCTCTCATTTAAGAGGTTCTTACATTACCCAGGGTCCAAATCAGTTTAGCTCACACACATTTTCATCACGGTGATGGGGACCTTGGATGATGGCGGCAACAAATCGCTACTAACTGAGTTCTCGGGAGAAATCATTGAATAAACCTGAGCAACAGAACACAGTGAAGCTGTTCTTTCTATTATTCCAATGATATTGCAGCACGGATGCTCCTTTAGGTTTGGATGCATTACTTGTATGTAAACAATGCAGAGTTTTCAGTTAGAGGAAACAAGCAGCACCTAATTTTTGCTGCACAGTACGCAGAGTTCAGGAGGGTTGAAAAAATAAAAAATCTGCGCCTGCGTCTTATGTACTTCAGCCTTATTTACCCTTTTGTGTTGTATATGTGTTCACTACGACCTGTCACCTCCAGCATGCCCGTAGTAAAAATGTGTGTGAAGATGTTTTCTTTTTTATTTCTCACTGAGCGGACTATGATCTTCATATTTCACATGTGTGCCCCATACAGTTTTGCACATTTTTCACCCGCAGACAGCCCGTATCCACCCGTAAGGGTTGTTACTAAAGCTATAGCAACATCTTGTCTCGAGAAAAAGTTGCCCAGGTGGATCTGTGTTTGCACAAGTCATTTCCTTGGTGTGACTGTGACACTGGCCAAATGTCAACAGGGCGTCTTTAACAAAAAGAGTTCACTCTCCCTGTTTAAATAATGATAAAATAAAAAGGTAATGAGAGAAATATTCTTACATTGAATTGTGTCAGAGTTGCCAGAGTTGCTTGTAAAGAAAAGAACAGTTAAAAAATGTTTCAGATCTCAAACACCTATTACACAATTTTTCAAATAGTTTTTACAAAGCAGAGAACAGCTCTGCTTTGTAAAAGCTAGTCCCTCTACCACACACTTCACTCAAATACAGAATAGAAAATGTAAATATGCTAAAAATTCAATGCAACAACATTTTAGTTTGAATTTAACGGAAAAAAGGAAAATATAGGAACAATTACAAAACAAACTGTAAATAATGGCTTATATGTGTTGATTTCTTCTTTTCTTCATACCGGGCATGTGACATTGGTTCTTGACTGGGCATATAGCCCATGGTGTTCACGCTGAACAATTAGGAAGGGGTTTTATTTTCTTTTGCTACTGTTTACCAGTTTACTACTACAGTTGGAAGAAGCTACGTAGGTGCTAAATTTCAAAGTGGTGCAAATCTCAAGAATGTTGCTCCAGGCTTTTGTATCACAACTCTATTCCCATAAGCATTATGTGGGCGGCCGTGGTGCAGCGGTAGTGCGGTTGACCCATGATCGCAATATTGCAGGTTCGATTACCGCCTTAGTTTATACAAAGTTTATACAAACTTTTGTGAAAGAATGGGCCGCTCTCAGAAGCTCAGTGAGTTCCAGCGTGGAACTGTAATAGGACGCCACCTGTGCAACAAATCCAGTTGTGAAATTTCCTTGCTCCTAAATATTCCACAGTCAGCTGTCAGCTCTTTCATAACAAAATAGAAGAGTTTGGGAACAACAGCAACTCAGCCATGATGGGGTAAGCCACATAAACTGGTGGAGAGAGGACCACGGATTCTGAAACACATAGTCGCAGAGTTTCTGCACAGTCAATTGCTACAGAGCTCCAAACTTCACATGACCTTCAGATTGGCCCAAGTACACTACACAAACAGCTTCATGGAATGGGTTTCCGTGGCCGAGCAGCTGCCTCCAATCCACATCGCCAAGTGAAATGCAAAACGTTGGATGCAGTGGTGTAAAGCATCCCACCACTGGACTCTAGAGCAGTAGCGACACCTTTTCTGGAGTGATGACTCACGCTTTTCCATCTGGTAATCTGATGGACAAATCTGGGTTTAGAGGTTGCCCGGAGAACGGTACATTTCTGACTGCATTGTACCGAGTGTGAAATTTGGTGGAGGAGTTGTTATGGTGTGGGGTTGCTTTTCAGGACTTGGGCTTGGCCCCTTAGTTCCAGTGAAAAGAACTCTGAATGCTTCAGGATACCAAAACATTTTGGACAATTCCATGCTCCCAACCTTGTGGGAACAGTTTGGAGTGGGCCCCTTCCTCTTTCTCCACCAGTGCACATAGCAAGGTCCATAAAAATATGGATGACAGAGTCTGGTGTGAAGGAACTTTACTGGCCTGCACAGAGGCCTGACCTGATCCCAATAGAAGCCTTTGGGATAATTTAGACTTTTAATCGAAAGATGGTACTTTAACACACATAGCCAAAGGTGGTGTGATGGTAGCTTTAGAGTCCACTTTTCTTCATGTAAAATGGGATAAATCTAGCACATATTACTTTAAATTCAGTCAGAGATCTAGGCTTTTATCAATTCATTGACTATATTGTCAAGGGAAACACTTAAAAACATCAAGCTGATAAAGAAATTTAATTTGTCATGGAAAACGCAAAACTTCTTATCATTATAAGTTTTTATGTGTAATATGGTGCAATTTCAAATATGAATGAATAGTTTATTGTTCATCCTGTTTTAAAAGGAAACATACAACATTAGCCATCAAATTGAACTGTTTGTAATTTAGTTTTGTGAGACAACACGTGAGGGTTTTGCAACCTTTGATACTTAATTCAATCAGATTGGAAGCCGAATAATAAAGGTTAAAGACATTTGAATGTTGGGCAAGAGTGGAGTAATTTTTGTCTTTCTCACATCTGGTAACTTTTAGGAATCAACAAGAAATTGTTACGGTTTCTGTTTCTTTGCCCTTGTGGTTTGTTTCCTTTTTGTTCTGTGATGTTTTCAGTTAACTTCCTGTTTTATTTTGTAGGCTTTCCTGTTCCGTTGTTGTTTTGAGTTTTACCTTGCCCCATCAGTCCTGAGTGTTTCCACCTGTGTCTTGTTGCCTTGTATGTATTTAAGTCCTGTCCTTCCCTTCCTCCTGTGCTGCTCCATAGGTTAATGTTTCCCCGTTCCTGTGAGTTTTCGAGTTTTCGAGTTTGAGTGTTTCTAGCCTGCTCTGCAGTGGTTTTTGGTTTGTTTGGTTTTAGTTATTAAAGATCCTGTTCTCCTGAACCCTCCCGCCTCCTTCTCTCTGCACCTGGGTACTCCCTCCCTTTCCCCACCGTAACATTATGGAGCAGCCAAATATGTACCCAGCAGAGAGGGACGTTGGGTGGTTTAGAGCATTCTGCCAGGAGGCAGACGAAGAACGACCGGACGAGTTCCTCTACCCGGGCATGAGGGACATGCGGCTCCTGGAGGCATATTGCCAGGAGGCTGAGAGGACCAGATGCCCCTGGTCCCAGGTCTCCGGTTCCATTTTCGAGGGAAGTCGCCTAGCCTCAAGAGGAGGCCGTTGTCGTCACCGCCGCCCTCACCGTAAGCCCTCCCTTGACTCCCGGATTGAGCTGGACATTCTCCGGTCACGGGCCTTCCTGGACCCTCTGGACCAGGACCTGTGGCTGTGGGAGGACCCTTACTTGGAGGAGGAGGGGGTCGAGTCCCAGTGGACTTTGGAGGGTCAGCTCCCTGCCCCCTTCTTCAATGAGAGTCGACTGGCTGGAAGAGGGGGCCGCCGTCGTCGCCGCCGTCCTACTCGACGACCCGTCCTGGTTCCGGAGGTGGACCTGGAGGCGCCCCAACCCGGTCCTGCGTCCAGGAGGGAGTCGGACCCCCCTCTACCCGTTCCGGCTCCAAGGAGGTTGCTGGACGCAACTCCTCCCGTTCTGGCTCCTAGGAGGGTCCCGGACGCACCACGACCCGTTCTGGCTCCGGGGAGGTTGCCGGACGCAAACCTACCTGTTCCTGCTCCGAGGAGGGTGGTGGACCGACCACGACCGGTTCCGGCACCGAGGCGGTTGCCGGACGCCACCCCCCCTGTTCCTGCTCCCAGGAGGGTCCTGGACAGGGGGATGGCAGACCGGAGGGAACCGGACACGCCTCAACCCCTCCCTGCACCAGTCGTCTGGCCCGAGCCCCCAGCACCAGTCGTCTGGCCCGAGCCCCCTGCACCAGTCGTCTGGCCCGAGCCCCCTGCACCAGTCGTCTGGCCCGAGCCCCCCGCACCAGTCTGGCCCGACCCTGCACCAGTCGTGGCCCGAGCCCCCTGCACCAGTCGTCTGGCCCGAGCCCCAGCACCAGTCGTCTGGCCCGAGCCCCCAGCACCAGTCGTCTGGCCCGAGCCCCAGCACCAGTCGTCTGGCCCGAGCCCCCAGCACCCAGTCGTCTGGCCCGAGCCCCCAGCACCAGTCGTCTGGCCCGAGCCCCAGCACCAGTCGTCTGGCTCGAGCCCCCAGCACCAGTCGTCTGGCCCGAGCCCCCAGCACCAGTCGTCTGGCCCGAGCCCCCAGCACCAGTCGTCTGGCCCGAGCCGCCCGCCCCGGACCCCGAGCCCGAGCCGCCCGCCGCGGACCCCGAGCCCGAGCCGCCCGCCGCGGACCCCGAGCCCGAGCCGCCCGCCGCGGACCCCGAGCCGCCCGCCGCGGACCCCGAGCCGCCTGCCGCGGACCCCGAGCCGCCTGCCGCGGACCCCCGAGAATCATGTGTCTATATCTAATCCTATCCTCTGCATTCTCTTGATTCACACCAACCACCTTGATGTCCTCCTTCATCACATATCCATGAACCTCCATCTCCAACCTCTGCATCTCTATACCAACATAATTCTTGTCCCTCCTCTTAATGTGTCCAGACCATCTTAATCTGACTTCCATATATTTATCTTCAAAACCTCTAACATGTGCTGTCACTCTGATGTACACATTCATCATCCTATCCACCCTTGACACTCCCAAAGAGAACCTCAACATCCTCAGCTCTGCTACGTCAAAATGGACCTTTTTTAAAAAGTTTAGGCCCTCTGAGAGACAGTTTGTCATATTTACTAGATATATTTTATTGTGCATGCAAATATGTGCTTAGTGTGAACACACCTCCACACTGACACTCTGACAGCCTTACAACTAAGATACACGAAGGAATATTCCTTTAGCAATGATACCAATCTAGTTACCAATATGCTCCGCTAGCAGAACAGCTGACATCGCTGACACTGTGACTGTTCAACAGTGTTGTAACTATTTTACAGCCTTCACAGGGGCCATTGGAGCATAAGGCACACTAATAGCATTGCAACTGATGGGTCCTGCCAGGGGTAAGGGGAATTGGCTATGATGGTAAGGAAGAACACTAGTGATGAGAGAGATTTTAAACATAAAAAAGAAAAATTCTAGTGACATCCCCTGAGGGGAAAAGCTGCTATGAGCCATCATTGCCCTGAGATTGCTTCACTGGACCAAAGAAGACGTGATAAAACGCGAGCATGACTGCCGATTTTGTCAGCTTCTAAATTTGTTGTGACAGATAGTTTTAGAAATTTCTCCTACCCACTCATCCAGCATAAGGAACAAATCAAAGCAAACTCTGGGATGTACAGTGGATCAAGGCAATGTGCGTCAGACCCATGAACCAATATGTGATGAAAATGAGCCTTAAGTTACACATAAACAGTCCAGCATTTTTATTAAAACTGATCTGCAGGAAGCTAGACAGGCCAGACAGATGAACAAAGACTGCAGCAGGAAAGAGTGTGTCGTGCCATCTCTCCCATAACACAGTAATTTATATATTCTCAGAGGCTATTCGCAGCACTTTTTATGACAGTCACCAACAGCAAGATATTAATAACTTCCCATGCCTAAAAGAAACTGTGTCAGCTGACAGTCAATCAGGATCTCTGAACATTCAGATTGGATTAAAACCCACTAATATAAATAGCTTAAGGAAATGGGAAGCAGCAGAGATTAATCTGGCTCATTGAGAGGCGGTTAATGATCCTCAGAAGAGTCTAAAGGTTTGATGTAATGCTATAAAAACTTTAACTTGCACTCAGATGAATCATGAATGAATCTTGAAGCATAGCCCCCATTAAAAGTTGTTCAATGCCAGAATTGGATTGACCAGTTTGTCGGGTTGTAAGGATGGCTATTATTCTACTTTGAACTTGGAGCAATCAGAGTTGATGTGGCCCGACATTTTAAATTGGTTCCCCCCTTTGTTGAAAAAGATGTGGAGAAGTATTTTCCCCACTTTGAGCGTGTGGTTACCATGTCTATCAAGCACTGCACATCTTCAGCCTATCATACCGAGTCCCAAGGGGCCCTAGAGTGGTTTCATCAAAGATTAAAGACCATGTTGATAGTTTATTGTCAGGAGTTTGGGAGGGAATGGGATGATGGGTTCCCACTGCTACTGTTTGCAGCTAGATAAGTAACTCAGGAGTCTCTGGGTTTCAGTCCGGCTGAGTTGGTGTTTGGTCATACAGTCCGGGGTCCTTTGAAGCTTTTGAAAGAAGGTGGTTGGAGTTTCCGGTACAGTGGGCTTTTCATGATTGTGCACAAAATCAGTGATATTGATTACATCTTTTGGAGAAGTGTCGGTTGATGCAACACCCACCCACTGAGCCTAGATGTAGCAGCCACCATAACCATGTAAAGCCACATACTGTAAAATAATTGTAATTTTAAGCTAAATTCCATGCACATAAAATGCTATCATAATAAGTGGCGTGCAGACTACGTACATGAGAAAGCCACTATGTATCTCTGGATGACAGAACAAAAAATAATCGCCACCTACTGTACTGGCCAACATAGTTACTGTGTATGAAGGCCTCATTCTGGCTTGTTTTCCAACATTCTCTGATCTAGCTTGTTCTGATTGGCTAGACACACTTGATCCAGTTAATCAGCTGTGAGTACTGCAAAGACATCTAGAAAACATGCTGACACACCGGCCTTTGAGGCCTTGAGTTGCCCACCTTTGGACTAGACACTAATGGCAAACTCTGGTCCCAAAGAGCCACAACCTTCCCTATTTTTGAGCTCTCCCTGGAGTGCTTGATGCTAACTAAATCAGGTGTGTTCAGTCAATCAAGATTTGGAATCACCTTGAGTCAGCTAATCAGGAGCAAGCTGGGACGGGAGAACTGGAATACTGGCAGGGTAGAGGCTTGTAAGGACCAGAGTTGGCCAGCCCTGCGTTAATGGTACAGCAATCAATCAACTCCATGTAGTATTTACAGCACAGCTAGGAACAGAGTGTGTACCATCTATAGAGTAATTTATGCTGCAGACCAAACCAGTAAATATAAATTTTTCCACTGTCTTCTGTTGGTCAGCTATACGAAAGCTTTTTTTTTTTACTTAAAATGTAGAAGTTTGTCATCTTTAACATGGCATAACATTGTAATTAACAACATTTTGATTAACAAGTCAACTCTAAAACAGTTCCATAAAAGCCTGCATGCTCCAACAACGTTTTTCCCACATATTCATACAAAAATGATAACAATAGATGAGTTATTCTCACCATGAAGTTTTGAAAATTAGCACAACTTTTCACCAAAAGAGGTTTGGAGATTTTTCTTCTTCTTTGGCTTTATGGGAGTTGGAACTGAACTTCTTGGTGCGTTTACTGCCACCTACTTGAATGGAGTGTGGACTAATATGCACCTACCTAACCCACTGATCTGCTGTGTATTACTAAGAAATGTCAATAAAAAAATAATAACTGTCCATATGCCTTAAAATGTCTTTTACATGCCAGGTTATATTATGTCCCTTAAATTGACGCTGTAATACAACTCTGTGTGTTTTATATTTCCTGCAATGTAACAACATATGCTTAAATGTTTCCTTATCACTGAAAGATCCACCATTAATGCGTTTTCCAATGATAAACAGGTTATAGTTCAGTTATGTATGACCTGCTTATTACTTATTTTCCCAATCTAGTCCCTCCCACAAACCCCATTTGTCCCACTACTCTAAGTCTTCAATGGAGCCATCTTCCCTTTCTCTCCCCTTCCAATTTTTGTGCAATATAATTCTAACTCTTTCTTTAGTTATACTTTGAGTTTTTGAGATTTCATGGGGGAAAAAGCCTACCCTCTGCATTCTCTTGGTTCACACCAACTACCTTGATGTCCTCCTTCCTTATATATCTATGAACCTCCAGCTCCAACCCTTTGAAACTTGAAATGACCAGGAAAAGCCATTCTACCACCTCTAGTGGAACAATGAAGAACTACAGGGCAGAAAACATAGACCAAGTGATATACAATGGGATTTTAAGGAAAATTTTGATCATACTAATGAGATAAGTCTCTGAAATGTGTTTATCGAATACAATATGAATGGTTATAGGTTTAAAAAGTGATTTGATGACAACTAAAGCTCCGTCCATCTATATAGTGTTTTAAGTTTTGAATATTTTGTGTAGAATTAAACAAAACTTGCTGATTAAAAAATGGGAAGTATGTAAATATATATAAAAAAATAATAATAAAAACATCCAAGTTACAAATAAAATTGAACTCAAACTTTCACTGAGAGTTTGTGCAGCATTTCTGCAAAACAATGCAAACAATTTCAACCAAGAGTTGTACCTTTTTATGTTCATCTTTTGGTCACTTCTTTTTTGTGCAGGTCGACAAAACATACTTCATAGGAGAACTTGGCACTTTAGTTTCTTAATTGTACCCGAGTGGGACATCACTTGGATCTAAAGCTGCTAACTGCAAGCTCAGCACTGTCCCACTATGGGTTGTTTTTTTTGTATCAAGTAGCCACAACTTAGGGCATATAAGCACAGACAGCCTCGACAAGAATGAACTCTTACTTTAGACACCCAAACATTTGCTGTCGAATCGTGATTTCATCCTATATGAGCTCCTGAACATGCTTATCGAGCCAGACTATCGGTTCTGTGCAACCCTCCTCCGCACTTCTCCTCCCACTTGTCAGGCCTCTTCACTGATTGTGAAAAGAGAAGAAGAGTCTGTGGAGTTCTCACCCCTCCTCTGCCCCAGATTGATTTTACGAGGCGTTCCAAGAGGCGAGCAGGATAATGAGATCACAGCATGCATTTTTCATGGACAGGATGAAAGCCCAATAGACACGGCTCAAGATTTACATTTCAAATAAACCACAGCCCCATGTCTTGCCTGGCAGAACCTTTGGCTCTGAAAATGAACTCATCGCTCAGGTTTCGACTGCTAAAGCGAGGACAACAATCCTCTCAAACGGCTAATTAAATGATCCCCGTTGTGGAGTGACTGGTTCTGAGGGTTTAAAGGAAACCACAACAAAACAATCGGCATGACAAATGAAGATTTGCAGCTGACCAAGAACTCCACCAATGCTGAAAGTTTCATTCATCAACCTGGTATCGAAGTAATGTCCTTAGCGTTTCTGAAGGCTCCGACATGTGTGCTTGTTCAAACAGAAGGGTCGAACTGTTGACTGCAAACTGCAGGGAGCCTGAAAATAGACTTGCAGCCATTTCCTCTGGCTGTGTGACAGTGACAAGGGAGACAGCACAATAACAGTGATTACACTCTGATAAAGGCAGTAATTTTATTGCAACAGCTGACTCGAGTGTCCAACACAGAGCTGAGAGCTCTTCCATTGGCAGCTGTGTGACTGTGAAAGCATGTTTCAGATTAGCGAAACGCTGGCATTCAGTTAAACAGTTGAGAGGTATCTATAACTGATGAACACATTGCTGGTGTAAATTTGTGAGCTAGATCCAAGCCCTGATTGGGACCATACTGTTTTAATGGGGTATCAGATTCACATGTGCTCATGGTATAAAGAGAGGGCTGTTTCTGCAGGACTAATGTTACTGAATAAATTGTAGACTTGTTGCTTGAGCAATTCAACATGACATATACAAGGTTTCTACCTGTGGTTGTCGGCTAAGACAGTAGACACATAAATGGTACAGAGATGCGTCATTGGCCTCCTCTGCCTATTTCTGCCCTATATGCCATCAGGTCAGATGTATTGGTCAGGGCAGGGGTTTGCTTTAACATTCATATAAATATCAGTAGATTATGATCTAAGTCAGGGGTCGGGAACCTTTTTGGCCGAGAGAGCCATAAACGCCACATATTTTTAAATGTAATTTCGAAAGAGCCATACAATAATGTGGCGTCTCTTTCCCACACTGAGCCACGGAGACTTAACCTCTTTTAAGGTTCTTTATTCTGGTTACTGCAGACCGTAACAAACGCCGTAAAATTAATACAGCAATTCCTGAATCTCTCCCGCTGAGACGAGAGCGCTTCTCCCAACTTTATATTCCCCCCTCCCGCTCCAGTCCTCCCATTTCCCTTATTTGGCCCATGGCTGAACCCCATTGGTCCAAACTACCTAACAACAGGCTGAGCGACAGAACTGAGAGCCAATCAGATCTCTGCTTGATGCGTTTGATGAACTCCAGAACTTTTAACGCGGCCCAACAGCGGACCCAACTCAGTCCGCGACAATATGTTTAAAACTAAATATACAAGTGAATGTGAGCATTTGATGTAATTTCAACATTTTTAAAGTACAATAAGTCTGTGAATTATTTTTAATAACATCATTATGCTGCTGCTAATAAATGATGAGTATTTCTCATGGTGGTTTTGCTGATGGTCTAGTCTGGTTGATACGTGGTGAGTTTCAGCTTCATGCAGGCGTTCAGACTTTAAACGTGATCTTTGGTCTGAATGTTCTGTAGATGTGACAAAGACTCACATGCAGACGTGGAGACAGACACACACTCACACTGCAGTGAGTGACGGACAGCGGGTTTTACGTTTTTACAATCCCTGTGCGATTCACCTGCTGCCTGTGAGGAAGAAAGCAGAGGGTGGGGGACACGTGAACATCAAAAGAGCCATATGTAGCTCGCAAGCCATAGGTTCCCGACCCCTGATCTAAGTGTTTTGGTGTTTCTGAATTTTTACTCATTTGCAGAGGTGGTTTGGTAGAGATTTTTATGCCAGAAGCTCTTCCTGCCCAGGGCCTACGCTGGATGAAGCTCATTGCCCCCCAAGGGAATTGAACCATGGTTTTCCATGTGCCAGTCCCACGCTTAAACAACTGGAAAAAAAAATTAAATTTAGTCAATTTCAATCTAGGCTCTTATCAGTATGTGCTTAAAACCTGATTTAAACTGTATGGTGGTTTGTACAGCCCCAAGCAAGACAACATGTAGGAACTCTCTACTCTTTTCTTAAGTAACACGATTCATTCATTGTGCCATCCCAGCAGCTCCACAGTCAACCTTAAACCGTATGTGAGTATTTCTGTTGTCTGTCAGTTCTTGTTTGGGTTGTATTGAAGTGTATGTGCGCCAGTGAAAGCTGTCCATAAGACCAAACAAAACCAGGACAGTTTGCCAGTCCATCACAGGGCCATGTAAAGACAGACTCCCATACCTTTCTAATGAACAATTTCGAGTAAAACTATGAAACATGTTTTTTGGACTGCTCTGCATTTTTCTTGCTTCATTGTTTCTGTTCTGCAACACTTCACTTTAATAGTAGAGTTAGATGGTTGTGGTTGCTGGTACTTCACTTAGACTGGGGGTTGCTATTGTTATAGTGTGTTGTTGAAGTAATGCAATACAGATCCAGATAATGAATAAACAACTATGGAAGATAAATGAGAAATACGCTGGAAAGTAATCAGCAAAGACAAACTGGGGAGACACAACACATCTGGCACAGAAATCCAAACTAAAAGAGGAATTGCGAAAGTTTTAGTCCAGAGACACAGTCAGGGGCTGTTCTGGAAGTGGTTCCAAAGAAAAAACAAAGGACCAACTGGGACACAGATGTTAGAATATTGTCAAAACATAGACCTTTAAAGCACATTTGAGAAGAAATGTGAACTGAAAAAAAAGGAAACATAGACTCTTTGAATTTACTAAAATTAAGCCAGTATAGTACAACGCAATGTATTCACGTAACATAACGTAACGTAATTTAAACAAGTAAATACTATGTGATGAAATAAATTGTTGAATGTGATTGTTTCTATCATGTTGACTGAAAGTGCTGCAATCCAAAAAGTAAATTTGATGTAATTAATTCCCCTCACAACCAGAAAAGAGAGTCCATTAAAAATGCAAAGGAACTGGCCAAAATCCAGTAGAAGAAGAAATATCTGTGGAACGGGAAATTCGGCTGGCCCAGTGTCTCTTCAGTGGCCCTAAACAAGTTGAAGATACAAAACTTACAAGAATCGTCTTACTATTTTAGCTACCAGTCTTTTGACTAAATACGCAGAAAACAAGTAGACTATTTACATTCAACCACTGAACAAACATCTAGTGCCTCTCCAGTGGCCCTAAAAAAGACCTAATAGTTTGCATGATTGAATGAATGAAATATTTCACACTAGTTGGTTTAAAGGCATAAGTATGCGTGTCTGAACAATATCTGTTTTGTGTACATGTTGACATGTGAACATTTCTGCAGCTAGCAGGTGTGTTTATAACATCTGAGTGTGTGTGTGGACAGGCCCCGCCCTTTGAGATTTGTACCTTGCCGTAATGATAAACATTCAGTAAAGTTGTTGCTTTAGGCTGCATCATGGTTTTACCCCCCCCCTCCCCCTCCTATTATCACCCTCCTATCCCCCCTCCTCTCTAACATCCCTCTCTCTTCTTCCCTCCTTTCCTTTTCCATCTGGTCCAACACCAAAGATTTTCAAATATGATGGAATTTAATAAAGTTTGGCCTCAACTACAAAAGGGGTTTATTCAGAAATACCTCTGGTTTGTCTGAAGATGAATAACCCCTGTTGTTAGAGCAAAATATGTCCAACACAAGAGGCCTTCAGCTCTCATCTGTTTGCCCAGCTGTTGGATAGGACAAGTTAAAATAAAAAAAATTAAAAAAATAAAAAAAAGACCTAAAAAGTGAAAAGGTAAGTTTATTAATGCTGTTATGACTTTTGGAATATTACCATTCAGGCTGATGCATAATTCATCCTTTGCTATCTACTTAATTTGCTAGCTAACCACATCAAAAGATTCTGCAAGTTATATTGACTGTATTGACTTTTGAATTATAAGACATAAATGCTTCCATAGGTAACAACATTTGGAGTGATCAAAGCAAGTTTAATCCCTGTGATTTCAATTTGAAAGCTTTTGTAAAATTAAAAAAAACAGTCTTTAACCACAGATACTGGTTTTGGAAGCTCTCAAATATCATAGATTTACCAGTGTTAGTGTTACATTAGCATTGGTGTGTCAGTGAGGTAGAAACATAAACTACTCATCCCTCCAACACTCTGCTGTTTCATATTCTCATCCAGCTGTTCTCATTGGTAAATTGGCAGCAGTTTGGGAGCAATACATGTAGGTGCAATTTAAGCAATTACTGTGATGATGGGTGAGGGCCGTGTCTCATTTCCAACTGTAATGGGCTAAAGTGAGCACACCTCAGCAAACGGTCTGCAAACTGGCGGCACATTTGTGATTTCGCCCCATGTTTATGTGAGCACAGGTTCAGAAGCTGGATGTTTGGGGTTTTAGGCATCCCTGGTTAAGTCCGACCATGGCTTCCACAGGACACATCTTACAAGGTTTAAGTAAGTGATCCACACTTTTGGGGATCATTTGTTTACCCTAACAGATGGTCCGAAGAGATTTTAACTCAGTTAGGGATCAAAACACTAAAACATGCTCATCCACTGATATTGATTACAAATGTAATTGGGCCTGATCTTCAAACCTCAAAATTTAGCGGGATTTAACCAACTGTTGCTGTAGAAACAGGATAGGACCATCACAGTACTGGGTGGATCCAAGATATATTTATTTGTTTATAAAGTTACTAATAGTCTCTTACATCTTTTTTAGTGCAGTTAGTTCAGTGTTTTGCTGAGCTCCAGCCAAAGGCACACAATATTATGGCAGGCAGGACCTGGCAGGCAGAACCTGACATATTTGCTGGGTTTGATTAAAGCAATATAATAAAGCACAGAATTCTGGGTCGGCGTTAGTTGTGTTAACTGGTGTTATTTAGCTGCAAAAACCTTTAAATTGACAGGGATGGTTTTCTGCCACTTTTAGTTTGAAGGATTAAACTGAGTACGATGTCACACATAGAAAATGACTCGCCATGTTGAGGGCAGAAATCCTTAATAAGCAGTGATTGGTCTGAGTCAGAATTTCTATGGTAACCACTCTCACTATTCAAGAGTAAATTTGTTGGAAGGCCACAACCCTACCTCTGAAAGCCGGCTTGGGAGAATCTGTCAATCAAACATTTTGAACGTTCAACGTGAGACCACATACTTTTATTGAGGCATCTGACTGGGCAGTTTATAACTTGAATAACTTGTGCAACAGCAAAAAAAATATCCCAGAAATAAAAAATTCAGATTAGCACTGTTGCTGCCATTGCAGTTACATTCGGATATCTTGGGGAGCAGGAACCGTCTTTACGCGTGCTTCATAATAAAGAAAAAGTTGTTCTTCCTTTTATGTAATATATTTTCTTGCACTTTCTTGAACAGTAAAAATATAAAGTAGAAACCACAAAAAATACTTTTCAAAGGCATGAACATGTCCTAACTATGACAATAACCTTTTTCTAAACACGTTCTAAACACGGTGTAAGATTAATGCTGCCATGCTTCAAAAGTTCAAAATCCAAAAAGCAAATGCCAATAAAAGACACGGCAGCTCCCAAAATGCACCTAACCAGTAGAAAGGCAGAACCACTGCATGGCCAAGGAATGACAGGCCCATGCATGAAATCTAATAAATAACTTAAGTTCAGCCAAATGGCTCCAACAAGCACGTTACAAAGAAGGTATCAGAACAAGAATGGTTCTTCTGACGGATATAAAGAATCTGTATTTCATTTAGGTCTATAGGATTTTTGGGATCAGTACTTTATATTTGGAATGCAAGGAGTGATGGATTAATCAGTCCAGTTCTCATATACAGAAATAACCTGGAAACTGTGTCATGTTAATATGATGATATGATATTGCTTTTTAAAGTTTACTAAAGTGTTAAATATGTTTTACGATATTGCAAATTGTCTGATATGTCTTAGGGAATGTTCTGGGATTGATTAGTTATGACTTCACCCACCACCAGGGGGAGTCACGCTGTTTTCCCTCATTGCAATAAACTGTTCTCCCTGTTCTCAGGTAATGATGATTGAATATTAATGTTTTGGTCCAGAATATCGAATTTAAACATGTATTGGTTAACTTAGAGTTACTTTTAGAGTTTTGAAAAGTTTGGCAGTTTTATATGTACAGTAATGGGATTTGATGGAGCATTTCTTATTTATTTATTTTGGGTTTGGTGATCTCTTTTCTCAAATTGTGACATTTATGCGTGTTTAAATATTGTTTTGTTAGTTTTTCTGTTAATATTTTGATTGCAAAAAACACCTGCATGAGGAACACTCATAAAACCCTCTCGTGATTCTGTCAGGGGTGTAACATTAACAAACATCACAAAATGTCAGAACATACCTCAAGTAACAAGCTTTCTTTGCCATATAAAGGAAATTGTATTATTTAATTTTAATTCGACATGTAGCATATAAAATAAAAAATAGAAAACTCTTTCAAAAAATTTAAATTCTCTTATGAAATTGTTAGTGTTAAATGAAAGCAAAAAAAAAGATCATGATTTCACTGGGCCTTTTAGCTTTCCATACATGTCTGTTCCATTGCTGTAGGGCTTCAGCTGAGTCAATTATGAACACCTTTCAAGGAACAAAACAATCAGTCAAATCAATAAGAGTTCTGGTGAAAATGCCTATTCCACCATCAGAAAATCTATGGATTCCCCTGTCAGGACCATAAATATTTGGACAGAGACACATTCTTTCTAATTTTGTTTGCTTGCATTTAGAAGATTTTGTTGTGAACAGACAACATTCAGTCAAAGGAGCTCTCCATGCAGGTGAAAGGAGCCATCATTAAGCTGAGAAAACAGAAAAAAACCATGCGAGAAATTGCTACAGTATTAGGAGTGGCAAAATCAACAGTGTGGTACATCCTGAGAAAGAAAGAAAGCACTGGTGAACTCAGCAGCACCAAAAGATCTGGGGGGTATTCCAGAAAGCAGCTTATGCTAGCTCGCATGGTAAGTTTGAGGCTAAGGAAGTTGATAACCCCAGCTTTCGGTTCCAGAAATGGAGGTATGTTTCAGGGTGTGTCAAGTTGCCATGGCAACTCATCCTCTGAACATAACCTGGTCTGGAGCAGGTTTAGTTGAAGGTTAGTTTGTTTTCAGAGAGGTGAAGCAGCATGGCGTGTCCAATTGAAGATGATTTAGTGGATGAAGAAGCTCAGATAATACTTTTTCCACTGTGAGAGGATGATAAAACCACATATGGATGTTGGAAAAATAAACTTTTTTTACATTGTTGATATAACTTAATTTTTTGCTTCAGTTAAGATAATTAAAAATCTTTTTTTTTTGTTAAGTCAGTTTAAAAATAACACGTAGTTTTCAGTAAGTTTTTTACTTTCATTCAAATAATTCAATTAAGTAGGTGTAACTTTGGTGTTGCTGTTAGATCGGCACCGCAAGGGATTGTGGGATACCATTCCCTTTGCCTGTCTGGACGTATTAAGGTTAAAGTGTGGCTTTTTTACCAAATGTGTTTAGTTGTTTAGCTGTTTTACTCTGTTTTGCCGAGGTATTTTGTCCTACTTTGCTTAAGTCTCTGAACCATGAGTGAGAGGAAGGGCGAGGATGATGAGTTTATATAGCACCCCTGTAGCTTAGTTATATAACAATACAGTTGAATTATTCCTGACTGAATGTAAGTATGCTGTGCATATTATTGTGGTCTTTTATTGTTATACAAATGAGTATATCTGCCAGCTCAAGCTTAGACATATGAGAGTTCAAGAATTATAATTAATTAAGATGGCAAAAATATTAATTGAATTGGAGTAATACGATATTTAGTTAGATAAATATGTAAATTTGAGTTGTATAAACAATTATTGAGTTTTACAGGCGTAAGAAATTAGGTTAAATAAATTTATTGTACTATTTATTGCACTGTACTAAGGACCTGCATTAACCTACTTTACCTTTACTTGTGCTTGCATTTTTATGAGAGTTCGCTATGACTTGTCACCCTCAGCATCCCCATAGAAAAAGCATTTGCACTAACGTTGTCTTTTACAGGCTCACCAAGACTGTCTACAACATTGATATTTTGTAAGTACCATCTGCGTGCCCATTTTTCGCCCATAGACAGCTCGTGTCTAGCCGTCAGGGCAGTTGTCTTTAAAGAGTTTTCCTTATGCTTTTTTTACTGAGATACAAAAACACAAATATAGTTTTTACTGTTCCACTGAATTTTGCACCCATGAGATTTCACTTAACATAACTTGGTACAGATTATTGTATCCTGACCTTTGCATTACTTGCTCTGCTGCCTCAAGCCTCTTCACATTTACTCATCATTGTGTACCACAGTAAATTGTATGAGTTCAGTCCCCCTGTTTTGCTTTTGGACTTTAACTGTCACTGTGCAAACCAGTCAAAAACCTGCATGGTAAAAGGTGTTTTGCTATCCTAAAGCAAATGTTGATCTCCACTAACATGAATGAGCTGCTGGGTGAAATGGGGTGACGCACCTAGCAGGTCAAGAGATACTTTTTATCATCTCTGGACTTTGAACTCCGCCGGTTCATGTTTCTGTGTGTGCCTCAGGGACCTTTACAAACCACTGTATGTCTCTGACAAGTTGTAGCAAGTCTGCTTACTGGAGTCTCCATGGCAATTGCAGAGCGAAGTAGAAGAGCGAGGCAGTTTGTGAGTAGTCATGTGGAGATGTCTATTGATCTGGAGCTGAAGAGGATGATTCACTCGTCTAAGAAAACAAGAACACAGAGGAGTGAGAAAATATAGGGGACCCAAGTTTTATAGAAAGAGCCTTGCCTTTGTGAAAAAATGAAACTGAATTTTTAACTAAAGATCTGCTACAGTTGGTGAAAGCATAAAAAAAGAACAATTTAGTTCCTCAAAAAGCATTTGCAGCATATATGATTCATTTACTTGTTTATGTGATGTTTATTTGACATGAACTCACTTAAAACTGAATACTTTCAAAATACATTTCAGAGAATAAAAGCTGTTAAAGTTTCCAATTTATTATTTAGTCCATGGAAGGAGTGAAAGACAAAAATCGCTAAAAAAAAAAAAAAGTGTTGCTGCCTATTGTTAATCGTTTTGATGCAAATATTTCACTACAACATATTCATTTCATTAAAGAATCACTGGGTTCTGCAATGCTTCATGTATGAAAAAAGGGTGTGTCATGCTTCCTGATCTCTCCTGCCTTTTTGGCCCACCAGGTTTTCCAAACCCACCTTTGCTGCAATCAAATCTAATCTATTTCTTGCCCTGTCTGCTCAAAAGTCCCAGTTAGTAGATTGTGATCATTTTCTTGTATGGTCCAGCCTGCGTCTCTGTGCACATTGGTCTTGACAACCCACATTCAATGCAAAGTAAATGGACATATATGTGTGTTTGGGGCTTTTTAAGTCAATTTTCTCCACAATTGAAGTTCAACCCTTTGAACTTTGTGGAGTTGCCAGATCTTGACTGTCTTTACAAATTATTCTCTAGGATTACTCTTCTTGGATTCTGTCAGCCTGCCAAGTTGGAGAGGCGTTCCTGCTACTCCGACCAGGACTCATAGCCTGCTTCTTCAAACTTCAACCTTCAGTAAAATCAGTAACTTTCCTCCGGCTTTCTTGTCCATTGTCCATCAGAAAAATCTCAGTGTAAAGGGAGGTGAGCCAAAACAGAAAGAAGAAGGACCTCGGTTCTGAACAAAAGGCCAGTGACAGTCATGAAAATGATGATGAGTGTCTATGGTTAACTTACTAAGGCAGAAGTGGGCAGGTGTTCACAAACATTCACACAGTAATAAAAAAAGTGTGTGTCTTCAAAAGAGTCAGCATTTAAAACAAAACTGACACAGATTCCACCAGACAAACTGAAACAAAAACAAAATCCTTAAAGACCCACTCTGATAAAAAAATGTGATTTTAACATGTTCTTGTAGCATTTTTCTGATGATAAAGGACATATAAGAAGAAAATTTCTGAGTCATCCTTCATTTAAATTGTTGTGAAGTATCTGTTTTAGAACTGTACGGCTGGATAGTTCCAATATTGCACACCCTTTTTGTTGCACAATGATTGGTTGGGGTCGTGAGGGGCCATAAGCTAGCTGGGCCCCTCACGAGCAGCGTGTAATAAGCTCTCACTTATGGATGACGGGAAGGGGGACGGGGTTTTTCCACTCTACTGTCCCATACACAACTCAGAGGAAAATTTCGAATGAACAACTTCTGCTCTGCAGAAATGATGTCCTAGAAAACAGCACAATTGTAAGAATGTCACATAATCACACTTAAAAGACAACTGGGAACGCTTGGAAAATAGATTAAAAGATGAGTGGGATATTAAAGGAACAAGACTTGGAGGGAGCCCTGGCTGCCATTTACCAGGCTTGCCTTTAGGTGAGGATACCAACCTCAACACTATTCTACAAAACGAGCAGGGATCTAGTTTTTGGAATAAACAAACAGGAATGCAGTGGTAAGCTGTGGTATTTGGGGCATTTCCAAAACAGTTTGAAAACTGCTGTCTGGAAATAAATCCTCAAGAGTCACTGGCTTTTATTCGTGCCATTATTGAAGGACTATATGAGGATCACAGTGCATGTCTTTAACTGGAAATGGAGAAGGACGGTCCTGACCCTTTCATTGTTTAAAGAAAATGTTGCCATTCTTTCACACAGCTTCATAAATCACGCCGCGTTATGAGCAGCCTCCGAATCTTTTTCATATTCTCTTTGTGTTCCTGCAGTTTCCTCCCTGCCCTGGCATTCAAGTAGAAACTCTGTTGCCATAGTGATCTCAATTGCCGTTATTGCTTCGGCCTGATTAGGAGAACCTGCTCCTAGTGAGGGAGATGCATTATGTTTACATTCCTGTACATTCACAGAGGACATGTAGGTCCGCCCCTTTCCCTTGGAATGCAGCATTGCCCATCATACGCTTAACAGTGTGGAAGGCAGGATTCATACGTTCATCTCTTCTGTGAGCCATTAAGACATAACACCTTGTGAGGTGTTTCTACATACTGCTTTCTGGGCAGGATTCCAGGCTCTGCAGTGTAGCTGATCTTTCTGTATATCAAAAGTAATTAATGTAAAATTCTTGGAAAGTTAAGATTCATATCAAATGGATGATTTCTTTATAGATAACAGTTACCTGTTGTATAAATCCTTTGAATACCTGTAATAAATTTGCCATTTATATCTGGGGAATGGTCCAAAGACAAGAAGATTTCCTTTCCATATGGGTTTTAGGATGATTTAGTGACAAAATAATGGTATGGAGGTTTTAGGGGCAGTGGTATACCTGCTTGTTGGCTTTGGCCAGCCGGCACTTGATGCACCAGCAGAAATCCACTGAACTTCAGCCGCATGTGAGAGTGGCTGAGTCACCAGTATCAGCTAATTTTTTTGATGGAAAATAAAGGCATTAAAGGCTTATTTCTCTGAAAACTCCATTCACATGTTTTACTGCTGTCTCTTTAAAAATAGCATGCAAATGTTGTTTTTTCACAACTAAAACCAAATTTTTAGCTCTGAGTCATGGTCACAAAATTGTTATAAAAAAAATGTAATAATCGTTTGGCAGCACATTAAAATTGAAAGTGGCTTAGTCAAAGCACTGATGAATGTTCTTATGTTACCTTTAAGAATCCACTTCCAAAGAAAAGTCTATGTTAACACAAGTTCTGGAGTTGCGCAGTCAAAACCCTCTCGTCCATGCGAAGCTGTGCAAATTTCTCCAACCGTTTTGTGCATACAAACACGTGGCCGTTGAACGTTGAAAGTTCAACCAGTTAAACTTTGATTAATCAGTTGGTTTTGGTAGTGACGTATGGATAGTGTCCCTTTTCATTCACAGAAATGCCAACCGTTTGAAAATTATCAAGAAGGACAAATTAATATTTGAAGATAAATTTGTGTTTTTTTCCCATGGATGTGTTTGAACCATAGATTGATTCAAGTGAGTGAAAAACCAGAGACCGATCTGAGTCTATCTCTCTTCTAGTCTTTGGTAGAGAACTTTCTTTCTTTTTGTCTCTGAACCTTGAAGAAGTAAAGACGAAGCAGAGTTTTTGCTTCACACTGACGCATCATAACACCCAGTACAGCCCTGTTTCCACCCCAGCATCCCTATTTACCCCGGAGCCTCCAGCAGCTCTCCACATCCCCCCTTGCGCTGAAATGGGCCAGTTTCCATGGCAACACTATGCAGGAGCATATTATTCCCCACTCAGACTTCAAAAAATGATCAATTAGGAATGACGTCATTACATCAAGAAGAACACTGATTGTTTCAGAGAAGCGGCCTGAAATTGCGCCGCTATTTACGACAAAATATTCTGATCCCTGTGGGTTCCATGCAAAAAAGTGAGCCAGATTGTTTCTGTTTAGCATCTCCGGGTTGGAAGATGAAGACAGACTTGAGGTGCTTGAGTCACTGCTGCACTCTGTGTGGGAGGGTTGGATGGCAGCAGGATGAAGAGTATAAGGAGAAGGAAATTCACAGATTTCAGCTTGGATGGAAATAAAAAAAGAGGGAAAAACACAGATGCTGCATTTTCAGGGGAGTTTGGTCCGGAGTGCTCTGCAGGATTCCAGTGGAAAACGAAAAGATGCATCAAACACAGCAGACCTTGCCCTGCCTTTTCTGCTGCAGTGCAAATTGAGGAAATAATCCAGCTCATACTTCTACAAGCCAGCCGGAAATCTCTCAAAATATCCCAACCTCTAACAGAAGGGCAAGGGGGCATCATTTAGCTCCTACAGCATTAACAGGTTTTCGTCTCTTAGTATTCCATCATTTATTCTTGCTTGTACATCAATTGTGAGTTTCGCCCACGTACCAGCTGCTAAAAATATGAGCTTCCTGACAGCTCTCTGAACTAAACTGCATGTTGACTGAAATGTGGAAATTCCAAACCAACACCAGGATTAAGTAAGGTTAAGGGAGGTGTAGTTCCTTGGAGACCCAGCTGAAACCCTCATTGGCCATCTGGGACATCACCAGAAGCGATGAACACACATAAATATCTGATGTTGTGACTGTGCAGAACTCTGTATGCTATAATCTGCAAATTTACAAACCTATTTTGCTTAATAGCTTCACAAAGCCCTCTATGTTTATTATAATAACATTTCATTGATGGATTGTTGGATGTAGTGCAGTTGTAAAACAGAGCAATGAGGTGGGGTTGCAATGGTTTTATCAGGGATGCGATTTCTGCCAAATAAAGGCCACAAAATCCACGTGTTCATAAAGACAGGGATGGGAAGAGCTTGTAAAATCTTTTTTTTTGCATTGATTTGAATTTTCTGCCTACTCTACTAGAAAACTATACAGTACAAGACTATCAAGTGGATTTTAAAAAGAACTCGGATACCACACTCATTACTTTTTTTCAAAGGCCAAACATGACATCACAGATATTACAAGGTAAAATCCTAGTAAGTATGAACATTTTATGATGACTATTTATAAATCTATTATATTCTGATGATGTGGTTTGTAAAAAATAAATGTAAGTATATTTTTTTCCATGTGAAAAATCATTCAAATGCAATGCATTGTGGTCTATATTTGCCAATCTAGTGAGCATCGATGCACACTAGTTTTTCTCAGAGACATCTGGAAATGTATCTAGGACACTGGATTTTGGAATTGTAGATCTGGACACTAATAATGCGTTAGGTGGTGAGTAGTAAAGGAATTTGGACACAACTGGTAACGGGGGCAACTGACGATGGTGGATTGTTCCCCCTGTAAATTTAGATGTTTCCAACTCCTTTCTTTACTTGTCCTTTCCTACAAATATGATTAAAATGTTTTACTTCAAAAGAGAGTTGAGAATACAATCAAAGAAAGTTGGAAAACAGAGCGTAGAAATTGGTTACATTCATCTCTTTTTCAAACATTCAGCCAACAGTAATTTTACAGTTGTTGGGGTTTATGGCTAAAACCACATGGCAAAATACTGCCCTAAATGTTGACATGCATTGGCCAGTACCTGGTATGCATTATGCATTATGTATTATTTAGTTCTCATGATTGTAATTCTCCAAGTGCAAAAATCAAAACTTTTTCATTTTAAAAGACATTAAGGCCCAGATGTACCCACAAAGTTGTGCTACTGTATATAACATAGGCAGAGCATTTGGATCTCTTTCCAGGACTGAGCCCCATCTATTGGTCAGGAGAGTTTACCCGAAGGTGGAGTTTGATCGCATTTCTGTAAACTACCGTAACTGAGTACCTGTGATGCGCTAAAACAGACATCTGATCCACAAATTAGCCCCAATGATTTGAGAAGCAGTAGGAAGATTCTCAAGATAGTTCATAATAGGTTTCAGCTTAAGCTTATATTGTGTTTTGGTCAAAAGTGATGCATTTGTTAAAACGATTCAATTTTTGACCCAAACACAATATAAGGGTTAAAAAGCAGAACTTTATCCGTTTGCTAAACATCTTCAAGTCACTTGCTCTGATGATGTCACACCAGATGTGATAACACTTTCAGCAACAGACTTCTGACAATATGGTAACTTCTGCTGCAAACACTGAAGGACGTAACCCCTTCATGCCCCAAATTTATTTCCAAGTATTACAAAAAAAATTATTCAGTATTTAAATTGTTCTTTACGAATAAGCAACATATAGCGCAAAAAGGTTAAGTTTTACTTTTCCTAAAATTGTCTCTTTCCATAGTGCTAGGTGTATTTGTCTGGTGTGCTTTGTGTAGCTCTGCAAAAACAGACCTGCTAGAAATAGGTCAAAAGTTTCTTCAAATGGGAAAAAAGTTTCTTTAAATAAGCAACAAAAAAAGGGGTTGACCAAGTATTCTAATTTAAGAAAAATAATCTAGTCACTGAGACATACAGTATTTTCCTAAACTAAGATAATTTTGCCAGGTAAGATTTAATGTTTACATCTTGGATCAAATGGGATCAATATAGTGTATTAGCTATACTGGCTATATTGGTCTAACATATGCTCCACACTGTAAAAACTAAATTTAAGAAAGTGAACAGACTGTTGTTTCAAGAAAAAATGTCTTATTATCTGTCTTGCAGGAAAAATAATCTTTTCAATAAAGTTTTTCACTTGGCCAAGTAATCCTAGTTTAAGACGACGTGTCTAGGGTCTATATTTCTTTTTACCCATTGGAAGATTTTTTTTTTTTATTTATAGTTAAAGTTGAAGTTTTCAAACTTTAAAAATTTTAAACTCATTTCTAGGGGTTCTGGTTTTGCAGAACTGGTATTTTTCCGTTTTTGTGCTATGTAACTTTTTAAAAATGTTACTTCGCATTGGTTCTGCACCTGTGTCTGCCTGCTCTACTTGCACTAACAAACACGGACTAACAAACCTGCTGTTGTCAACAGTTCCATCAACAGATTAAGTGGACAGGGATATGAAAACATGTTCATTCCTTCAGTAAAGCAAAAACAGAACTGCATCAAATCTACTGTTTTAGTAGCAATCAGCCAGGCGCTCTGAAGAAAACGTTTTTTTGGGGGCAGATTCAAGAGTTAAAGAACACCTTTTGGCCCTGGTGTTGCACTACATGTGAGTAAACGATCAAAAACATCATCCAAAGAAGGCAAAATCGTCATATTTGAATGTTTTCCATGCGTTTTAGATCATTATCTTTTTTTTTTCTTAGCAAAGGCCTCACATTATGAGAGTTTTTAAAGGTATTTATAGAAAATAAAACATCATTAAATCAGCCTCCATCCTGTTGAGTCACTGGACCAGAGAAAGTTCTTTTACAAAAGGTCACTACTCCATCAGAACCAAAGGGACCAACCGGCCACTCAAGTTTGATTGAGATGGTGGTCCCAGGACCTCACACCACACCGTTCCACGTTGAATCTGGATTATTTACCCTTCCATCTATCAGGCCAGATCGGATTTGTGCCTGCCTGTGCGCATTGTCAGCGCGCACGAGTGTCGATGAGAGAAAGGGAGCCAGCGGGAGAGGGGGGCTTAGTTGAAATGCGCAGCGCATTCTTGTGTGGAGGGCGAAACGATCAGGCATCTGCAGGACGGCGAGCCATCGCAGCTCAACTCTTCCTCACGCAGGACGCACGTCTCCCTCAGCATCCTCATTGATTCCGCTGCTTTCTTTCATTTATCAGAAAAAAGAAACAGTTCATCAGCCGGAAATTGCGCGGACGGAGCCCTCGGGGAATTTCGCGCACACTGCCGCAGAACCGGAATTTTTCTTGGAGGATTTGAGGAAAATGGTAAGGTTTTGAAAGAGTGCATGAATGAAAAAAGCTTCATGTCGAACCGTGTTGCACGGAGGGGCGTGCGTGTCAGGGAGGGAGAGAAAGGAAGAACGTGCAGGATCTGTCAGTGAGGAGCCGCCTATCCATCAGCGGCTGCGCCCTGCTCTGTTTTCACCCCTATGGTATGGATACATGAGTAAACGGGAGAAATGATATCAGCTTTGAGACTTTACATTCATTTAGGTTTAAATTTGAATTAAAATCAATTAAGTTCTCATTTGCCGCCAAAAATCAATTAATCTTAATTGCCATGGATTGACATTTGCTGAAATTCAGGTCCTTGGGGTGAGGTGTATGACCTTGCACGCATCCTGCTGTCACTGAATCACAACTGCTGCTCTTCTCTGCTTCACACAGACCTGAAAACCCCTCCACCGGAGCCACCTCACCAGCTACTCTCCTCTGTCTGTTCTGTCAGCATCTCGTGCTCATTAATATTTAGATGAAGAAAAGAAAAAGTGAGTGTGGGTGTATTCCAACATCGTTGTAATCAGTCTAGTTTGATAAATATATTTAAAAAGGAAAAAACTTCTTTTTGTTTAAATTTCTGAGTGCTCAGCTGCCTCATTCAGACCTGGGTGATGAATGAGTCCTGCATCCGCTCCATGCATCCTCACTCAAGGCCAAACAGGTGCTATAGGAACCACTATGCCAAAAAGGGAAAGAGAAAACACAGCAGACGTCTTTGAGTAGACTCACCCTGCTGAATGTGTGCAAACAGTTTGTGTACCGGGGCTGCTTAACTGTGACTGTGGCGACTCATACTTTATTTGTTTAAATTAGCGCTTCACATGTGGTCTAGAACATTTGTTAAACTGTAAAATCCTGTTTATGCTGGCTTGACGCATAAGACAAACACATCAGTGGGACGACAAGAATGAAATGTATGGGGAGTAACTGCACAGCTGTGGATGAAGAGCTTCCATTTGTCTCCCAGATCCTGAGTGATCTATTGGTCTTGCGTTGGCTGCAGATGAGACAGACAGTGAAGGAGGAGGAAAGGATGTCAGACGTCAGAGCGTTTTTTGCAGAGTCTCTGCAAAAAAAAAAAAACATTGTAACACACCCAGGATTCTGCATGAGAATCATTCAGTCATATCAATGAGACTCAGATGATGCAAAAAGCTGCAAGGCACAGAGAGCACACGTTTTTATCTCTAAGCTGCACATTTGAGGCGATTAAAAAAGAAGTTATTTAGAATTAAAAGCAAAATGTGTATCTAAAGGCAAACATATGGTGATAGCAAACTGTGTTGTTAAAAAAATCACAATCTGTTAACAGTATTACACTCTAAAAAGAGTATTTGGGCTGTAGTTGGAAAGATAAACTTTTTTATATTGATCTAACTTAATTTGTTACTTTGGTGAAAATAACTCATTTCTGAGCCACGTGATTAGAGATTAGTTTGTAACATGAAAGGTTCCATGAGGAATTTTTGGGGAAATATGTCTATCAGTGACTGACAGGAAGACAGCAAATAAAGGGAAAAGATGAGCAATGTGCTGTTTTCTGCTCCTCATGAGATTTATGACAGTTTTTCTTATGGAAGTTTAGTTTCTGGAAGCTCTTGTTGGAGAACCCCACGAGGAGGGCATGGCAGTCATCCAGTTTGAGGGTGAAATGTGTTAAACCAGCTGAGCGGAATCTGAACACGTCTTTGATATAGTGAAACTTTGAATATGTGTTTAGTAAGCTTGGAAGGTAAGTTGCAGATCAAATCTCTCACAGAGGTTTGTAATGAAATAGGAAAGATGCATGTTGTGGCCTGAGAAAGTCATGCAGCTAATGGAGGATGATTGAATCTGGTGGGGTGCTCAGTTGTTTTCAGATGTAGAGCTTATTAGTTGGAGATAGTTTTCTTGCATCTGTGAAATTTCTGACTCCAGGGAGGGTATTAACCAGAGGATGAAGGATGATGCTTATGATGTAATAGATGTTATGGTCCATTTAAGCAATAGTTGAGTATCATAGAGGTGGAATGACATTCTGGTTTCTAATGATTCAACCAAAGCGAAGCATGCTGGTGATAAAATTGATAGAATGCTGCTGATAAATCTAGGAGACTGAGGAGAGATGGTGAACTAGTTGCTCAATAAGGGGACATGAGTGAATTTTTCCAGATTCTATATAAAGTGGAAACAAGGTTGAAGTTTCAAAGACTGTTTGAGTGTTTTTGGCAGAAAAACATTTGGCATATTTGGCATTCAAGCGAACCATCAACAATGTCAGATCTGCTGCTTATCCCAGAAATTAATTTCCTTACAAGAGTAGAACTATGAGAAAAAGGAAAGAAAAAAAAATAGATTTTCAAAAGTTTCTAAAGGTTCAAAACCTTTATTAAAAAGGAAACAAAAAAATAATATAGTATAATCAATGTAATATAAATATAAAAAGGAAATAATGTGCAGAGTTTATTAAAAAAGACAAGATTGCAGTTGCAACAACGTTTTAGCTGCTAACTTGTGGGAAGTTAATAGAGGAAATTGAGAAAAGTTTGCAGAAAGGCAACTTTTTTTCTGAGCCTTACCCATGTAATGGGGTTTTGGTGAACAAAATAGTCAAGGGAAACCCAATTTGTTAAGTAAGGTCAAACTAAATCTCAAAACCATACAAATGAAACTGAACTAAACGAAAGAAAACCTTGACAGAGTGAAAAAATAGGCGGTGATTGATGCATTGATCTAGCAATTTATAAAAAACCACTAAGGGTGTTCAACAACAATTGCAACAAAAAAGATTAGTGACTAAAATCTTGAGTGAACACGATAGGTGATTGACTAAAAGCCACAGTATCAAAAGCAGCAAATAAAATGTTGACCCAATCATGACTAAAACAGTATAGAATAAACATGAAAAACAAAACCACAAACCTTCACTTCTTTTCTAAAGGGAAGTCTTAGATCCAGCCTTACACATAGAAATGGTGTCTTCCACTGGAAGAAAGCCAAATGTAAAAGTAGAAATTTTAGGCTTGGACATCTAAAGAAGACCTGAAATCTTGCAGAAATAAAATGAGTTTATGGAAGAATGGAGTCTTGAAGATACATTAGCGCTTGAATATGAGCTTTTTTATCAATAGATATTTCCTTTATATAAAAACAAAAAAAACAGACATATGAGAAAAATACGAACTATTTGACTATTTTGGACTACCTACAGCACATGTGTCAAACTGAAGGCCATGTGCCAAATGTGGTCCGCCATGTCATTTATGTGGCCCGCGAGAGCATAAAAGTTTTTAATTTCTTAAAATAAAAAATAAAAATTGGTGTGTATTTATTCATATCTAGGGGGAATTGGACTTGAAATATCGAATTGGGCAACTATACAGTAGGACTTAAACACTGTCAATATTACGTAACCTGACAGAATCAAATTTAAAAGGATTTATGGTAGAGTATAGATAAATGTGCCAGCTCAAAGACATGTCCTGGTTAAACTTTACTCAATTTCTCAAAGTAGTTCTGGGTACCTAAAAGTCCATTTCTGAGGCACTGAGGTACAAGAACCTCAACAACTCAGATTATAATTAACAGGAAGAAAATTTAAATTCACCCAGGTTTTTATGTTTTGTTCAAGAGTGCAGTAGATTCAAATTGTACTCTTTCACTAAGATGCATTTGTTGTCATAGCAACACAAAGTGATGGAAAGAGTCATCCCTAAAGTGTTCTTTTGTAATTACTGAAACATTTGATGCCCTTAGGTGTCTAAATGAATGAAATATTCAGATGTAAGGTTTTTTACGCTAAATGTTATACATTGACTCAAGATGGCAACATTAGCTAAGGTCGGAGGTCAAGAGGTCATGACCACAGGTGCTTTTTTCATGTCCTGACCAGTTTATTAGTCAGTCTTTGTGACAATATGTGAATTTAAAGAAATGTTTTTAGGTCTTTTGGATTTTTGAATAGTGTGTTTGTTGCCACTGCAACAGTTTCAGATTGCTGAGAGAGATCAGAACTATTTCAGTTGAAGTTTAGAAATACTATAGAGGACAGATTTGGGTTTTGTTAAAATAAGATAAAGGTGGGAGATGGATCAGAGCCATTAAAATGAATTTTATTCTGAAGAATCAGTGTAAAGGAAAACAAATCCCCGACAGGAGTTCAGTTTCACTAGCAACAAGGTTGTTTGGTGAAAAACAGTTGTGAGCCACTCAGATTATTCTGTTATTTTGGGACTTGAATTTTTTCTGTTGGTCTAAGAAGGCTGTGCAGGGTCAGCATTGATAGGGATGGAAGCGATGCTTTGGAGGGAACCGAGTACAAACATTACATTTCTAATCCTTTAAATTAAACATCATATTTTAATTTAAAAGAGCAATGAATAAAAGCAGACGAAAACACATTTTGCAACTTTGTACTAAACAGTTTTTTCTTGTTCGTGTGTCTGTCCATTATGACCTCACAGAAATGACGCTGGCACCATCTCCTCCACATTGATGTCATCTGAGGTCAATTGTCTGCCCCCTGCATTCATTTTAATCATCTCCTGGCAGCTGTGCTTAGTGTTTTTTTTCCCTCCCAGTTAAAGTCCACTTTAATGTTTATATTTACAGTATTATTTGTCGTTAAAGCATTGCAAAGGGGTGCGAATGCTCAGGAGAACATACGTTTGTACAGTTGTTTGTACGTAATATATTTTACATATCTCATATTTTTAATAGATAAATATGCAACATTTGCTGATTGTTGTTTTTAAATATTTGTATATATTTGAAAAGAAAAAGTTAAATATGTACATATAAATAATGTATTGGCATTAGACAGGCCATGAAAATATTCAGAAGGCAGCATAGAAAAAACATATTTCTATATTGGCTTAATATCTTTAAATAAATATACCAATAACACAGCAAAATGTTTTGTTACTTGTCTAATAGAGTAACAATACTATTTTATTACATTTATTTTATAATACTAATAACAATATTTAATAATATACCTAGATGTCTATTGATCTATCTCGCTCTCTCTTTATATATACGTTCACTTTTTTTTTGTTCAAATGGGGTTTTGGTGCAATGGACCTTTTATGATAGGATAAAGTCAGTAACTCTGAAAGTCAGCTGGTTGCTCCTTTTCAGTTCATTTCCTCTCAGATTTTATACACAGCTGGTTTGATCACAGAGGTGTGAACATCGGCCAACCTCATCCCATGTCATGCATTCGTATCAGTGCAGGCAGATCACCGACCAAAACCAGAATCTGTTCAGGGTAAGCTGCAGCCTCTGCTGTTTTCTCATCTGATTTTTCTATGTGACTGCACAAAAGTGCCTGGAATTCCTCCTTACGGGAGGTAAGAGGCTATTATGTAAAGTCCTGAGCTCACAGATGTAGCCTGGACCTTATCACACCTGCTTTGACCAATTTTTACACTTTCATTACTGTGAACATATGGTAAAAAAGAATGATAGAGCTCCCTTTCTGCCGAAGGGTAGGGATGTTGTGGAGGATACAAAATATCCACCAAAATAGGAGCAGTTGTCTTCAAACACTTGACGGGAAAACGTTGTCTTTGACATACGTCGATTTTTTTCAGTTATAGACTAGAATATACTTTTTTCAAAATTCTTATATCAGCTGCACAAAATAGACTAAATAAAAGTAAATAAAAGGCTTAAACAGGAGTGAGCAGGGAATTGTACAATAAGGATTATTGTAAGTCATTGTAAGTCATTGCATTTGTCTTTGAAATGCACTTTTTTAATTGGAGTAAAAGCAAACAATTTTGTCAATTGTCAGATATGGACTGTAGTGTTGCATTTTTTCTATTTTGGGTTCATATTGGAAGCTGTTATTGTGTTATAACAGTGCAACCCATTCTTTAGACTTAGCAGTGAATTCCATACATTGATCAATCAAGGCTGAAACATTTCACAGTTTTTGTAAAGGCTAAGTCAAACGACGGTTTGAACCGCAGAATTGCTGCTGTGTCAATATGTTGTAACGAACAATAAACTCAATCGATGAATGGATTTATGTTCTCTGAGTCACACTGGTTGAGGTTTTGGCTAAAGATGTCCTGGATCGATTTTAGGTCAATGAATCGGATTGTTCAAAATGAACAAATAATGACTATGAATTGGATCGGCAACCACATCTTATAGAAATAGAATTGCTGTTCAAATGGATTGTTACTTCTCTAATTTTACCAGTCATATTCCTAGACAGATTAACAAAATTTGGGGGTAATTGTATATTTTAGAGTTTCCTAGCTATAAAGGGACATGACAAACACTTTTGGGTGCAGTTTTAGTCGAAACAAGGGTCATACATGCTGTACATGAGGGAGTTCTAAAGCATGAATGTCAACAGGACTATTAAGACAGCTGATAATTGGCTGTGACTCTCCATAGAGTCACAGGATCATATGGCCAGTACTGTCTCTAGATTGTATTAATTTATTAATTTTATGCCTTAAAGAGCAACTTGCCGAAATTGCTATTATTATGGAAGGCAGCAAAATAATTTGTGATAATGTAAAACATCCAAAATTGCTGTCAATAGAAAATTGTGAAATCAGGCATTAAATCAGGAAAGTTAAATCATTAGAAATCACAACTTTAACTTTGGTTGTATTTGCTAAACAGACATGTGTGAAACAGTAGATTTTATCTTTCTCACAGTGTAGTGATTTTTCTACATAAATATATATTTATTTATTTAGTAAATCCTAAGTATTGTCCTGTTTTTTTGTGTGTTTTTGTCCCAATCTGTAGTATCTCTGAGTACAGCCTTTTTAAAGTCCCTTTCCTACTTGGAAAATGGCAGGGCTTGAAGAAAACATTAAGCGCTGATGTTGATTCAGGACTTTACCTTGAACAATCACAGTTTCCAGTGGCAACCAGAACTAAATGTCACATCTGCCATATGAATTAGTGGATCATCAAGCTCCACAGACTGTAATTATAGAAATGTTAGGGAACAATTTGTTCTGTTTCTAATGTTTTTTTTTGTTTTGTTTTTTAAACTTCGTATTTAAAATCAAAAAGACCCTTATTTTAAGAAAACTAGTTATATTTTCTGTATTGCGAGTAAATAAATTTTATAAAAAAATTTTAAGTAGCAAAATCAATAGTAGATTATTTCTCTGCTCCATGACCCATAGGCAGATTTTATCTAGTTATTTATTTTTGCTAAACCACCAAATGGTTCCTGAGAGCGGCTGTGTCTGCAGCTCTCATATTCAGTCAATGTTTTTTACATCATCTATTTAAAACCAACAGCAACATTTTTGGGGGGTTGTAGTCTTAGGGGACAGAGATCAGATGTGTAGTCGCCATGATAATGTTTGTTTATAATTCCATTTCTGGTCACATGATTAGTTAGGATGACATTTAGGCACACCTGTCACCTGTGTTAGTTAGGTTTTGTTGGTTTGATACAGAGAGGGTGCACAGGGCCCAGTATTTTTTGTTGACTGCTTCTATACATGATTATGAACTCTGCTTTGATGGATCGTATCATAAGTGTCATCTGTGACAACGATGAAGTGGAATAAATCCCGACACACAAGCAAAGTGGATTGCATGGTCATAGTTTTTTGTGGAGCGCGTTGCAACCAGGACCTCTCTAGCGGCTCATAAGCCCGCAGCCGCTACAAGATGTATTCCATCGTTTTCAGCTTTTAGAAACTTTAATATGGACATGAACATAGTCATTATTTTTGATTCAGCAATTTATTATTGAAGTCTTTATATGTTGCTGCAGTCCTTTGCCCCCGTAGATCCCCATCTCTCCCCTATTCCATTAAAAGGGTTACATACTTCCAGTTCCGGGTCACGGCAAGACGCGTGGTCGCGGCTCTCTGCGGATACAACTATCTTCAAATGACTTAATAAGTTGATTTTCTCCAAAAAGAGAGCTAACCATGGCCCCTAAGAAAACCCAGGAATATGAAGACCTCAAACAGACCCTTGATGGTATTCAAGAAACGCTTAAAGCTTTTATGGATCAGGTGTCGGCTAAGCTAACATAAATAAAAATTACAAAACTAAATTAAAGCTAAATAAAATAAAAAATGAAGGCCGTGAGTTAAATGAAATTTCAAAGCTACTGGACAGACATTTAGCAGCGACTAACAGATAATTAACTCCAATTAGGTTCATAGAGAGCCAAATGTCAGGGTAATATTCCTGTTGGTGTGATTCCACACTTCAGGCAGCAAATTGGCTCTCCCGGGTCCACTGTCCACTCGAGCCTGACAAATATAGATGTGTTTAATTAATTAATGTCTTCAGAGAGTCTTTTAATGAATTCTACTGGTCAAAGTTTTACTTCTTGGAGATAATTACAAATAAAAAAAGATTGTCTTTATGTCTGGAATTTTTGTCATCTAAACTATTGTAATTAACTTTTTATTGAGGATGACTACCGGTATGTAAATTTAAGGAAAAGGTGGAATTAAAAAAAAAAAAAAACTTTACTAAACATCTTTTAGAGTTTGAAAAAAGTATGTCATTAAATTGTTCCACAGCAGAGAAAATGTGCTTAATACTGTAGCTTATCAGCTGTGGAGAGACTCTTGGTTTTCCTGTCTCCCGGGATATTGCAATGTTATTTTTATTACTCCTCTATTTTCGCTTCAAAGTGTCTTTGTCTCTGACTTGTGATGGCACAGCTCCCAAATGATTTGTGGGAAAAATGGGACGTAATGGGAGCAAGAAACCAGGGCAGTTCTCCTAGTCTCCCTCTCCCTCTACCTCTGCAAAATAATGAAGTCTGTCTGCTTGTATTAATTCCTCCCATAATTCTTTAGGCTAATTATAGAGTCAGAGATGTGAGCGACTTTCAGTGATATTCACAGGGAATTAGACAGTCCAGTTGCTGGATTATAACACTTTAGTTGTGTCTTGAAGAACTGATGTAATGTCATAAAGGGCTCAGCATCTCTTCAGAAGTAGAGGGTGATGCGATGGCCTTTACTCTGCAAGCTCCAGCAGCTGTCAAAATCTGACCAGAACACGTCCTGGGGGAGTTAAGTGCTCCCACTTAAAACAAAAGTGGCTGACTTTTTGCTGATGTCGCTCAGCCTTCTTCCCAGTCTAATGATGCTCCTCCATGCTGCGCTTTTCAAAGACAGTGAAAGCTTTGCTTGTTTTTTTTTTTTTTTTGCGTTTCTCCTCTAGAAAAATCACTTTTTTTCCTTTCAAACTTTCTTTTACACAAGCACACAGATATTTTTTAAAACCCATTTCCGCTTTTTTCCGTCTGGTGTAACTTTAATGCAAGTATTTCAGAAAAACCTGAAGTCCAAAAGGTTTTGGTTTAAGGATGAACATGCTTGAATGTGTTGCGTACATTATGATGGAGCCTTGTAAATTGCAGACACACACACATACTCAGGCTGACTGTGTTGCACATAAAAGCCGCTGAGACTCATTAAACCAGTGATTACAGCTTGAGGAAGATGGTTGTGAGCAGTCGCTCAGTTAAAACACACCGACAAAAACATACAAGGATATTTTTAGTTCCTTCTAAAGCTGTGTGTAATTAAGGAACAGAACTGGGACTTAAGGAATTAATTACAAAAAAACACTCTTTGAGTTATTTAGGTAATTGAAGCTCTAAATGCTAGAAAATAATCCTCAAAATTCTTGAAGCCACATTTAGAATCTAAAATGAAATGGGACATTTTTTAGACATCTTGAAACTTTGTATATTGGGTTGATTTGATTTGACTTGTCTTGACTTAACTTGACTTGATTTGATTGACTTATTGTTAAGCAATTTATGAAAAAGGAAAAGAAAGATTATAATAAATAAGTAAAATCTGTTAGAGATATGAGTTCATAAAAGATTATAAGCTGAAAGAACAATATGGTTAACATTATAATTGCTATGTCATGTTTATGCAGTACACACACGTAACACATGAAATTTATTTTATATAATCAAGTAATTGCTTAAAAGGAATTGGGAAGAAACAAAGTGATATAATCCCAATTATAGCATGTTTTACTTAACGTTTCCCCCCATAGTTACTATAACCTGGTTCTTAACATCTTTTTAAAATAATTCTTACTTTTTCAGTGCAAATGCAGATTGTTCATCACGTAACAAAGATGAAGTTCCCATTGAAAACATATTCATACACTATTGCAGAAATCATTAATGCACACTAAGTAACAAAAGAAGAATGCTTATTGATCATATTCAAGCAACAAAATGGAGTCCCTATTGATTTCATGGGATTTAAAAATGTGAACTCTGACTGCATTGTAAATGAACTTGTTTGAAGGGAACATGCTTATAATTAAAGCCTTCTATGTCGACTTCACAGAGAAAGTTAAAATGAGATTTTTGCAGCTGCCTGAAGTCAATCTGATCATACCTGACAGACCATCTGCAATGAGAGTCGTGGTTCAGCTCTTTGACATGATAAGAAGAATCCTTTGATGTTCTTTGAAGTGTTTGGAGCAAAATATGTGCAAGAAGTCACATTTTAGGTTGTAACCAGCATTTTCTGTGCTGTTAAATTTCCTGCATTTCATGTTAGGTTCTGATGATAAAGTATAGCCCTTTCAGTGTTTCTGTTTTCAAGTAAATATTCTAATTTCTCATGGCAACTAAGCTTTACTCTTCCACATGAGAACACTGAATGAAATACTAATTTATGCAATTTAGGACACTCTCAACTCTTTTCAATGTTGCAGGGCAGTCTATGCCACTTACAAGGGTTTCCCCTTTAACCATAAAGCTGCTGTCTGTGTAAAGCTGTGTTCACACCAAACACGATTCGCCGGCAGTGTCTGTGTTAAGACAATGCACAGACCCAATCAGAGGTCCTGTGGCGTGTTTTGAGCGTTGGGCAACGTGATGAAGTGAGGTTGGCCTTCACACATTTTTATTACGCCAAATCTGGCCATCTTTGCAAACTATTAGCAGCGTAGTGGTGTTCACTAATGCTAAAAGTCCTATCAGTGGTCATATCTAAACAACCAACATGCTTCAGAAAGTCAAGGAGTGGCACATGAAGCTCATTAACTGTTAATAACCTGGTGGCCATATTTTGAACAGCTAGCAAGTTTCAAAAATTGTAAAACAATCAATTTAATTGGTGCAGCAAAATACTTCTCTAAATAAAATACCTCAGGCTTGGGTCCCCTTGTGGCTACATAGTTAGGCAGTAGCGCGAAGGGTCTTGCCTTAACACTGGGTGAAGCCCATTGCACCCCATGTTTCCATAACACCTTCCTATTGCACCTAAAGGTGTTGGTGCATGATTTCATTGCTTTTACCAAGTCTCTCAAATATCCTTTTCTTCTGCATGCTATGAAATTCTTGATTATGTTGTTTGGGATGCATGTTCCCAAAGTAAACCTCACCTCTTCTGTGATCTTACTATTAATAATTAAAGATAGACCTAGCAGTGATGCATGAGCAAAAAAAGTGTTTCTGCAGTTTCTGACTGAATTACATGATTGTTGCAACAAAACAAAACAACTGTAGACCAGGGAACAAGGGAGCTGATGTTCCCACAGAGTGCAGTGCAAGTGTTATAAGTCTTTTCAAGCCCACAAGTTGTTTCTGTGATTTATAATGGGGCTTAATTGTCTTCAGAAATGGATTCCTTGGATTTCAGGCTTCAGCACACATGAAAGCTTTTCCATGGATGATCATTCATTACAGTCAACTAAACATTTTCACGTGGGAGGGGGCTTCTTGTGATCCTTGTGGAATATGTCAGCGAAGGTCAGATGCGTTAGTGAAGACCGTTGAGTCCGAGTGAGTCTATTTACAGCAGAGAAAGAGGCAGGAGGAGGTTCCAGATCCACGTGGTTCACTTCAGATCCAAACTCTGCGGCTCGCTCAGCTGTTGCCCCTGACAACGCTTTCTGCTGGCAGGATTCTGATGGAGTGGGAATGCCAGACTGCCAAGTTCTCCCCGTGGGACGAGGCCGAGTGCTCGTACTAATACTTGGCTGAGTCCAAGCAAAGCGGTCTGGCCTGCAGAGCCACAGTGCATTCAACAGAACACAGACATGCATGCAGCAGACTCAGTGACAACATTCAGATGCTGGCTCATCAATGGGTTTAAAAAGGACACTTCCAAAAACATTTGATTGCAAATCCTAGCTTTGAGTAAATGACACTATGGAAGCTTTTTAGCACAGAGGAATCTCATTAAAAGGCTGATATAGCTTTTGCAACGTTTAGAGTTTTAGTTTCAGTTTTATGACACTGTAAAGACCTGAAGATGGAGATGGTAACGTCTCTGTTAACCTGGATGAGCTGGTGAGGACGAAACATCCCTGATCATCCCACTGTCTCTTACAGATACCGAGGTGAGCCGGTGTCTTCGCTCTGTGCTTCCGTTTGAGCTCCGTGTTCAGAGGAAATCCTTCATAAGAATCTCAAGATGTCTACCGGCATCATCCGCCCGCTGATCCTCACCCTGCTCCTCCTTTTGCCTTTGGTAAGTTTACTCTTGATTTTAGTTTTGTACACCATTCTTTTTTTATTTCTAATTTGAAAAGAGCAAACAAATAAATATAAATTGCTGTGTATCTTTTGACTATATTAATTTTTCTGATCAGCTGTCTGCTTGACAAACTTAGATACATGTTAAAATGCTATGAATTCATCTTTGGATGGACAAAGATTTTTTTTATTGACAAAAAATACAACATAAACCATTTGCTAAAAAATTTGGTTATCATTGTTCAACTACTGTTGACAGATAATCTATAAATCAGGATTTTACAGATTAGATTTCCCTTTTAAAATCCCAATGTCACTGTAGGTGTAGACAACATTCAGGAATATAGGATTATTTTCCCTTTTATTCCATTTTGAAATTGATTATAACACAATTTTTGGGGGTAAAAAAAGCAAATGTAGGAGCTCCTGGTAAATCTTTCTCAATTTTTTCCTGGAAGTTGCAATTTTCCAACAAAACTGCTGTACAATTTTTACATTTACAAACTTTAGACTCTGAAGAGATTATTTAAAGAAAGACCTATTTCGAGCCACTAATGAATTTCGGGCTTGCACAACTCTGTTCCACTGTTTACAACCAGTAAATATTTAAGATAAGCAGAAGACAAGACTAGACTTGGGCTGTACAATGGTAAAATGGTTAGCGCTCTCACCTCAAAGTGAGAATGTTCTGGTTCGAATCCCAACTGGGTTCTTTATGTGTGGAGTTTGCATGTTTTCCCCATGTCTGTCCTCCCACGATCCAAAAACATGCTTTGTATGTAAATTAGTGATTCTAAATCACCCATAGGTGTGTATGTGCGTGTGGCCCTGCAACAGACTTACCTGTTCAGGGTGTACACCGCCCCCCCCTTGAATCCAACAGGAGCTGGAGCCTCCAGCTACCACAATAGATAGATGAATGGATGGATAGGAGACAAGATTTAGAGATGAGTTCATTGAAAGCTGATTCGAGTTAGCACTCTGATTGACTAGCATTCATGTGTTAGGGGCCCTGTGAGGCATTAGCAGGATGGATGGATGGATGGATGGATGGCATTAATTTAGAAGTTATCTTTTAGTCTTTTTTTAACATGATCTTTAAGAAGTTATTGTAACAGCATTCGGCCAGACATTTAACATTTAACAATTTTAAAAGGACCTGCTGTGATGCTTTTCTTTACTTTCTGGCGAATCGTTCAACTGAGCCTTTTATCCTATTTGACAGTTCCAGCTTCACAAAAGAAAATCTTGAGGGTGCCAGAACTTCTATGTCCAATTGTAGGCTTCTTAGCTTTAAGCAAATCTACTTTAGCAAAAAAAACTACAGCTTAAAAGCTATGATCACCTCTTAATGCTGGTAGTATTTCAGTTTCCTCCTGAGAAGTTAAACTGTCTGCTTTACAACATTCACCCATCCACTGTGGAGCAGAAAGAGTCCTGAAAAATCAATAAACCGCAGCAACAGGTGAACACCTTAAATGAATTCAAACAAGGATTGATTTTCAGTCGAAACCTTAGGGAAAGTTCCCATCAATTATGCATGTATCAGCGTGTGTCAGAACCAATGGGTAAGGATCTTATCATTAATTCATTATTCTACATTGTTCCTGTCTGTTAACCGTGAAAGGGACAAGAAGTGCTTCCGAGAAAAGCTTCAAGTAAAAGAAGCTGGGATTGAAGCTAAATCTGAAAAGCACTATATGAAAAAAATTATTCATTTTCATGGAATTTAGTGAAGCATTCACACACTTTTTAGCCAAATCATAAACTTCAGGTGTTTCGATCACTTCTATGGCCACAGATGAATAGGATTATGCATCCAGGCATGCAAACGGCATCTGTAAATGTTTGTGGCTCACTGGGCGACTCTTAGGAGCTCAGTGAATTCCTGCCTGGTACTGTGATAGGATACTGCCTGTGCAACTAACCCATGTGCTATCCAAGGCACATTACCGATGGGAGTGGGGTCATCAGGAACCCACAAGACAGCACAAGCACTAGACCAGTTGGGAAATTTCCACTTTGCTGAAGATTAGTCATTTGTCTGTGGTTAAAACAAAATTTATGTTATTCGACCACAAACCTATTTGACCTCAGTTAAAGAAAGAAAGTCCACAATACTCACTGAAAGGACTTGAAAAATTCAAAAGTAACAATAAATTAAAATTCATTGAAAATTAAATAATCAAAATCAGCCATTACTTTTGCGTTGTTGATTAACTGAATTATAAAAAATAAAAAAAACTAATGAAATAGGGCTGGGCAAAAATCTAACCCTAACCTCCATAAAAGACTGAGAACTACTTGCCCAGGGGGTATTTTGTCCACCACTATATATATACTGATAGTGGGTTCAGAGGATGCAAAGTGTAAAGTATGCCACTGCTGGACTCAATAAACTGGTGCAGGACTGTCTTTCCTGAGACTTCAAATCCATGGCTCATACCAAAGACTGATAGCCAATGCCTCCCTACTTGATGCTTCGCATTTTGGGTTGGATTAAGGTGTTTACCCACCAAATAGTCACTGAGCCTTGCTGTGACAGCAGCTTACTGCTCCCCTGAGTGATGAGTTAAATGTGGAGAACATATTTTTTGTGTGATGGCTTAAGGGACTTTAACTGGGCTTTAAGCGCAGATTAGCGGAGACATTTTCTGTGCAGCGACAAATCATGCTTCTCCATCTGTTAGGGGTGTGACCAATAATTGACTTAATCGATAAAGCAATGTATATTCCTAAAATCCAACTAGATCCATCTGTCTGAGGTACGTTTTTAATCAAATTGCCCAACCCTTTACAAAATCATTTCAAAAGTCGTTTACAACCAATATTGGAAAATACCATTTGGATTGAGGCACCGTAGGTTTATTTTACTATAGCATAAAAATGACCAAGAGTCATTAAGGGTCATCATCAGTTCAATCCTAAGGGATTACAAATAGACAATTAGTGTGCATTCCAAATAATAAAAAAGGGGGATTTTAGTTTTTTGAGCAATACAACAACTAGAAGAGCAAAGTTTGGAAGTGCCAAAGTCTTTCAAGTGTTTTGTTAACAACCAGTTTATGGTTTGCTCCTGTGCTCAGTGTAACATCTATTAGTAATGATAGTACAGCAGTTACAAGCATCAATGCAGTTGTATCTTTGTGTGAAGCCAATCCTCCTGGGCTTTCTCAATTTGAACTATTGACATTCAGTGAAGTCATTCAAGATAGATCTAATATAATTATGGTGCCTTTAAATGAAGCTTACGATCATGACATCAGAGATAAAAGCAGATGAGTTGTAAAGAAGTAATATGTCTTTTTAGATAACAGACTAGCTCATATTTCTAATTTGGTGATAAGTATAGAGATAAGAGGAATAAAACAAGCAGGATAAGTAAACAGCAAAGTAGATGTGGCAGGGGATACATTTTAAATAGTTAAGAAAATAACGGAAAATTACAAAAATATTAATTTCGTCTCTTAAATGGGGTGAAAAACCAACCAAAAAAAAAAAATTAAGAGATAACTAGTTTTATAAGTCTTGCAAAGATTTGTCCAACAAATGTTGAGATTGTCAAACTTTGAATAAATCTAAATTCCATCCATCCGTGTTTTATTTGTTATTTTGAATCTCCAGTGGATTCTATTCACAGCTGATTAAAAAAAATGCTTTGAGTTCACATTAAACTCACATTCTGTCATGATTGTTGTCTGTGGGGCTTCATTGTCTGAACCAAGTGGCTGATATGAAGTGTTTGTATAATTTCCACATTGATCCATGAAGTTGTCTTCTTTAAGACCAATGAGATGAGGTCAGAGACAATAAAGTGAGCATGCTAAGAGAAGTGCATCTATTCTTCTAATTAACAGACATTCATCTCGTTTATGATAGATTTAAAGAGCCCCATCTAACATTTCTTATCAGTTTTTCTATGTTTTTATGCTGCAGTTATTTGAAAAAACATTTTATTTTTGTTCTTGTTTTTTTAAGAAGTGAACCCGGAGGTTCAGAATAGTACTGAACAGCTTTCAGGAGGAAGCCAACTCTTATTAACTCCTGTATTAAAATGAATAAAAAACTTGTCTACAGACAGTATTTTTAAATCAAGTGTTTTGATTTTATTAGACTGCAAAGTTGAGCTGCATGGTGGTGAAGTGGTTAGCACTCTCGCCTCACTGTGACTAGGCACTGGTTTAAATCTTTCTTTGTTCAGTTTGCGTGTTCTCCTCATGCATGTGTGGGTTTTCTCTGGGCCCTCCGGCATCCTACCACAGTCAGAAAACAGGCTGCATAGGTTGACTGGTTGACTGGCCCCTAAGTGTGCATGTGTGAGTGCAGTGCGGGAGCGATTGTTTGCCCTGCCACAGACCGGCGACCTGTCCAGCGTGTACCCTGCCTTCGCCCAGCAGTTGCCAGGACATGCTCTGGCAACCCTTGATCCCAATAGGGATACATAGGGTTAAGAAAATGGATTGGTGGATAAAGTTTAAACCTTTTTTATGATTAAAGTGTTCCAGGGCATTTTCTTTTTTTGAACGGCTGGTGCCGTTTCCATGGATTCCCATGGACTGAGATAACTCACACTTTATTTTTTCTTGCCCAATGCCCCATTTTTAAAGTGTTTTTGAACTGAGTGGAGTAAACTCCAGTCAGTGTCTCTAACCATTTCAAGTCAAGCTTTTAGCATTCAGGATCACACTGGTGACGTCAAAGATTACCTTTTGAAAACACTGACCATTACTTCACGAAAACTTTAGAACCACTTCCCCAAATCCCAGCATCGACAAACCAAAATGACCATATGGGGCTTTTGTGAAAAAAGAATTTGACATCAGTGAAGGCCACTCATGGGCGGTAAAGTATCAAGCTGGATAAGCCAAGTTCAATGTTCTGTCTGGAGGCTGCAGCGCATTCTGCTGTCTTCTTTTCAGACAGAGAGCAGTTTAAAAATCATCCAGAATTGTGGAAACACTCACTCAGCATTGAGCCTCCCACTGAGAAAGTGCTTCCATGCATCAACTGAATCGATTGTAAAGCAGAGTGACTATGATGGATGCTCCCCCAGCAGTGACTGATCATATCACCATCCTAATCCTCATGCCCCTCCTTTGTGTTTGAGCTGTGATCTGTCACCTTATTTGTTGTGCCACTTTTCCTTTTTTCCTGAGAAGGTACTGTTGAAAAAGTCCATGTCTGAAAGCCTTTTCTGTTTGGGTTAAATCAGAGAAATGACCTTCCTTTGGGTCGCTGAGCACAGGGATGCCAGGAGCTCTGCAGTGATTCATTCCAGCATCCTGGTGTTTGAACAGATCCCAGAGCTGCAGCTTTTTCACACACGGCAGAGCTTTGAGTCGTTCATACATGATGACACTTTCTCTGGTTTGTTTCCTCTTGCAGGGTTCAAATCAGCAGGTGCCCTCCAATTGCGTGATCAAGAGGGAGCAGGAGAAATGCATGGAGATGATGGCGTTGCATGATTCCAGCTCTGAATTCGGTTTGCTTTTTTTTACTCTTAGACTTTAATCATTTCCTGTTTATATTTGCAGTGATGATCAGATGAATTGATTGAAAAATAAGAAAGGAACACACACAAAAAACTGTGACATCTTGAGAGTCTTCACAGTAATGATCTGGAAATTGTTCTACAAACTGCAGATGCCTGTCTGCAAAAACAGATCATTAGAGGATTTTACAGCTTGGTTCTGTGCTTTGTTGTGACACAGAATAATCACATATTGACGGAGTAATTCAGCACTCTTAATCAAGTCTGCCGTATGACTGTGTGTCTTCACTGAGACATTTTCAGTGTGGTGAGCGTTGCGGAAAATTGAAGTTGACTAGAGAGATGATGGATGAAATTAAGTTTAGAGATGCTCAGTTAAGGCTCTCTTTCAAACTAAAAAGATGTTTTGTTTTGTTTCTTGACGTCATATTACTAATTTAGTTTTATTTACTTGACTGGTTGATTTAGATCTTTAAAAACAGGTCTAAATGTCACTCCTATTCTACTGCCCACTTAATATTTTATCTCAATTGAAACTATAATAAAACACAGCAGGATTCACTTGAAAGTGTGTAAAATGCACTAATTTTGAAGCGTTTTAAAACTGACCTCTTTGGTTTGTTTCAGATTTCATGTGAGCTTTAAAGTCCCACTCCGATAATCTCTTGATCTATTTTCTTTATTTATATTTTTTCATTTATTTGTTTTCACCTCTGCGCTGTGGGTGGGACTTTTAGCGCGGAAGCAACTCCATCCGCACTTCCCATCACCTGTCCGTTTACACGCTTTCCCGCAAGCTTACAACCACACCTTTAAGCTTCATTTTCTGTATAGCCTATATGCCCTCCATCATCAGACAAATGCCAAAAGAAAATGTTTAAAACACAAAAAACAGAATCGTCTTTGGAGTGGGTCTTTAACAATTTACCAACTAAGCTGATTATCTAAACAAATTCCTCTAGTAATGACTAAACAACCCAATTGGAAAGCGCTCTAAAAATGTTTTCTTAAGACTGCATCACCAAAATGATTCAAAGTGTGGCTGTGGCAGCAGCGTGGGCTGCAGCAGAACGTTTTATTTAGTACTCCTTACAGCCTTGTTACATTTTATCCTTCAGGAACCAAACAAAAATCTACAAAAATGTTGGCCAGTGTAATTCTAATGATTGTGTTTTTTTCCCGCCTAGACTGTCCATGGTTTTGGGACAACCTTACGTGTTGGCAGCCAGCAAAGGTTGGCGACGTCATCGAGGTTAACTGTCCTGAACTCTTCTCGCAGTTCATGAGTGAGGAAGACTACGGTCAGTGTCTGGTGATTCTTTGAACATGGTTTCCATAAAATTCTGCTTCTGTTATGACATTCTAGCATTGAATGTGCAGAATGACATGCCTTTTAGGGACATACTGGCTCTTTTTCAAAATTTGCTTTAGCCCATGTTGTTCTCTTAAAGAAAAAAAATGTTTTTTTTCTCTAATAATCATGTATCAGCGGAAAGTTGCCAACAAAAATGTCTTGTATTTTCCACACCATAGGGCACACAGGATTATAAGGCGCACGGTCAAACTGTTTTTGAACTTGTGTCATATATAAGGCACACTGAACTATAAGTCACTTTTAGTGAGAAAAAACATTTAGCGTTCACAGTAATTTTAGTGTGCCATGTAGTGTGTTTGTAACATGCTACATATTAGCCTTGAAGAGGGGTTAACTGCTTAATGCTGTGGTCACATATACAACTGCCACATGGAGAGGCATCGACAGAATCTTCAAGATTTTTTTGAAAATTATTGGTGTGGTCATGAGTGTAGATGGCAGCCATCATGCATCAGTCAGTCATCACAAAATCGGGAGACAGCTAGCACAGGGCACCCAGCCACATCTCCGGCTGTCAGCTGCCCAGAAGCCTGTGGGTAGATAAAAGGCGGGCCATTCTGCACCACTGGTCATTTGCAACTCAAATTAGGAGCATACATTTTTACCTTGTCAGTTTACAAATTTTTAGGCAACATATCTTCCAAGAAACCCAGCAAAGGCAAAGCCCTGGTGCCCAGGAAAACCAATGTTCAAACGGTCCAACCACAACAGGAGTATCGGATGAAGACTATCAATGCAGTAATGCAGCATCAATGCCGTCTCCCCGTTTGGTGGCTGGGATTGCCAGATTGTCATCTGGTCATTGTCGGGCCCCAGGCCCATGTCAACAGCCCTTGCTGAGTGGAACGGCAGCACAGGGGCAGGGGGTGGCTGGAAATCGGTCAATCTTCAGAAGATTTTGGGGACCTTGGAGACCCTCCCCTCAGTCAATTATCGCGCTGCCGCCTTCCTGCCACCCTCTTGTCACTGAACTGCCACCACGTGACCTTGAAATGTGCCTGTGTGGCCACTGACCTGACGTCAAAAACTGCTCCTAAAAACCAGTTCCTAAAACCTCTACTGCGTGGCGTGTAAGATGCGACTTCCGCTTCCCGATTACAAATGCAGCCGCATGGCCAACAGCTAAATTTGCTGAAAAACTTGCATCTAAGTTGGAACGCAGTGGCATTTCAGGGTATGATAGTCTTTTATTTATATATATATATATATCAGACAGTACTACATATTATCTGCATAGCATAGTCACAAGTATACCCAGCCAAACGTTTTGACAGAGTGCCATTTAACTCTCAAAATAGCTTTAACATCAGTAAAAAAGAAACAGATCCAATCCATTTATAACGTGCAGTGTTGTTGTTTTTTTTTCTTGTTAACATCTGGTTTTGTAGTCTTATAAAGTGTTGCTTGTCCACAGAGCTGGGAAAAGTTAGCCGCAATTGCACCGAGTTTGGCTGGTCAGAGACTTTCCCGCATTACGTCGACGCCTGCCTGGTTGAGGAAGGAAACAGCAGCCACCCGGTGAGTTTGCCTCCCCTATCACACTGCAGCTGCATCACAGTAGACATTTCCCCTCGTCACACACAAATCTATTCATCCATTCCCATCAGGACATGTACTTCGTGTCGGTGAAGGCCCTCTACACTGTCGGCTACAGCACCTCTCTGGTGTCTCTCACCACAGCTATGGTCATACTCTGCAGGTTCAGGTAAGACTCAAATGAAACTACCAAGTCATCTTAAAACTATTTAAAAATATATCACTTTAATTCCTTGACGCTAATTGATGCAAATATATTCATTTAGCATTTACTTGAAAGCAAAAACATAAGTGATTTTTTTTTTCATAGCTGGAAATAAATTCAGGCGTTAAGCCGTTCATATTTGTTATATATTTGCTTTGCCTGCTGAGTTAGGGGAAATTTGAAAGGTTGCTGTGAGCTGCAAATGATTCCCATGAACACTGTGGAAGCATCAATAACTCTGCTTGACATTATGGAATATTTCATTTTTAGATGTCAGAGTAAGTATTAGCCAGGTTATGATGGTAGCCAGTCAGACAATACATGCAGTCAGGCTTTATTAGTGGAGAATATATGTTTAAAAAAAAAAAAAAAAACAAGATAATTGTAAGTGCAATTGAGCACTTAAAAAACAGACTTTGTCTGTTAATGCAATGCCAGAATTCTGAAGATCTTTGTGTCAGAGATGTTATGTAGTCATTGGATGAAAGAAACAAATTCCTGTCTTTGTAAAAAATGACCAATATTAAAGACCCACTCTGATGAAAATCTGATTTTTTGGTGTTTTTAACATATTCTTGTGGCATTTACCTGATGATGGTGGAAATATATTAATAAAATTAAGCTAAAAATTGCATTTCTGAGTATTTCTTTATTCAAATTGTTATAAGTCAGGAGCAGACGTGTAAATGTAATTTAAAGGACCTCTGAAAACGCTTTTATAATAGATTAAAAGATGATCCAAACTAACTTTAATTTAAATAGGTTGTGTTTGAGTCCACAGGTTTGAAGCCTTTTCTTGTTTTGTTTTTTACTGAACAGGAAGCTGCATTGTACCAGGAACTTCATCCACATGAACCTGTTTGTGTCCTTCATCTTGAGAGCCATTTCTGTCTTCATCAAAGACGGCGTGCTGTACGCCGAAGAGGACAGCGACCACTGTTTCATACACACCGTGGGTAACACACACCCCCTCAGAAAAGCAGCCTGCCTCATCTTTTCAATGCTATAGCCCCGTTTTTCTGTTTTTGTGCAGCTGGAGTGTCGAGCCGTGATGATTTTTTTCCACTACTGCGTCCTCTCCAACTACTTCTGGCTCTTCATCGAGGGTCTGTACCTCTTCACTTTGCTGGTGGAGACCTTCTTCCCTGAGAGGAGGTATTTCTACTGGTACATCATCATTGGCTGGGGTGAGGCGTGGTCACACACATACAGGCAGATGAATCAGAGCTCTGTGATCACCATGGTGCTAACCAGAGGATGCACGTGTCTCAACAGGAACGCCGACTGTGTGCGTGACCATCTGGGCTGTACTGAGGCTACACTTTGATGACTTCGGGTTTGTTTTGAATAAGTAATGAGCCCCACGTAGAGGTCTGCTCAATCAGGCACTGACTGGTACTTTTTTTTTTTCTTTCAGTTGTTGGGACACAAATGACAACGCTGCCATCTGGTGGGTGATTAAAGGACCTGTGCTGGCTTCGATTATGGTAAAAAAAAAAAAAAAAAAAAGATGATTCCTTTTAGTCTATACAAACTCATTGATTGTTATAATTAATAGCATGCTCTTTGTCTGCAGGTTAACTTTGTGCTCTTCATTGGCATCATCATCATTCTGGTCCAAAAGCTTCAGTCTCCAGATATTGGTGGAAATGAATCCAGTATTTACCTGTAAGTGCTTCTGTCTGACATTTTCTACCTGTATTCCAAGCCTTAAATGTGAACCCTTAATCAAATAAAATATTTTTTATGTTAAACAGTCTTGCAGCATAGTCACTTGCTAAATCCTTTAACCCAGTAGAGCCCACTACATCAAAATTAACAGGTTACTTTTTTTTTCCTTTCTGGATTTAAGATGTTTTTTAAACCCTTTGATGAAGTCGACAAAAAAATTCGCTCTATCCCTTTATTTTTTATTGAGGATTTTGGTCAGTATTTGCTCCAACGATGTAAGTTTAAGTGTTTAAATCACCTCATTTAACCACTGGCGCAAATTTGATCCACACATTTTTATCATGGTTTAACTGTATTATAGAGAATTTAAAATAAAATAAAAATTCAATTTTTTTTCAATGCAGCAAGTAGTCATTTCAAAAAGTGAACAATAGATGAGCTATTCTCACCATAAAGTTTTAAAAATTAGCAAAACCTTTTCCCGCCAAAAGTGCTTTTGAGATTTCACAGAAGCAGCCATTTTGAAAAGAGCAGGAAAGGCTCTTCTACTGCCCCCTAGTGGAATAATGATGAACTAAAGGACCCAAAACGTGAAGCAAGTTCTATACCCCTTGTGCTGTCTTAGATGACCCCACCCTTACATTGCATGTTCTGCCTACCATGACAAAGGTCGATAAAGGTTGAAATTCTTCATGTAATCCATGGACACCAGTGAAGCTCACAAATCATTGAAAAAAAAAGGTTCAGTGCACTGTCTAGTGGGTCTAGATGACCCAACTCCCAATGTTGAAGTGCCTAGGATAGCACAAGGGATACAGCAGGTTTTTATGGTAAGTTTGGATCAGGCTAATGAAAAAGGGTCCAGGAAATATATGATATGAATAGTTATATGAGTAGGGCTAACAGTCTTTTGTGCCTAAAAATATAATGAATCATAACTGAAATCAAAGAAGGTGTTATCTAGTAGTGAATCTAGTAGTCTTAGAAGTAATCAAAAATTAATTATTACATCAAGAATTTATAGGCTTATATTTCTGATCAAAGTGGATAATCTGGTTTTATGTTATTTTAGAATATTTCATTTTATATTTCAACATTTTTTACTTCAACCTTTGTCTTATTGTTATATTTTTTATTTAGTTATCAGTTGATTTAACCAGCATATTTGGTTTCTGAATTACTTATTTATTAAGTTGTATTCAGAATTTATTTTATCAATGTGGTTAGGTAAATTGAATAATGTATAAAAGAGGCTGCATACAATGAAAGATACAGTAAAAAGATTGAATTGGAAGATATCAGGCACAGACAGGGTGACAAGTTTGGAGTTTCAGTCGGTAACAGCGCGGAACAGAAAGGATCAACCTATTGATGTGTTATTGTGCAGGAGACTGGCCCGTTCCACTCTGCTGCTGATCCCACTCTTTGGGATCCACTACACCGTGTTCGCCTTTTCTCCAGAGAACGTCAGCAAAAGGGAGCGTTTGGTGTTTGAACTCGGCCTCGGTTCTTTCCAGGTAATAGATCGCACATAAGTGCTTCACTTGCAAAAGCATCAGCCCATGTCAATGGGCTGCAGACAACGTCTTAACAGTTTGCTCCTTAAAATGTAAGAATTTTAGGTTTTATACCGTGATTGAGGGCATCTTTTCGAAATAGAAGAACCAGTCGGACTCATTTTGTTTACTGTAGAAAAATATACTTTCACACTGCACTCTTGAGAGTGGACCAAACTGTCAGGCAACATATCTCAGTTGTAGCTACTGCTGAAAGAGAGTGAGAACCAAATTTAAGGGGTAAGAAAAAGGGAGAAAAAATAAGGATAAGTAACAAAGAAAATAGCATTTGACATCGAAGACATGAAAAAGCAATTCAGCACAACGAACAGTTTTTCCAATTTTGGAAATAATGGGGTGTTTAATAAGCAACATGAAGTTGAGAAACATGTTTCTTTTACTGACTTTTTGACAAACCTGAAAAAACCTAAATCTTCTTTACTAATCAACAATGATAATTAAAAACAGGGCAAAAAATAAATAAATAAATAAATAAATAACAAAAAACCTAAGCAAGTCTTGCTTGTTTTCAATTATAAAGAAAATATTTTTTTCTTTGTTATACTGTATCACTTTTACAAGCAAAACAATTTAAAAAACGTTTAAAATGTGCTTCTCTTCAGATGCTCTTATTTCTTTATAAATTTATAGATCAATATTTTCTCTTTTTTAAAGGAGTATATTTATTTTCAATCGCGCTCTGTTTTCTTTAATATATTTTAACATTTTGTCATTTGATCAAAAGAAAAATATTTTATACCTTATACTTTATTGTTCCCAAAGCAAATTATATGGCAGTCTGTAGCTCCAGATCATTCACACTGATAAAAGTAGCTTTTAAATAAATAAATAAATAAATAAATAAATAAATAAATAAACAACTCTACCTCAGGGTAGATTTGACAACAGAACAGCAGCAGTCACACCATAATGTTGCAATGTTGAGCTTTGTCTCCCTCCTGTGGTAAAAAATTGAAATGCATGATCAATTTTTAACTGATTCTTGATGCTGACAGACAGAGCCTGCTTTTGTTGTTTTCACTTCTCGCTACCTCTTCTGTTTACTGCACCAGTTCAGCAGCAGCAGAGCATGAATGACTCAAAAGTGAACTGATGTAAAACTCTGTAAACTGTGGGATGCAGACAGGGCCGGCCCTGATCTTCTGGGGGCCCTAAGCGAAATTTAATTTGTGGGCCCTCTAACTGATCGGCAGCACCAACAAAACGCAACTTTTGTTGTAATATAAATGCGATCTCTCTATTACTACATTTTGTGAATGTTTTATTGTTGCTGCTAGAATTGAACACAGTATATTGCCTGCATGTTGGATTCACATTTAGTGGTGCCAAACCAATTTTAAAAGTGAAAAGAAAAAAATAAGAATGACAAATGTATATATATATATATATATAGATATATATTTTTTAATGTAACATTAGGCACTCAACAAATGACATTCCCAAAACTCCAACTAATGAAAAACAGCAACTTAATAGACAATCAAATAACGATAAAACAATCCAAAATAAAGAACTGAATGGTTGGTCATTCAGCTGGACCAAATGGATTTGAGGTGTGGAATTTTGGATCCAGTAGATCCTCTTCCATTCACGCCTCTCTTGAAGCCTCTGGAACATGAGAGACATAACTTCAACAAAAGCAAACAGTGAAAAGTCAAAGAGTCAAATCAAATCTACTGAACAGTTGCTGTGACGCTGGAAGCAGAATGTTGGAAAGAAGTGATTTCACTTTTGTCTGTGTGTGTGCAAATGTATGACTTTCTTTTAAGTAATAATGAAACAATCATTTTGATATAGGTTCCATATTGGGTGGATTTGAACTTACCAGCAGCAGCATCAATGTTTTCCCTTTCAACAGAGGATGTGGTGACAGCAGTTTCTTCTGCAGCTAAAAAACAAGAAATATTATACAATAATTAATGATGAAGCTAATAAAATAACTATAGCAGAATACTACTAATAGTTTACTGGCTCATTTAAAATCTGTGTGCAGGTTTTTCACAATTTCATGATCTTTTTATATATTTATGAGAGATTTATTGTTAGATTATATTTGCTCAATATCATATTTATTTATTTAATTATGAACAACTGGGGGCTCCATTCTCTTCAGCTGCTGTTTATGAACATAAGGGGTTATGCAGACACTGTTTATAAATGACTTTACAAGCTATTAAATTACCTGAAATCACATCTTCAGTGATGTCAGGAACATCTTGGGATGTGGACGCTGCACCACCTCCAATACTTTTTGATACTTTTTGAGAGTAGAAGAAACTGTCGGCTGAGACGGAACTGAGCAAAACATCATCATTATGTAAAACCAAAACTCCAAAATACAAATAAGAAATAAATGTACCCATTTATAAATTATACATGTGAACCCTACTTTGAGTATAAATGGAAATATAACCATTTATACATTTCTTTATTTATTATTTTGTGTGTTCGTAATTTTAAAATTAGTACATTTATTTTGTTTGTCATTTATAAATGAGAACATTTATTTCCTATTTGTATTTGGCAGTTTTGATTCTCCATACTTCATGCCAATGAAAGATTTTAAGACACACTAATTGTTGAAAAGTTAGACTACCTGACTGTCTGTAACAGATGAACAGCAGTTTTTATACTGACATAAACCAGAAAATGCAGAAAGAACGCACTAAATATATGTAGCAAAACAATGAAACAATACGATAATGTGAGTTCAAACATTTTTCAGCCATCATACTGTTGTCATTATTTGCTCTTCTCTGCTCTCCACCGTTTAGAAGGTCATGTCCACCCTCATCTTGGAAACTTGGGTATCAGAATTATTTGAGAGTTTTCCATTGGAAATTAACTACGACAACGGGGTCGTTTCTGTGTAATCTTCTTCACCAAGGATCAATTAGTATTTATGTAAATTGCGCAGCCACACAGGAAATACTGGATAATGTAAAAATTTGGCCCCAACATGATCCTCCAAACTTACCTTGTGATTGATGTTAAAGTTCTTCATCTTTTTTCAGCTCCTGATGGATAAAGTCTCTGTAGCATGAAGTTCTCTTGTTGTCGCTCTGATCAGTGTGACAAAATGCGCTCATTTTTTTTTCTTTTTCCCAACTTTATTGAAACAAAATGAGCTCGTAAATACACACTGTGCCAGGCTCAGACAATGATGTCGTTGCTAAGAGTGGCGTAACGTCATTATTTGGGTTGCCAGATTGGTTCAGGTGTGTTGAAGGGGGAGATCTTTAAAGTTCAGGCAACTTTCTTTTGCACAACATTCATAGCTATGAAATGGGTTGCCAGATTTGGGTCTTTTTTTATTCTTTATTTTTCGGCACTTCGGGGCCCTGGTGGTGACGGGGGCCCTACGCGGCTGCGTAATTCGCGTATAGGGAGGGCCGGCCATGGATGCAGAGTAAACACTGATGGATTCTGTCAGTGTGAAGAGACAGCCCGTTAAAGGCTTTAAAGACAACAGTTGAAGTTGATTTCCTTTGATAGGTTTAATTCTTTACACTTCTATTGTTGATTCAGTGCAACATAAAAATGAGTGTGTTTGAAAATCATTTCTGACCATTTTTGTTTTTCTTCAGGGCTTTGTGGTGGCTGTCCTCTATTGCTTCCTGAATGGAGAGGTAATTCTCATTTTATACTGTATCAAAGTGCTCTTATATTTAGCTCTAGGTTCCAAAACATGCCTGATATGGAAGGTATATGGTGCAAGAGAAAGAAAAACAGCATCAACAGACGTGTAATACCTGTTCAATATAAGAGCTTAAAAGTCACAATTCAAAGTACTTATTCTCTGTATCACATTCTTAAATTATATATATATATATATATGTGTATACATATATACACACATATATATAAATAAATACATATACATATATATAAATACATACACACATATATATAAATAAAAACATACATGTACACACACACATACACACAAACATATATATATATATATATATATAAATTAATTACTTCTATTGGTAACAAGTAATTGAGGTAAATCTACCCAACCTAATTTCTTACGTCTATCCAATTCAATAATTATTTTTACATGTCAAATTTACATATTTATCTAACTAAATCTCATAATATTCCAATTCAATTAAATGTTTTTCCATCTTAATTATTGCACTTCTTGAACTCGCATATGTCTAAGTTTGAGCCAGGTCATTTTGCCCAGCTTACTGCTGATTAGATGACTCAGGTGATTCCACTTCCTGATTGACTACACACACCTGATAAAGGTAGTCTGCATCAAGCAGTTCAGGGACAGCTGGAAAAGTCTTGGTTGTCCTGGTCTAGAGCTTTTTGTCCAGCTCCTTGATGCAGCTTTGCTCACATCAGTCAAACTGGGTTTTTTTGGGGGGGTTTTTTTGGACTGGGGCTTAGATCAAAAAGGTTTTTCTTACAGCACAAGTCATCAAAGCAAACCACACAATCTTATTTTATTGATGTGTCCTTGACTACAAAATTTTACTCATATAGACTCATGAAGTCTTAGATAAACCTCTGTCTGTATTTCTCCGGGTGTTTCCATAGCAAAATGTAGTACACTTCAAGTTCATTTTACTATGTATACTACAGACACGTGTACATGTTCTGTAGGCAGTGTACTAATTACTAATACTTCTAAGCTTCATAGGAGTTTCATTTGTAAAATAAGGAGCTCAGAGACACATTTGGGTGAGGAGGACCGCTACTTTATTCTGCCTTTTCATTCACATATCCAGAAGTCCATTTGTCACCTTACGTCATGCACAGGAGAAACACCAAAGTGGAAGGAAAACTGCATTACATACACCCACTCCTCCATATGAAACATACCGTTTCAACACAAACAGCAAAGAGGAATTAAAATAGCCTGTTATATTAGCATAAAAAGGTTCAAAATGCCTCTTCAGATGGAAGTATCACACAGACTTAAAGGAGATCCTGTCTTTGGAAGAAAGAATTGAAAGTGGACAGCTGTAGTGATATCGACAGGCTGCAGAGATCCTGCAAGCCACCAATCAATGAATAAAATATGAATAAACAGTAAATCAAACTAATAAGCTTCCAATCATTTGTAACATCATCATCATCATATGTCAGGTAAAAAAAGACTGAAGCTGATAGTAGCATATATCTTAAAAGTCATTGAATACTCATAAACAATTTTTTTTCTGGATTCTGCAATTATTGCTTGAATCCTGAAAGGGAGCAAATTTTCCTGCTTTGTTTGCTTTGACTGTGAAGTTCTTTTGAAAGTTTGCTTTCTCTGTAGTGTGATGGGAGTTTCTCTGTCACAGAAAAATGTGGATAAAGTTGCAGATTTTGTGAAAGTGTTGTGTAGAAACTAAGTTTATCTCCTTCCAGCGAGGTTCATTAATAATGACCTTGTGAAGTATATCCCTCAAGGTGCAATCGGAGATCAAGAGGAAATGGCGCAGCTGGACGGTGAACAGGTACTTTGCTGTGGACCTGAAGCACCGGCATCCTTCGCTGGCGAGCAGTGGGGTGAACGGGGGCACGCAGCTGTCAATCCTCAGCAAGAGCAGCTCGCAGATCCGCATGTCCAGCCTACAGGCCGAGACCCCGGCCACCTGAGCGGCTCCGGCGTGAACGCAGCGTCCGCAGACCCGTCCGGACCGGAGAAACCCACCGTGCCCACTCTCATCCCGATGACCAGCCTTACCAACCCGTTCCTCGACTCATACCCGGATGATATCACCATGGAAACACAGCTGAGCTCCAGCGACCCAGAGCAGCCTCTCGTCTAAACCTGGATGTGCCAAATGAGGAGCTGCCGGGGATTTGGCAGGATGGAGGAATCAGATGGAATCTGTATATATTGTGTTTAAATGTGGTGCTACAGGACACAAGGGGTCCGCTCGTGTCTCTCTCATCATTCCAGTCCGTCCAACCCATTTCTGCATTCTCACTGCATTCCCCCCTGAGTCCAGACGTCTGCAGGGTCATGCGCAGAAAGACACTCTGATAGTGTAAATACTTTATTGTCGGCTGCTGTTTAACTCGTGAACACATACAAGTCTCCTGCAACTTTGGAGAAAGGTTTTTACAACATATGATTGTGTTGCATCATGGGAAATGTAGTAGCTTAAAAAAAGCTGGCTCCAAACTCCACCTCAAAGTCCCTGCAGCGACCCTTTAAAAGGTTAAAAAGGAACACCAGAGTCTTTGAAAGACGGGAGCGTTCAGTGTTATCGATCAAGCTGTGACACAGTCAGGTGGAGATGAAGGGCAATATTTATTTAAAAAAAAAAAGTATTTTCTACAGTTCTGTGAAACGCCAAAAAATTGTGAAGTGGAAAAAAGAAAAATTAAGTCGGCAGCCATTAGTACAAAAAATGTCAATGAACTTTAAAAGTTGCATGAGTTTTCTGTCTGCTTTCATTTATCACAGATTTCAAATTTTCCTTTTTATTTATTTTTTTCAGTTTCTAACTTTTTGTTTTAAAGAAGAGGAAAAACCCAAATTTCTGACTTATTCATCCTTTTTTCTGCAGCTATGTGTCAGTGATGTCTGGCCTCTTCATTCTCAAAAAGCAAGCACACAGATTTCCATCTTTCATTTGAGGAGAACTCTTCCAAAGATGAGTTTTTCTTTTTGCACAGCCGTTTCAGGCTGCAAGCACTGCGTTCACACTGCAGCTGATGTCAAGTTTCCTACCGATCCAGACGACTTTACTCTGCTCCTTCCAGAAGTGCCTTTCAGCACAAAACTTATTGGATGATGTTTTAACGTAATTTGGAAAAACAAACCTGCAGAATACAGAAAAAAATTAGGTTCTGAAAGTGCTTCTCTGATGCTGGAGAGGAAATCTGTTTTTAAAACCTGGAGGCCTTCTGAGTACTAACTCAGTTTTTAAGGATAAGCAAAACATACGACCAAATCAAGCCCAAAAAGGACAAGTTTCTGTGTATTGACGTCGGTCTAAACAGACTGAAATCCCATGTACTCACATATCAAGAAAATGTACCCTTCTGTGAAGCTACACGCATAGCCGCGCGTGAATGTAAACACGCATTCTTGAACGAGCATTTAGCCTCAGTGTTCACACTGGACTGTCACTACACGGTACTAGCGCGTGTCCACCACCCACAGTTGGAAGAGGTTTGGTGCAAAATCTTGAAGCGGTGCAGAGCAAATCTGGCAAATCAGGCTTTCTCTTTCACAGCTCTGTTTCATTGTCATATAATTCCGTCCAAGAACAACAGCAATTATTCATTTCTCCAGTTGGTACTTCCGTGAATTAAAAGGGAAGCCATCCATTGGATACAGCACTACTGATTGGCCAAAATTCAAACTGGTTAAACTTTCAACGCTCATTCGATGGTCGTTTTGTTTATACATAGAGCCCGAAAATGGTCTTAAAATGTGTGTAGCTATGTGTGAATGTGAGAGTTTTGAACGCGCAAAGGGCGCCATCCATATCAAATCAGCACAACAAATCCACGTCCCTGACTGGTCAAAATTTGAACTGGTTAAATGTTCAATGCATTTTAAATGTAGATCGCGAAAACGATTATAAAAATGTGCATAGCTCCACGTGAACGAGAGAGTTCTGAACGCAGAAGTCTAAAACGCAGATTTACGGACGTTTATATAGACTTTTCATTGAAGGTGGTCACTTGAATGCATGTTGGTGAGAGCGGTGGGAACGTAGCTTAAAGCAGCTTTCTTTAACCCTTTTTAACACCACTGCTGTTGCCGGGAACAGCTAAAAAACCCATGCTCTTTGATGTGCCGTAGCTCTGATTCAGACGCAGAGAAATGTCATTTCCCATTTGCTAACGTGGAGCAAAACCCCTTTTCTCCAAGGCAGAATCAGCTGGACATACGTTGATTGCACTTCACAACTATAAAGTGTTACATGTCAGTACAAGGCTGGTTTTCTCCTCTTCAGAATCTGCTGAAATTACGTTAATTGCGTAAAAGTTGCAATAGCCGAAATAATGTCAACACTGGAGCTAAAGCTCGGGTTTAAAAGGTTACATTAGTTTGTGCATGTTAACCTTTTCACCCCCACATTGGACATAAAGCCTGAATTTTTTCAACCCTGACACATTATCCCTTGTGCTATCCTAGGCACTTTAACATTGGGAGTTGGGTCATCTAGATCTCACTAGACAGTGAACATTTTTTCTTCAATGATTTGTGATCTTCACTGGTGTCCATGGATTACATGAAATCCTCTTCACCTTTATCCACCTTTGACATGGTAGGGAGAACACGTCAATGTAAGGGTGGGGTCATAGGATAGCACAAGGGTTGAACATGAAATGTCCTCATTCTGATGTCCAAGCCAGTCTCGGGGAGAGATGGGCTGACCAGACACTGTCCTGACCTGCTTGTTATGCCATGTATGTCTGTGTGTGTGTGTGTGTGTGTGTGTGTGTGTGTGTGTGCGTGTGTCTGTGCTGCAGTAATAGCAGAGCAGAACCAACAGCAGCCATAAGGGGGCCCTGTTGCTTTAGGGGAAAGGGCTGGACAATCAGCACAACTGCTCTAGTTCATCCACAACATGCATCACAAGACATCCGGACAATCCCGCTTTCTCTTTCTTCTCCTTCTGATCCCGTAGTGAGGAATCGCTTTTTAGGTGTTTTAATATCGGAGTTGGAGCCTTATAATGCCAGTACTATGTTGATGTCAAGCAAAGTTGTTGCTATTACTATGACAAATAACTATTCATTTGAAACAGCTGTTCTGAACCATGAAGTCTAGTGAGTAGTTGGAACGATGTGTAGACAAATTAAACCTGTGACTAAATTAACCGCAGTTTCAGTGTGTGAAACATAAACAAACTGCCAACACTTGTAAGTTGTAAAGCTGAAGTTTTCTGTGGTTCAAAGTGAAATAGTTGCATTCAATGAGTTTTGTGCTCATGTTTTTTTCTTTTCTTTTACAAATGTTCTTCTTTACAGTGATAATTGTGTCTGCTAAAGCCTCTGCTCTTCAGCAGAGACGCGTGCATGCCCGTCCAATGCTTTTCCTTTGAATGTTTTTTCTTCACAGACATGAAGAAAATTACAGTGCCATCAGTAGCTAGTCTGCATGATGTTTAATGGTTTACTGAATTTGCTTGTTTGAAAAATGTCTGACCACACAGTGGCTGAATGTAATTCCATTTTAATGCAACAGTTTTGTCTTTTTTTCTGTCTGTGCACATTTTTGTAAGCTATGAAACTATTGAGAATAAATGTTTTTAACTTGTTGGCTCTAGTTTGGTTGTTGACTTTAGGACTTTCCTAGGACAAAAACATGTCACCCCCTTCATGTAATACAACTATTGACTGTACATGACAACACGACTGAGTGACCCCTCCCCTTTCACCTTCTAAATAGGAAGTATCTGCTGTATACCTTTTGTTAAAATGTTATTGCTAATGCAATTTTATTTTTTGTAGTTTAGGTTATACAATGGCCAATCTGATGTCTAAATAAGTCTGTGGTCTCACATTGAAAACATTTGATAGACAGATTCCCCCGAGCTTGGGGTGGCAGGGGTGTGGACTTCCAACAAGCTCACTCCTTATTGGCGAGAATGGTTGTATTGTTGACTTGCCTGACTTAGACCAATCACTGCTTATTGATGTTGATTGGCTCCAACTCAGCAGCAACCGTATCATGGAAAATTGGCGACTGAATTGACTTTATTTGGTTGGAGTTAGCCATTTTCTATGGGTCACACCCACTCGGTCCAGTTCTCATATATAGTCAATGAATGCAACACATCTCATTGAATACATGAAAATACACATTAGGCCATAAAAAAAAGACTGATTGTGGGAATTAATACGATTTTTATTTTACCCACTCTTTTTTGAGCACTTTATTATTTTCTGTTTATCGTATTTAGTTACCGGTAATTCTTTTTTTTGTTTTTGTATTTAAAAATAAAACAGAAATTAATCAATACTTCTGTGTCACATTTAGGAAATATACAGGAGTCTGTTGGTGAAATATTTGCAACAAACTAATTATTTCAAAGACAAAAACAAACACTTTCAAAGGTCACATGTAATTATTAAAGGTTAAAAATCTACATTCCAAAGTCCACAACATACAAACTCCTCCAAGTAGAATCAAATGATACATTTGTAATTACAGTGCAACAAAACGGTAGACCACCACAGCTGTATAAAATAAGCTTTATTATGCCACATAATTTACATTTACACATCCAGTACACCAACATTCCAATCCTATCCCACATGAAGTCATATTTAAAAAGAACTTGTTAGCAGCTGGTTTGATCGTTTTGTATTAAAAATTCTAGAGTAAATGAGCAGATTAAAAACAACAGAGATAATTATATTTTCAATGTTATGGAACCTGCTGTGAAAAATGTCTGTCTAGAATATCTTTTTTATTTTTTTTTTTTACTTTTGACTAAACTCTGAGGGATTATGAAATCAATAAGTTATCAAGCTCCATCACTACACTTAAAATAAGCTTTTTTTGTGTACTATTTAACTTAAATTACTATAGTAAAGTTCTTATATACAGTAATACTATCCAAAATTAGCCATGAAGACTGTCAATTTCCATGTTTTGAAAACAATGTCTTTGATTTAATGAAAAAGGGATTTATTGAAAGAAAGCTTTTAACAGTGATGTCATCGGCCACTGGCATTTTATAATGTTAAATTTAGGAGCACAGTGTGGTGTTAATAGAACTAATGCCATGTAATGGTTTCTGGTCATTTTCTGGGTGATGTATTGGTGGATGACTTCAAGATTCAAAGAATTCATTCTAAGCAATTATTTATTATCTAGTTTGTTTGTTTCAACAAATACAAACAAAACAAAACCTAACAATTTTTATAAATTTTTTTCTTATTTTTTTCTCTTGCTCTATGCACAAAATGCATGGCCATTAAAAACATTCTGAAAGTTAAACCAGTTGAATTTTGACCAATCAGGGACTGAGATTTGGTAGTGATGTATGGATGGTGTCCTTTTTAATTCACAGAAGCCAACGGTTTGAATTTGATCATGGAAGAGAAATTAATAATTGCAGTTTGTGTCACGGGAACGTAACTTTGCGCCGCTAAGGAGGTGAGCCGCCGCGGATCTCGAGTGGAGCAGCAAAGAAAAGCGATATTTATGCTGATCGTCACGATGTGTTAAATAAAGCATCAGTCCAGAGAGAAAGTTCACCTCTTCAGATGATGAAGCAAAAGTTTGTTGTAAAGAAGCCAGCGCAGTGATATAGAACTTTTATGCTATGTGACAGAACTTCTTTTTTGGCGTGCAGTTCACTGTGTTATTTCACTTTTTTAATGCACACTCAGCAGCCAATCAGATTAGAGAATTCACCCGAACCATGGTATAAACAGGTCATAACTAGGGGGGATAATGGCAATGGTTCAAGTGAACTTTTTACTTTTTTTTACTTATTAAATAACTTCATTCTGGTGAGGGAAATCATAAACACGAATGTTATTGTTTATTTTTCTCGAAACTAACATTTTCAGAACAGGTTTTGCAATATTGATGCAGATGTACACAAAGGTTAAGGACTACAAATAGATTGAATTTACACAAATGGTAAATGAACACTAACGTATCCTGTGTTGTAGAAAGGCACTGCAGTGACCCAAAGCTGAGTACTAATATGATACTTATTTTGAAAGTTAGGAGCTATACATCTGTACATGTTTAGTACACTCATCGCTGTACATGCATGCAAAATGGATGAAATAAAAATGCTAAAAGACAGGTGACCACAGCATTAACACACAGAATATACATACTCCTGATTATTGATCAGGTTATATTACAACATCTTGTTATTGTACAAAAATTAAACAGCCATTTTACTCTACAAAAATATGTGGCATTTAAACACGCACTAGGCAAAGATTCCTACACCAAAATGTTACTTAATTCGAACTTTACAAAACAACTCTCCTTTGTATCAATTTACATTCACACTAACAACGAAATAATCTGCTGATTAAATAGCTTTTACAGTCTAGTGCTCCAGATGTGCGCTAATGCGCTGTGCAAGATGTTGCAGGCAGAACCACTGATAACAAGACAGACGGTTTCCCATTAACTCCAATGTAACATGATCACACAGGAATGCCAACAAACCAGATGGCTCTGATTTGGTAATACAACACAGACGTAACACACAGTTAAGGATTAACGTACTATAAGATAAAGGTGAACAAAATTAAATAATGATTTGCCAAACACTAGGGAAAAGAATGTCCTTTAGCAATGGAACAACTGGCTCAAGACACCTGGCTCTGTTCAACCCTTTAACACCGGAGCTGTCGCTCACGACATCTAATAACTCATACTCTTTGACATCACATGGTACACTGCACATGCAGCGTGCTTGCATCATCACCCCCACGTGCACTGTCACACTGCCTCCTGTCTGCTGCATCCCTCGCTCTTAACCTACTGTGTATTGATGGACAGATATCTTCTGCTTATCTTAGTGTCGGAATCTCACTCTTGGATGTAATATTTGTCTTTCCAGCAGATCTAGCAAAAATGTTACGAAGCTTAAAATCATAACCTACTCAAATTAGCAGCTCTGCACTTGTATCCCCCTACTTTCTCCCCCTCTCTCTTTTTTTCATTTTATTCTACCCCCCCCCCGCCCTTCGCATTTTCCCCTCTCTCTTACCTCTGTTATAAAAAAAAGTAATAATATATATTTAAAACATAAAATTTGATAAATAAATAAAAAATAATAATACAAACAAAAAGGGGTTTATACAAATATACACCCCGGTTATTCGAAGATACATAACCTCTTTTTGTAATAGTAAAACCTGTCCAACACAAAAGGCTTTCAGCCCCCATCTGTTCGCTCAGCTGTTGGACTGTTGTTATGGTAGTTGAAAGAATGAAAACACTGGAGCTAAAGCTCTAGTATTAAAGGGTTAACCAGAAGTCGTGTTCATTTTAATAAAACTTATTGTTTGAACTGAGACAGATAATAGAAGAAAATCCTTGTTTCTTGCTAACTGAAACTGTTTATATATCTATCTAAAAGAAATCCATTGTTACATATCTTTCTTAAATGAAAGTGTTGCCTTGCTATATGGCGGTTAACTTTTTGGAGGCTTGCATTTTTTTTTTAATACAGGGGACTGTGTTCTGCATCCTGATTGGCTGTTAAACTTGCCAATCAATCTCTTCACTTCAGTTTGCTAAATCTACATAACACTTAGATTGCAATCAGATCTTTGTTTTCATTCCACAAGACACATTTTTCCGTGAAGGTTTGAGCTTTGACAGTTTAAACAACAAAGAAAAGTTTGAAATGTTCATGTCTGTCTAGGAAAAGTGTATGAAGTGTATAATTAGGAGTCTATTGCGGGTTAGTTTTAGAATCTATCCCCAGCAATCGATGAAGGAACACTGTACCTCTGGTATGTGCCAGGATATTTTTTTAAACTGTAATTGCAAGGAGTTGTTCCTGTTAAATGTGGTTCTTGTAAAACTTTCGAGAAACGTATTTAATGAAACTCAAAATCATTGACATTTTCAAAGTCTTCTGCAGCTTGGTCAGTGCTTTTTCCAGCTAACCTTTTCTTAGATTCTATGAATTAACGGACCTACTTATTCAACTGTGTAAACTACATTGTGTCTTATGTATAGATTCCATGTTGTGTTTTGTGATGTGGAGCTGGCGCTAAACTGGTCTAGTTTTCACAATTAAAAAAAAAAAATCTCCAATACAAATATATAAATGCATTAAAGTCTTTAAACATCCTGAAAACGTTTGTTTTATTTGTGCTAATCTTTTCCCCCTTTAAGTATGTTAGCATGAAATGTGAACAAAATACCACAAACAATTTTTAATGCTACATTCACACCGCCCTCGTTCAAGCGACCACTTCCAATAAACGGTCTATTTAAATGCATATATAAGCAAGTTTTAGGCTTTCGCATTCAAAACTCTCACGTTCACGCAAAGACGCACAAGTCTCTGTGACCGTTTTTGTGTAAAACATTCAACACATGTTGAGCGTTAAACCAGGTAAACTTTGACCATTCATGGACTCGGACTGATGCCATCCCTTTTTATTTACGGAATTGCCAACTGTTCAAAATCGATCATGAAGGAGAAAGGATTGATTGCGGTTTTGTCAGGCTGGAATTATTTGACACCAAGTCTTTCATATATCAGAATCGAGATGTGAAAGAAAAAGTGTGGAGCCAAATTCGTGACTTAAACATTTTATACCAAGCCTCTTCCAACTGTAGATACACGCGCTAGTATCGGGTAGCAATAGTCAAAGTGTGAACACAATATGCTAAAAGTGCATTGAAGAACTTGCTTTGAATGCATTCTTGAATGCACGTCACATACCCGGTGTGTACGTAGCATGAGGGGGATAGAAGTTAGAACAAGTATTTGTCAATATTTCTGAGACCAAGCACAAACCATTTAACAACAAACTCGGTTTTTAAAATTAAATTTATAAGTAAGTCTCAATAAATTATCCCCAAAACAACAAAGATACAAGATCTGATTTGTCACTGAATCACACACTGAGTTGTTAAGTGAGGGAGCTACTGACTTTTTTCTAAGCATTTACTGTCTCATTGTTTTCAGTAATAAATTCATAGAAACATAAGAAGTACCTTCAACATTCAAGCTTTGTGGTTTAGTCCCTGCTCAGGTCCAAAGATCAATCAGGTTCCCAGAAAAGTACTCGAGTACCAGCTGCTGTCAGATGAATTTTTTTTTTTTTTTTTTGGGGGGGGGGGGGGGGGGATTTAGACAGTAGAAACGTTGCTTGGTGTGAGTGCCTGTGCTTCTGAGCCCAGCTGCTCTTTGGGGCTGGATTTGTCCAGGACAGATATTTGAGTGATGGTGCTGCTTTCGTTGAAGAATGTACGCCGTCGTTTACTGTAGCTGAGATAACTCTGAGTCTGCCACTTCCAGAACCGCTTCTTCAGCTCCGCCTGCACCTGAAAAATAAGTCAACATTAGTTCTATAACTTTGGCTGTTTTACTCTTAATTTGAACAAGCTTTAAAATATCCTGTACAACTGATTGCAAAAATGGTTTTGTTTGGGGGAAAAATAGACATCCATCAATCCTTTACCATTTCTCCAGAAAGAAGGAATGCCAGTCTTGGGAGGCTTTTGGTTCTAACCAAGTCACCCTTTGTCTCAGCTCAATTTGACTGCCTTGTCATTTAGTTATTTAGCCTTTGTGTCTCTCCAACAGAACAGTTCCAGCCCCAGCCCATAATCCATTTGCCAATATTTTGTTTTGCTGTGACTACACTCAGAAACAAGAGGTGCAAATATTTCCAAGGCATCCACAAGATGCAGATTATTCAGAATGAAAGCCAAGGTAATAATTTAGACTTATCTCTGACACATACAAAAAATGATTTCATCCCACTCAGAGAGATGCATTAAAAGGCAGATCCTGTTTCCCCAACAATTTTCTGAACATCTTGGATAATGCAACATATTCCAGCAGAGGCCAACTGTTCGTCAGAGCTTCTTTGGCAGTAGTTTGCTCAAGTGCATCATGGTTATAAAACCAAGATAGCAAATACCTCCATCCTGTCTGCCGATTCACGCATCATCACATGAGAATTAAACAATATGTTCATAAACATTATGTTTGCTTTATTTTTGCAAGCTACTTTTTTTTTTCTTTTACTTTCCGCTTCTCCTGTTAGGGGTTGCTACAGCGAATCAGCTTTCATTGGAATTGACGTTCACTGATCCACACAGGTGGCTTGGAAGAGTTTTTATGCCGGATGCCCTTCCTGACACAATCCCTGGTTTTTCAAGGGACAAGGAGACTCAGATAGGCAGCAGTGAGAAGGGTCTTGCCTAAGCTCTACACCCAGCCAACTAAAAATTATAATGCAATTACATTCATAAACTCAGTAAGCTTGTGTCAGATTGGATATATTTTAGATCGACCAATGCTGGTCATATTTAATTGTCGCTATGAGGTGAATTGAACCTGTAAAGCTAACACAAAATTAGTTATGTTCTATGTTCTTTTCAGTGGTGGCAATATTTAAAAGGAAGTAGTTAATTCAGTCCCACCAGTGTTTTCCAACCAGACTTATTGGTTTCAAAAGTCCCATGATCATGTCGTTTTCTGCATGTTTATCGTCCTTTCTGCATGTTTATCGTCCTTGTCGAGTCCTTAGGTCTGAAGATCAAATGCTTTTAGCGGTTCCCAGGACTCGGCTTGTGACTCGGGGAGACAGAGCCTTTTCAGTTGCAGGTCCTAAACTCTGGAATGCTCTCCCCTATTCTGTGAGGTCTGCCAGAACTGTCAGTAATTTTAAGACTCTTTTAAAAACACATCTTTTTACTCAGGCTTTTAACTCCAGTGAGCATATCTAGTGGGCCAGCTTGTTCATTTTATTAATCTTATTCTTTTATTGTTTTATTGCTTTTATTGTTCAATTGATTTTATTGTTTTATTGCTTTTATTGTTCAATTGATTTTATTGTTTTATTGCTTTTATTGTTCAATTGATTTTATTGTTTTATTGCTATTGTTTCTTTATTGCATCGTTTTGTTTTTGATTTTAGTTGATTTTATGTTAAGCACTTTGGTTGCCTTGGCTTTTATAAGTGCTATACAAATAATAAATTGATTGATTGATTGATTGATTTTGGATAAAAAAGAAAAATCTGTCCTTTTTTAGGACATAGTTTCTGCAGAGCAGAAGTTAGTGTACAACCGCCACTGTTAATAACTGATGCAAAGGAAAGAAATTAACAGAGACAATCCCTAGATGCCTTTTATCACTGTTTTTAATTAAGTTTACTTTAGAATTTTAAACATTTTTTTATTTTGACAGTTTTCTTTGCTGTTTTCTTAATTTTTCTTTTAGATTATAAAGGTTAAATCTCCTTTTTTTTATTGTTTTTTCATCAATATTTTAATTTTTGTGTTATTTTATGTAACTGCTATTGTTATTATTATTAGAAATTAATCTAGTTGATGTAGTTCACTTTTAGTTTTTCTAGAAAAAACACATTTACTTCTTCCTAATTATGAGATGTTGTGCTCATATTCTGTACTTAATGCATGCTAGCCTAACATTTATATGTGGTTCCTTTTCATATTCCTGAATTTTTACTCATCCGGCTGTTGCAGAACAACAAATTACTGTCAAAACAAAGTAGACTTCACCCAAACTCTGCCCTGCAGCTGCAGTTATAGAGCAGTTGTGTAGTTTTCTTACGGCTGCGGACTAGACTTCATTAAACGGACCTTGCATAAACTGGAACTAAGACCTCAGGCTTCTCAAAATCTATTTCGTTTTCTCATTATTGTTTCCGCCAGCAGCTTTTTTCACCAGATGAGAATAAAACCACAAAACCACATCAGTCCCAAGTTGTAGCTTTTTTTGTAAAGTAAATGTTTAGCAATACAAAAACATGTAAGTCGCATGACAACTATGGCGTGTTTCCTTACCTCACCATTCAGGAAACAATACAGCAACGCCACAACGAAGCCCTGCGGGAACAAAAAACCATTAAATGCAGCTGAGGTGTGATCACTTCTTTTCTTTGCCTGTGTGTCTGCTGCTGCACCTGGAAGGATCCCAGTCCCAGCTCGATGAAGATTCGGGCTTCAGCTCCTGTGTTTTCTGGCAGGAAGGCGAACACCATGTAGTGCATCCCAAACAGGGGAATGAGCAGCAGGGTGGATTTGGCCAATCTCCTGCATAAATATGCAGCACACATGTGTGGATTCAAGCTTTATTTGTGCAAAATGTTGACAGGAATGCTGCGTCTTACTTAAAGTGGCTGGTATCGTTGCCACCAACTCCAGGAGACCTGAGCTTCTGGACCAGAATCCGGATCACGTTGATGAAGATGATGAAGTTTACCTATGTGAAACAAACTCTTAACCCCAATATATTGGTTATGAAAGCACTTCAAACTGTTAATTATAAAAGCAAAATTTCAAACTTTGCAACTGTATCCATTTCCAACTGTCTTTGTGTAAAAATGAATCCGATTTTCTAGATTAAATTCCAGGATGGAAGACTCTTCAGGTCCTTCCATTTTCAGGGACTCGTACTCACCAGCAGTGATATGGTTATTGGGGCTTTTATGATCCACCAGATGAAGGCCACATCTGTGTCATCCCAACACCTGACGCACAAAACCAATAACGACATAAACAAGATAGTCTCAAAGCTACAGTTTGTTTGTTTCATCACAGAAGACGCAATAAAGAAAAGAGCCAAAATGTCCTCCTACAAATAAAAGCCATGACTAAGTACTTTTATATCTGACTCAGATGCAACTAGTGATTCACCACCATCAGGATGTACACTGAATATAACCAGCTCTGTAAGTTTAAATAGAACCAAATACAAAGGTCTAGAAAAGACGGGTCAGAAAGAATGGTTTTATCTTAACCCCGTAAAGCCCACTACATCAAAGAATTGACAGAAAATTCAATTTCTTTTAGAATTAGGATGTGGTTTAACCCCTTTGATGAAAACACAAATTGTTATTTTTTAAAATGAGATATAGATACTATAAATTATGATATGTTGGGTCATTTGGTAAGTCTTTATTCACAACAGTGTTAATTAAAAAAAATATTGGCTTGAGTGTTCAGGTAAAAAAGCAGATATTTGAACTCTGGATGCACCGCGACGCCCAAAACACGATGCAGAGCCACTGATTGCATCTGTACAATGACTTAATATTGAAACTGGATGCCCCTGACGCAGGAATTGTGTTTGGTGTTAATGTAGCTTAAAAATGACACCAGAAAGCCGTCCCAGCTGGAATTAGTGTTGGGGGAAGAAAACATAATTCAAGTTTTCCTTAAAATCTTTCTTTGGACTGTTTGTCATTAGTGTTACAGTGTGGTCAAATTAAAAACAACCAACTTTTTTTTAAAATTTCGTTTCAAATACATCTATGTCATACTCAGTTTGCCAGTCATATCTTGGTTGATTGCATACTTTTTAAGTTTTCTTCTTTATTTATGTTTACACTTTCTTAAGTTTTCTCCAAGAAAATTGGATGTTTCCTCTATGTATCTCTAAGCAGCAGCTCACCCCCTGTTGTCGTAGAAGTTTCGAGTTAGGATCCAGGCTGTTATGATGGTGGTTGGGAGACCTGGGATGAACAAACACAGTGACCTGGTCATTAGGAAGGAGGAACAAAGGAGCTCTAACAAGGAGTATAGACTCACAGAGGGGAAGCAAACTGTCAGAGGGGAGACGCATCCTAACAATACTCACCCCAGCCTATGAGTATATACCACCAGAAGTACTTCTTCTGGAAGACAAATGTGAGAGCCAGAAGTGTCTGCAGGTACATGCCCTCCACCAGCAGCCAGAAGTAGTTAGCCAGGATGCTGAACTGGAAGAAGGCCACAGCGGACTTACAGGATGTCTGTCATACAAACAATCAGACAAACAAACATGCATCAGTCTGGGAACCTTGTTCACCTGGAAGGTTGGAGTGATAACAGCTTTTCTGAGATATAAAACGTTAGAAGGAAAAGGTTGGATGAAAATTGTGTTTTGGGCGTTTTTATCATGGTCTTGTGGCATTTTTCTCATGATAAAGGACATATATGAAGAAAATTAAGCTTAAAATTGCATTTCTAAGTATATCTTTATATAAATCATGAATCAAGAGCAGACAAAAAAAATTGCCATTGGAAAAAGCTTGTACAGGAGGTAAGTCGTGGAAACTACTAGGGTGGGCCGCAAGCTTCCTGTTCTGCTCCATTCGGATGCATCAGGTTGTAGACGACCAGATCCATTTACATCTGGCTCAAAACTGTACGGCTGGATAGCACCACCATTGCAATTAAAATATTCTAAATCTAATTATAATTGAAAGACCACTGGGAATGCTTTTACAATAGATCAAAAGATGATCAGAGTGGGTTTTTAGGCAGGTCTGAGCATTTTTAAGAATTTTTACCTTTTTTAAAAATCACTTTTTGTTTTCTAATGATGGGATTTCCCCAGCTTTAGTTGGATTTCTGAGATTGCAAGATTTCAGATATGATTGCAGCAGTTCCAGTTTTTACTCAGTCTAATAACTTTAGGAAGTACAAATCAAATATTTTATGCAAAATGCTGACAATGTCCTCATAACTTTGTGGAATATGTAATTTAACAATTTTGTTCATTTGTCAAAACTGTGTTCTTTTCTCAAAAAAGCTTTTCCTTCTGGCTTTGATGGAGCAGGAGGGCTTTGTGTTCCTGAATCACTGACTGTCTCTGCCTCACTTCCTCTGCAAATGAGTCACAGAGTGCTGACGCTGATCCCTCGCAGACACAAGAGGGACTCTTACCTTCAGCGCAGCAGCTTTATCAGCAGAAAGGTACGAAGAGAAAGACTCATCATTAATGCTCTCCATCATTTCCTACATTGTACTGTCCTTGTGCAAAACACTTTTGAGTTTTTACAAGAAAAGGAAAACAAGCACAAATGTAGTAAAAAAAAAAAAAAAAAAATCCAGACGACCTTTTAAATCTGTTTGTGATTGAGACCGTTAAGACCCCATGACGGAGCAGAGGCGCTGCAGACTCACTGTGGACATGAAGCAGTGATCCAGGTTTTCATCAGAGAACAGAACAGCGTCTTTGATGAAAACGGCACTCGCTCTCAGGATGAAGGAGAAGAACAGGTTAATGTGGATGTAGTTCCTGGTGCAGTGAAACTTCCTAGAGAGACAAACTTTACTTGAAAGACTCCTTTTGTATCAAATGTGTCTCCGTGGGGAGGGGGTAAATCACAATTTCACACCAAAATAGCAATGGTGAGTGTTACCTAAAGGCAGTGAAGACAAAAATAGCCGATATAAGAGAGATGAGGGAGGTAGCGTAGCCGGCAGTGTACACCTGCTTGAAGTTGGAGAAGTATGTTGTCTAAAAAAACACATTGGATAATGTTAGTTTGAATCAATCACCATCTCTGCAACAAATGAGGCTTAAAAAAGTACTATTTTCAACTTAAATTACTTTGCTTATCGAATCACCTATAATAAGCTTATCTATTGGCATGCAATACCCCATGAGTAAAAGGAACGAGACATGCTCCTACAACAGTCTTGAAATACTCAAGTTGCTGCACAGAACTGTAATTATCACCTTTCCAGCACATTTAAAATAAAACCCTGTTATTTAGCCTGCCTGTCTGTGGCCTCTCATAGAAGCTGAAGATGATTTTTTTGGTATTAGATGCATAAACTGCAGCGCACTGCATATAAAATAACTCACTATCTGGTTGTGAACAATAAATGTGTGCTGGTTTCTTGAATGTCCAAAAGAGGTGTAGTCTATTAATAACTGAAGGTTGTGAATGTGTTAAGTCTGGCAGCATAGACACATTGTAGTAAGTAGACTCAAATACTATAAATAAAATGCCCACCTCTGGTTCTGCATCTTCAACTTCTGTGAACTCGCAGGCTTCCTCGTAGGACGGGTAGGGGTCTGACCATCCCTCCTCGGTGCAATTCCTGTAAATGTAACCTGGAAGCAGAAAAGTGGTCTCTGGTATAAACTGTAACTGGCAGAATGGAAAGACATTAAAGACACACTACAATGGAAATGGTATTTTTTGTCCTTTTAACATGATCTTGTGGCATTTTTCTGATAATGGAGGACATATATAAAGAAAATTTAGCACAACATTTAATTTCTGAGTATTTATTTAAATTGTTGTGAGTCAGGAGCAGACAAAAAAATGATGTTGGAAGATGATTGCATTTGTTGTATAGAAATTATGATTGGCAGATCATAAGCTCTGCTCCATGCTGATGCATCCTTCTAAAACGCTAGATCCATGTCTTTGTTTTCCTCATTCAAGCTGGCATCTCGCTCACATGAGGTAATGTCAGGTTGGGGTCGTGAGAGTTTGTAAGCAGAGCACATAAACAGATGGATGTGCTAGAAAACAACGCAGCTTTTCGATTTCACCTAAAAATTGCATATTTTTTATAATTAAAAGACCACTGGAAACACTTTTAAAATCGATCAAGAGATTTTCGGAATGGGTCTTCAAAGGAAACAGATCTGTAAAGATTTTAGTGCTGTCTAACCCTATTACTTTAAAATTGTGTTGTACATTTGCAAAAACATCACCAAAGTGTTTGTATTTGTATTCTTTAGAGGATTTTTTTTAAACTCACTGGATATTGATTAAAGGCACAGAGTGGAATAAAAGAATGGAGGATAGTTGTTTTAGCACCCAGTGAGATACTTAAGTATGTTTGCTGTTTTTGTTGAAGACGGCAACATATTGGGTTCTTGTATTATTAAAGAAATATGTTTATGGCTCTGAATAATGAGATCAGTGGCTCTCATCACCATGCAGTTGTTTTTCATGAACAGAACACAGCTGTGAGATTTTAGTCATTTTTAATGTATTAAATTACCGTACACAGAATAGCTTTAAAACAAAATTTGAATTAAGCTAAATTTGTCACTAAGCTCCTTCCTAAATAAAGAAATGTCTACGTTGGTCAAGGGGCTGCATAAAAAGCAATGAATCTAGTGCCAGACCCTTTCTCTGTCTTAATTTAAAACTTTGCTTTGCGGGTCATTACCCCATGGCCTCCAAAGAAACCGCTCCACATTGAAAAGCTGCTTTTATGTCTTCTATTGTCGAGGTAAAGCTCCACACTGAGCTGTCTGCTTTATACAAACATATTTGGAACATTTTAAATCTGGGGCTGTGAATAGTCAGTCAAATAATAGACATTCAGCATTCAGTTAGCCGTTAGATTGTTGTTGTTGAATGGGGCAGCTGTGGTGCAGAGGTGGGGTGGTTGATCAATGAAAAGGCAAAGGTTCGGTTCCCACTCCAAGTGTCCTTGGGCAAGACACTGAGCCGCACATTGCTCCTGGTGGCCTGGTTGGCATGGGACTGTGACTGTAAAGCACTTTGGGCCTTAATCAAGGTGGAAAACCGATAAATAAGTATGTTATACGCCATTTACCATCAGCCAGAAGACACCTGGTCTTGACATTAAACGAAGCATCACTCAAACGTCTTATGTAAGAAAGTGGGAGTTGGATAAAGTACACACATGATTAGGCGCAATAATCGAATTACAGACAAATTAGTGGTGGGTTTTATTGTGTTAATCTCCTTTTTAATGTATAACTATTATCTATTATGTAAGTGATAGTGCCTGACTGGGTGTCCCTTATCATGAAATAATGGGAAACAGGGAGGCCTGATCACATCTCAGTCATTATCCTGCTCATATCATGGTTTCTTACCAAAAAAATTGTTAGTTAATAGTTATTTAAATGGTTTTTTTTTGCAAAAAGCGGACTATTCGATACGTGGTGCAACATGTTGTCATGGTAACGGCTGCCAATTCTGCACCAACCTGCACTTCAGCAGTGAAGGGAAGTGGTATATATTCTGAACATTATGAAAAGTTTAACAAAGCATCGTTTCAAAGGGAAAAAGCCCCTTTTCCTGCTTAAAATGTTCAACTCCTCCGGTGTAACCTCTTGGGGAGGGTCAACATATATATTACCGTGTTAATGCTCAGGTATCAAAGATTGTGGTCAATATTTTTTGGATTGCTCAAAAAAGTATACTGTTTGTTATGGTGTGTTAAATTAAAACACCTTATGTGTTTTTGTATTTTTTTTCCATATTGTTCGAGATTAAAAAATAGTATTTGGTGGTGTAAAAGTAAAGATTGAAAAGAAGTCTTATAATAGTAAACTTCATAAAGCCACTTTTTTAGTTGTATTTTGATCTTTTACTGTGCCAAATTGTCACAAATTTCAATGAAAATACCTCAAAATTAGTTTTTTTACAACAATTAGGAGGTCACATTAAAAATAGATTAATTTGATTAGATAATTACAGGTCATAAATTATAAACTGCCCCAGGGCAGCTGTGGCTACAACAGTAGCTACCATCACCAAATATGAATGAGGAGTGAATGAATAATGGACGCAATGTAAGCGCTTTGAGCGTCTGAGAAAGCGCAGATACATCCAATCCATTATTATTATTATTATTATATTCTTTGAGTTTTGGTTTCTCCCTTTAAGGGTTTCCACAATGAATCATCCATCTCCATGTAATTCTATCTTCTTCATCCTCCTGGCTCCCACCAAACACTCTCTCTAGTCCGCCTTGACTACATCCATGAAGCTCCTCTTTAGTCTTCCTCTCGGTCTCTTTCTAAGTAGCTTCAATGTCAGCATCCTTTTATCAACATCATCTGTTCCTCCTCTAAGTGTGTCCAAACCATCTCAGTCTTCCTTTCTGCATTAATCTCCAAAACACCTAACATGAGCAGTCCCTCTGATGGATTCATTCCTGATCTCATCCTTCCTCGTCACTCCCAAAGAGCACATCAACAACTTTAGTTTTACCTCGTGTCTCTTTCTCAGAACCAAAGCCTACAACACCTCTGTTTCAATCTTGCTGACACTCTTTTGTCACAAACCACACCTGAAACCTTCCTTCACCCATCCAAAGCTGCTCTCACACTTGGTTTAAAATAACCAGCATATTAAAACTTTTTTGATGATTTGGGGCATTTTAGAAATGTTTAAATGGCGTCATAATAAATGCCAGTAAATTGAGTGGGAATTTTGTTTTCTTGGAGACATTTCAGTCTACTGGCACTAAAACAGTCCCAAATGAAACACTTGGTGGTTTTTCTCATCTTTTTCCACAAACTTCATGAAATTCCCTTTAGAATTATTTTTAGTATTACCCTGAGCACTCGTTTCACTGCAAAAACTGAATCTTAAGAAAGCAAAAAGACAATTGTTCCAAAAAAAAAGTCTTATTCTCAGTCTTGCAAGAAAATTAATCTTATCGAGAAAGCTTTTCAATAGCAAACTAATCTTAGTCTAAGAAAACATGTTTTAGTGGCTAGATTTTTTTTTTCTTAAAATAAGAATTCTTGGAAAGACAATTTTCTTACCCCACTGGCAGATGCTTTTTTTTTTTTTTTTGCTTGTTTAAAGAAAAGTTTTCAAACGGTAACAATTTTTTACATACTTAGTGGGCTTTACATACACTACTTTTTGCAGTGTTAGTAGCTTGGTCATCTCTTGTACAATCCCAAAACAGACCACATAAATGTAGCTGCATAAGACAAAATTACTCTTACCTTAAAAAATCTGTTTCAAATCTATTTCTGAATACATTCTACTGCTTATTTACTTTTCTCAAATTCCATCTTCTAGACTCGTTTTATTCCCATCTAGGGTCATGGGGTCCCTGGAGCTTACCCAGCTACTGAAGGGCAAAGGCAGCTACACCCTGGATATGGTTGGATGGTCAGTCGATTGCAGGGCCACACAGAGACATAACAACCACACAATCACATTTTGTCACAGATTCTCAAAGTAGTTTTGCTGTTGCCTTGTCCACTATTCCTAAAGATGTGTCCATTAAAAAATAAATATATATATATATATATATATATATATATATATATATATATATATATATATATATATATATATATATATATATATATATATATATTAGCAGTAGGTGCTTTATATTGAAAGCTCACCAGCCCCATGCTACTACACCCTGGACAAGTCGCCAGTCTGTCACAGGGCCACAATCACGCACCCATGCACACAAACATTCACATCTAGAGACAACTACAGTAAGAGTCATCAATTAACCTAAAAAGCATGTTTTTGGGCTGTGGGAGGAAGCTGGAGTGCCCAGAGAAAATACACATATTCATGCGGAGAACACACAAACTCCACACAGAAAGCCCCCAGCTGGCACTTGAACCTGGACCTTCTTGCTGTGAGGCAAGCAATAAATAAATAAATACTAATGTCTAATTTTATTGTTAAATCTTAAAAAAAATTGTAGGTAAATATTTGTGATCATTTATTGATTGTTTTTAAGTTGATGCAGCAAACTTGGCTGAACTCAGAAATTATTTTTTTGATGTTTTGTAATAAATTATCAGGTACTTAAAGTAAATATTTTTTTTAGAGATACATGCTCAAAGTTAGCAGCAAAATCAGAGTTTCATGAAGTCAAATTGTTGCATGCGGGGGTCGAGTTGTGGGTGGATTCACCGATATCCTTGTGCATTAGCCTGAGCTGAGAGTAACATGCACAGCCTGCAGGCCTGCGGCCGCAGCAAACGCTTGAATGTGAATGCAAGTTTGAAGGCCGAGACTCTTGGGAAGGGACTAAAGCTTATGTTGTCATGCTTATCAGGCAATGCCAACTCCTCTACACTAGCCCCGTGGCTCCTCGTGAACTCTTTGATTTTCCAATTCATTATTTTCCGTGCATGTCGAGTCCCATTGGAAAGGCAGGATGAGCAGCACAGCTAAATTTATGAGTTATGAGATCATCTGCACCAACCTCCGCCTCCTAATCCCTCCACGCAATGTTGGTTTTCAATCTGATTGTTCTTCTTCTGCGTTATCCAAGGTTTCTGTTGAAAATCGGTAAGCTGCATCACGTGACCAAACAAAAACACATCTTAAAATGAGTGACAGTTCTATCGATATGCCCAGACATTCAATCATAGACAGGAAGAGAGCAAAGACAGAGAGTAAAATTCCTCTAAATTTGATTGTGAGATCCCTGTGTTATTATGTACATCATGGCACTGGAACAAAGGGGAAAACAAAGAGTTATAATCCTTGTCAACCATATTTACTAGGGGTGTAGCAATTCATTTCAACAGCGGTTTGATTCATATCGCAACTTGAGGTTGTTGTTATGATTTATATTCAATATTTGCTCCTTTTGAGTTATCTGATTCAATCCGATTCACTGACCTACAATTGATCCAGAAAGTTTTTAGCCCAAAAGGTTTGACTCAGAGATAAATACCTGGGTACTGAAAATTACACACATGATAGCATTCTAGCACACTGTGTAGTCATATGTCTTTACAAAATTCAAAGCGTTTCCACACATTGGATTGTAATGATAACTTGATCATTTTTTCACGTGTTGTCTGCTGTGATGGCACTTGGTCGTTTTACGTTATAGTAAAATAAACTTACCGTACCTCAATCCAAATGGTAGTTTCCAATTACAACAAGCAATTTACTTAATTTTGAAGCTATGACTGCAGATAAATGTGCAAAAAGTTGCGCCACACTGCATCTGCCTCTCAAATGGGCAATATAGACACAAAACAGCAACAGTTATTGCAAAGCTTATTGTGAGATTCAATTGAATCTATTTGCAGCAATGCTTACAAGTTTTGTGGACGTCCTGGCAGAAACCCTCATACTGCAAAATTCCTCAAATGCGAATAACGGAATTATACATGTTATTTGTCCATGAAAAGGCAGGTTTGGTCAATAAATCATGTGCTACTAATTTTTGCTTGCGATGTCAAGTTTGAATGTGTTCTTTTTACACACATGGTAAACTGAGCCCTTTATCTGATTTACACTAAAGCCCAAAAGCTTCAAGGTTCCCCAAACACAAAAATCCATTATGCTCTTTAATGTCATATTTACTTGAAAGTAGACAAACAGAAATCAAAACATGTTCACTAATTCATGAGCTTGAGACATGAAAAGATGCTAAGAGTGGCCATGGACTCGTTATCTGTCCATTAAAAAAAAGTCACTTCAATATTTGTGCACACCTGAAGTCCACCTGTGTTTAGGGAAAATCACAGTTTATGAGCCCCAGGGGGTATCATATGGGGTGAGGGCCATTCAATGCTTCTTTCACTGAACCCCTTCAGACCCTAATTACAAATAAACTGTTATGATATAAACCACCAAATACTGATGTATCTCTGTTTTTTCTTCCATGGATCCAGCAGAGGTTGAGGTAAGCCTCGCTGTGGGGACAAAACTGTGAATAAAACTGCCTCGGACAGCAGGAGATGTTGACCTTTTGATCTGTAGACTTTATTTCCAAGAAAATAATGTATTCCCACAAATGTAATCTGTTAATCCAACTATTGAAGGATTACAGAGAGACTTTATGAGGATTATCACCAGATAATAAGGACTGACTTATTTTTGTTTTGTCTTCCACTGCCAAAGATTTTCACAGTTTTCTCTTTTTGCTCAAACTACAATTTGTCATCTGTGTCTGCATCCTTGATGCGGCTTGACGGCTCGTGGAGAACATTTAGTATTTTTAAGACTGGCCAGCTGGAAGGGACAGGGGGGCAGAGAGGTTAGTTGGGGAGGGAGGTCAAGTAAACAAACAGAGAAAAATGCCTGATCTCACAGTCACATGGTGGCTTTGCTGCACTGGAACACAAAGATGGATGTTCTAAGCTTGTTTACCTGTTTGAGGATTTTGGAAAACTGATCCATGAAAAACACCTGCTTTGGTGAACACAAGGCAGAGAAGTGCCGGAGCACCATCAGGGGCAGAACCGGAGCAGGGATAAAAAGAGGATCAGCATGACTGATGGGAGGATTATTAATCACTTCTCTGCTCATATCAAGCTGATGTGAGCCTTTCAGTTGAGACACAAAAATAGAATTTCTGTGTTTCTTTAAAAAACAATATCACCCAGGAAAGAGCTTTTAAAACAGTCCACCATTGCAGAAAAGTATACCTTCCATTTCATCTTCAAGAAACCATTAACGACTCATTTCAGTCATTATTTGATTAATCTTAAATGCATTTCCAATGGTCTTTTAAGATGATCATACAGGTTTTAGAAAAAGGTTAAAAACGGGTCTTGTTTTCAAGGACATATAGTTTCTGCAGAGCGGCAGAAGTTCATTAGAAATTCCCCTCTGTGGTGTATGCAGAACTGATGGCACAGAGCAACGATGCTCCCATTTCCCATTACTCATCTGTTTACACGTTCTACTGCTAGATTGTAACACCTCACAACCCCAAACTAACACTACCAGTGGAACAAAAATGGAGCGCAGTGTTGGAGCTATCCAGCTGAACAGTTTTGACCCAAATGCCAGCTCAAACGAGGAAAACAAAGACGTGCATGGATCTATTTGTCTGCAAGGGGATGCATCAGACTGGAGCGAAGTATTTTCTACATCACAACTACATTATTTTCAAACTGCATTTTTTTCAGCAAAGTGTGTGTAAAGTGAAACAATATTTTGAGCTTAATTTTCTTTATATACTGTATGTCCGCCATCATCAGAAAACGCTACAAGAACATGTTAAAAACAGCTAAAAACAATTTTTTTGTTGTTATTTTTATTTTTTTTTTTATAAATTTGAAGACACGCTTTGAATGCAGGCAACAAATGTCTTGTTTCAGCTGTGGCCTTTTTGTTTTGAAGATGGAAGAAAGAAATTTACCTTGATTGTTGCTGAACAGCTGGGAGACATTTGCACACGAGACGCTGACCACCTGTCCCACCTCCACACCCTGCCAGCAGCAAATGTTGTCCCAAGTTGTCAGACAGCCTGAGACAAGAAAAAAAGTTGCATTCAATCAGTAAAAATAAAACTGTGAAGTAAGTTCTTCCATTTAAAAAAGGCATTAAAGCGCTTCTGAAAATATTAAAAATGTTTAAAAGTGATAAAACTGGATTATAAACAAACCCGAGTTCCAAAACCGCTCTAGTCTTCTAGGTTGGAAAGCTATGTCTTATGACAGTAGAGAATAACTAATGTGTTATTTCTAAACTGAAAAAGACAACAGACGGCTCACTCACACAAACTAACAGAGAACTCAACATTTTTAATTTAACTTTTTTGTAAACTGAGGGTTCCAAAGTTGTTAAAAAAAATGTCCTTGACTCTTTATTGTACCCTGAATCTGTTCAACTGTTTCTAATAAATAGAACTTTTTTTGAAATGCAAACATGAACTGTTGTAGTTTTATTATGTAAGCGTATTTATGGTTTATTCCCTTGACCCCTTGCCTTATCCCAGCAGCAGTTAGGATAGGCTCCAGCAACTCTGCAATCCCAAAATGGATTAAGCAGGTTTGAAGTATGGATGGAACGATGGGTGGCACATTTGATAAAAAACAAAGCAGTGCACTAAAAACAGAACATATTTAAATAAACATACAGTAATCTAGTTCAATAATGTTCATAGTGTCTGTATTGTTAACTGACTTCTTAGGTTCTTTCCTTATCAGACATGGTTGTGTTATTTCACATACCTGACATGTTTCGAAGGATGTCTTCCGTCTTCGTCAGAGTCGTCCCTCTGACGAAGACGCAACCATGTCTAAAACAGAAGAGCCTAAGAAGTCATACAGTAATCTAAAAAAAAAGTAAAACCTGCTTTAAAAAATTAGGCTTCAGGATACAAATATTTGTTGAACAGGGTAAAGTGATAGGTTTTTGATGTTGACCTAAAATATCCAGTTGAAAGGTCAGCTCTGGCATGAAAATCTATAGCACATGTTGTGGGCTGTTACATAAGAAGAAGAAGCTGGCAGGAAGAACCTTAAACTCCTAAGTGACATTAACACCACCTTCTGCAATGCATGTGTAAACTACCACAATCAATGAAAAGTCTGTGTGAATGCACATTTACGGCTACCGCATTAAAAACTCTTGCATTCAAGCGTAGCTATGCAACCTTTACAAGGGTTTTTGGGTTCTATGTACAGAATGCACGTCCATTGAATGAAAGTTAAACCAGGTCAAACTTTGACCAACCAGGGGATCGGTTAGAGCTGTGAAAGAAAAAGCAAGAAGAAGAAGAAGCAAGATTTACAAATTTTAAACCGCATTGACATCTCGCACCAAGCCTCTTGCAAATGTAAGTGGTGGACATATGCAAGTACTGAATGTGAATATAATATCCTAAACCACTGTCACATGCTAGGTGTGAACCTAGCATTGGTGGAGTATGAAATCTAACAAGCTCTTAAAAACAAGCATGGCAAACTGTTATTAGCTGTGAAAACAATAAATACAAGTTAAAAACGTTTTTTCCAAAAGGAAGTACCGGAAAGAGGATTTTCAGTGTAAAAGAAGGAGCACAGCTGCCTTTTGGGTAAGTGAGGAATGGAAAATTGGTTTAAACCTCAGCAGAGAATTACTGAAGTTTAAATGTGACATGATGAGCATCTTTACAAATATTTTCAAAAGGGTTAAGGTTTACGCACAACAAGAAGTCACAGATGGTAAAAGTCACTCCTAACCACAGAACTAATCTGCTGCTCTCATTAAACACAGTTATTTATGGTTACTCTAAAGGATTTGTTTAACAAGCTCAGAGGACCTACAGCACTGTCAGATAGAATTTAACAATCATGACCCCCACAAAGTAATGATTTTGCACTTAGTCTGATTTAAATTGAGGAAGGTCAAAGTCTTTCAAGTTTTTGCATAATTCAGGGATTTAATCAAGGGTGAATCAATCAAATTTCCTTTTTGACAAAAAATATTTAAATTCCACTTAGTCTAGCTCGTGATTTGGTTGTCTGGATTTGAGTTTAAACCCCATGCCTCTACACTATTGTTATGGAAAATGCAGATACATAGGGGAGATGCAATATCGTTTCTTTCTGCATATTAAATTTCAAATGCAGACCCTGAGAAGTTAGCTTGAATTTTTTTCACAGGATGTCTGTAGTTTGCAGCCTTTATATACAAAAGAGTCAGACCAAAGTCAAACCCGAAATGAACCCAGCAGTTGATCCTCATCAAATGTGTTTGACCTTGAACGCTCATCAAATTGCTCATTGACTTTGAGAATGTTTTTTGGGGGGGTTTCCTCCTCAGCCTGGGAGGGACAGTGATTGTGTGACGTGCTCATCCCTCCCTTCATCCCCTGCCTCATCTACGTGGCTCTCCTCACTAGCGGACACGCTCTCCCTGCAGCTTCCCAATGAAAGGCGGCTGGTGTTTGCGCGCGTGTGATGAGAGGGCGCAGTAATGAGGCACCCGTCTCCCTCCGCCATCACAACGCCGCGTACATCAAAGCTGCTCGGCCTTGTGTCAATTAAAACAGCCGCGCACAGAGACACTCCAGGACTCATTCATAATAAAACACAGCTTCTGGCTACTGCTGCAGGTCCTGATGCCATTGCTGCACGCAGACAGACATCTCGCTGGATAACTGCAGCTTTGAACTCCTTTTCATGTATTCCTTCACTATGCTTATTGTTTTTAACCCAACACTATTTTCAGTCAAACAACATGATCTTAAAAGGCTTAATGACCCTCAAGGTGATGAAGGACACAAACAGACTGACTAGAGTTTTAATTGTATCATCTCTAAAGATGATAATGAGGTAAATGAGCTAATTACAGGGTCACTGGTGACCTTGTGGATGTGAGAAAGGATGGACGAATGACCTCCCGCTTCCCATCACATCATCCAGTCTGCAGGATTTTGAGGACATCGCTGAAAAATCCAAACCCCAACAGAATTCCTGCAATGAGCCGCTGTGTAACGAGTTCACACAGGCACGAAAGTTTTTATATAACATAAGAGATCTGCTGCAACACTTTACTAAACAACTGTGAGCTCCTGTGATTGTCACAAATGATGCTTCGTGAAAATGACACTGATCCTTTTAAGGCTTCACCTAAAGTAATAGATTATATTGTCTAATACTGTGCAGAGCTTTTAATAAATAAAGTTGGCATTACGCTTAGTTTTAAAAATAAAATATTTGACAATATTTAATTGCAAATCAAGTATTTATGAGATGCAAATTTAGGAGTGACACAGAGGGAACCAAACCAAAGTGCTTCGACACCCCGAATGAGCATGAGGACAACTTTAAAAACACTAAGGAATCCTGCAAGTGCAGATGTTTTCAGAGAGGCAAGCACGCAAATCAAAACAAAAACACACAAAAGCCCCCAAACTGGGACCAAACAAAACTTTTGTGGTGCATGTTGTCTTTTGAAAGTACAGCTATCATTTAAAATGACTTATTCGATTGCTAATGTTGTTGGAAGCTGCAAAAGGTCAAAACTGGCTCTTCGGTTTGAGTCATGTCCTTGATATACCTGCTTTAATCAAGAATTCATCCCTTTAACGTTTTTGTGCAACCGAGTACTAACGTTGAGGCAGATTTATGAAGAAACTTTGTCATTCCCGCGGACAGCGACAGAGAAAGGAGCAGAATTAGATTGATCAACTGTCCTTCTGAACGTATGTCCTTTATTTCTTTTTCCCTCCTCAGACTATCTTAATGTTTTCCTTTCTCTTCTCCAACAGTTTTGCCTCTTGCTCCTCTATTCTATTCCCTTTCTTGATGGTTCAATAAAGCGAAAGCACACAGCTGCTTTTGTAATATTGCTACAACTGTTATCAGAGAAGGAGGCTCTGCTGGGACAAATTCTACCAAAACTGCCCTTTATTCTCCTTGTTACGCGATCAAAGAGAAACAGAGGGAGGATAATCTAACAGAAAAAAATGGCTTCAATGTAAACTCAGTCTGTCATTTGTGTAGTCTGAGTCCAAAGAGGTACAAATATTAGCTCTACACAGATCTCTGATATAAAATACTCATCTAATCTGCCTCCAGGCCCACATAAACAACATTTTTATTTATTTTTTTCTACAGCACACAGTGTGGGAATAATCAGATGAAAAAGACTAAGTTTTTAACTCAAAGCTGTCGGTGGTAATCATACATACTCAAACGATGTGACAGCTTTAAGTTTTACTATGTAAATACTTAATTACCTATAAGAGTTATTCTCAGTTATCTTTATCTGTCGTTCTGGACATGCAATGATGTGACTCAAAATGGGATTCATTTTGGTTTCAGAGTGAATCTGAAAAATGCAATCACAAACCATTTCCCTGATGAGAAAAAGTAAGAAATAGACGAAGATTAAACGTCAAAAGTCTGATACTGAATTAACATGGTGGAAAATGTTACATTCATTTAAAAGTTATTACATGCAATTCATCATAAGTTTTTTATAATTTATAAAAAAAAAAAAAAAGCAAAACAATAAAATGTTCAAGTTGCACAACAAAACAATTATCATGTAGCTTCAGTGATAATGTGTAGGCTAATATATTCAAGGCTGTGACTAAACTTTCTATGAAAGCACAAAGGAAATCACAAGGCAAGTCTGTGATAGAAGTTATGCCAGCATTATTTAAGGTAAAATCTAATAAAATATTGATTTTTTTAACAAAAGAATGTATTAAATGTTTTTGCATATGAAACAAAGTAAAATTAAAAACATTAAGATAAATTAAAATGCAAACACTTTCTGTAGAACAAAGTTTCTGCGGTCATCCAGCAGTTCAGGCCAAGGATTACAAAATTCACTGCAATCCCAAAAAGTCAGAAAGGGGTTCTTAAAGATCCACTCCAATAAAAATCATGTTTTCACCATGATCCTAAAACTGTTTTAATCTTAAACTGAGTATTTTTCCTTCAAATTATGTTGGATCAGGAGCACATAAAAACTCAGCATTTGAAAAAGCTCTCAGTTGTGACGCAGCAACTAAAATGGAACAGCCTCCCTGCTTCGCTCTGTTCCGATGCATCCACTTTCAGAAGACTAGATCCATTATAGTTTTCGTTTCCCTCGTCTGAGCGGGCGTCCGGCTCAAAACTGTACAACTAGCAGCGATATTGCTCACCATTTTTCTTGCACCGCTAATGTTAGTTGGGGTTGTAAGGGTCTATAAGCTAGCGGGAGAGAGGGTAAACAAAGGGATGATGGGATATCAGCGGCGCAAACTGTCCGACCCACAACTCAGAGGTGAATTTTTCATGAACTACTGCCGCTTTGCAGAAACTATGTCCTAGAAAATGAAACAGGATTTATGATTTTGACTGAAAACTGCATAATCATAATTAAAAGACCACTGGGAACGCTTTTACAATACATAAAAATAAATAATAATAATAATAATAATAATCTAATAATCTTAGAGCAGGACTCTAAACTATTAAGCTAAATAAATATCTCTGTTTTCATGAAAACATTGTATAAGACATCAAAGCTGGCATGTTTCAACAGAGTAATTACAAATAAAAGCATGTGTTTTTTACCCAGATGAAAAAACTGTTATCTTTAGTTGTCAACTGCTGATTTTTTACATGTCCAAACGCTCAGAGATTTCTTCATACCTTTCTTGAACTTTGAGATTTTAATCCATTTAAAAGACAGGAAAGCTATTTCCCTGACTTTTTTAGAGTGTTTGACAGATTAATTGCGTTTAATTTTGAGAGATTCTGTTTCTCATTAGAACTCTGTTCATACCATTAAATGCTGCAAATTAACCTTCATAGTTCTACGAAGCTGGTGCTGGTTTTGCTTTGAAAGCAGAACCAGTTTATTGTTGCCTGTGTTCAAACCTTTCTGCCATCAATTTTCAGATGACCTGATGCTTTTATATAAAAAATAATTTCAGTTTCCAAATTTGTAAGATAATATTTTCCTTTCACAAACATTCGTTTTAGTCCCACTAAACAGCAGCCTAGTGTTGTCCAACTCCACACAGCCATTCACATTTTTTTTGCTTTGCAAGAACATTTTTTTTGCAAAGTTCCACGCAGAATAATTAGTTCTGAAAACTGTGGCGAGTAAGAAAAGGGCAGGATGCCAACACTGTGTGATAATGTGAGAAAGTGCCGGCAGCACAACGTGACAGCCATGTGCAAACAGTAGCAACACACCAACCCTTGTTTTAATGCAATTCAGAGCAATAAGAGTATCAACATAGGAATAAAAATTTCTTCTCCTGCCCTTTTTCTGAGCCATGTGTCCCCCCCAACACCCCCGAAAAAAGAAAAAAAGGGGATTAAAACCTGAACTGATGGTGTTCATGGAAGAACTAAGAAGTTAGAACATTCAGGAGGGGGGACTAAGTCAAGCAAATAAGTCTATTGAGTCAAATACTGATCATTAATATAAGGCCACTACATTATATTTCAAGAAAATAAAAGAGAGGCAAAACCCAATGAAAATGGCAACTCCATACAACCCAATTTTATTTGCATGTTGATAACATTTGCATTATGGGTACATGCACCACTACACCACTATCAAATGACAACTTGTGCACAGCTCTGGAGGCCGTCAAAGAAGGAACTGATGTGATCCATTCATCTTCTTCATTTTTCTCTTGAATTGGCTCTTTTTTGTACAGCTCCGACGCAGTGCAGGATTAAAAAAATTAAAATAAAGATAAACAAATAATAAAAAGAAAGAAATATTTGTTGAAGCCTTAGTCACATGTTCCTGTATGGGACTTGCTGCAAGAAAATGGAAAGTATCATTGTTCTGCATGTGGTAGGTGTGTTGCACGTGACATGCAAGTGTAGGATGCCCACACACACTACTCTCTGACTGTCTAATTTCCTAATTTCTAACATCAGGCTGCACAGAAAGGAGCCTGCACTTGTCATGAGCCCCTGGTGCAGTTTGCAGGATTTTGTGGTGGAGGATTAAAAAAGGGAAAAATCATTACGACACGTCTGCATCTCACCTAACCTTTACCCTTACTTACCCTTGCGTGTGGTGCAAGTGTTCACTGCTACCTTAATGAGCTTAATTAAAGCAGTAGAACGTTACTGCTATCCCCTTTGTGATGAGCCGAACAGAGAGAACTGTGAATTGGATGGAGAAGGATGATCTAACAGGACCAGGAGGAAATGGAGATGCGAAGAAGATTAGGGAGATATGGGGGATGGGGGGGCTGATTTTGAAAACACATAGAAGGAACTAAAAAATCTATACTAGAGTTGACAAAGGTGTGAACTAGACTAGGCAGAAGGGGGGAGGGGGGCATTGATGTTACGGCTGAGAAAATATGCTGACAGGGCAAGGTTATTGACGTCAAAGTGGAATGTTAAAAAGCTGTCGACGATGAGACCCAGGCTCTTTACCGGGTCTGGAAAAAAAAACTTACTTTTTACCAACTTTTTCCTGGTTGGTTTAAGTAAATAGGAGGGGAGCCAGAATAGAGCAGGGAGTAGTTGTGAAATTATGCTTACTGGCTGTTGTCGTCATAGCAGTGAAAACATATACTATATTTAAGGAAGATATTGCTAAGTGGGGTACGCAATGTAGAGCTTACTACAACCGGTTCCTTTAAGAGAAAACATTTTTTCCTAAACTGTATCAGAATCAGTGGAGTGGTGCATTGCAAAAATTCTTTGAGTTAATTATTCCCTTCGGGGAAATTAAATGATCGCATTTGTCCCAGTCTGGGAACATATGATCTGACCAGGTTCCACCAAGAGCAGTGGGCAGCTTCATGAGGAATATCCAGGGAGCAATTAGTGGTTGGCCTTATTTAAGGGTATTTCAGCTGGTATGCAGGACTGGGGAAAAACCCATTAACATTATCAAGTCCCTGGGAATTGAAACTGGAATCCCTCCTGGCACAGGCTTCTTCGCTTTTAATATGTGCACGTCTTATTTTTTTTTCTTCCTTTTCTTCTTTCTGTGCAACCAACGTTCAAATAGTCTGTCACCAGTCAGATCTAATCAAGTCTTTAAAAATTCTACTTTGTTGACATGTCACAAAGCTCGCCTTGCAATAGCAAAACACACAATTAGAAAGACATTTTTACTTTTAGCCATTAGGCAGACGCTTTCATCTAATACCTTTTTACAAATGAAGTATATAACAAGTAAAAACTACGTTAGATAAAATGTCTCAGCTGCAAAGTGCAGAGCACACTATAACATGTTTCAATAAATCAGAATGACCAAGCTATTTTATCAGCTATTTTTCTTACAGCATATTTGTTGTAAAGCAGCTCTTGGTAAATTAACTAAATTGTAACTGTAAAGTATCTCATTCATTAGGGATGGTTCCATACCACCAAAAAATCCATTTGGACCCAGATTTCTTTGTTAAAGATGTTTCCCATCTTGGATGAGAGATCTTTGAGTTAAAAATGTAGATTCCAGGTGATTTTATAAAAAAAAAACTTTATTGAACTGAACAAAGAAGTCAGCATTGTCAGTGGCGGCATTCTGCTAAAAGCCAGTGCTTCTAAAGTTGGACTAGCTTCTGTTTTGTTCAACATCCCATGAATAAGATGTACAGTGAGATGCATACAAAAGAAAATCCCCAAAAAGCATTTATTCATTTCAAATCCTGATTATCATTTTCCAGTTTATCTCAAAGACATAATATTCCTAAAATAATCATAGAAAAATATACCATGACAATTGTAATGTTTTAAAACTGTTACTCAAACCATATTTTTATTGTTTAATTAAAATAAATTTTACTAACATTAAAAATCTTCTACATGTCCATTGTGGCAGCTCACCAATTAAATAATTCACAACACAATTTAAGCTTAAAAAAGTGTTTTTCCACGCTCAAAATAATTAAACATCTAACTTGTTGTTTATTGACACGAGGGGTTTTAAGATGCCCGCTGTTCACATTTACAGCTGGGAGCTGCCAAACACTGACTTGTCTGTTGTTGCAACTGAGGTCAAGGGTCTTGCTCAAGGGCACCACCAGGTGATCCATGATGGTAGGCGTAAATCTCTGATCTATAGGTATGGCAGTTTGTGCGGAAAACAGTCTGTGACCCTCAAAACCCAAAAGCCTCTCCTCTAGACAGATGAAACCGGTATGAATATTTATGTCCCCAAACCTCATTAAAAGTGTTATTTATGTGTTATTATGAGTGTGTGTGTGTGTGTGTGTGAACAGCTCTTTAATGATGAACCCCTTTTTCTTTCAGATTAAATGTCACCTGCAGAGATAAATGCGCACTCTTTTATTGTCTTGGCTTTTTTCATCACTTTCCTTACTTTGTGGATGCAGGACTTTTCTGTGTTGCTACTTTTCTTGTGTTGACAGCAACTGTGACCATGAAAATCTCCATGTTGGATCTTAAAAAAGGCTCATGATGAATAAATTCAGTAACACTGTTTTTGTAACAAAAATGGAGAAAATGCAGCTTAAACTGTTTTTCCCTAATAGTTCTAACTATTACAGAAATGACAGCCATGTGTGAGGAAAATAACGTAAAGTAATAGTTTTTTTGTCTGTCTTTGACGCCTAATTTGTTTATGCAATATCTTCTTAGCATTGCTGCAATCTGGTTTCAGAAAAAGAATTATAATGAATTTCTGAATATCTTGAAATATTGAAAGCTGAATTTATTTAAATACAATTTGGTCTCCACAGCTATAGAAATGTGAGCCACATCTCTCTGTTCCTGCATCTGTGTCTCAGCAGTACCAGCAGGTTTTGCTTCCTCTTTAACTTGAAATCTGTGCCATAAATATAATATAAAGAAGTAGAATGCATCCAACCCTGACTGGTATTTTTGACAAAAAACAGCTCTTTGATGATGGCCCCGTTGACTGTATATGAGAAATCGACTGAGTAACCCCTCCCGCCTTGCGTTTATGAAGAACTCGGTGGACCCAAAAAGCTGAAATCCCATAGACTTAATGAGAAATATAAACAGCTCAGTCATTGTTGTCAAAAATAACAATTCTTGTCTAGCTACCTTTTTTTAACAGGGTCCTATTTTTTTTTATTTTTTTAAGTAGCACATGTTACTCAATCAGATGCCTTGATAAAAGTATGCGGTCTCACGTCCAACTTTTAAAACATTTGTTAAGCGGTAAGGGTGGAAACTTCAAATGAGGACACTCCTAATTGGCAAATGCTGTTGCCATAGCAATGCTGACTCAGAACAACTCTGACCAATCATTACTTACTGAAGATTTCTGGTTCCAAAATGCCGACGCCCAAATCCCAAAAAATTTCCTTCAATTCATTGGAACCGGAAGCAAGACATGTTTTATGGGTGACTTTACACTTACTCGCTCCAGTTCTCATATACAGTCAATAGATGGTGCATGAATTTATAGCTGAAACAATGATGGATGGATGGATGGATGGATGGATGGATGGATGGATGGATTGACTGTCCAGCAAATTAAATGACAGACATGATTTGCTTTTAAAATCTCTAACTCTCTTTCAAGTGCCTTAATATCAAGCTGAACTGAAGCTGACCTTTATTTATTCAGTTTTAGCTGTCAGACAGGACAAGAGGTTGGAAGAAAACAGTACTGATAATGGCCTGAAGGATAAACTCTGTATTTTTGTGATCATCAGATTTCTGAAGTATATAATAAGCCACCAGATCTACAGATGATCTTATTATTCCCACTGATCAAATTTTATAGTCATATCAATAGGCTGATATGCAGATGTAAAAGAACAAAGATAGTCACATAAATGGGTATTCATACAGGAAGAAACTTTCTCCCTTTTTTTTCGTTTCACAATTTGAGTAAATGCCACCCAGATCATTTCTTTGAATGTTTTATGTTCTGCTCATTTTTCTCTCAGTGGTCACTTCATAGTAATAGCCAGCTCCATGTTGTTTTTATTGCCTTCTTTCATTTTTTAGAGCTTTACATGATCCCGCAGCGTCTTTGTTGTTTTGTTCTTTTCAGTACACAGTAAAATGATTTTTTTCTCTCCGCCTTCATGGCTTCCCTCTGTCAGCTTATGTGCTTTTTTTTTTCCCTCAGGTTACTTATAACACATGGACACACCTTCTTTGGCGCATTTCGCGGACAGCCTCTTTAGCGTGCTGCTGATTTAATTATGCAAGCTTGTTTCAATCATGCACAAAGCATGCGTCAGACAGCATTCAGCAAAAACTGTTTTTTAAAAAATACATAAGACACAGTTGCAAAAGTGTTCAAACAGCAAAAGCCCCTTCTGCAGGTTGAGTTGCACTTCTATGTAAACGCGACTGTTTTCTGTCTCTACGTAGCAAAGCGCGTGGCCACTGAATGCGGGTTGCAAGCTAAACCAGGTCAGACTTTGACTTACCAGGGACTCCGATTTAGTAGTGATGTATGTATGGCGTTCTCTTTAGTTAACGGAAGTGTCAACCGTTTGTAAATCGATCATGGGGGAGAAATTAAGAACTGCGGTTTGTACCTGGCTGGAATTATATGTCATCAAGTCATATAATTCTTTTTTTTTTTTCATATATCGGAATAGAGCTGTGAAAGAAAAATCCTGGAGCATGATTACCCAGATTTGCACCACTTCAACGTTTCGATATTTTGCACCAACAAGGTGGCAGACATGTGCTAGTAAACAGTAAGGAAAAAAAGAACCCCCTCCCTGCTTGTCCAATGTGAACGCCATGTATTAAACACATGCCTGGAGTGTCCATAGCTTCACACATCTACATAAACACCTTCAACTCTTGATTCTTGTTAGAAATACGTTTGCAGATGCTAGGGCTGCACGATATGAGGAAAACCTGCGATATGCGATATTAGTGATTAATATTGCCATAATTATATAATTTGCGTTATATAAACAAAGAGAAGTGCAACCAAAAACATCATTCCCATTTCATTGCAACAGTTTAAAAATTATACTCCAAATGACCCTCATCTACATAGGCGGCGAACATCTAACATGATAGGCCTCCATCTGATTGGTCAACAACATGAAGGGCTCCATCTGATTGGTCAAATGCATAAAGGGATTTATTTGATTCGTTAAATGCTTCAAGTTGCCATAAGATTGTTTTATCACATTTAAGGTAACCATTTATTGCAATTTTCATTGTCTTTTGCAATATGCATATTGCACAGTTTGAAATTGCGATATCGATACATTTGCGGTATATTGTGCAGATGAATATTTCCAGCTATATTTAAACGCTTTCACACCTAAGTTACTAAAGATAATCTTATGCAGGTGAAGCTTAGCATGAAATAATTTTGTTAAACCTCCAGGGAAGCTGCCTCACTTGAATCACGATGTTCTCATTCAATGTTCAACACACACTCAGATCGGCTCGGGCCTCTTATTCATATTCAAACTGTCAGATCTTTTGTTTTGGACAAACACTGGAAAGGTGGCAAATGATGCAATTAATTGTGGATGACAACAGGCTCTCGGAAGCAGATGACTGTCTCATTGTGTGAGTTATACCAAAAGGTAGGGGGAAGCAGGCCTGACTGGAGGGACCTTGTGGTATAACAACCCACTTCAGAAGAGAAAGGATTCATATTTGAAACTTAATCAACGATCTTGCAGATGTCATCTGAGATGGAAATTGAAGGATGAGATGCTCAAGTGTTTTGTTTTTACAAAGGAAGTGGGATTCATTGTCCACTCGGCACCCCAGAAGCAGCCGTTAAACAGATCCATGCTCGGTTGACCAACTTGTGCTTTTAATCAACGTTTCCCCACCTGATTAGTTTCTTTGATTGTTGGGCTTCTCAGCTAGTCCAGGAATGGTCATTTGATAACGTGAAACATCTGCTCCTGATTAAAAATCATCAAACATAAAACATCCAGCTGCCCTACCGACGCAACATGATCTTCCTTAAAAAGGAAGAATTTTCTTCTCCTTCGAAGCACCAGAAATCATGCATCTTTCAATTAAATAACCATCTTAAATGTTTTCTTAGACTGGATATATTGTTTGGTATAAATTAATGCCAATTCTTCACCAAACAAAGTATATGCATTAAAGCTGAAACAGCTCAACAGAATCCTAATATTAATTATTTTGTTTTATTTTTTTGGCGTTATAGTTTTGGAAATACAAAAGTTTTGACATCATAGTGTTCATTTTAAGCAGACAAGTACCTCTGCTTTTGCTTTTCCTTAATTTATAGCTCTTTCAATACTTTGTACTTTAACAGTAGTTTAGAAATATTGGGGGAAAGATTCACATCCCACTCTTTATTTCTCTTTTGTTTTCGTTCCTTGCAAATGACCATGCTCAGTTTGAATTCAAGCAATAAAAGGATTCTAGTTTCCAAGGTTTAGCCTTTAAATATGATTTTTGCCAATAAATTTAGTTAAGCATCTTTTTGAATTATGAAACTTTTTTTAAAAATCAAATTGTTAAAGAAAATGTTCTCTTTGAGCACTTCCATTTAGTGCTGAAATTGCAAGATTAACAAGGTTTCAAGTCCTACGTATTTAAAGACTCAATGTTGAAAATGGTGTTTTAATTTTTTAACATGTTCTCGTGGCACTTTTTGACGACGCAGGATGTAAATATAGAAAATTAAGCTTAAAAATGCATTTCTGAGTATATTTTTTGCAGTTGTTACAATTGACAGGCCACAAGCCCCCCCCATGTACAGCTTCGTTTTTCTCTGAGCTGGGATCTGGCACAAAACAGTACGGCTGGATAGCTCCAATATTGCTCGCCATTTTTGTTGCATGACTTATTAGGGGTGTGAGGGGCTGTAAGCTAGCGGGAGAGACTGCAAAATGTAGACTCTGGGAACTGTAAGACACTACACCTGAGTATCTGATGACTCTGGAAGTTTCATAAAGTGTATCCAGCTCTGTTTAATAGAAGATCCAGGGTAGTTAAAATATTTATGAACCAAAAAAAAAAAACTTTTCAGTATCCTAAAGCTGACCGGAAGACAGTGACACTTCCAAGACACTTCCAAACTGGTACCATGTGTTGCCTCTGAATTCTACCCAAGCTGTAGTTTGTTTTCTGTCTTTTGCATCAAGCTGAAAGAATGGCATCACAATCATGCATTCTGGATGTAAGAAATGCAGAAGTTTGTGTTGCTGTACTGTTTCTTGGGCAATATTTTTAAAATGTTAAAATGCAGTCTATGTTATGGTGTTTACATCCTAAGGTTCGAGCAAGTTTGGAAGGCTCTGGATCGGCGACTACAAAAGCATGTTCCAGTTCCTGCCAATATCTAAAAACATTGCACAGCCATTGAAGAGGAGTGGACCAACACTCCACAGGCCACAATCCACAACCTGATCGACTCTATGCCAAGAAGATCAACATCTTGATATGGCACTCCTGTGAGGTGAAATGGATTTTCTCAGCAAAGGAGCAGAGTTCACTTTCACATATTTAGACAATTTTTTCAACAATATTTGAAAGAAATGGTTATTGTGTGCTTGTAGAAACTGTTTCAGATCTTTGAGTTCATCTCATGAAAGTTTAAAAAAAGTGTTGCCTTTATGTTTGTGTTCAGTGTCAGGAAAATGAATGCTTGGATTCAGTAGTTACAATTTCTATCTACCACCTCCAAAGCATCTCCATTTTCTACTCGTATCCTCTACAACCATCGCACACACTGACCAGTCCTGGCAGAATGGTTTCTCTCCTCCAGCTTCATTATCAGGTCACATTCTTCCTCTGCCTTCATCAGCTGCAAAACCAAAGCACAGTCAGGGTGCATGGCTTCCACCTGGAGAATGAAGAAGAAATGCAGTTTTACACCTTTGCTTCCGCTTCTAAATTAAATTTTATCCAGTTGTGCACCATTACACTGAATTAATGTTTACTACGAAATGTAAAGAGACATTTCTGAAATTTTTCATCAGATGACAGATTAGATTTTAAGCTCTGAATCAGGAAGCACTTCAAACTAAACTTTTTGAGAGTTTCTATAAGACAAAATTAAGAACTGCACATTTCAATCAATTAGTGAGAAAACATGAAATACTTTCTTCATTTGTAATTTACATTATTCCATTAGGTGCTTTCTTGCTTTCCTTTAAAACCTGGTTTAGGATTTTATGTTTAATGATTGCATGTGTTTCGTTGCATAAGTTCAAATGTTAACGCTAGCGTAGTCTGGTTTAGTTTTTTTTCTCTTCATTTGTTTTCTTTTGGTTGAGTGCTTCCTTTGACTGACTGACAGACTTCTGTCTGTTTTTATGTTCACGTAACTTAGGGATCTAAGTTGCATTAAACCCACAGTAGTCTCTGAACTCACCATGAGATTCCCAAACACATCGACTGTTTACAACCACGCAACCACTGACACCCTCATTTGGAATGCAGACATTTTTTTTTAAGTTTTAAGCTTTGAAATGATTGGTTTAAAAAAAAAAAACACAACAAGAGTTATGACATAACTGTGATATCCCTTTGGAATCAATCCTTGGAACTTTGAGTGAGAGGTTACTGCTTATAAACAAAGATGGACTGATATAGATGAATTGGCTTTTATTTGGTGGTTATGAATAAAACAGAAGTTTAATGTAGCAGTGCCACATAAAATTTGGATTGTCATTTTTCTGTTGGGATATTAGACAGTTTATGGATTCCATTCCAAAGCCACCATTATTATTAATGGTCCCGTATTTCATTTTCTTTATCATGTGAGCACACTATGGTTTGATTTTTTTATGTATTTGTGTTTAGACTATTTATGCTGTAAATGAGTGTTTTATTGAGGACTACAAATATGGCGGCCAAGAGACGTCCTGCCGGTGACTTCCTGTCTCTCAGGTGATTGGCTGATTACAGCTAATTAGAGCACAAGGGGGGAAAAGACAGGAGGAGGAGAAGAAAGGACAAACAAACAGCCTGGGGTGACGTTTGACTGCCATTGAAGGATGGATTAAAGCAACGGATGGTTCTCTGGATTAAAAAGCTGAGGAAAAACCAGAACTTTCTGCCACACTTCCTAAGGCAGAGGTGCCCAAATCTAAGCCTTGTGGGCCAGCCTCCTGCTAGTTTTCCAGAAACCCTGCCTCATCTGCTGTTGATTACCTGGATCAGGTGTGTTTAGCCAATAAGGAGCTTCAATGGCAGGATGGTTGGAAAACATGTAGGACACGGGCCCTCAAGGCCTGGATTTGGGCACCCCTGTCCTAAGATCTTCCTTTACCAGAAAGTCGCATGATTTCTGTCACAGCTCATCCGGTAAGAAGCTGTTTACCGTCAGAACGCGGATGGAGCGTCACAGGCCCCACTATCTTTGAGACGGCTTTGTCCAGAGGGACATAAGACGCCAAAGAAACGTTAAAGTACTGTGTAAATGATATAAAGACTGGGTGTAGTTGGGTGGTGGTGGTGATAGTGTTGTTGTAAATATATGTGTTTATTTCTATATATCATAATTAACTGGGAAGCATCATTGTGTCGTGTTGGAGAAGAAACAAACACATAAAGTAAGAAAAGTGGAACCCTGGTTAATTTTTGTAAATACTTTCATTTAATGCCAAGTGTTACAATAAGTTGCTGACAGACCGAGGACGACAGTGGAATTGAAAAAAACTCATACAGAAGCAACCAAGGACAGTTTTACTGCTTAATCTGAAGATGGCAGCAGAAAAGAAAGGAGGTGTGATCCAGACAAGAGTTAGAAATCTTCTTGGAAGAGTATGAGAAAGTCTGCCTGATTTGCTGTTCATGGTAAGACTTTGAGAAGAATCTATAAAAGGATATCCAGAAATAAAGTCCATGAGGGGAATATGGAGGGAGGCGGGAAGAAAACTGAACTCAACCTGGGCTTAGACTAAAGTATGATCAGGGAGAGAAGTTTAGTTAGAAACATGGGATTGGACTCAGACATGGTGAATACTCAAGCTGGAATGAACAGGAAAACCACAAGGTAAGTGGAAAAACTGCAGGTAGTAAAAAGCATGGGATAAATTGGACCAGAGAAGGAGACGGAGGAATAGGAGAGACAATAAGGCTGAGAAAGCGCTGTATGATGGATTGATAGATTGATAAAGAGCTTTCTCTTTAAGTCCTATTTTCTGATGTTTTTGGTTGATTTATTTATTTTTCTTTTGTTTCCTTCTCATCGTCTGTACAATAAAGAAAGAAACCCAATTAATTATGTTTTGTGCATGTATGTAGCTTCCCACAAAGCCTCAGAAGGGACATGCGATGATTTTAATGGGTGTCAGGTCAGAAATATTCTGAATAATTGGTTTGAGGGTGTTGAGCTGGTTTTTCGTTGAGCCACTATTTCAAATGTAAAAATTATCTCAAAGACACCTGCCTGTGCTGCAAATGGAGACATTGCAGGTTCAAAGATAACACCAGAGGTGTAGCTCTCTGCACCTACATCTCCTGGTATGAAGAACCCTGCATCTGTGACAAGACCTGTTTTTTCCATCCTACCACATGATGATTTCATGGGGTTGGATGCAGTATTCACAGGTTATCCAGGGCTGTGCACCAGTCTTCTTGTAAACTGACCTATTTTCCACTTATGTTCCCAAAATCTTATTTTCAAATGCCAGACCTCAAAAAGTCATTACAGTTCCTCTCCGATCATCTTTTTATCTATTGCAAAATTGTTCCCAGTGGTCTTTTTTTATGTTTTTAGAAATAATTTTTAAAAAACTGTCGTTTTTCTAGAACATAGTTTCTGCAAATAATCTCTGAGCTGTGGGTGGGACTGTTGGCGCGTAACCCTGACCTCATTTCCCATTATCCCTTTGTTTACACTCTCTCCCGCTAACTTACCGCCCTTCACAACCCCAACCTAACATTACCGGTGTAGCAAATATGGCAAGAAGTATTAGAGTTATCCAGCAGTATAGTTTTGACCCAGATGCCCATTCGGACGAGGAAAACAAAGGCGTACATGGATCTATTTGTCTAGTGTCATCAAAATGGAGCACTGTTTTTCAAATAATTTTTTTTTTTCAGCTCCTGATTCACAACAATTTAAATAAAGAAATATTCATAAATGCAGTTTCAAACTGAATTTTCTTTATATATGTCCTCCATCATCAGAAAAATACCACAAGAATATGTTAAAACACCCAAAACACAGTTTTGATTGGAGTGGGTCTTTAAGTCTAATTTCTGCAGTAGAAAGAAGTAAATATAAACTTGTAAATGTCTAGTTTAAAGAAATAGAACTCAAACCACAACGGCTTTCCTCTGTTCTTTGTCCACCACTACGATGTCTGGTTGGTCCGCCATTAACATCCTATCAGTCTGGATCTGGAAGTCCCACAGGATCTTTGCCCTCTCATTCTCTACCACCTTCGGGGGTGTTTCCCATTTTGACCTTGGGGTTTCCAGTCCATATTCTGCACACATGTTCCTGTATATTATTCCAGCCACTTGATTGTGGCGCTCCATGTATGCTTTACCTGCCAGCATCTTACACCCTGCAGTTATGTGCTGGATTGTTTCAGGCGCCTCTTTGCACAGCCTACACCTTGGGTCTTGCCTGGTGTGGTAGATCTGAGCCACTATGGCTCTGGTGCTCATGGCTTGTCCCTGAGCTGCCAGGATGAGTGCTTCAGTGCTGTTTTATAGGCCAGCCCTTTCTAGCCATTGGTAGGACTTCCTGATATAAAAATGGAAACTGTCAATTTAGTTTTGGATACAACCTGCGCCCAACATTAGAAGCTGATGAACGCTACAAATACTGAACTAATGTGGGAAGTTAAACATGTTTACTGAAATGTTTTTTGACAAAAAGCCAATTAAATATCCAGGGAAGCTATGTTGTGCTGCGTGTAACGTTTAAGTCTTGTTAGTTGTCGCACACCTAGGTCCCAAGGTGCGACTGTGGATGGATGAGTGTGTGCCCTGCAATAGGCTGGTGACTTGTTCAGGGTGTACCCCACCTTCATCTCCCCACCGTCACCTAACGGTAGCAAGGTTAGGTTCTGGCAGCCCCATAACCCCGAATGGGAACATTCGATGGCTAACTAAAAGATAGCAGCCAGTCAGTTGTACTAAGAAAATGTTGTAATACATCACTCTATTAAAACCACTAAACAATCGGCTCCGGAAAACAATAAAACTTTGCATTAAAAAAAATAAAAATGTAAGTCTTAAACAGTTAGACCGGAACTGAATCTAGTTGGAATCTGCATCAGCCACTGTTAGATTGCCTACAGGATAAACAATTACAACATCCGAACCATATATTTTGTTTCTACAGTGGCCTGCTGTTCAGAAAAAAAAACATTAACAACGAACTAATGTCCTTTAATGGTTGTTTGCACAGTGTTGCAGCTCTGCTGGCTGTAGTCACATCACCAAATGCAAATGCAGAGGGCTACAACTGCCAGCTTTATCAAAACACTGTCAAAGACTATCAGCCCTGCAGCGTGCTCTGATGACCTTTGCCAAAAAAAAAAAAAAAAAGTTTATTTTCTGCTATTTTCCAGCCTATTTGTTGCAGTGAAGAAAGCCTGAGGTTCTAAGCTACCACCTCGTTTGTGGGTGGATGAACCACACTACCTCCAGACTTTTAAGCTCAGCTTAAAATGTTTTTACTTTATTTTAACATCCCATACCCTAACAAACAAAACATCTGCTTAACTGCAAATGTATGAGAAATTAAAATACTATCAATATGCATGAGCAATTGGTAAAAAAGGAAAGTTTTATCTGGCTTCTGAAGATATCTCGGTTTACTTTAGCTTTCATTAGCATTATACAAAGACTAAAGCAACATTCTCTGCTCATTTATATCCATTTTAGCATGTTTTAGAGGAAAAAATACTTTATATAACATTGTTTGACTGTAATCATGCCTTCTTTTCTTGTTTGGATCTTTTTTTATTTTGCTCTCTTACTTAAAATGTTTTTACTTTATTTTAACATCCCATACCCTAACAAACAAAACATCTGCTTAACTGCAAATGTATGAGAAATTAAAATACTATCAATATGCATGAGCAATTGGTAAAAAAGGAAAGTTTTATCTGGCTTCTGAAGATATCTCGGTTTACTTTAGCTTTCATTAGCATTATACAAAGACTAAAGCAACATTCTCTGCTCATTTATATCCATTTTAGCATGTTTTAGAGGAAAAAATACTTTATATAACATTGTTTGACTGTAATCATGCCTTCTTTTCTTGTTTGGATCTTTTTTTATTTTGCTCTCTTACTTCTTTGAAGGCAGCTTGTTTTCTGCCACAGCATTTCTGAAAACATTTTGATATTTCCAGATATGTTTCAATTTAGGGTATTTGTGGACTTTTAGATCTTTTTTTTAATGTACAAAAAAACCAAAAACAAACTTAAGCTTTGTGTAAAGGAATTGCACCACTGATGGTAAATAGCATTAGAATAATATAAGTTAATAAATGTATGTGCTTTTGAATAATCTATTTAACAACAATAACACATTTTAAGCTGTATACATGACATTTCCTTTTGTTAAGGAATTATTTTAGTAAGAAAATATACAGTAATTTTGTGATACCAGACTTTTTTTTTTAAATCAGCTGAGGGGTTTTATCAGTTTGCATTTTTTTAATTTTAAACTTCAGTGTTCCCAATGTTCACACATGGCTCAGCACGTTTTTTTAGGTCTGTTTCCGGGCTTTGCATACAAAACGTGGGAGCACGTTTTGTATGCTTGTTGATTGGGAGCAATCAACAAGCTTTAAAAGTTCAAACCCGTTGAACGACCAATCAAGGACTCTGATTTGGTAGTGATGCATGGGTAGTGTCCTTTTTATAACACAGAAGTTTCATCTGTTTTAAATTGTTCCTGTAGGAGAAATTAATAATTGCGGTTTGACTGGAATTATGTGACACCAAGTCTTTCATATATTGGAATAGCGCTGGGAAAGACAAAGCCTGGAGCAAGACACTTCATTTCGCACCAAGCCTCTTCCGGCTGTGAGTACATGCACCAGTATCGGGTAGCGACAGTCCAGACTGAACACGCTAGATGCGTGTTCAAGGATACTGCTCTTTTACGTGCATCGCATGTTGTGTACGAAGCTGAAGTCAGTGACTTTCTAAAAAAAACATAAAAACTCTAAAAAAAAAATAGATCTCCTGCAGTGTGTTTCCATTACACTAACTTAGAGTAAACGTTCACATGATTGTTTGATAAAAGAAAAAAAGAATAACTCTAAAAATAAAGGGGAAAACTTAATGTTTCTTGAATACTGGCAACATAGATGTGTTCTAAATAATACTGATAAAATGTTTCAAATCTTTGTCTATTAATAAAGCAAAACGTTTAAGCAATATCTTTCAAATGGGTGGCCTGTAAACCTCCCATCAGGTACAGTTTGTGTCAACGTGAGCTACAAGCAAGTCGGAAAACCTCAGTTTAGTCATGCAGCCTCACTGTGACACATCACAGGAAGGTCATATCTGCCCTGCAGGTTTATGGAAAAAAACTTCTTTTAAACAAGGCAGATAGTAAGGGGGGATACGTTGACTTCAGGCCACACAATGTGTCATCCTACACTTAAGTAATGGGCCACAATCTGTATAAACGCCTGTGAGGAGTAGCAGACACTGTCAGATTGCTTCATACCTTCAGCAGATGCAGATTAAAAACAAAACAAAAAAACCAACCCGAATGTGTGTTACAAAGAAGGTGAACATCACTTCAGCAGGCACTTTATTTATGGGAAGCCCTGATGGTTTTTGTGGCTGTGGCGTCATTTAAATTCAATCACCACCTTAATGGGGTCATTATTGCAGGGCGGCGGTCGCCTCCGGCTGTCACACAGTGAAGCGCCATCATTTATGTTCAAAGTTTTATCGTGCTGCAAAGTACACAAAACCACAGGTCAACATCAGTGTTTAAAAGTGTATGTTGTTCGACTTTAACACATTTACAAGTTTAATCAATTGTGAATTTCATCTTGCTTGTGCACATGTAAACTAGGTAGCTAAAACCATCTGAATTCTAATTATTGTCTCAAGCTACAATAAACCGTTTTTTTGTGTGACTCTCAGAAAAGTCACTTCTTACAAAGTATATCCTCAATAATTAAGTGGTGAAGTAGTTATGCACCACTTTGACAGTCAACACTGAGCTAGGATTGGTCATCTCAAGCTCTGTTCACGCCGTCCTCAGCAATGTGACCACTTGTGAAGTGGCCACTTCCACCTACAAGTCTTTGCAAGCGCGCGTAAATGCATGTTTCAGGCTTCTGCGTTCAAAACTCTCACATTCACACGTAGCTACACAAGATTCTACGACCGTTTTCGGTCAAAACATGCAGCCATTGAACGCCAGTGAAAGCTAAACAAGGTCAAACTTTGACCAATTGGGGACTCGGATTTGAAGAGGCATACAGATGGCATCCCTTTTATTCACAGAAGTGCCATCCGTTTGAAAATTGATCACGGAAGAGAAATGAATAATTGTGGTTTCGAACCTTCCAGAATTATATACTGTGTTCCCCCGCGCATTCATGTTTCACTATTCAGAGTTTTACGTATTCGCTGATTCTTTTTTTTTTTTTTTTAGTCATGTGACTCCTCCGGTTCATCATAAAAACTCAGTTCAAGATGCTTGTATAAGACTTTCACGTCCAAAGGAGGTGTTGTGGGAGAGGAGGCGGGCAAAAATGAAGAGTGCACCGGCCTGTCGGCTTCCTTGTTGGCTGGTAAGGAATATTTTATAGCTGGTTCTACCGGTTCCTGAATCGCTATCAACCGAAGTTTGTGTTCCTGCATGGAGAAATGGCATCAGCTGACTCAGAAGCAGCTGGAAAATATCCTGATACACTGAGGAAGATAATGGTGGAGAATAATTATCATCCAGACCAGGTGTTCAATATGGATGAAAGCCTCTCTCACTCAACTGAACAGAGTGACAGAGTGACAATCCTAATTGCATTATAAAGTACGCTACGGTACAGTCTATTTCTCTGAATAAAAAAGGAACTCTTTATGTTGAGCAATATTCCAAAGTTCTTTAATACTTTTTTACAAAGCATCAGAAATGATAAAAAACAAACAACTCTGTCCTGGAGCAAACGATCACATTCATGCAGCTGGATGTTAGCATGCATAAAGAAACTAAATCAAATGTTATAAGCTGTTGAAATCCTTAAATCCTATTTTCAACTAAACCAGTCAGGAAAAGGCACGTACCAGGACTGTAGTTTAGGATTCTGTTTATTAATGTGACGTTGTATATTTTGTGCATAAATGTCCTGCAACCACTGATGCTAATCAGTAAAATGCACACAGATATTTATTTTAAAGTGTTAAGCCTGTGAAGTTTAAATATATCTGCTAAATTATTGTTGTTGTTTTTTAGACTATAAAAAGAAATTGCTATTTCGAAATAAACTGTAGTTGCGAGAGGATATGTTGAATTAGAGATATGTTCAGATGAATTATGTTGTGCAAAAATAGACACTTGTAATGAGTTAAAAGTCCTGCACATGTGTGTAGGCTGTTTTTATTTTTTTATTTTTTTTGTGGAGTCTTTACTGGAGCTCAGTTGGTCCACTCTTTTGCCCTGATCCATCTGCATCTGTCCCTTCCCTGGTCTTCTTCCACCCCCCCTTCATTAGAGGACCCATCCACCTAGTGATTATCCATCCCTGCAGCAACAACCTCCTCGAACATTGTGGAGGGAAAGGATGGTAGGACCTTCTAAGTGCATTTAGTTTTGTTTTCATTTTTTATTTATTGGCTTATTATTGTTTTTTTAATTTTATACTTTTTTACTTTTATACTCTCATTTATTTACCTGACATCTCAGAGGCTTTTTTTTTTTGGATTACTGAAGTTCTTTTGGAAAGCTGCTAACAGAAAATCAAAGGCAAAGCTGTGAACCATGTTTTATTGTGATGGTCACAGATGTTAAAAGTGTGAGGAAAGACACTTCCTGTCTTTAAACATCTCAAACTGCTATGCGTGTTATTTGGGCATGTTAATTCAAGCTTACTGTAACAGTTAGACAAGTAAGAAGCTGCCAATCTCCTCATTAAAGCTTGGTTTAAAAGTCATCTCCCTTTTAATTGATCACTTTGTTACCATGGAAAAGGGAAGGAAAAGGGCCACAAACAGATGTTATAAACTGAAAAGCTATTGAAAACTACATGAACATTTCACTTCACTTGTTGTTTTTGTGGTGGAAAACTGTAGCAATATGAATGTGATCTAAAAGGAACGTGCAAAGCTTTAAATAGACTACTCATTTTTGTCAAAAAAAAAAAAAGAAGTAAGACTGGCATTTTTCCCACTTTAGAATAGGGGCAAAAATTAATTAAATTATGTTTCAGGAATGTCTTTTTGGAATTTATCATCTAACGTTTGAAAAGGAACTGACATGTTGGGAAAAAGGAAAAGATCATGTAACATAATATATGACGGTTCCACATAGTTTCTCCTGACTTTCTTGTCTTTTTCCTTTGTTTTTGTTTGTTGGCTTTGACAGTTAAAAAGTAGGTCAGGATGGGTTAAATGTGATTTGGTTTCAGAAACCCAGTTAGTGGGGCCCCCTAAGATGCACTTTTTCAGCTTTTCATTGAAAACTATTTTTCTTCTGGGTTTGGTACGATCCAGGGTTTACTTGTTGACTGATAATAGGAAATCCTTTAATTAGGCGTTATTCACTAAGACTTGCAATGACTTGTTATTGCACGACTTGTTTAGATTCATCGCAAAATTTGGGCCAAAATGTGCGAGTTGAGTACTTCTGCTGTGTGTGATATTCGTGTGTCCCCTCCAGTCATTCCTAATTGAGTGTGATTAGATCATAACAGTCAAGCAAATCCAATTTTGCGGATGATGTAGCATTCAAGAGAAGTTGTGGTTTTTAAATCTTTAATCATTTTTGCAATTTTGCTAAATTACTGTAATTTTTGCATGATAATGCAAAACATCATCTGCATCATTTGCATGAGTTTAGCATACTGTATAAAGATCTTGAATTTCTGGACTATCTGAAGAATGGTGACTTGGTGGACAGAAATCTTGATTTTTTTTTTTTTTAAATAAACATTTGAGTGTTCATTGAATAAGTTGGAAACCAAACTTAGGTTTTTCTGAATTTGTCCTTTTCAGCTAAAGCCTTAGTCACATGCACCCATACGGGGGTTGATGTGTACGGGGGCTGGAGGTTTTTCTGTTTGCCGGGCTGGTGGAGGGTCATAGACAGGAGGGGCTGCTTCTACTTCACCCTTGCTTACCTTTACGTGTTGTTTAAGTGTTCTCTATGACCTGTCGCTCGTAGAAAAATGTGAATGAACATATTTTCTCGGGCTAACCGAGTGATCTACCAGTTGATATTTCCTGCAGGCCATTTGTGTTCCCCATACAGGTTTGTCCATTTTTCACCCACAGACAGCCCATATCCACCCATAAGGGCAGCTGTGACTAAGGCATAAGATCTAAGTACCCCAACGAGGTCAAAGCAAAAGACCCAGTACATGTGTCAATACAAGCCCTCCCCAATTCGAAGCTATCAGATGTTGCAGGTCCTTAGTTGACAACAGGAAGGACTGGTTTCAGCAGGGCACAATTTCCCCAATGTTAAAAAGGCCCCCCTTTGCACCAAAAATCCATATATTTCTTTTTTTATTTATTCCTAAAAAGGATTTTACTTTAGTGGAAACTTATCTTTAAAGGAGCTCAAATCTGTCAATTATTGAAGAGGCGGAGGTGGGGCATTAATCGGACTAATTAATTAGCTTAATAAAATGTTCTCATTTGGAATGTGGCTAATATTTAACAGGGTAAACTTAAGTAAATACATCCGTAGGGTCCATCTAACCATCCAGAGTGTTATGGCTACCATCAGATCTGCTGAGAGCACATATAGTATGTCTATGGCCATTACACCTAAATGGACACTTCTGGTGACACTGGAACAGTCTATGTGGATTATAAATCAACCATCAGACTTTACTAAATGTATTGAACATTTTTCCATCAATACAATCACCTATCAAATTGAACGGTGCTTGTTTGAATCAGACTCTCAATAAACGTTGCCATGCTCAAGCAACAGTTACTTTTACATTGTTTCTTTTCTATAAAGGCTGAACAGATTGATTTGATATAGATAAAAATATATTATGTGATTTTTTTTTTTTTGGCTTTTGATTGTAATACTTCATTGAAGATATTTATTAAAACCTCACTGAATGTTTTTTTCTGGTAATCCTGGTTACCTTTGCTGCAGAACACATTACATTTTCTTAGTCAAAGATTACAGACTGCTGTGTGAGGCTCTGCGGTCAAAATGTTCATTTTATGTTTTCAAAGTATCAGCATGAAATAGCAGAACACCTTTTCCCATCTGTAAAGATGAATCTCGTGTCTGATTGTACCCTTCCTGCCTTTGTAACATGAGTTACTGTCGTTTATTATTTGTTCAAAAAAATCAATTGGCTCACTTTTGTGTGAACACACACACACACATGAACACACACAAAAAATGAAGCAGGCGACTCTCAGGATACCGAAAATAAATTACAGCACATTCCTTCATTTTAGCCTCCCTGGACCAATTATCTGTGGCCTTTAAAGTCGACTTTAAGGTTGTGCAGACTTGTTTTGAAAGCAGTCTGCCTCAGGCTGGAGACAGACGGTGGGTCATTTCATGTCAAATATTAGGTCTGAAAATGTCCAGAGAGAAATCAGAAAAAGAAAAACCATACGTTTCATGACAAAATAGCACTTAATACAAATAAATTCAGAATAAAAATGCAATAATAGTTCAATATAAAAAAAAGTAAAAACAGTCCTACACTTTGGTCCAAAAATATTAATTACAAATGTGGAAATAAATATCCAAGTGTCAACATATGTATTTATATTTGAGTTTTATACTTTTGTACAAAATAATGCCAGATAAATTATAATCAAATGTCGTATTTTTTATGAATAGCCTTAGTTTACAATGATTCTCTGGTGTTAATAAAGTAAAATTAACCGTTTTTACGTTTCATTAAAGCCAGATTGTCTTAAATGCATAATACCAGCCTATAACAGTGTCGAATAAATCAAATCGAAATATTTTCTCTGTAACTAAGCAGATAGAAAGTGGAAAAGAGAACGTTTCTAGAAGATTTAGGAAGAAACTTCCAGAAGAACCTGTTTGGGTCTGAGAGGAAGCAATCAAGGTTTCAAGACAAGCATGTAGGTTAGTATCTGTAGCAATGAAATAACCTGAAGTAGATGGAAGAACATCGCTGGAGCATCTGCTATAAGACCAGAGACATTAGTCAGGAATTTTCTAACCAATGAGAGCCATGAAGCAGATGAGCACAAAGTCACTGAATATCTGATATAAGACAAAAGAAATTGATTAATAACTACAAGGGGTGAGAAAAGGCGATGAAGATAGGAACATTTTAATATCCTAAAACATCTGTTAGAAAACTGAAAACTGTTCATGTGTTACAGGACATTAGAGATATGTTAGTAACTGCAACAACAAGAATGCAGGACGAAGATCGACAAACTCAATGTCACTAATATCTGACAAAAGAAATTATAACAGAAATTAGAAAATGGAGACAGACACAAAACACTGGAACAGCAAATAGAATACAAGAAACAATTTAGTATCTCTCACAATTTTGTTTGGATAAATTTTTTGCTAAGGTAGAACATGGTAAGAACACGTGGAATGTTCAGTTGCTATGATGTGCTCTAAAAGTCCAGTTGAGTTGAGTCAACTGCGTGGAAAATGCCAAAACTTTTCACTCACTTCAAAAGGTTTGGTTTGCCCTCACACTTGAGTGCATCAAGGTGACCTGAAAACACCTCGTAGGTTATAGTCAGAGTTCAGGCAAGCTTTTAGGCCTGCCAAAAAAAAAAAAACAACAAAAACGAGGTGAAAACGTGTGATGCTCTTCAGATCTGCCAGAGGGAATGACTTTCAATGTGCATTATTGCTGCTGCCACCCACAGAAAATCCCTGACCTCCAGCTCTCATGAAATGAGGCAAAATCCCCCACCTACTTCCTAAAACAGGGGCCACCACGTTGAAACCAGTCGATGGCGATTGGTCCGGGTCACTGTAAGTCATCGTATCTATGGCGATGGTGACAGTAGTTGCCATAGATATGATGACTCAGAGCTAGGGCGGCACGATATGAGGAAAACTTGCGATACATAAACAAATGGCAAAAAAAACAAAAATATTTCCATTTCTAATTAGGAGGGGAAGATCTAACATAAAAGCTCCATCTGATTGGTCAACAATATGAAGAGCTCTGTCTGATTGGCGAAATGCATAAAGGGGCTTATTCGATTCGTTAAATACTTCAAGCTGCACTAAGATTGTTTTAGCACATTTAAGGTTTACTATTTATTGCAATTTTTGCCAACTTTTGCGATATGGATATTGCACAGCTTGGAATTGCAATAACGATAAATTTGCGATTTTTTGTGCAGGCCTACTCAGAGCAACGCGGACCAATCACAGTCGACTGGTTTTAACATGGCTGCGCCTGTATCAAGATGGTACTTCATATTTGAGAACACGAGAGGGGAGGGGTTGAACTTTCCATCGTTTTTACAGTCAATGGATGAACCGGAGGGGTCACATGACTAAAAATAAAAATCTGTGAATACCGTAAACTACAAATATTGAAACGTGAAAAAGCAGGGGAACACTGTATTTGTAACCCTTCAACTCCTTTCCCCCCTAATTTCTTTTCCCTCCTTTTCTGACATCCTGGTTTTAGAGGTATGTCTTCTCTACCTCACACACTGTGGCCCTGCTGTCTGTCAAAAACCACGTGCCTGCGCTTCCTGCAAAAGTTCAATCCATTCAGAATGAACCACTAACTAAATATGGGGTGTGGAAGGGGGGCCTGCAGAAGTTGAGGTCTCCAAAACAAAAAGCATATTGTTACCATGACTTTGAAAATAAAATGTTTGTGATTATATAGTGGTTAATGACTGACCTAAATTATTGTTTCTGTTTTATTATACCATCATCGTTTGGGGCCTCTGTGAACACCCCCTCAGTCTGACCCCCCGCCCTTTTTTTTCTGAACCTCAGGCTTATGGCCTGCCATTGTAGCTTTTACATGACAAATAAGCTCTTTTTCAAACAACATTATTGTGTCTGCTCCTGGTTCACAATGATTTGAATAAGGAAATACTCAGAAATGCAATTTTAAGCTGAATTTTCTTTTTATATGCCCTCCATATCAGAAAAACACCACAGGAACATGTTCAAAACACAAATAAACTGATTTTCACTGGAGAGGCTCTTTAAAGCATTAAAGAAATATGGGAACAGAAGAATAAATCATAACAAAAACCAAATAATCTATCATTTTTATGTAGTGTAGACGTGAAATGTCTTTATATAGTATTTTGATTATACATTCAGTGTTTTTGAGTTTCCCATAGTATGTGACCTCATACATCAGCTAAACCTGTGTTTTCAGCTATAACACAACTTCTGCTCCTCTAACATGAAAACCCTGGAAACGTGGAGATGATGTAAAGTAATGAAACAAGCTACTGAGAGAAAACTTCAGAGATTGTCAACAGGAAGCAGCAGGAGGAGATGCAGCAAACTCTGCTGTAATGATTCAGCAGGTCCACAAGTGGCCGCAAAAAAACTCATCTGACAATGATCAATCGCAAAACATGAAGGGACGGCTGCACCGTTGCTAACAAGTGATTAAAATGGCCTGAAATATGGGAAGAATGTTTCACAATAACGTGTATTATTCCATTTTCAGAATACATGCAGAATATGAGGGGAAAATATTAATGCTTTCTCTTTGCTCTTGTCTTTTTGCGAAGTGAGCGCCCCGTGGTAATAGATCCACCAGAGATATAGATCTTTCTTCTCTTTTTTATTTTCTTTAGGTACACCTGTTTGTGTCATTGAAAGAATAAAATCTCTGGAATAAACAATTCCCACATCTTCATGTTTAGGCTCAGGCAACATTATTTTAAAAGACTGACAAGAAAGAATCTGATTTACTCATATAGATGTGCAAAAAAACAAAGAGATGTCAATGCAGGAGGTAAAGGAAAAGAAGAATTAATGACAAATTACTGCAAGCTCAAGATGTAACGATTAATTTTTTTTCTTTTTTTTTTTTTTTTTTTACTATTCAGTATCAACATAAAATATATTTCCACTAAAAACTTTTTTTTTTCTTGGTTCTGGAAAAAAAATCTCAAATTTCAACTGAACGAATGTATACCTTTCAGAAATAAAAATTAAAAGTAATAAAGTAACAGAAGTATTAAAAGGAAATGGTTTTAATGAGACATAGGGCAAATGAGGCAGTTTTTGTAAATTACTATTGCATTTTTTTTAGTAATATTTGTATTAAAATAAAGAATTAATTACCAAAGCGTTGCATGGACACAAAGTAAGGTTGCCTTAAGAAATATTGATTTGTATTGTTTTCCTAGGTCAAAACACAGATTTTATAGTGTTTAAAACGGGTAGTTCATTATAAGATATTAATATTGATATTTACATGTTGGAGAAATGTTTTTATTAATGAAGAAATAGATCTAATTATTAGGGAAGCTTTTGATTTATGCAAAATAATCTACTTCTGATGGTTTGTGCTACTCAACCTTCATGCCTGATGCACAGAGATGGGAATTCTAGAGCAGAAATGGAACAAATGTGTCATCAGCCTAAAAATTATGATCCTAATAAACAAAGGGCACAAATGCTGATAAGAGCTGCTCATAAATCCACATAAATGTTTCAGACTCTGTGAGAATCTGGCAACTTCAGCGTGTGTGGCAGAATTTTAGCCAAACAGCTGAAATTGGAAGCAATAAAACAAATCAACATGATTTCAAATATGGCTAGATGTGTAACATGAAAGACATTCTTGTTGAGTCCCCCATCCCGGTGACGTGCAAGAGCTCTACCCCCCCTGAAAACAGCCACATCTCTTCACTCACCGCCTTCCTCACTGCCAGCTGTAGAAACAGCTGCAGCAGCGCGTGCGTCCTCCACGAGCTTCCAGAAGCCGGTTGCCTGTGCACGCGCATGTTTCAAGGGGCAGGAAAGTTCGCGCGCAAAAGTTAAGCACGAAGGTGTCCCGGGATGATGGACGCTTTCGTAAGACGGAAAATAAAAGTGCTTTGCTGGGAACGATCCATGAACGGCGCGCGGTCTGCCGGCGCGAGGGGGTCCGTTAGACTGTCCGCGTGCGGCGCGGAGAAGCGTGTGCTCATATGAGCAGCGCGAGGAGCTCTCCGGCTGAAGAGAGGAGGAGGGGGAGGAGAGAGAGGAGGGGTAGTGTGTGCGCGCGCGTGCGCCGCTCCTGCTTTCACTAGCGTTTTCAAAATATAAGGGGATCACTTCTGTTTAAGAAAAATGTAATACACTATAATTTACCATTCTGATTTTTATTCTATTTAATATAACACTGAGGAACGAATTCCCAACATTCAAGGTTACCCACTATGTCAAAGAGTTGACTGAAATATATATATATTTTTTAAATGGTGAAATAAGATGTTTATTAAACTCTCGAAAAATCCACAAGAAATTCAATTATTATTATTATTTTAATGATATATGTTAATTATAATACGTTGAGTGATTTGATAGATTTTTGCTCACGACAACGTTAGTTTAAAATGCACAAATATTGACATGAGTGTTCAGAGGACAAAACACATCATTTACCTACTGTCTCAAATTTGATCGACACATTTTTTACTCTGTTATAAAATAATTAAATATCAACCAATTTTGCATGACACTTCAAAAAAAATTCTGAAGAAAAAAAATGCATTCTTAATTTAATTTATAAGCATGAACAAAATTAGGAGTTAGCTGCATAAAAAGGTAATCATCTCCATTGGCCGATATGACATTTTCCCCAACATGTCTCACTGACATAGGTTTGTTGTATCCCCTATCCCTTGTGCTATCCAAGGCACTTTAACATTGGGAAGTGGGTCATCTAGACCCCACAATGATTTGTGATCTTCACTGTTGTCCATGGATTACATGAAATCTTTCCACCTTTATCCACCTTTGTCATGGTAAGGGGGAACACATCAATGTAAGGGTGGGGCCATAGGATAGACCAAGGGCTAAAGGTGCATTGACTGTGAACGCATCAGCTCACTTGCACTAAGCTCCAGCTGAATCTGATTCTTTACTTGGGCGGAGGAGATTTTGCACATCTCAACATGAATGAAACCACTTAAATTTAGCTTCAAAACTTGTGTTGCTATGCTGTGACAGGATGTTGTGTCTTCAGATTTGAGTTCTGTAACCTCAAACCTACAGTTGACCTTTTTTCCATGTTTGTCCAGATTCTTCCCTCTGTGGATCACTGCTGAGCTCAAAAGACATTCTTTTGGCCTGTGTTTGTGTTTTTGTTGCCAAAGTCCGGCTGTTTGCAGCTGCACATCCTCATGAAGGTCTCAGAGTCTAGGTCCACATAGAGGAACCTGCAGGGAACGACTTTTCAAGATGTCACGTAGCATCAAGTCACTATGGAACTTCATGACTGCTTGCATGTGTGGAAAAAGAAAGAGGAGCCTTTGAGTTTCTATTAGGAGTTACAAAGAGACTGTTTTTATCATCTGCTTGAAGAAAAACGTTTTTCTCCAATCTTTTGACTTCATGCAGCAGATAAAGTATTAGTTCTTTTGTAAATGTTGTGAATTTATGTCTGAAGTTGACATCAATGATCAGTGTTATCAGTGCAGATTTGCTCTACTTCCTATAACACTAAAAGAGCAACTCGGGCCACTTTTTCCTGACCAAAACCCAGTGAGAGCTGCAAAAATACCCCTTATTAATGTTTTAGAAGTTATTTAACCCTTTTATTTATGAACATTTTGGTTTTCAAATGTTTGCAATCATTGAATTATAACAGTGTTATATTTTTCTTCAAAGAACTTTTTTTTGACAGCGGTAATACGTTGTTCCCTCTGCAGGAAATCTTTTTTAAATAAGAAATGCAAAGACAAACATGGTCTTTTTTACCATTATGACTTAGGTGCAAATTCTTTCTTTTTAAACTTCTATTATTACAAATAAATCTGAAAGCATTGGTGAAGAATGCTATTTAAAATAATCAATAAATTTAAATGCAATTGTATACTTTAAGAATTTAGCCTGCAGGAACAGTAACATTTTGCTCAGTTTATCTGACATGTCACCATTGACTGTACATGAGACCCGGACAGAGTGAGTGTGATGTAACCTGTAGAAATTGACTTGCTTCCACCTCCAATGAAATTAAGTCATTTTTTGGCTAGACAGACGTCACCGTGTTGAAGACAGACGACGTCAGTAAGTGACTGGTTTGAATTGGTCTGAGCCATCACTTCTATGGCGACCCCTCTCAATTATCAGGAGTGAGCTTGTTGGAAGTCCACACCCCTACCACTTGAAAGCAGGCTCGGGAGAATCTGTCAATCAAACACTTCATTGGTCAGTCCTCTTATCTCCTCCCATTCTCATTGACTTTCTCATTGCTGACTCCAGCTCTTTTAAACCTTGTCTTTCTCAAAGTTTGAATATTTTTTCGACAGTTATCTACTGTAACAAATGCTGAATGTGGAGTGGCCGGCTATGATATGGGAGAGACGCAAAAGAGGAACAACCAACACTGGTGTCAGTGAAGCATTAAAGCCGCAGTGCTAAACACCAGTGTGAAGGTCAGATTGTGGCTATGGAGGAAGTCTGTAATAAAAGAAGACATGTGATCAAAGAAACATTCTTTTTTAAATTCCTGTGAGCACACATAATGCACATCCTCTCAGACCCTTAAGACTCCCTTTCCTGGATTTTACTAACTTCTGTTCATCATTATTCAAGGAAGGAAACATTATCACCAACTACACCTCGTGCATCTATGGGTCTTTATTATCTATACTGCTGTAAAGTTTTTAACCTTTTACAACATTTTCTTTGCTATCCTTAGAAATCATGAGATCATTATCTCAAAAAAGATGTGGGAGTATTTAAATGAACAATGACTGATAATATAATTTATACTTGCCGCGAAGTCAAAAAATTATAAAACTAAAAAAAACCTTGCATGGTGTTTATTCCAGAAGTTACCGCTCCAGCTTAATGACTACTCCTTTTGTCCTTTTAAATCCTTGTGATTCAAACTGTGATTCATTCTTTTTCACCATTGTGTTCCTGTAAATTTAGAGTTTTGTAATACTATTAATTAGAGGGTTTTTTTGTTTACAAAAAGACTGTTGACAGTTTTCTGACAACATCAGCTTTGCTAAACTGTCTTCACCAGAAGATGGAAAAATGTATAACCCCGCCTCAAAGCACTTGAACTTGTGTGAGAAATCCTTAACTTTATCGCCCATTGAAAACAGGAGGGAAACTCCTCTTTACAGTGATGGTGGAAGTAATGGCCATTAAAAAATAATGTCAGCGATAAAAGGAACTAAAAAAATATTGTGCACAGCTAAAAAAAACAACAAAAAAAAGCCTTAATGTACCTAATCCAGGCACATCCTTCACTGTCTATAATATTTGGGGTTTCAATTTATTCATTTTCTAAACCTGCTTAATCCCTTTTGGTGTCATGGAGATGCTGGAGCCTATCCCAGGCTGTCCCAGAACATGCAAACACACAGTGCTAACCACTGTGCATCAGTGGTAGAGTAAAAGGTTTCAAAGTTTTCATTGCTCCTTTTATGAGGGTGATCTTATTTACTTTACATGACATAAGGCACCATGCATATCCTCATGGAAAGCAGAAAAAAAGCTACTGTACGTCAACATGATATTTTTTTGCATTACCCAATGAAACTTTCTTCAATTACTTTTTAAAATTTATTTTCAAATATTTCTTGAGTGCCAAAGAAACCTCTCCATGAAAATTCAGTCTGCATTGATGGTCACTAGATTGATGACTGTAGACCAGAATGCAATGCATTTGAACAGGTTGTCATGTGAAACAAAAAATATTTAAATTTATTTTTTTTATGAACTATCCTAGTTCTGTCATCAGAAGACCGTGCAATCATAAATAGTCTTCATAAAATGATCATACTTGTTAGGATTTGAATTTGGAAAGTTAGTGATATCATATTTGCCGTTAAAAAAGTGGGGGGCAGCAGAGAAAACTAACTTGCACTGATATGCAGCACTTAACAGTAGGGAAGCATTTGTGCAAACAACGGAAATCAGCTAATTCTGTTGCAGAGAAACGTGGTTTTGTGATAATGCAACACTTTAGATTAGTAATATGCTGTTTTACAGTGTAAAGATGTATATTATCTGCATCAGAATCAGCTGATTCGCGTTGGATAGTGTAATCGGCAGTATGTCAAAGAGAGTTTGTTATTTAGGTGTGGCCTGTGACATCTCCGGGGTAAAGTGGTAAAGGGGAAAAAAAAACATCAGCAAACAGAAAAAAACCCAAATTTAGGCTGTGTCTTATTTTCCTTCATTACTTTCTCTCATATCAATTAGCAGACATTTACCATCTTCCCACAGCATTTACTTTTAGGAAAAAGGGACCTCTGCAGCCACAAGTACAATTTTTCTAAATACTTTCTCCACCTCCTCTAGAAATCACTCCATTTTCTCTGGCCTCCTTTTACTCGTGCCTCTAAAGTCTGTGCATCACCTTTTTGCAAACAGGCATGCTCCTTCACTGCCATCTAACACTACTTCTCTCCCATCAAGAGCCTAAGAACCAGACGGATAATGATCACTACTGTAATGTCCCAAACCTCTCACTCACATTGTCCAGTCAGGCTTTTTGAAACTAGTGTAAGATCCAGTACAGACGTATGACCAGAATGTACATCAGTCTGTGGAGCTGTCCCATTATTGAGGTACTCACCGTCTTTTGACATGTGCTCAGTAATTTTACCTTTTCAATCCCCCTCTTCCACAATTAGAATCCTCTCCCTACATTAAACGAGTCCCCGAGTAGTTCCTCCATGCATTTTCTTAACCCGCTGAATCCCTTTCGGGGTCACGGGCTCCTGGAGCCTGTCCTGGCTACTGCTGAGAAAAGGTGGGGTACACCCAGATTAGATCGCCAGTCTGCTGCGGGGCCACGCAATCCCACACCCAGATACACCTGAGGACAATTCAGAGTCATCAATCAACATATGATGCATGTTTTTGGACTGTGCAAGGAAACTGGAGTCCCTGGAAAAAGAGGTCTGATGTTTTTCTCCACCTTAGACCATTTATTTTTTTGCATAAATAATTTAATAATTCTTAAACACTTTTTATTTAAAAATCTCCAAGCCTAAAAGTGATACTTTCAGATGATCGCTGTAAAGTGGCATCATGGACCCAGAGCATAGTTTAGCGCAGGGGTCAGCAACCTGGGGCACAGGGTGCCAACTGTGGCACGCGGGAGGAAAGACAGTGGCACGTGGGAATGTGACAACAACACGCACATGATCCGTCTTTGTTTGTGTTTTTCGGATTTCAAGGGGAAAAGAAAATCGGACTTGAGTGACAATCTCTTCTCGCAATCACCCCCTGCCCCCCCCCCCACCGCCCACCCCATGGGATCATTCACGCAGCGGTTACTTTGACCCCGCCCACCTCTATAAATATGGCTTTCATGAACGGGCAATTTCTAATAATGCGCACCATAGGATAAAAGTTTGCCAAGGTGAAATAAAAACGTAATAATGACCCTCTGTTTTGAAACTGTTCGCAGTGAGATGACAGGTGGGGGGACATGAGCGAGCGGTTGGAGCGACCGTGAGCGCGTGCGTGACGGGAGTGGGAAAAGCGCAAAGCTGATCTGCCAGCTGTGGCACATGTTCATGATTGCACAGCTGTTTTGTTGGCATGTTTTTGGCGTCGTAGCAGCAGCTGACATCTATGAAATTACAATAACAACCGAGCAAGGTCAGAGTTTCTTTCTGTTCTGCCAAATGTCAACATGAAATGTGAACAAGTTTTAAAATGCAAACTCCAGCTGATCGCCACTCCATTTACTGGAGGTGAAAAACAATAAATATTGACGCTGTCCAATGGAGGAAAATGTATGACTATAAGTAGAAAACTAACAAAAGATGAATAAACCAAAAGCATTCTCTTACTTTTTTAAAAAATGTTAATGGTTGTAAAGTTCCTAGAAATAGTGATGGTATTTTATTCTGACGTATTGTTTGTTTAGGAGAAATTTTCAAATAGGCACTTCATGTCATAAATGTTGCTGACCTCTGGTTCAGTGTATTTGTCTTTTACAGTTTGCTGTATGTGTTGTGTCTCATTTAAGCAACAAATTGTTTTTTATGTAAAAAAAAAAAATCCAACCAAAAATCAAGAAATACAAAAGTATACCCACTGTTGAATACAGCAGTGACTTAAATTATAGAGTGGTTTGATAAAAAGGGCAATAATTTCATACCACCTTATTTTTATTGACATGTCGATGACAGAGCAATGGTATGGAAAGCTAAAAAAAACATTGAAAAGACATAAACAGGTATGAAAATTAGAGATGGACTGCAAATATCTATACATATATATATAAATAGATTTTATTTTCAACAAATAATACCTATTCATTTAGATAAAAAAGCGTGCAAATAGTCAGAAAATATGAACTGTCACATCAGTGCACGGCTAATGAAGCTGTTAAAAAATGCTTCTGTTCATCCTATTTTGGGTGGTCACAAATGAGTCAACATTTAGATGATCATTTACTCACTAATGTGATGTGTCTCATATAAGAAAAACATTTAAATAAGATAAATGCAACATTTTTCTTTAATATGAGTAAATAAAGCAAAAAAGTCAGAGAAAGACAGTTTTATTTGACCATTGTTATTTGAAGGTAGCTGATAATAGAAAAAACAACAACATTGAGAATATATACTAATATGGCTAATATAATCAGGTGTGCTAATGGTATACTAAAAATCTGAAAAAAAAAACCTTATGCCAAACACATGGGTCATACTTTTGAAATAAAACAGGAAATACATCCGCATAAAGTCAATTAAAACAGTCAAACAGAGAACAAAAAAATATATATACATGCATATTTAATGACAAAAATATGATGTGGCACTATGGCCACCATAAAAGCAAAGCAAAACAAATACGTTTAAGAGAAAAAATTAGTAAAATCATGAGAAAAAACAGTAATTTTATGAGAATATAGTTGTACATTGATGAGAAGACACTTATAATTATATGTGAAGAAAGTAATACATTTATGAGAAAAAAAAGTTGAAATTTTTACTAAAATAAACCCGTGAAACCATGAGGAAAAAGCAATAATTTTGGAAAGAAAAATCCAACTGTATTTTCAAAAACAGGGAAAACATGGAGGTAAGCCTCCATCCATAATTTCTTCTGAAGAAGCCTGCAAATTCTTTGCTATGTCCTTTTACTTACAAGAGGTCAGTTTGACTCACTAAAGACATCATATTTCCTTATTTGTGAAAGAAATGCTGACAAGGCATTCAACGTCTCTTATACTGAAATAAGATATTAGTTCATTTTTGTTGTTGTTTGTTTTATCTTAGCAGATGGAGCTTTGCCTCAGAGACTTGTAAATTCTCAACCTTTAATTTCTGAAATTCTAACTTTATTATAGTAAAATATTGACTTTTTTTTACAGCTGAGTAGTAATTTTACAAGAATAAACTTGTAAAACCATAATTTTACTAAATTATTCTGGGAAAATTACAACTTTTTTCTCATGATTTTAAGACTTTATTCTAATAATTTTTTTAAACTTTTTTTCTCATAACGACCTTATTTTGTTACATTGCAACTTTGTTCTCATAACTTTACAGTTCACATAAATGTATTCATTTTTTAATTTTACACAGCTGTACAAAAATGTTCACGCAGTAACACCATTTCACAATGTTTGAAAAAGAAATAAATAAAACAAAGACCATAATTTGTTTGGTTAACTTATTTAACTTTTCCAGCTCTAACTTCCTCTGTAACTTTAAAAATAATTGTTTTCAGCAAAAAACAAAACAAAAAAAACACTATATATTAAAACCCAAAATTATTAAAAGTCTTGGCTGCTCTCTCTTTCACATACACAAACATGACCTCTGGACAAGCATTATAAGGATTTCATCTTAAATACATTGCTGGGTGCTTATTACTCAACCCAAAACCAAGTTTTCTGTTTACGTGCTGCTCCTTTATAGAAGTAAGATTTCTGCATAATCACAGCTACTATAGGGTTTCAAAGGTCTCTGTTTAATCAAAAGGGAGAGATGAGCTGCACACTCTTCCTCTTTCCGGTGATCTTGCACTAATTGCACACTCAAAGCCTTGCATTCATTACCATTACGGCTCAAGTGCATAGGCGTTGCCTCTTTCATTTAAAGGGGGAGCCATCCATGAAGCTAATTTTCTGTTTAAGGCAAAACCTGTTATGCAAATGCATCATATATTAAAGCAGCAAACAATGTTGATTAGCTTTCCATTACTTTTTCTTCAGCAATTTATCTTTTTATAAAGCACTTTAAGCCACTTGTCTTAATCATACTTCTCTGCAACTTTGCATTTCCTAATTTGGTCTTTAACAGTTTCCTGCACGATTTTAAGGTGCTAACATAATTCATTTAGATATTGCAAGCATGTTTCTCAAGCATTGGGGTTGCTGAACAGCAAGAGCGCACTGAAGTGTAGAGAATGTAAGCTTCAACCTGGGGAGAGAGGGGTCCTTCGCATACTCTATGTCCAGTCCAAAGGTCAGGACCCTCAAAAACCACACCAACTCCAAGTGAGCTGCCCAGAACTTCTCAAGATTTCTGAGCGTCCACTGTCACCACCCCTTGAAGCAGAATAGGGCTACCGAGTAGGTTATTCCAGACAGCCTGCTAGCACAGGGCAGAGGCAAAGGCAGACCCCAATCTGGGAACTGTGTGCATGTGGTAAGCCCCCGTCCCAAACAGGATGACGAGGCAAAGCACAGCAGGCCTTGTTGTCATGCAATGGTGGAGTTGTCCAACCGTTGACTGTTTAGAAGAGCTGGACTGAGCGACCCTTCCCCTTCACCTCTAGGTATAAGCTGGTCAACCAAAAGCCAAAATAATAGTATGTCGAACGCTTGAATGACAGATTTGATGCAGGCTGTTATTAAATAATAAGGGGTTAGCCTTCTAACAAACTCACTCCTGATTGGTGAGAGAAGTTGCCATACAAATGTTGACTCAGACTGACTATAATCAATCGCTGCTTATTGACATGGTCTGGTTTCAACAATGTCTTTATTACAAAAAATTGCGGACTGATTGTTGTTCATCTTTCGGTACATCCCTTCAGGAGTCACCAAAGTGAATTAGCTTTCACTGATTCCCACAGGTGGTCTGGCAGAGATTTTTATGCCAGATGCCCTTCTTGACACGACCCTGTATTTTATCCAGGCTAGGGACCGGCACAAGGGGACCCAGCATTGGGCCTCCTTGTGGCTACATAGTCAGGCAGTAGTGTGAGGGATCTTGGCCAAGGCCCCACACTGGATGAAGCTCATTATGCCCCCTGGGAATCAAACATGGGTTTCCCATCCGCAACACCTACACGCAGACCTACACACAGCCAACTAAACAAATCCAGCTGCTGAAAAAATGGCGACTGAATTGACTTCATTTTGTTGGAGGCAGAAGTATGCCATTTTTTATGGATGACCTCACACTCACTTGGTCCAGTTCTCATATACAGTCAACATACAGTTGACTGCAAATTGAATGCATTTATTATTAAAACAGTTGCAGTAGAACACAATTATAAAGGTGCTGCTACACTTGGCTTCTAACATTTTGTGTTTTTATTAATCAATTTTGTATGCAAGTTAGCATTTTTAGCACACAAAAAAAATCTATGTTTGTGCTGCCATAGGATTTTGCATTCACACCTAAATTAAAATAACAGTGTAAAATTTTCCAGTTTTTATCCTTACAAATGTTTCTATTAAAAACGTCGATCATTTTGCCTATGAAACCTCAAGCTTGAGCAACAATATTATCGGCGTGGGCCTTTTCGTGTGAGGTCCTTCCCTTTGTGTCTCCTTCGTGGCAACATTCTGCTGATGTTGCACCCGAGATTCATTTTAATTTTAGATTTCTTTCAAAGTACAGTTTAGAGAAATTCCATCTTTTTATTGGGCGAATCAAGCATTATATCCGTTGTTGTGCCAGTGCTACTTTTGCAAATCAGTGAGTGCGGCACCCTCGCGACACATTAAATCAGAGATTAACGCAAAGTCACCAGCTGCACAGAAAACCTGTGGGAGATCGATCTGCGGTTTCTCACTAAAAGCCACGTCTCACAGCCCCATTAGGGGTAAACTCATCTCTCTGTTTATTGTAATGGATAAATCAGCTGCCACTCGCTGAGCAGCTTCTCTCTTTAAAAAAACAAAAACAAAAAAAACAACAACTGCCCTATGGACGATCCTCTGTCTTAGCTGTGTTTTCTAGTTATTTTTTTACACCTGAGATTTCCACATGATTATGTCAGCTTCACTCCTGCCACACATCCCAGCTGTTGTGCCAGTGGGCTGAGGTAAAAACCAAAAAAAAAAAATAAATAAAGCCATTTCAGCACAAAGGGAGAGTATTTAAAGTTGCAAAAGAGATGGATTAACCTTTCAAGCTTGATTATCAAAAAAAAAAAATTGATGGATGTAGATCAGGATCCCTCAGGTGCTGACATAAACATTTGAAAAAAAAAATCGCTGAATTTTCTGGAGAATTAGGCCACTAATACTCATAAAGATGACTGTATTAGGCGAGGCAGTGTGCTTTAAGGCAACATTTATGAGTGCTAATGCTGTCCAGTGGTTGATAGTCCATATGGCTGGGAAAGTCATAACTCTTCTGGGAGAGGTGGGGGCAATAAAAAACTTTTTTCTCATGGGAGAAGAGGAACATTTCTTTTTACTTGCGTCTCAGCAGAGTGTGGCAGTTGGTGGCGTTTCTGCTTGAACTCAGCCGGACGAGCGATCCCGCCTGATAACTTACCTCATGTTCGGTGGACCATGTTGGTCTATTCCGTCCAGAGGCATCAGAGAACTTTTTCCATTTACAGATTCTGACTGACGTAACTGAAAGTGTTTTCATTTGCTTTTAAATCTCTTCTAAAGTCAACATTGCTGCAATGTAGAGAAGTTGAATTTGTAATTTCTGATTTTGACAAGTTCTTCTAAAAAGCTACACGTGAGCATTTTTTGGTGTATTGTTCTAAAGCTGACAGTAAAAACTCACTAAAATTATCTTTTGGACCCATTTTTAGTATTTGATAGTTTTACATAATGAATAATTGGCTTGAAAACACATTTAATGTTGTAGTAAACAGTGAAACTCATGATGTTCTTACTGATCTAATAGAACAGCAGCTATACTGCTATGATCTCATTTACATCTATGTTAGCTTTCATCTTTTTCCCCTCTGAGCTTTATTTTATTGTGAGGATGTTTTTTTGTGTTTTTATGTTGCAGCTGTGGGCTGTGCATTAGGCATAAAGGCCAATGGGGACGGCTTTCTCTTTTTATATGCCTCACGGTATTATAAGCATTGAGCTCAAGCAAAATAATATGGACTCACAGCTGAACAGTCAAAACACAGCACTGCAGGGCAGAAAGTTCAGGTTACATTTTGGCACAATGCTGCAACTCGCCAAACAGAGCAGCACTGTGACCTCACTCCTGCATGCAAAGTCCTTGTTTAAAGGTGCAGCAACAACATTGAACTAACTAACACAATGCTCAAAACAGTAAACAAAACAACAAACCAGACTAATAAAACTTCAATAGCCTCAACAAACATACTTAAATACATGAGCATAATGAAAAGCAGATTTTAAAGTGAATCACCCAAGAAATAATAACACACACCCAAAAAAAGGCAATTGAATTGACTTAATTTGATTGGAACTGGAAGCAAGTCATTTTTCATAGGTGTTGTTACACTCACTCAGTACAGTTCTCATTTACAGTCAATGATCTTTCCTGGAAATCTCACATTATCTGTTTAAAAAAAAAAAAAAAAGCAAAAATAAATACTATGCTGTATAAAGGTCTATGGTCATTGCTGGATACCAATGCATTGTTTTCAATATAAAACTCCCTAGTTATTCCACACCTGATCTATTGTATTGAAATTTGGTGAAACACAAACAAAGCATAAATCAAATTTTCATGAGCCACATGTGGCTCTTTTCGCCTTCTGAGGCTCTGGTTGAGGAAAAGCAAAATATCTTTCCTTTTAAAAAGCGACATATTCTTTGGACTATAAGGCAAATCAAAGTACAGTCAGATAAGCCCAACTGAATTTGTTGCAAACAGTTGAAGCACAGTATGCATTTCTCCTCTCAACTATGGTAGCAGTGATGCTCCAACAATCCATCTAGCAGTTGTAATTCAACATTTTAACAAATATTTGAGCGCTGTGTACCACAGAAAATCAGTTTGAGGTCAGGAAATCCAGCCAGAATTTATACATTATGTACTGTTTGCTGGATTGTAATCAGCTCTGATTTAAAAACTTTTGGATTAGATACACCAACAATGGTAAAATAAACTGAGTATAGTTCTTTTTTAATAACTGGGGACATCACACTACCTACTACCTTAGATATGTGGCACAGACTGTTTGATTTTTTAAAAGGAAGCCATTTGTGCCTCTTTTAAAAGTATAAGCTGTTTCTTATTTAGAAAAATAGCCATTGTACGTATGTTTTATGTAAGCAAAAACACCTGTTAATATTGATCACAAAAGTAACACTAACTTAAATACAAAGCAGTGTTAAGCAGTAGCACCACCAGACATTTGTCACCTATAAAAGTTACATTTTGTTAGTTTGTTTTAGTGTCATTATGCCAGAAAAAATCCTTTATTCTTATAAAAAATAATTGAAGTTCTGTTGATTTTAATCTCCTGATTAATTATAATTTATTATATATTCACACAGACTTATGTGCTGTCGGCTAAAGGGGTTTCCCTTTTTCTGTGCTCCTTATCTTCTTTCAACAAACCCAGCGGTAGATCAACTCAAACAACCATACCTCTTCCCCTTACATAAACACACACGCTGCATCAGAACTTTTTTGCATAACTGTAATTATGCTGAACATGTGCGATCACAGGAAGGCTGCTTTGTGGAGTTGCAGATCTCCGCGTTAAGCCTCAAGGCTGCTTCCTCTGCCGCAGCCTGTGCCCTGGAGGATACTCGGAGCCCAGCTCATCACAGCGCTCAGCAAAAGCTCAGCGCTCATCGCTGGAGTAGAGGTCAGTCAGGAGGCTGATTAGAACGAGACAAAGGGAGACAGCAGGATCAAAAGGAGCAGGAACGAAGACAAGAATCCAATGAGGCACCAAAGTAAGTAAGAGGAGCAAAAGTTGGGGGAGCCTCCCCACCTTCAGCTAGGAAATCCTTGTAAGCATTCATGTCACATGACTTATGCTTTACATATAATCCTGATGAGGTGGTGTGTGTGTGTGTGTTGGTGCTTCAAAGCAGATGTTTCAGGTCCTATCAAGGAGGGCCGTAAGATCCGGAGCAGTGCTCACTGATAGTGAAGGAAACCTATAACAGGACTTTGGTTACTGAAAAACGGCTTTGCTGCACAATGAATAGAAGAAATAAAACCCCCCAAAAGCTTTTTGATCTTTGATTCCACAAGAGGAATTGCAGCAGACGGAAAACTGACCGTTAAAAGAGGGACTCAAGTGGAACACTGGGGTAACAGGGAGCAGAAGCGGAGAAGTGGAGGGCATCAAGTACAGTCCAAAACGACAGTGTAGATAGGGCGGTAGAGGTGTATGCAAGCAGGGTGACATGGGGGTGGGGCTGCTCATTCCTGATCCTCGATCTACCACCCTGCCTGTTTTCCAGATCTCCAAGCCCTGCTAGCTGCTGATCAGCTCAATGGGATGTCTCCAGACTCTGATTGAATGAACATACCTGGTCCAGTTAATCAGCAGCAAGCAGTGCAGAAAGAGCTGGAAAACAGGCAGGGTGGACCGTCTCGAGGACCAAGAATGAGAGTGAGCGTGTCCAAAACGGTGGCGAGAGCAGCCGTGTTGTTGGTTTAGCAGACCCAGGAGCTGCTTGGGGGTGGGGGTTGCCCAAAGCCCCCACCCCCACAATAAAAATGATCACTTTGAAAATAGATCAACAGATGATTCGATTGGGACTTTAGAAAGTCAATACAGAATTTCCACATTGTGTTAAGTCCATGAATGCAGCACATCAGGTAAACATTTTACCCCACTTGTAAAGTTTTATAATAAGAAAAAAAGTAAAACACTACTCTGCTTGGACCAGCACCAACACAGTCCATTTATTAAAGAGTCATCGGTTAAAAGGCATCTATAAAAGTATAAAAATGCTGATGACCTCCACTTTAGAAAGAAATCTCAGACATTTAAGGGCTATTCTGCCAATTTTTGTGTCTCCCAGCATTGTACATTACAGCAGAAAAGGAAAAAACAAATTTTTGCATCAAAAGCAGACATTTCATTTCCTATAGGGTGAAAAACTACATTAACGATGTGGTCCATCCACCATGACTCATTAAAAAACATCAACCTCAAGCTTTCAGGATAAATTAACATGTTAAAGAGTTACTAATCATGCTCATTTGGTTTTATCGTAGCCTGATGCCCTCCTTTTAAACACCAATAGAGGTAAAAACAAGTAATATTGATATTAGAAAATTGAAAACATTTGTTACATTTTTGGCTTTAGTGCAATTTTTTCTCAGAAAGCTGTCAGTTGTCCTTCCTGCTGTAAATGAAACTTTAGCAGTTCTGATATAAAGGATCAAATCACCACAACAGAATCTTTATTTCAATGTATTTGTATATTAAATGCAAAAATGTAAATTAAAGCTGTTTTTTTCCATACAAACCTGACAGAAATCAAGTAAATGAATGTTGGAGTAAAGTTAAGAGCAGTCGGTTTTGGGAGCTTCCAGTGTATTTCCCATCAGCGGTAGAGGCACATACTTGTGCTCTGGTACAGGTACATGTAGGCATCACAGAAGAGACGCTTGGCCACGCCTTTCATGTCTCGAGGCGCCTGATTGGCAAGCTCGGCAGGAGACATTTCAAGGTAGATGCCGACCTCTGGGCAGGCGTGCACCTCTGGGATGTTGAAGCCATCCGTCTCTCCTGAACACAAACGCCGTCAGACATTGATCGGGTTCACAGCCGTTTGATGAGGATCAAACAGAGCTCACCTTGTCTGTCGGCCATGCTGTCAAAGAAGATCCAGTCGTGGCTTTTGGGTCCGTGTTTGACAAAGGAAACGTAGTGACTCGTCTCGATGCAGAGCACGGCAAACAGCTCCAGTCTGTCCCTGGTCAGGGTGTGGGGGATGCCACGGCCCATGTAACCCTTTGGAATCTCCAGAGCGGTGGGCTGGTGGGAGCGCCGCTTGGGGTGAGAGTGCACCTGTGAGGGAAATGCTTTTACTAACAAATGGAACTAGATTTACAGAAGGCTCAACAATTATTATTTTGCTCTGTAATAAAGAATTCATGACAGCAAGGCAAGCCAAACTATTATCCTTCAACCAGCGTGCTAGACAGAGTCAAAGTGTGAGCTCCAAAGCTGAATTCATCACTCTGTGACATTTCTGTGTGGACTTTTAATGATTTTATAATAACCATCAGTCTGATGGAGAACAGCCATCGTTTTACTGATACCATTGCTTAAATCACACAGAGGCATGTGTTACCACTATTGACTGTATATGTGATATGGACTCAGCGACCTCGCCCTTTTCACATTCCAAACAGGAAGTACCTGCTGGTTCCAAGAAGCTAAAAATCCCATAGACTTCTATAGGGAAATAAACAGCTGTTACTCAGTCATTCTATGTCAGAATAACTATTCTTACTCTGATATCTTTTCGTGAAATTAAATCAACAAGATTTGAAGAGGTAGTGCGCATCTCACTTTACAATAAAGGGAAGGGATTCTTATTTTTTTTCTTCTACACGTCTTTTTAAAGTATTAAAAATGTAAGAATAACAATTCAGAGAAAAAACAAACTATATGCACTGATTTTAAAATGTGCATACGTACAGTGGGGCAAAAACGTATTTAGTCAGCCACCAATTGTGCAAGTTCCCCTACTTAAAAAGATGAGAGAGGCCTGTAATTTTCATTATAGGTAAACCTCAACTATGAGAGACAAAAAAACATCCAAATGCTCTGTACTGGCTTTAGCAGGGGGACACGTCTGGTACTGCAGGGTTTGAGTTCCTGACGGCGTCGTGTGCTACTGATGGTAGTTTTTGTTACTTTGGTCCCAGCTCTCTGCAGGTCTTTCACTAGGTTCTCCCATGTGGTTCTGGGATTTTTGTTCACCGTTCTTGTGATCATTTTTGACCACACGGGGTGAGATCTTATGTGGAGCAGATGGAGGGAGATCATCGGTGGTCTTGAATGTCTTCAATTTCCTAATAATTGCTCCCACAGTTGGTTTTTTCACACCAAGCTGCCTACCTACTGCAGATTCAGTTTTCCAGCCTGGTGCAGGTCAGCAATTTTGTTTCTGGTGTCCTTAGACAGCTCTTTGGTCTTGGTCATAGTGGAGTTTAGAGTGGGACTGGTTGAGGTTGTGGACAGGTGTCTTTTATATAGATAACCCGTTCAACCAGGTGCCATTAATACAGGTAACAAGTGGAGGACAGAGGATCCTCTTATAGAAGAGGTTACAGGTCTGTGAGGGACAGAAATCTTGCTTGTTTGTAGGTGACCCAGCACCCATTTTCCACCATAATTTACCAATAAATTCTTTATAAAACAAACAATTTGATTTTCTGGATTTTTTCCTCTCATTTAGTCTTTCATAGTGTAGGTATACCAATAATGAAAATTACAGGCCTCTCTCATCTTTTTAAGAGGGAGAGCTTGCAGAACTGGTGGCTGAATAAATATGTTTTTTGCCCAACTCTACATTCAATTTATTATATTTTTTGCTCGTTTTATTTTGACTTCAAACCACTAATATCAACTTTTTCAAGCAAATGTTTCCTGCTGCATGATCTTCCCAATGCAGCCTTTATTAACCCTCTTACTTATTAGAAGACAGTCTTTTTCCTAATAGTATTGTTTGGTACAGGAAGGAAAAGCTGCCTTTCCCTGTCAAAGCTCCCAACCTGAGCAGAACATTTCTTGCAGAAGATCTTGAATCCCGTCAGGCTAAAAGTGGGATCTTTAAAACAATCTGCACACTCTTCCACTGCCAAGTTTCCACACATTATGCACTGCTGAGGACCTGAAACACACGAACGCCACAGGTGGAATTCACTGTGAGATGTCATGTCGGTGCGTGCATCGTCTGCACATTGCATCGTACCCTCAGAGAGCAGATCAGTGATGTCCAGCTCCAGAGAAGGAATGATTTTGTCAAACATCTTAAATTTCTTTCCAAAGCGAGGCATCTGGAGGATGAGGCAGGATGGTACCTGTGGATGGAGCAGAGAGAGACTGACCCAACAGAGCCACCTACTGGACGCTTCACCTTAGACGATAGCTTACATTTCCTTGAAGCCCACTGATAAAAACCATGTTTTTGGTGTTTTTAACATGTTCTTGTGGGATTTTTCTGATATAAAGAAAACTAAGCTAAAATCTGCATTTCTGAGCATTTCTTTATACAAACTGTTGTAAATCAGGAGCAGAAGATGTTGATCTTTTGCTTTCATCAGAGTGGGTCTTTATAAATGCCGACTAGAATCAGGAAGTCCTCGTTTAAAATAAAGTAGCAGATTTACACCTCTGATTGTGGATTTTTGTTTGTCTTTCATAACTAAAGTAGAAGTCGGCGCCCACCTCTGCCAACTTGAGTCCTGCACTGTGAAAGGAGTGTTCCAGCAGCTGCTGAACGGTCGGCAGCACAAGGCAGTGGTTCTGATCCAGAAATATCTGATAGCAGTAACTCTCTTGTACTTTACCAGCAGCTGACCTAAAGGGAAAGATTCCACAAATGAAAGTTAAGCAGTGTAGTGCTTTAAAAAAAAAAAAAAAAAGGCATTTTTAGGGTTTTTAGGGAGAGTACAGCTTCAGCAGAGGGTCCAGGGCCAGGATGTGATGCATGACCACGATGAGAAACTCCTCTGGATCTGAAAGACAGGAGTCCCAACCCAGCTTGAATTCAGAACTGCAGAAACTTACAAGCTGTTCACTGTTTTTTTTTTTTTTTTTCTCAGACCAACCTTTCTCCTCTGTGGTGAAAGAGCGACTGTAGCCGTGTTTCTGCAGCAACTGCCGCAGCTTCATGACGTGTCGACACTCTACAAAGCCCTTACTGCAGATAAGTAGAGTGAAGCATTGCTTTAACAAGATCCCAAAAGATGAACGAAGAGGATGAACTGACAAGATGAGCCAACCTGCGCAGGGGTATAACAATGTCACGCAGCAGGGTTTTCTGGATCGGGGCATCTTGAGAGGTTGTTGTTTTGAACAGCATGGAGTCCATCGCAGAAGAGCAGGAAAACAAGCTAAAAAGGGAAAAAAAAGATTAAAAAAAAAAAAAAAAAGTCCCCCTCTCAAGAAAACTATGTTTTTTTTTAGTTTCTGACACGTACGTTTGCATTTTTCTTATGAAAGAGGACAAATGTAATATAAAATAATTTTATTTTTGCATTTCTGGGTATTTCTCCTTTTAAAAATGCTGTCAATCAAACTGTGGCAAAGATGCTCGGTTTGAATTCATTGTGACGTCACAATGAATTCAAACCTATACTAAAATATAAATCTGTACAAAACTATTGGAACAAACATATTTGACAAGAAAATAGAAGACATTGCTGTGTGGCTCCTGGTAAATGAAAATCTAACAAATTAATCAAGTTTTTCCATTTCTGGGAAGTCTTAAAATCAACTTCCATGCCACTGAAGAAATTCTACAAATGTGTTTTCATGAAATTAAGAAAATTAGCATTTAAACATATACTTGTATGAAAACAAAAAGAAAATTCATCATCCTGACCTAAAGAGGGCAGCATCCATGTAACAGGAGTTACAGTGTCCTTGGATTCCCCTCATTCGACCAATCAGGAGATGGTCAATCTGCTCTGTGCTGATTGGAGGCACCACGTCCACATTGTCACCACTGAAGTCTTCTTCCATTTCTGACACAAACATATGAAGGTTTTAGTGCCTCAAATATGAGTTTCAATCGACAAGTTTTCTTCCTTTTTCTTATCCTCCTATGCCCTTAAAAAAAAAATCATGTTTCTCGCAGTACTACCTACTCCAGTGAAAATTGTGTTTTTAACATGTTTTTATGGCGTTTTTCTGAAGATTCCTCATTGTGAATCAGGAGCAGATGAAAAGATGTGGTTGGAAAAAGCTTGTAGTTTTGATGTAGAAGCTACAACGGCTAGCATCAAGAAGCTCCCCGCTCTGCTCCATTCTGATAATCCACTTGAAGGCAAATAGACTCACGTACTTCTTCATCTTTCTCATCTGAACTGGCATCTGGCCCAAAACTGTATAGCTGGATAGCTCCAAAGTTGCTCGCCGTTATTGTTGCATCGCTTATGTTAGGTTAGGGGTGTAAGCTAGTAGGTGAGAGTATAAACGGATGGATGATGGGAAGCAGAGGTGGGCTTACTCTGCACCAATAGTCTAGCCCACCACTCTGAGGAGAATTTCTAATAAACTACTGGCCCTCTGCAAAACTATGTCCAAAAAAAAAAAACGCACGTTTTTGGATTTTGGCTAAAAACGACTCATCATAATTAAAAGACCACTATGAACCTTTGAAAATAGATCAGAAGAGGATCGGAGTGGAACTTTAAATAGCTAATTGCAAAAGTTTCCAGTCTAAGTCAAGACCTAAGTCCATTTTTTTCAATATCAGGTTTGTTGAAACATCTTCAGCTTTAAGTAAACATAAGTTGAAAATAATTGGCAACATGTACTGAAAGTCTCTGACAACTAAGTTTCAAGATATAAATTAGATGCCGCTTCAGTTAAAGAACACAATTTAATATTTTTTTAGATGTTAGCTAGCTATGTTTTGTACTAACCAGTGTAAATGGGTTTTGACATCTGCATACGGTTGTCTGACGAGCCATGAAAACGTGAGTCGGGGTGACAGGAGCTCAGCTTCACAAACAGAGCTCTCTTGTTTGGACACATGAAGACGCGGACACCCTTGAAGGTGCCGTCGCTGACTCCTCTGTCCTCCTCCTGCAGAGACATGCAAACTGATCAGGCTCGACTTTAATCCAAAGCATTAGAGCTAATGCTTTGTGTGAGTTAGTGATCAAACTTCTGTAAAATAATTCTAATGTAGACATGGTTGTGTTTAGACAAGTGTAATGTCTAATTATCCCAACTTTGATATGTCATTGTATGCATGTATAGCTGATTATTGTAATGTTTTTGTGTACTAATCTTATTTGATTGCTTGAAATAAACCATTTCAAATCAAATCAAATCAAAACATACCAGCTCAAGTCCAGCCATAATTTCTTCTCGCTCAGGAAGTTTCCCAATCCAGCGAATTATTCCATACAGATTTCCTGCTCCTAAAGTCACCTCCACCATAGAGTTCACATCCAGGTAAGTGTAATTCTCTGCTGGTGTTGGGTCAATGTCTATCCCCTCGGCCTCTGTGTCGTTTGGAATAAATGAATAAGAGACTTGGCCAAAACACACACAGTGTGCAACAGATTTCAGAATAGAAGAGTTAATCAAACCTTCAGGAAATTCTCCTTTAGAAACCATTTCTAGAGGAACGAAAACTTCACCCCCTCGCCGTCCATTCTCATCTGTGTCCTGAAAGGATCCGCAAATCAACAACAATGTAAATGTCATGTAATCTGTGCGCGTGTGTGTGTGTGTGTGTGGGGGGGGGGTCTTCAAAAACAGGCCCTTTAGTAAGAAGCGAAAAATTATTAAAATGTTAACTCTTCTTTAAATAAGCAAAATAATCTGCCAATAGGATAAGAAAAATAGTCTTACCAAAAATTCTTACTTTAAGAAATTAATCTTGTCACCAAGACATGCCTTCTTCAATTATTTGCTATAGAAAATGTTCTTGATAAGATAATCTTTTGGCAAAACAAAATAAGACAATCGCTCTTGAGACAAGGGTCTTTTGTTACTTTAACATTCAGTTTCTGCGGTGTAAAGGTTCTTCAAACACACTGGCTGTGACTGTATGAAGTCAGATGAAAAATTAAAAAAAGATAGTCAGGCAGGACCATTTCGTTTCATAAGAAAATGTGTCTGCACATACGTGGTGCAACATTTCATTGTGATTCTGATTTTGGTGACCCATCCAAACCTGCTTGACGCCATGCAGAATAAAAAGGTTGGTTCAGTTGGTTAGACAAAATAAAATACATTAAACACATCATGCCATCGAAAGTTTTTTTTATAAACCGATGCAAAATGAATCACTGATATTGATAAGAGTCTGAAATGGCTACACAGACAGACAGTTTCCTTTATAAGGTTTAGGGTTTCTGAAAAACAACACGGGGGGGGGGGGGCTGTCTGTTCAGTCCACAAAAATTGTTTTGGAAATACAGTGTTCCGTTACAGTGTGATTTGTGTTTGGCAACAAATATTTCTGGGGGGGAGGGGGGGGGGGGATCAACTCACAGTGGAGATCCGAACTATTTGCTTCCCTTCCTGTTGCTGAACCTCCACCACCATTCCACTGCGACATTTATCATCAATGAAGTAGATGACTCTGTCTCCTGGACAAAGCTCGTCTGATTGTGGCTCACTGTGGGCCCTGGACAGCTCAGTGCTGGGGGGCGAGAGGGAGCTGGGGACGACGGGTTTGATTCTGGAGATCGGAGCTAAAACGCCATAATCTTTATCGCACTGAAAAAGCCTTTTGCAGGCATTCGTCCCTTTCCGATTGGCCTTCCCCCTGTCAGGTCCCTGAAGAAAAGCACAGCAAGACAAGTCACTAAGTTATCAGCATGCCTAAGCATTAGTAAATATGAATATTTACAATAAATATAGAGTGAGGATGAAGAACTAGATGACTTTGAAAAATGTATAGTCAGTTACTGTAGTCAGGAGACGCACAGAGTGATGCCAACTATCCTTCAATGGTTTGTGAATGAGTTGAATAACGTTTATTACTTTACGTACTTATTACTTTTTTTTTTTTTAAACAAAAAGGTTTTCTTTAAAAGGTTGTAGGCCTAGTGTAAAACATGAATCTGGAATGCATATGAATAAGACAGAACTCATTCCCAGTCACCTGTAGCTCAATCCCGTAGAACGTTCCACTTATGGGGTAGGGATACTCTGGCTCCGACAGCTTCCCGATATAGCGAAGGATTCCCCTGAGATGTTTCCCATCCTCCTCCACCGTCACTGCGCTCCCCACCGTCAGACTCCGGGCTGCTTGGAATGCAGGCTGATCATAGAACATCCTCAGTCTCTCCGCATCGTCTGAAACTCCCAGCAGCAGCCGCGCGTCCTCGAGCTTCAGCTCCTCTAAGCAGCTGACCTCCAAGTCTTTCTGTAGAGGCGTGCGCGTCCCAAATACATGGACGGAGAGGGTTTTGGGATGCTTCGTTGTCTCTTGTAGCAGCTGCTGTGCGTTGAACTTATGTGAAGTCATGTAACACAGGCATCCGACATTAACGGATGTGAAGTTGCGAGGCTTTTTCGTTACTATGAAGTAACGGTAGTTTGTACTTGTCATGTTGAACCCTGCAAAAAAAAAAAGCACGGAAACAGTTAAACTTATAGCTGCTAACACGTCTCCTCCTTGCTGAAAAACATATGACCTAGCTAGCTAACTAACTTAACTAGCAACAAGATTTTCGTGAACTAAACGAGGAGCACGCACGCTAAAGTTAAGCAAACAGCTCCACAACAATTTAAAGGGGTTCAAACAGTTCACTGGACAAGAGTCTATGACAGAACATGCTTATTTGTAAGTTTACCTTTTCGTTCCGTGTCGCTTATTTTAGTACAGTTTAGCTTAACGTCACAGCAGCTGTTGGGAGTTTCACTTCCCTTTTGGTTTCATTTCGCTTTCAAAGCGGCGTCACCTGTCGCTTCACGGAGCTCCAACAACGGTGACACCAACCAAAACGTGTCTAAAACTATTTCAACGTCTCATTCGACACACATTACTCTGTACTTGTTCTATTTTCACGGTTGAATCGCAGAATGCGTCCAGGAATCGTTTATTTTAAATCTGTTGACTGACGGTCAAACGTCAGAATCACCAAGAGAAGTTTTTGTCCTCAGTGAAGTCTTACAGGCTATGTGGCGTTTCACATGTTGGACTAAAACGATGAAATTTGGAGAAATACGTTGTATTAAGTTAAAAAAATTGTGCCCAAATACGGGTTACATGTAAATTAATAATCATCCACAAACTCAAGGAAACAATATCTCCACCAATTTGACAAAAACAGCATCGACGTGTCTGCAAACATAGATTATTTTTGTGAATATACTTTTCTTCGGAGTGCTTTAGTTTAGCCAACTAGCAAAAACAATAAATATACATTATTTAATGTACCAGTAGTTTGTTTTGTTTGAAAATGTATATCGCTAACATATTTCAGTTTGATCTGGTTGACTTGATGAATCCGTAAGAACCTGTAAGTCAGAGATCAGGGAGTACCATCATCACGAGATTTGCGTTGTGATTGGGCAACGAAAAAACGTCACACACTTTGCAAACATGGAGGAGAGAGAAGCCCTGAAGAGGCAGATAGAGCTTCTACAGAGTGAGTTGTTGTTGTTTTATTTGATAAATGGCGGATGTGATAACTGTAAGACGTAACTACAATACGTACATTTAATGTATAGATTGATTTTGGAGGTGTCTAGAATGCAGTAGTTGGCGTGTTTTGATATGAACCGGAAGCCTCACGTCCACCGCCGTTACGCCACACGGGCTTCCAAGATAATCATGATAATCATGTCACATTAAATGTATTGTTGCGTCATTACCGTGGTTTTTACGGTAGCTCTTAAGCAGGAGTCTTTTAATTTAAGTCAGCCAGTTGTACAATATGTAGTGCTTCCTGTTACCTATAGTACCGTGTTTAGTTAATGAAGTTTCAGGGGAAAAAAGTAAATGGTCCAGTTTCTTACTAACTACTACTAACTAGTCACCAGAACTAGCGAGAGCCGTGAAGTCCCACCTATAAATAACAAACAACACAACTCTTTATTTATATTTGTGTGGCCATAAAACCATTCACTTATAAAATGTAGCTCATTTACAATTATCATCAAAACATCTCCATTATATGTCTTTTGACAGCAGCACAAATAAGTTCCTTTCAAAATAAAATACATTCAGTCTCAAATAAGAGGCTCTTGTCTTGCTGTAGCAGATTTACAAGCAAATATACTGTAAGAACTTTGCCTCTGAACACCAACCAGGAAAAAAAAACAAGAATACGAGCTTTAATAACACTCTGACAAAAGACCAAACCTTTTACCATCATTTTGCTCAGTATTCTGACCAAAATGCTGGAAATGGTAAAGCTTTCAACGCCTCTTCATTCTCTTCATGAAGTCTTTGTTATGAACAAAAGCATGTAGTGTCACTACTGGCTACTTTTTTCTTTCTCTACGTTGTGTTGCATGAGGCGAACCTCAGAGACTTGAAACCATTGAAACAGTGGAGAGAAGCAGCAGCACTTTACACTGACACGCATTTCTAGTTTGTGTAAATGGATTCTGGGATTTACCAACATCACATCTTTTTTTGGGCAGTGTTTGAAACAGTAGATATTATGAAAAAATAATGTATGCCCAGATGTCTTAAAGCAAGTAAAAACACTGAATGTACACCCCCCCGCTCCACTGAAATGTACTTTGCAATTGCTGAGAACCAGCAGGTGATTTCTGCAACCTGGTGGTTGTTTGAATGCAACATTTTGGACCAATGATGTCAAACTGACATTAATAAAATGCTTAATGTCAGTTATTATGATTATAGTAAAACAGCATTAAAAGTTAAAGGACATTTGTAGCAATTGTTAAAATTGGTTATTTAGTGACAACTTGATTTATAAAGGTCATTTACAAAAAAGTGGCTGTGCTTTTGGCTTCTGTAAGAACCATAGTAATTGCACAATAAACATTGTTCATGAAACCCAAATAATGGGATGTTTATGTAGTTAACGTTTACAAAAAGTCACTGTAAACTTTTACTTGAATTTTATTTTGGTAATCTAAATTTCTGTTTAAATGGAACTATTCAAAAAAAAAAAAAAGTAAAGAGCTTACATCTCAAAGTCTATCTGTTTACACCTAAACGTAGACAAAAGCAGAGTCTTTGTTTTTAAAGACCCTCCGATCATCTTTTGATCTATAATTTGATCGATTGTAGTTTCAATGTCACAAATGCACTCTGTTTTCCAACATCATTTCTTTGTCTGCTCCTGATTCACCACAATGGGAATTTTAAATAAATACTTAACAATGACATTTTAAGCTTAATTTTCTTTACATATGTCCTCCATCATGAGAAAAATGCCACAAGGAGACGTTAAAAACTCCAAAAACACCATTTTCATTGGAGTGGGTCTTTAACATTGTTCGTTCTTACTCTCCTCAGATCTCATCAACAAACACAAGAGCATCCATGGAGACGCACCATCTACTAGAGGTGAGCAGAGGCTCCCAGAAACCTCAGCAGCCGCCAGAGGCTTCTCTGATGTCCATCGTGGCTCCAGGGGGAAACCATATGAGGCCCAAAACCGCGGAAGCTGGAGGCGGACGTACTCTCTTAAAAATAAAAGCCCTCAGGGGTCTGGCACCTCCTCCATGTCCTCCTTTAGCCACCAGTCCACTTCTCACTGCATCCCTCTGCCAAGTCAAGGCAGAGGGATGCCGACCAATCCAACCAAAAGTGCTGCCTCGCTGCCTCTGAAGAAGAAGGTGAGCACGGCAGGGCTTCAGGGTGACAAGAAGAAGCCGAGTCTGAGTCCAGCAGGCGTTTCTTTGACGCACGAAGCTTCAAAGTTTCAGCAAAGAGCTGAAGCCCGACAGGTTTTACTGCCACAAAAGAAGGAAAGGGCTTCCACGGAGGTTCCCCCCTCATCCAAGGCCAAGTTGTCAGCCAGCCCCCTTTTCACCAAAACCACAAACAACAGCTGCCAGATCATTTCTGCTGCTGCTCCTCTCAAAGCTGCTCACACCATGCCAGCTCTCCCTGATCTGTCCACCAAACACCTAAATGTCTCGTCTGGTACGGGGCCCCGCCCAGACTTCCCGAAAACGTCTAAGTTCACTTGGGTAAAAAGCCAGGACTCCTTTAAACATGACTCCAGGCAAATAACTTCCCCCTTAAAGAAAGCTGCAGCTGCCACCACGTCTGTACCTGGAGGTGCCTCAGGGGTTCCACCTGCGGGGGCGCTCAGTAAAAGAACTCCCCCCAAGAAGGTTGCGCGAAAGCTCGTCCCAGTCAGCGCGGCTACCAAGACCTCCAAGTACAAATGGGTCTGCGCTGCCGGATCACAGTCGAGAGCGCTGCGGAAGCTCCCGTCCCCGAAATCCCTGACCCCCCAGAGATCCCTGGAGAAGGGGGATATCACCAGGAAGCTTAAACCTACCTCCACCCCCCCTGCCAAACTGAAGAAGGGCGCTTCGGGAAGTCTCTCGGTCTATAACAGATACAGGTGGAAGGCTGGGGCTCAGGGCACTTCTGGGGCAGAAGGAGGCGCCCTTGCTGCACCTCTGCGAAGATCTGCCTTCCACTGGACTGCAGAAAAAAGCAGCAAAGGGATGAAAGCGGGGCTCGTCCCCCCAGCTGCACCTCACCGGGCCTGGCCTCCATCAGCTTTACCGGGGGGGTTCAAGCTTCGCAGCAGGATGAAGATTATACGGAGGCATTCCAGCAGGTAAAAAAAAAAAATCCATTCTATCTTTGGCCTGTAGGTGGAAGCAGAGTATTTCTGCAAACCTGGGGGTTTTGGATAATAATGTCTTCCTCTTTATGGTCTCCACAGTGGAGGGTCAGAGAGGGGAGGGGGCCAGTCAGCCGTAAAATTCTCCCCCCGAAGCCGAATGCATGCCTCGATCAGGAGTCCCGCCGGGGTGCGGAGGACGCCCTCCAGAGAGCTGGTGTCTTTCGGACGACACAAGCTGAGGCGACTCTCCTCCACGCCATCGAGAACAAGTAAGGCGCCAAAGACGGTTTTACAGAAGGGAACCAAAATCAAGAGTTCAGACGTGACGACAAAACATTTTCTAAAGTAATCTGATTCAAAATAAAAGAAAACAGAAACAGGAATGCTCCAGATCCGCTAAGCATTGCTAAAAGTATCAAACCGTCCAACCATTTTCAATACTTGTCAGGTGGAGTGGCAGGGAATCTCATTTGATTTATTCGTTTTTCTTCATTTCCTCTTTTCTTCTTGTTGGATTTATTTTGTGTGCTGGTCACTCAGATAATGACTGGAGCTTGGAACAGACTTCTGGCAACACTGGAAGCCAAAGAGCCAGGAAGCTCAGTCAGCAGACCACAGTCCATCCGTCTCCTCCAATCACAGAACCCATCTAATCAGACTAGATATTCTGAAGGATTAAGTGCTGTTTAGTAGTAACAAAAAAAAAGGCCAAAACCCTTAGATCCATATTTTAACACAAACAGATTGTTTCTTATCTTTACACCGTTTTCATGTCAAAAGTTAATTTTTGATTTGTGTTTAAGATGTAGCTTTTGGTAATTATTTATTATAATAAGCTTTTTCAAAAATCTCTTTTTATTAAAGAACATTTCAAACAGGCTGATAGTGGAATTAGTGCCTGCTGGGTAATTTTGTTTGAAAATGAAAATGGTGTTTTTAACCTGTTCTTGTAGCATTTTTCTGATGATGGAGGACATATACAGAGAAGATTAAGCTTAAAATTGCATTTCTGAGTATTTCTTTATTCAAATTGTTGTGAATCAGAAGCAGACGGAAAAATACTGTTTAGAAAATATCGTATTACCCTGGGTGAGCAATAAACCCCAACTCCTTAAAGCATTTATAATAATGGTACAATATAAGGCTGACTACATCCTGGATTGTCCTTTTTGCGGGTTATTTTAAAACATAACTCCTGCAATAAACGAGTTTCCAATGTTCCCTGAACCAGTGGTTTAAACTGAAAAAGTTGGAGTTTTCCTTATTAAGTGCAAGAAACAATAATAAAAGAATCATTTCTAGTCAGTAACGTAAAAAGATATTTTTTCCCCCATTCTTAACAAAAATTAACTTTCTTGGCATCTTCAAAAAAATGGTTCAATAAATGCGTAGGATTTTGAAAGAATCTATTGATTCTTAATCTACTGATTAGAGGAAACCGAAAGAATGCTTTTATTGCATCTTAAACTTGACGGACATACACATCTGTTTTAAATCCTTTTCTTTTTTTTCCCCCAAACTGCTCCCTTAGTGGTTCAAATCTGCATCAAACACACGTGATCATCTGGTGATAATGAGCTGAATCTATGTCTGATCAGTTCAACTTACTATAGGAGTAACACAGCTTTAGTTTCTAATGTTTTTCTGCAAGTTATGTTTAATAAATGACCCTACACACACACACACACACGCACACACACACACACAAACACTCTGCATGCTCCTCCATGCGCTTTCCTTTGGAGCAGAAAACTGCATCTCTGGGTGACTTCAGCTGCTACCTGGTGTGTCCAGCAGAGGGCGGCAGACCACATCTCATGCTAAAGTGACTGCATCCTGCTTGCTGTCACGGGACAGGCATTCAGACTGAGTGGAGGAGCAAGGTGGAGGGGGGGGGGGGGGGGGGGGTTAATTGATTGCCCAATTCAGCCATGATGGTGAACAAGTGCAGATAGCGGGTAATTTGCAGAGGTGGAGGCAGGCGGCGGTGCCGCTATCAAGCCCTGGCACCGCTCTCCCTCCAGCAGATAAAAGGAGCTAATGCATAATTATCCGTTTGCAAATTGGATTGTTTTAACGAACTGTAGAATATAGGCCTAACCTGATGGAAAGCAATCATTGTTTTACAGCCACCGCCTCCCCCCTCTTCCCTGTTCGTGCCCCACCAACCCCTGCGGTCATTCTGTGTACCCCGCACTCGTCGTGCCCATCCCAGCGTAATCTCCCGCTCGTGGCGAAGTCAGAAGACATTAGAAAAGCCATCACTATTAACATTAGGCTTAATTCCTCCCTGTAGTTCGCTGTCTCCTCCGAGCTGCAGTCGTACGGAAACCTCCCCTGCCCTCATCTCCGCCACCTTTCCTCCCCGCGCTTCACTCCATAGCGGAAAAAACAGGCGCCCCTAATTAAAGACGGGCGCTCAGCGGCAGGGAAAGGTGGAAGGGGGCGGACTGCAGAGGAAGATGGAGTGAGGAGAGCTCCTCTCAGCCGTCTGTGCCTCTGATAAGAGCTGCTAATAAAGAGCAAATTGAATTACTAATGATGGGAAGCAGAGTCCCTATAGATGAGCCCGTTAAAAAACACAACCTTATGACCACTCTCACATGCATGATAATACACTCGCAAACAATGGTGCTTAATTTCCTCTCCAATGGCCAGTTTGTGCCCCCCTGCCTACATCAGGCAGGATGGAGTGGTGGGGAGGGGTCCTCCTCTGAGGTGCTGCTTATCTGTGGTTTAATTTAAAGAGGGCATAAACCTCAGTAAGCAGTTAAGACTGTAATAAATCCTGCGGTGTGTGCATCTCCGTATGTATTTCTGTACATTTAGGCTGTAAAAGTTTGTGAAATCGACTCGATTAAAGGTTTCTGATTGTGTTGATAACTTCAAAGTTGAAGCGGTTTCAAAGAACATCTAATTAGGAGCTTTTTTTCACGAGGAAATAACAAACACAAATACTGTCAGTTTTAGAAGAGGCATGCATCTTTCTTTAAAAAAAAAAGGAAACGTGTATGATTGGTAAAACGTTTCAAAAAACTTACGTTGACTCCTTTTTTAAACGGCAGAAAATGTTGCTTTTTATATATTTATGTATATTTTTGTTACTCCAAGCAGGAATTTACAAAAAACTAAATTTTGATGCTTTAAAAATGAATAAATGTACAAATTGTAACTATTTGACAGCATTACGTTTTAGGAGAATATCTTGTCTTTGTAATTAAAATTGAAAAGTTGTTTTAAAGTCCCACTTCAATCTTTTTTTGATCTATTATAAAATCCCACAGCCTTCTACTGAGATACAAAAACAGTCATTAATAGTCAGTCATTCTATTTGTTGAAATAACTGTTCTTTTTCCCCTACCTTATTTTTAAATGTTCTTGAGTATCCGCATTTTTTTCCATGATATATTTTCTTTATTTAAAAATAGTCAAGTGTTAAACTGAACAATCAGATGCCTCAATAAAAGTGTGTGGTTTCATGTTCGAAATGTTTGATTGACAGATTGTCCAGAGCTCGCTTTTAGTGGGGTGGACTTCTGTCAAGCGCACTCCTGATTGGTGAGAGTGGTTGCCATAGAAATGTTGACCAATCTCTGCTCACTGACCTCGTCTGGCTCCAACATGCCGGCGTCCATATAGTGAAAAAATGGCGACTGAACGGACTTCATTTTGTTGAAGGCGGAAGTTTGTCATTTTCTGTGGGTGACGTCACACTCACTCGCTCCAGTTCTCATATACAGTCAATGATCTAACCCTAGAGTAGCCACGCTGTTGTTTTGTCATACGGGCTGTTCAGAAGAGAGGCATTTCCTCACAGAATGGTATCAAACTGAATCAACAAGTTTTATTCAACTTGTCTGCTCTGATCTGGCTTCTCCTTTTCAGCTTCGTGCCGAGATCCTTCATATTATATAACAGCAAATGCGTGGGTGTAGCAGCCTATACATTTTTCAGGCTTCGTTACATCTGCAGCTGCTGAGTCCTCCTTTTTTTTTTCCTTCCTAGCTTGGCCAGACACACATTGTTTATTTCTGCTTGTTTATTTGCATCACTCTCTGGTTCACACTTGCTCCAGTTTCTCCCACTTTTCCTTCACACTGAGGCCACATGTCCTGTAGACTGGTATGTGTGTCTTACCGCCCCACATTTACACTCGCGCACCGCCTCACACACACAGCTTGCTTGGTGCACGCTGTGGGACTCGTGTGTCTGTGAGCTGATCCTTCTCCCAACTTTTGACTGCTCAAATTGTTTTAGGAGCTTGTTTGTGCGAGGATCTTCCCATCAGCTGTTTTTTTTCCCCTGCATACCGTTCTGGGAATGCCATTCCCGATGGCATTATCGGTTGGTCCGATGGTGCACACACACTTGCACCTTATGGACGTTAACCTGATGAGGGGAACACGCATGCATTCTGTTCATTCCTGTGCACTTTCTCAGGCTCTCTGTGTCAAACAGGTGGAGCTTCTCTGTGTCCTGGTTCCGTTTTTTTTCCTTTCTGTCCCCATTCGTCTATCGCATGCGCTCTACTAGACAGTCGGCTCTGTAGCTCAGTAAAGGACGGAGCGTAAACGCTCTCGTTTTCAATCGCAGTGCACATTTAGCAGGAAGGCGTGCATTTATCACGGTGCCTATAAACAGCATGGCTGCGCAGTACCGTGAATGATTCTGCTTCTCATGTAAAGATGATGTGTTGTGTAAGCCCGGGCTCAGTATAGCTCTCCGCGGCGGTGCGCAGTAACATTTGGCATTTTGATTAACCCTCGTACTGAGCTCTCCTGTGATCCAGCTAGAGTACTGTAAACCCTAAGTAACTCCTCCTCCTCCTCGACTCTCATCAAACTGTCAACTGGCCATAATTAAAACTGAGCTCATTGGAGCTCAACATGCAGGCCGACCCCCCTGGCCTTTCCAAGCTTTGGTTAACACTTGTTGCACATAACTTCTTTTGCAGATCCAAATTATTCAGTAGGTTTCGTCACAGAATAGATGGGGTTTCTCCCAATGAGATCATATGTTGAGGGGCGATTTTTGTCCTCAGTATTGGTGGGGGTCGGGGGAGATTAGCGGCATGTGTTGAAACATGTAATCTAGACTATCGAGTCTCGAAACCTGATCTGGAGATGATGGGAACTCGTTCCCAGTTAAGGAGGTAAATGTTTTCTTGGTATCTAGAGGAGTGGCCCATGTGTTGGGGCGTCTGAATAAATCAGAAACCCGACAGGACGCAGGCCTCTAGAGCCGGCACTAATTATTTTGGAAGGCCGGTGTCTGGGGATAAGCTAAACAGATTGGCAGCCAAAAAGAACACCTTTCACAAGTTTGCAGGTGTTGTAACCTACATTCTCTCTTTAGGTGGATCATGTAACATTGTCTGCCTGCACTCTGTTGTGTAAATGAATTGTTAGGTTTACGTTTTTTAGTTTCCATTGACTGTATATGAGAAGAGTGAGTGCGACGTAACCCATAGAGAATGGTTTACTTCCAGCTCACACTAAAGGAAGTCCATTCAGTCACCATTTTTCTGCGATACGGACACCGCCATGTTGGAGCCAGATGACGCTAGAAAGCACTGATTGGTCCCAGTCAGTTTAAGTTCTCATTTCTATGGCAACCAAACCTCGCCACTCAGGAGTTAGCTTGTCAGAGGTCCACATTCCTACCTCATAAACGTAGACTTGGGAGAATGTATCAATCAAACATTTTGAACATTTGAGGGTAGGGCACCACATACTTTAACTGAAGTATCTGATTGATCAGTTTATAACTTGAATAACTTGGAATAAAGAAAAAAATATCTTGAAAAAAATAGGATTAGCAAGAACGTGTTGGATATGACGTCATCGATTTCACGAAGTTAAAATCTAATTAATATGAGTGTGTTGCGACCATTATTTATGAGTCCACTGTCTTCTGAAGATAAAAACGCAGATGATTTATTAAAAAGAATACATTTAAATACATTTTTTGGCAAAAATAGTTCAGACGCAATGCATTGTGGTCTATATTCGCAGATCTAGTGAGCATCGATGCACACTGGTTTTTCGCAGAGACTTCTGTGAAATTTCTAGGGCACTTGATTTGGGAATTGTAGATTTAGACAGCACTACAACATGGCGAACGCACTATATAGTGCACCATATAGGGGTTAGGGTGGGAATTAGGACATAGGCTTAGATTAAATGAACTTCCATTCTTGGAAGAGTCTGCGCTGCTAGCTCCGCCCCCAGGCTAACACACCCACTCACTTTCTCCATGGAGTTAGCAGTGATCGGCAAAAATGCTTTCCTTCTCTATGCACAATAAGCACAACCATCTTTGCAAAAGTCCAGATGTTGTTGTTTTTTGTGGGCAAGACAGACACGCTGCAAAGGCCGACTCTGGGTTGACGTCATGATATGGGTGGCACCCACAAGGAAAGCCGGTGCCTCAGAAATCAAGTTGTCTTATTTCCAGGTAGCAAAATGAACTTGCGAAAATAACTCATATTCCATAAAAAAAAAAATGTCTCTAGTGTGCCTTTGGTAATATATTAATATAGTATATATTAACATATTAAATATCAATATAGTTTACTATGAAAGGCTTAAGAAAAGCATGATATAGTCCCTTTAAACAACCCGTAGATAAAATTTAATAAAAGTTGCATATCTTCTCACTGGGGGGATGGGGTGGGGGTGGGGGGGGTAAATCCTGTGCAGTGTGCAAAGCCTTGTGTGCTGAGTCTGCAGTCCACTCATTATCAAGAATGTCATTCTTTTGCTTTCATTATGGCTGCATTAAAAAAACACAATACATAAAATAATAATTCATAAAACACAGCTAAGGTGCAATTAATTTGCGAGAGAAGAGCGCTTTAAAACACTCCCTCCCGGGCTCTGACAAAATGCTGAATAAATGCAAACTTCATTGTGATGAATGACAAAACTGAGCCAACTACTTTTCATGCCTTCTTGGAGTAAAGGGAGAGCTGTAATGGACAATTGTCAGAACTCACACGGATTGGGTCTCGCTGCGCCGCATGAAACCACGTGTTAGTCTGGCAACAGAGAACGTGGGGGTGGTGGTGGGGGGTGGACTCGGGCCGTTAAAGCCGCTCCATAAATCTCCTTCCTTTGTCAGCTGGAGATGCGCCCGCCCAGATTCTCTCCCCGCCACCCGATGATGGTAACCCTATCTGCCCCGGCTCTCTTCCATTTGTCTACAGACACTGACACGGTGCCATAATAATCATTGACGGCTTCGCCGAATATGTGGGAAGACGAGCGAAGAGCCTAAAGAGCGTCTGGCATGTTAATTATGTCCTGCACAACATATATTTTTAAGCTTGGTTTTAGTTGAAAATTCATCTGAAATTTGAAGGTTTTTTTATGCCAACTCACCACTTTTTGAGTTTCTGTGTGTTCTGGAAAAGTACAAAAAATTGATCGCAGTGTTTTAAGTTTGCATAAAAGAGGATTTCAGCCAGCAATGCCAAGCACAGACTAAGACCTTCACCCCTATGCTTGAGTGAACCCATCATCAGCTCTTGTAACTTGTAGCTTAATATGCTCCTTTAAATGTTGTGCCCTCTTCGTACCCTCATGCTCCACCTGGCTCTCCACTTGAGCCTTAGAGCCAGGCTGCAGGTCGTGGCCCTTGGCTGAGGGGAAACTCGACACCACATTATGTTTACTTTTTTTTTTCAGCCTTTCTAACTTTCCATTTCAGTCTTCCAACTCTCGATATCTGAACCTTTGCTCCCCCCAAGCCTATTCTGGTCTAGTGGAGTTATTCATTGAACCCCCCTCCCTCATCATTGCTCCTTATGCTCATCTCTAAGGTGCCCCGTTACTGTCATGGTCTTCTCTTCTTTCCTCCTTTCTTTCCGTTTCGTGTTCATTGGTCACATGGGCGGAAAGTTAAGTTTTCTCCGTTCTCTTGGGGGCCCCCCAGGAGTTTGACCATGTGCCTCCAACCATCACTGGCATCTAAATCTGCGCTCCACGCTTCATTCCCGTACTTTCCCTTATACCCATGACCTCGACCTGATGGTCTCTAAAGCCCATAATGATCTCCGTACAGCAGTCCTAACAAGAGCTTTTCTGAGAAGATCCTTCCCAGGATGTGATGGACAAGTGTTTATGATGACCGTAAATCCTGTCAACTTCTCTTAGCAGCATGGGACTTATTCTTTAGCTACAGTCTGTATTAAAGAAATAAACTTTGCTGCAACACAAAGTCTTGTTGGCTTTAAATGATCAAACTAAATCTTTACCCCCTATGCTTTTTTCATCTTTTGTTTCTTTTTAGAAAAAAATAACTTTATAACTTAAAATAAATGTGCAAAACTGAATTATCTGGCAGCAATGGACTGCATAGTTTTATAAGCAATACTTTTATCAATATATTTGTGAGTCTTTCTTGCTAAAATTCCTGCAAAACTGTCAAATATTTGTAATAGATGAAGTCAAAATACTTGAACCGTAGTTTTTAGTGTTTCTTTGAATGTCTTTTAAGCAGGGCTTCAACTCCCCCATCCCTCCAGCATCCATCAAAATGACCCCTTTTTACTGTACATGCCTTCAAAAGAACATTCTGAATTTATGTCGCAATACTTTGATTAGTAAAGTGACCAAAAGGGGGGCAAAAAAGCCAGTAGCAAGGCTGCAAAATGTCTAGCTTCTTGTCATTTTTAGCTGAAAATTAACAGGAGAACTAGTTATGAAATTTATCAAATTTGGCACATTTGAAAGTGTTTTTTTTTTCTTTTAACTCTTCCTCAGAGGATTTCTTGCAGATCGAAGTATGCTATGAAACTGTACCGACTGCAAAACTACTTATTCAATCAGGATGGGTTTTTTTTTACCTGACCAGAAGTATCTACAAAAAATGACCGCCCCCTTTTTTTCTGTTTTAGTTAAGCCTACATACACACCGCCCTCTGCAAAGCGCATTCAGCGGCTACTTCCAATTTAGATCTATGTAAACACGTGTTTCAGGCTTCCACATTCAAAACCCTTTCAATTTACCCTTTGGACTTCTGTGTACAAAATGTGTGGCCATTGAACGCGCGTTGTCAGCTAAACTAGTTTAAACTTTGACCAATCAGGGGACTTGGATTTGGTGGTGACGTGGTGAAACTCACCAACCTCAGAGCGTAGCTGGTTTTTCTGATGAACCCAGATGTCTGACGTCTGCATTTGTTTTTCAATTAAAAATGAACCAAGCCACTCTTCTGACATGATGGTAATCCTTATCCACCATTGAAAGGAAGCTAGGATTAAACTGAAATGTTTCCATTTTGTTCCCAAATTGGGAGATTTGCACCGCTTTGGCCTTTCCACATCAAGCCTCTTCCAACTGTAAGTGGCGAACATATGCAAATAAAAAGTAGAAAAAAAAAAGAAGCCCCTCCCTGCTTGTCCAGTGTGAACACCATCGGCAAATGCTCGCTGTCTGCGGAGCTTGAGACTAACCCTGCAGTTCCTTAAATGACCACTGGTTTTAAAATATAGCATTTTTTTTTACTGATTCCAATGTAAAACAGCCTTTACAGCAGGAGTTCTCAAAGTGGCATAGTTCCCGTGTTCCAATGGCCCTCAATAAAAGAGAGTCAAAGCAGGTTCCTTTAAGGGAAAAACGTTGTGTTGGCGAGAAGAAATAGCGCTTTCAAGCTAAGTAGAGAAATACTTACTTTGTCGTACCTTGTGGGCTGGATTAAGTCATGTGCCTGATTTGCAAGCAGGTAAATGCAATGCTCAAAGAATTAAATATAAATCACAATCATAAAAATGTCATACAAATCATAAAAACTATGACAAAGTTTGTAAAACGAATGCATGCTGAAAGTAGCTGACATTGCTTTTCTAGAGCAAAGAAAAAGTTTAAAGAAATAAGTGTATCAAATGATATACTTACTAGACGAGTAGAAGATCTGGACAGCAACCTCCGGGAAAACATCTGGAGGGCCTGGTTAATTGTAGGAATGACACTCGGTCATTAAAGTTATTAAAAACAACTTTTTTTGTTTATCCATTTTTTTTTCACCAAAATTAGCCCCCAATCTAATGTCGAGTTCTTAATTTGGCCCTCCGCTACAAAAACCCTGTGAACCCCTGCTTTACAGCCGTCTTGAATGTTTTTTTTTTCCTGCAGTTACAACTTAAATAAGTAAGACTAAGTAATTCTTGTATAAATAAACAACCGTCCCATAATTTATTCGTGCCTCCCCATTAGTCTTTCTCATTTAATCCCCCAATTGACTTTATATCTGCGCTTCAGGTTGGGTTTTTACTTTTAATAATGGATGATTTTTTTTTTTTCATTGTGTTCTATTGTTAAAGGCCTGAAGATAGCCGCTAATTTCAGCTAGGTTGTATTGATTAGCTGTACAGGGTGTGGATTGTTTTATAGTCAGAGAGGAACCCTGCATCCCCCCTCCATTACACTCCCCTCCCCTCATTCCTTCCCACCCACTTTCAACTCCTTCCGTCAGAAGCCCCCTCTTACTCTGTGGTTGAATAATTAATGCTTAACCTATTTAATTAGTGAGATTTGCTCCAAACAGAAGCAGAGTAATTGAGTCTTAGGATCTGGTTGTCGTGGCGAGGAGTTCCTTACTGTGATTAACAATGCCTGCTTGACTTGTCAGAGCGTCGGGGTTGGCAGAGGTGGCACATGTGGTGGCACAAGTGTGACCGTTTTGGAATGACAACTGCAGCGCTGGAAGCTGTAACTTCCTGCAGCCGGCCTGCCAGCAAAGTTGGCACGGAGAGCCGGGTGGGCAGCGCGACAGGGCGGGTGGGGGAAATCAATCTTACACTATGAGCTGTGGTTATGATATTAATAACTGCTGCTGCAGGCCAAATCCAATGAAGATGATGATTTGTGTGTCAGCATTGTTTGTTTTTGTTTTTTGTTCAGCAGAAAAAGCAAATGTTAGACAACAGACATATGGTTTAATGTAGTAATTATGTTTATTTACTGAAAGTAAATAAACATGTTCAAATTAGATAGCCTAATTTGGATATTCAGTTGAAAACTTCTTTGCGACGTCAATATTTAGGGGAAATAAAACAAACAAAATATTCAAAAGATATTTTACTATTTTAAAAGGGATCCAACATAAGCAAAATATGTTTAATTGACTTAATGCCTGTGTCCGCTCTATTTTCTTTCAGGTTTAGTTCTAGTGGGGTAATACATTTGTCTAATATCTTTCTTGTCAGCAATCAGCAAAATTCTGCTTGTTGCAAGTCAAACAGATGTTTTTTCATCACTTTTAAAGATGTTTTTATGCTTTAGTTGAGTTATAGATGCTCCAGTGTTCCACATCGTTCAGTATTTCTGTCTACGTTTGAAACGGCTAAAAAAAAAAAAAAAAAGGAATCTTTCAAATCATGTCTGACTTATTTTGTTGGTCATGTTGAGTCAAGAAGTAGACATCAGCCTCATTTCTGATTTGCTTTGGTGGCAGCCGTAACGGAAAAAAGCAGCAAAGTCATCATTTGATACGCTGACCTTTAACCGATCTCCTGAGGTAAAAGCTGGCTGCTGGTTGGCTGTCAGCAACAGTTTGACGGTCTTGTTTTCCTGCAGGAGACAGCACTCTCGGCCTCGGTCTGCCGGTGTCAATTCTGCTGCGTGTTTTTAAGTCCAGCAGAGAGCTGGCAGGAACACATGAACCGGGGTCTCTTCTATTTATGCTCACCTTTGAGTAGGTCAGGGTGTTCAGCCAGATTCACTGCTCAGTCTCACTGTCTCACGCACGTTTTTTTAGAAACACCATGCACAAAAACATCCGTGCACCTTTAGATTCTCATAGATTTCTGACAGTGACCTGTAGAGGGAGCTCTGAACATAGAATCTGCCAACCGGACCAAACTTCTCCTTTGATGATTAGTTCTGGACAATTTTCTCCACACTCATGGGATCGGAGGTTATATGAAGAAGACAAAAATCCATTAAGATTTAAAAAAATAGACATTTTTAAAATATTTTTGAACACAAGTTTAAAAAGTAGATGCTGTTTGCTGGTTTTTACCAGCATGTTTTTGACAAAATGGACTCATCCATTATGAGAAAAATCCCCCCAATCCCACATATGACCTTTTAACCCCCTACTCTCGAGCCTGATCCTTGTCTACAAACCCATTTTTTTATAAATTCCTCAAACCAGCTACAAAACAAGTCGTTTTTACCTTTCAAACTGTCGCTCCTCGTCTTTGGAATTCCCTACCTTTGTCAGATCAACTTTGTTGTATGTTTGAATATCTAGGTCATGATGTTTTAATTTAGGAGAGCTTTTAGTTGATCTGACCCAATGGCGTTGGATGTTTTAATCTGTCTCTGATTGGGTTTTGATGTTTTGCTCTTTTATTTTTGGAAGGCACTTTCTGAGTTTCCCCTGTGAAAAAAGCTATATAAATAAAAATGTACTTATTTACTTGCTGGTGACCCAAAGTGGCTGATTTGGAAGCGTTAGTCACATGCACCCGTCAGGGGTTGACCTGCACAGGTGCTGTGGGTCTTTGTGTTGTCCCGGCCCATAGAAGGTTGTAAAAATGAGACGCTGCATCTTTAGGGGGAGTGCAGGTGTGTCTTGCAGTTCTCTTGAGGCTCGTACAGCCACCTTAAGGGGACGTCATGGAACGTACTGTTGTTGTGTATGCAGCAAAAATGGTGAGCAATAATGGAGCTGTCCAGCTGTACAGTTTTGAGTCGGATCCCAGCTCAGACGAGGAAAACAAAAGACGTACATGAATCTATTTGTCTACAAGTGGATGCATTAGAATGGAGCAGGGCAGGGAGTTTGTGGCCCAGCGATTGTAGCTTCTACATAAGAACTACGCTCTTTTCAAACTGTGTTCTTTCTTCTGCTCCTGATTCACAATGATCTAAATAAAGAAATACATAGAAATACGACTTTGAGCTTAATTTTCTCTGTATATGTCCTCCACCATCAGAAAAATGCCACAAGAACATGTTAAAAACACCATTTTTATCAGAGTGGGTCTTTGAGTATAATCTATTTATCAATTTTCTCCCCTGATCGTTTTTTTTGTTTTAGTTTCTCTGCTTAGCTGTTAGATTTTACTGTAGAAAACGCTTCTTCTTATCCAGGCTATATTAGATTTAAATTGAAAATGGAAAAAAAGTGTTAAGCTAAATAGTTTAATCAGTTATTGAAATCCTCAATGACACCAAAAAAAAAACCCTTCAACTTGAAGTTGCTTCTTTGTTTGGCAAAACTCACAGATCCAGTCAGCATCCTTTATTTAGACTTCATTTATGTTTCTGTGTCCATCCATATTTAGATCCTGAAAGCAAAGTTAGGCTTCTGTGTCTGTTTTCTGCTGTGCTTCCGTAGCTGTGCTCCAGTGTGCGCCCGAATAAGAGCAGAGCGTCTCTGTGAGAGTACAGTATCGATCCCGGGCAGTTCATTTACTGCTGTCCCCCGTGAGTTGCTCTGGGGGAAATGGCCAGTTTGTCTCCTGTCATTGTAGCTTCTGAGTTAAAGGGAAGTTAAAAAAGTAAAGTGTAGGGGAGGGGGACTACATGTTTGCTGGACACTGAAGAAGCAGCCCCTTTATCAAACCTTCCTTTTTTGGGTTAAATATCTCGTTGAACCATAGCATTGATGAGTAGGACACTTGTTTGCATGCCTACGTTTGGGCTTGATATTTGTATGGGCTTCCCTGAAGAAGGCCCTATTGATCCCCGATTGCTCACTCTCCCTGTTCCCTTGGGATCTGCTTTCCTGGAAGTGGTTAATTTGTCTCCTGTCCAGCCCCCTCACCACCACCGAACGCACCTGCACCTTCTGCAGCTAATTTGTGCTGCTGTCTTTTGGGGGGGCTTAGCTGTTAAATGCCTCTGTCTCTGCACAACCACAAGTAGATTTTATTGATCATTTTGTCTGATGACAGTAATGCTGGACTGATTGCCAAATAGCTGCCATTTGGAATATAAAGTCCAATTTAGATGTGGAAAATGAAAAGCCGTGAAAAGTAGTGGAAAAATGTCTGTGAGCCGTTATCAGACTTTGGGTTTCCATATCGTCCATCTCTTATGAGAATAAAAAAAAAAACATCTTTTGAGCTATCTTAAAAGCATTCCCAGTGGTGTTGTGATTATGATTATGCCATTTTTTAGCTCAAATCAAAAAATCTGTGGCAGGTTTCTTAAAAACCAGTTGGTGGCCGGCCCTTGAGGCCCAGAGTTAGACACGCCTGCTTTACGCGATCAACGTAAATCATCTGATTTACAGAGAAAAGCAGCTGTGCACCGATCTGCAACACTCTAAAGCGGCTTTTCGCTGAGTTTTTATCATGTTAAGGGGTGGAAAAGGTATGGTAGTCTAGGGAATGTAAACACAGGAGCTAAAGTTCCGGTTGAAAAGGGTAAACAATTTTACTAATCTGAACATTTTTTAACATCAATTTTTTAAGAAATAAAACAATTAATGTTTTTTGCCCCATTTTGAGCTCATTAAAAAGTTTTAATAAAAGGTGCTACATTTCTAAAAACTTGTGGAATATCCCCTTTTGGTATGATGGTACACACTGACTTTGCAGTTAGATATGATGATACATTTTGGTGTCACACACAAAGACGTTCAGGCCGGAAACCTGTAAAAACCCGTGCAAATCATTCAAAACTAAGATTCTACTATTTTTTTTTTTTTGACTCTTTGTCCACGGTGTTCCGAACTGCCTTGTGGCAGCGCCTCCTGTTTACAGCAGCCCTCCTGCATGCGTGGGTGACACTTGATAGGGGGGAGCCTTACATTTTAGCTCGAGTATTTCAGGTTCGTGGCCCCAGAACTATTTTTAGGGGGATTCCTGTTTTTCTATTCACCGCTTATTTCTCGAACCTCTAAGTATGTTGTTTACTGCATTCTTGCTTCAACGAGTGTTGTGAGCACGAGAGACACTTTTTAAATTCTGCACATTGAAGAAATTAGAACAAACCTTGGATATCGGGCTGTAACTTTGTGCATTAAGTGTATGTAGTGTAAAAAGCCATATTGCATAAAAAAATGGAGTCATCTCCTCAAATGAAAGACCAAACTCTGCAATGCTGCAGCTGCTGTGACTTTGAAGGACCTTTCGGTGTGCGCCTACGAGGGCGCCCATGCCAGCGCTTCAGAGGCAGTGTCCACTCCGAGCAGATGCCCGCTCCTCCCGGTTGTGATCAGCATTTTAGTTCTCTGCTCCCAGCTCCTCCCGGACCCAGAGGGACCAATTAGGCCGTGGCAGCTGTGCCCGGAGTGCCACCGCGGAATGGATGGGCCACGGGTGGGCGGGTGAGGATGCTGCGCAGAAAAAAGGGGAGAACGAGCTTAAGACGTGGATGTAAACAGGCAAAGACCCATCACAGAGAAGCTTGGAGGTTAACGGAACTGGTGTTGGAAATTCCTTGACAGAAGTGCACACAAAAAACAGTAAGGTAGAAAGCAGTTTGTTTATTTGCAGCAGGCCTCCTCCCAGCACCTGTTAGCCTTCCATGGAATTTGAAAGAGGAGCGTGAAAACCCCTTTGCCCTCATGCATTCACCAAATTAGCACCCAGACCCACAAAGACAGTCAAGTGCTCCTCACCACAGATGACCTTTTAGCCCCCAGAACCTTTCCTTTTTACCTCGGCAATGCCATGACAGGAGATGGGCCTCCTCTCACTGAGCTTGGGCCAAACCGAACTGTCAGACTCCAGTTCTTGAGTTATTCCAGCCACCCGCTTCATTACACACAGACTCAAAGGTCAGATATCTGAGTTATTGCTCAGGGTTTTCTGATAATCTATACTCCAAGAGTTATTCGACATGCCGACTTTAAAAATGACACAACATGTTGGGATGATCTCACTAAAGGATGAGAGCTGAAATTTGATTCTTTTTTAAAACTAAATATATAACGTTAATTTTTTTTTAACTACAGGGACCTTATGTACTTTCCAAACCGTTTTATCAGAAAGACAAAACCATTTCCACTCAGGACATAAGTAAAAGGACCTCCTACAAAAAAAGACCAAACTTTGTAAATTAAATCTTGCTTCAGGCTTTTTCTTTTACAGCTCTATTCCAATATATGAAAGACTCTGTGTCCACCATTTCTCAAGGTTCAATCTGGTTTAACTTTTAACACATGTTCAATGGCCACGCCTGTTGTGTGTAGAGCCTGCAAACGGTCGTAGAAATTTGGACATGGATGTTTGAATGCGAGAGTTTTGAACATGGAACCCCAAAACGCGCCTCTACACAGACTTTTTATTGGAAGAGTTCGCTTGAACGTATGTTGCCGAGGGCGACGTGAGCGTAACTTTGCTATCTATTTCTTATATTTGCTCATCGCATTGGATACAACTAGATAATCTGAAACATTACAACTGTAACACATCAGGGTGCAGAAAGGTCAACTCTTTTTTAAAAAGGATTCTTTATGCAAAAAAGGGTAAATTAAAAATATTTATAGCAAGACAGCAAACGAAAAACCGACAAAGGAACATCTAAATCTGAGTGTAATTAAAGTACAGTTTAGGAAATAAGTGTACTTTGATTATATTTTTTTTAGCTGCTGTCTCTTAGTGGCTGCCAAGTTACACCAATTTCAAATTTGCTTTTATGCCAAATGTCATTTGTCCTATTACTTTTAAATGTTTATTTTAAGCTTATAGTTCTCTGCTATGGATTGGCAACCTTTCTAGGGTGTTCCCTGAATTTGCCAAACAGTAGAACGTTAGGCTCCAGCTAACACCGTGACCCTTTGCTGGGTTGCTGTTTTGTCTTTTATTTGTTTTGGTTTATCCACAAAGCAGCAATATATTTTTGGCACGCCAGAAAGATGTTGGCAGCAATGATCACACAGCAAACATGATTTCAGTTTCCTTTTTTTTAGGGTTTCCATATTTTCTGGTCTATTTTCCAGATTATCTCATACATAAGGCGCACCGAACTACAAAGCGCATTAAGCGAGACAAAATAGCCAGAGAAAAGTCTGTCAGTCAGTTTTTATAAACTGCATTTATTGTAACTCTAGAATTTGTTTGTAACACACCACGTTAGCCACATTAGAAGCGTTAGCCACGTTAGCATATTCACAAAATCAGTAACTCTCCACCTTGTTTGTAGTACATAAAAAAACAGACATACCGCTAAAATAAACGTCACTGTGACTGTGCTAACTCCCAACCTAGTTAGTAACAAAAGAAAAAGACAGACCAACATCGCTACACGTTAGCCCATGTTACTGTATTTACAATAAGACCCAAACTTGTTTGCAACTTCTAAAAATAACAGATTGACATTGTGCGCAACAAACGGTCATAGCAACTCACCTTAACGTTGCATGTGCTCCTCCTTTGTTCCTCCCAGTTCTCTGTGAAAAAACATGATCTCCTTTTCCCGGAACTGTAAATCTCACGAGATCTTTCGAGACTTCGACATGTGTTGTTTGAACTTATTTCAGTAAAGTTGGCTAAATATATAAAAATTAAGTCAAAATGACTTTGTAAGGTTTTAAGATATTTTCTTGAAACAGCTATGTACATCTTACAAACTTATTGTATTTGAGCAAAAAACACAAATTATGGATGGAGAACTTGCACAAACAGCCTGTTTCACTTTTTTGAGTGTAATGCGCACAGTTTTACCCTTATAGTGAGGAAAATACCATAATGCTTCAGACAATTTTGAGATGCATGTGCCACACAAAGCTGGAATGGTTTCACTGAAAAGCAATTACAGCTTAAAAATGTATTTTCTCTTGGCAAATTTACTCCCACTTGTGTTTTGATGCAAGGATACAATGGTGTGCTCCTTGTCTGAACAGTAAATAAATGAGAACACTGCCTGTTATGTCCTGAGAATTTAGCCATTGAAAAGAGACCTTGCATTAGCAGGGGAGAGGCATTACCCAAAAACACCATTACTTTAGATGTCTTCGAACTCCGAAATAAATGCTACTTCAAATTCAAATGTGATGCCCATAAAACAGCAATACATGGTCTCTATAAAATTTACTGCGCCCTAACGTGACTTGTATCGTACATTGTTTTTTCTAACCCCTTTCACTGACTAAAGCAACTTTTATTTTAAATGTTATTTTCAACAATAGTTTGTAGGACTGATTTTAAAAATGTTTGAGTTTTTTAAAACTCTTTTGCTGTTATCATTTATGATGTTTCTGTGTGTGTGTGTGTGTGGGGGGGGGGGTGTAGTCATTTTGACCCTAATGCCCCAGAACTGTTTAGGAAACACATTTAGAGGCGATTTTGTTCATTTTTAGCTTTCCTTGAAGTAAATTGCTATGTACTGTTTGAAAGTAAAACATTGTTATTCTTAGCAGAAATTGCCGTCTCTCTTCTTCACTCCGAGTTGTAAATTAAGCTGCTCTGTGCGGGTCAGGGCAGCATGTTCCTGTCAGTCTATTGACTCGCTGCTGTATTGAGCTGGTGATCTGCAACAGAGGTTCTCAACAAAGTAGAAGAACTAGTCTGCTCTATCATGGTTTCTAGAGCAATGGTTCCCATTTCTGATCTTCAAGTACCTTTGCCCATGTTTACTTTTTTTCTTTGCCTGAAGCGGCGTACACACTGGGCATGTGTGGGGCTTTCAAGAACACGCTGAACGTAGGTTTTGAACATGCTTTTGGCATATGGTGTTCACAAAGGTCTGTCGCTACCTGATATTGGTGCATGTACTCACACATGGTGCAAAGCGTCAACATGGTTCAAATCTCATGAATCTTGCTCCAGGCTTTTTCATTCGCAGCTCATTTGCGCTATATGAAAAACTTCTGTCCCGGGCACAAACCGCAATTATTAATTTCTCCTGTATAATCGATTTTCAACCAGTTGACACTACTGCGAATTGAAAAAGACTCTATCCAAATGTCTCTCCCAAATTCAAGGCTTTAGTTTGTAATGGTTACCACCTAAATACTAAAAACTGTTTCTATCCATGACAGCAAGCTTGAAAAACATGTGAATTTATTTAACAGGTTGTGATTCAAGTGGACATTTGTGGTCATGTTTTGTCTGTCGTCATCCCATTGGATGAACGGGACCAGCTGACAAATGACAGCCAGGTGACAGGGGGACACACCTATTTTTTCTTTTGAATGACGCGGGTGCGCGAGAGAGGGACAGCTGACTGCAGACCAGGAGGCGGAGGAGCAAGCGAGGCTCGTACTGTGGAATACCTTTCTGGCTACATTTTGGATTACCCCAGACATTTTCCTGGCGGAGTATTGTTTCCAAGAGGCTCAGATCGTTCCGGTACGAGGATCAGCGGCTGGCTCTTTACAGGTGGAATGCGTCCCAACGAGTGAGGCGGGGCGGCCTCCCACCTAAGCGTGAGACTGTGGAACATTTTTTTTTCTTTTCTTTTCTTATCAGACCGCGGGGTTCGGGATTCCACTTTGGTTTTTTTGAATATTATGGATTTTGGGAAATCGGGCTTTTGTACATTGGAATGATGAATGTGATGGTTGATTGATAATAAGTTCATGCACTCGCAGAATACACGGCTGCACAATCACGCGGCTATTTGTGGTTTTTTGTTGTTAATATTATTGTGCAGAGATTGACAGAATATTCAATGCCCCTGCCGTAGAACGGCGTTGTGACATTCCCCTTTCAGAGTGGAGGATAGTTTGTTACAGAGTGGTGGCCAGTATGGGGACGCGTTGAATGTTAAAATCTGCTTTCATTCATGTACCTATGTTTGCATTCATTTCTGTTTTTTTGCGGTTTTTGTCATTCGGGTTTGTAGAGTAAGGGGTGTGTACATAAGTATATATATATGTTTTGAGAGGTATTATAGTTGCCGTTTAGAGCAGCAATTATTTTTCTTTCGTGTGTATGCATATGTACACGTGTGCATCCATTTATTTGTGGGTTTGGGTTTTATTGTTGGCTACGCCACCATTGACTTTGAAAAACAAAACACATTCATCTTTACATTACAGATTTTTCTACATACATACATACATATATTTACATAACTCAATTTTTACAGTTTGTCTCACGCATATATTAAGCTAATCATGTCTATGAGCGACCAGCAGGGTGCACCCAGTGACGTTGGTGCTGCCGAAGCAGGTGCATCTCCCCTCGTGGACCTAACACCTGATTCCAACCCGATGACTGTCCTCAGTTCACCGCGCTTTGTCACCATCAGAGGCGCACATGGTGAAGTGGCAGAATTAACCAGTAGGCTGGAATCCATGTACATAGATGACAGTGAGGATAAAGATAGCGAACCTCAGGAGGCAGAGGACGATGGTGAGAGCATCGCAGATCTTCTCCAAGCAATCCACGTGAAGATCGACACCTTAGAGATCCGTTTAAGGGAGACTGTTGACAGCACTCTTAACAGGGAGGATGGACTAAGAGCTGCGATTGATGCAGTGGGACAGCGAGCGAAAGAATACATTGACAAAAAGCTTCAGGAACTGGATGAGACTGTGGTGGCGTGTTTGGAACGACGAGATAAGCAGTGGGGGGACAAACTGAAAAAAGCTGTCAGGACAACGCACTCATTCAGGGGCCCCACTGGATTTTCTACTCCTTCATATCTACCGCCTACTCATTTGCCTGACGGGGATGTTACCATCACGCCTTTTCATACAGCCACACCCCGACCACCCATCAGAATGGAATTCCCGCAGTTCGGCGAGTCCCGCGAATCCACTGATGTCACAGAGTTTATAGAGCAATGTGAAAACTTTCTCACTCTCCGCCCATTGAGTAACACCGAGTTCCTTGGCACACTGAACACTGTCCTGAAGGGGTCGGCTCGGAGCTGGTGGATGGCTGCTCGTGGAAAAATACAGAACTGGCATGATTTCAAAACTGCTTTCCTTGAAGCCTTCCTGCCCTCTGACTATTCGGCTGAAATAGAGGAACAGTTACGCCAGAGTGTACAAACACCAACACAAGCCTTAAGAGACTTTGCTTACGACCATCGAGCGCTTTGCCTGAAATGGCGGCCGGACATGCCAGAGGCTGAAATAGTTCGACGAATTCTGGATTCATGCAACCCAAGGCTAGCCAGTGGCCTGCGGGGCATAGTCTCCACCGTCGAGCAGTTGGTCAGAGTGGGCTCCATGATAGAAAGAGACTGGAGTCACACTAAAGACTACTGGAGCCGTGTTCAGCAGGCTAACCCAGCAGATCGAGCATCAAAAAAGCCATCTCGGAGGCCACCTCAAGGGCCAGGTCGTGGACAGAGTGCAGACATGGCTGCAGTGCAAGGTACCCCAACTCTTTTAGTGGTGCCAGTGAAGATACGGGAGCATAGTGGTGACGCTGTGTTAGATACAGGATGCACATATTCCCTGATGAGCATCTCCTTGTGGAATAATATAAAAAAGCCAGATGAAACATTGGGTGCTAATAGCAACCTCAAGTTTGTCATGGCAAATGGACAAGAGAATAAAGCCCTGGGAAAAGCTAACTTGCTGCTCACCTTAAACAAGGTTCATTACCATATCTGTGTGTATATCCTTGAAGAAACCCAGTTATGCATGCCACTGCTTCTGGGCTTGGACTTTTTGTGTACAAGCCAGCTCACCTTAAAACCTCATCTTGGAAAATATGTGATGACTGGAGGCAAAGAGTACACATTCCTGCGGAAAACAAGAGAGACACTTGAGTGGAAGCATGTAGAGCCTTCCGTCTATTTTTATTTGGCTGTTGAAGACTCTACTAACCAACCTGCTTCTCAACTTTTGGAGGCTCAACCTGAGGTGGTCTGGCCGCTGCTGCAGAAGTGGCCTTCAGTTTGGACAAACGCCACCGGTAACACCAACGTCATCAAACATCACATCATGACAACGGACGAGCTTCCTGTGCGGAAAAGGGCCTACCGGGTGTCTCCGCAAAAACAAGCAATCATCGATGAACATCTCGACAAGATGCTAACCAATGGCATCATTGAACCATCATCATCGGCATGGGCTTCTCCAGTGGTCTTGGTCCCAAAGAAGTGCGGTTCACTGCGGTTCTGCGTGGACTATAGGGGGCTCAATGCCAAGACTCACCATGACGCCTACCCAATGCCACTAGTGCATGAAATACTTGAGTCGATGCAGGGGGCCAAATACTTCAGCTCGCTCGATCTGCAAAGTGGATATTGGCAGGTTGCCATGGATGAGGGCAGCAAGTACAAGACAGCCATGACCACCCATCGGGGACTTTTTCAATTCAAGGTAATGCCTTTTGGTTTGCGTAATGCGGGGGCCACCTTCCAACGATTGATGGAGCGAGTTCTGGGAAACCTGAAAGGTCGCGTATGTTTTGTCTACATAGACGACATAATTGTTTTTTCCAAATCTCAAGAACAACATCTCCGTGACCTCGATGCGGTTTTTCATAAACTCCACCAGGCTCATCTTACCCTCAATGTCAAGAAATGCCACTTCTTCAAAACTGAGCTCACCTTCCTGGGACATGTAGTGTCTGCACGGGGCGTGGAGGTGGATTCAGCCAAAGTCCATGCCATCACAACCTATCCTGTTCCCAATGATCTCAAAAGTCTCCAGAGATTTTTGGGGCTGGTAGGATGGTACCACAAATTCCTACCTCGGCTGGCTGACATTGCAGCACCCCTCAACAACCTCAAAAAGAAAGATGTCCCGTGGGTGTGGTCTGCCGAGTGTCAGATGGCTTTTCAACATCTCAAGGATCTGCTACGTTCACCACCTGTTCTTGCACAACCTCAATTACACCTAGGGTTCCAAGTCAGCTGTGATGCGAGCGATGTCGGTTTGGGTGCTGTCCTGACACAATCCATGGAGGGAAAGGAGGTCGTCATCGCCTATGCCTCAAGAGCACTCCGTGGACCAGAACTTCGCTATTCCACATCAGAAAAAGAGTGCCTGGCAGTGGTGTGGGCTGTGGAGAAATGGAGACATTACCTGGAGGGCGACACCTTCGACGTCTTCACTGATCATAGTGCCCTAGCCTGGGCCTTCAACTGCCCAAAGACAACATCTCGGCTGACCAGATGGACACTGAGGCTTCAGGCTTTCTCCTTCCGTGTGCATTACCGAAAGGGATGCTCCAACATCGTCCCCGACGCACTTTCCCGGGCTGTCGACCAGATTAACCATCCATCGGCAGAAGGAAGTGTGGCCCTTGCTGCTGTGAAGTCATACTGGTCAGACCTGCCAACATCATTGCAGGAAGTAGAGAAAGCCCAAGAAAAGGATCCTTTGTGCCAGCAGCTCCTCCTCGCCATCAGAGAACCAACCCATGGTCGTATTTACTATAAGCTCCAGCAGGGTGTGCTTTACCGCTGTGTGCCATCCAAATATAGTGGATACAATTACCAGATGGTTGTTCCAGCAGTTCTCATTCCTGAATTCCTTACATACTACCATAACAGTCCTTTTGGAGGTCATTTGGGTCGCATGAAGACACTCCTCAAAGTCCTGGATGTGGCCTGGTGGCCAGACATAAGAAAGGATGTTTGGACTCATGTGAGATGTTGCCAGAAGTGCCAACAATACAAGTCAACCAATGAAAAGCCTGCTGGTTTGCTCCAATCAACTGATGTCAAGATACCTGGTGAAATGATTGGTGTGGATTTTATGGGACCTTTTCCATCCAGCAAATCCCAGAACTCAGTACTGATGGTGGTTGTGGACTATTACAGTAAATGGGTGGAACTGTTTCCTCTTAGGGATGCCAAGACACCAAAAGTATGCCGCATCCTTAAGGATGAAATCTTCACCCGGTGGGGTGTTCCGGCATACCTAGTTTCTGACCGTGGGCCTCAGTTCACCAGTCAGCTTTTGACTCAGTTATGTTCCTCTTGGGGCGTTACTCAGAAACTCACCACTGCATATCACCCACAAACGAACCAAACGGAACGGGTGAACAGGACGTTGAAGACCATGCTGGCGTCTTATGTAGAAGACCATCATCAAGACTGGGACCGGTGGCTGCCTGAATTCCGTCTCGCCATCAACACTGCAGTGCACGAAACCACTGGTGTGACCCCTGCCGTGTTGGCTCTTGGACGCAGTATAGCGGGACCCTTAGAACGTCTTATTCGCCAGACACCCACTCCTGACGCACCTGCATACAACACACTACACACACATGCACAACTCATTAAAGAGGTGGAAAGGCATGTTGGGTTGGCCAGGTCTAGACAAGCCAGGTACTACAATGCCCGCCGCAAAGATGTACAGTTTGGGGTCGGGGATCTGGTCTGGATTCGGTCACACCCACTGTCTAAAGCCTCCACAAAATTCTCTGCCAAATTAGCACCCAAATGGGAAGGGCCTGTGAGGGTAGAGAAGAAATTGGGACCCGTCAATTACCAAATTAAATGGTTGACTGGCAAGGCAAAACGAGATACGGTGAACGTGGTGAACCTGAAACCCTTTTATGGTCCCGATAAGCCGCTGGCTGGGGGGGGGGGGAATGTAATGGTTACCACCTAAATACTAAAAACTGTTTCTATCCATGACAGCAAGCTTGAAAAACATGTGAATTTATTTAACAGGTTGTGATTCAAGTGGACATTTGTGGTCATGTTTTGTCTGTCGTCATCCCATTGGATGAACGGGACCAGCTGACAAATGACAGCCAGGTGACAGGGGGACACACCTATTTTTTCTTTTGAATGACGCGGGTGCGCGAGAGAGGGACAGCTGACTGCAGACCAGGAGGCGGAGGAGCAAGCGAGGCTCGTACTGTGGAATACCTTTCTGGCTACATTTTGGATTACCCCAGACATTTTCCTGGCGGAGTATTGTTTCCAAGAGGCTCAGATCGTTCCGGTACGAGGATCAGCGGCTGGCTCTTTACAGGTGGAATGCGTCCCAACGAGTGAGGCGGGGCGGCCTCCCACCTAAGCGTGAGACTGTGGAACATTTTTTTTTCTTTTCTTTTCTTATCAGACCGCGGGGTTCGGGATTCCACTTTGGTTTTTTTGAATATTATGGATTTTGGGAAATCGGGCTTTTGTACATTGGAATGATGAATGTGATGGTTGATTGATAATAAGTTCATGCACTCGCAGAATACACGGCTGCACAATCACGCGGCTATTTGTGGTTTTTTGTTGTTAATATTATTGTGCAGAGATTGACAGAATATTCAATGCCCCTGCCGTAGAACGGCGTTGTGACATTCCCCTTTCAGAGTGGAGGATAGTTTGTTACAAGTTGGTCAAAGTTCCAAATGTTTAACGTTCAACGTGTGGTTTGTAAGTAAGAAAACCCCATCGGACTCAAAAACCTCCATAACGTTGCATGAATGCGAGAGTTTTGATCGCAGAAACCTTAAATGCACATATACATGCGTCAACATAATCATTTCATTGGAATCAGTCCGGTGTAATAGTAGCCTAACACAGTTGATTCAGCTCATCATTTCTGTAGGGACTTGACAGATTCTCTGATGCAACATGTTTGACATAAAGTTACTCGTAAATGTTTCCCATTAAATTAAATTCTAACTTTTGAATCTATGTTTTTCAGCAGCCCCCCAAAATAGACACTTTTTCACCTAAAATTCAGGGCAGTTTTGTTCCACAATTTGTACCATTGTAGACCGGTCGTGGCGCTGTAGTAATGCGAGCCGTTCCTGCAGAGAAGACTTACTGTAAACACTTCTTATTACCGGGTATCCTCTGGCCCTTTCGACACCCGGACCCCTCCCTCTCTTTGGCTTGTTATCTGTCCAACTTCTCTCTTAACCCTCTGACACATTCATGATGCTCGTGTGTCTCCCGCCGGGCTGGCACGTCTCCTCTCCATCTCCCTCTGTGCGTCTCAAACAGAAGTTGAAGGCCAGTGTCGGACCGGCTGACTAGGGTCCATCACTCACTGGCCCAAAAGAATCGGCAGCATGATGGATGCGCACTGTGCTGGCATCTGCAACCAGAACCCCAGTACTGCTTTAAATCTAGAACAGTGTGCTCCCGTGTGTGTGCGTGTGTGTTGAAGCTGACAAACTGCAGGCTCCCACATGTGTCTTCGAGCCATCACTCAGTGTGATGGAGTCTAACCAACACAGTGTTGGCCTACACGCCAGCTCTTCTTTCTCTATATTACTACATTTCAGTGCCACAGAAGACAGGATGTTCTGGACATGTGAGTACTCCTGTACTCAAGTACTTCTGTTTTCCCTCAGAAGTAGAGGTAACATTTCTCAGTTTAAGGAAGAACAACTCAGTAACACTGTCATTTCACGATCTCTACGAAGAATTAGTTAAAATTTTTGCATTAAAAGATGCCATTTCAAGAAAGTAGGATAAAGTTTTCAGCACTGTGGTCGAGATGTTTTCAAAACCTCACACTTTGTTGCTTTTTGTACTATATATTTAAAAGTATTTTTAGATAAATTTGACAACATTTCCCACATTGCTACATTTCTTAAGGCCCAATGAGTAAATATGTTTGTCCCCTGACAGAATTCTGTGACACCAAGTCTTTCATATTTTAGAATAGAGCTGTGAAAGAAAAAGCCAGGAGTAAGATTCATGAGATTTGCACCGCTTCAACATTTCGCACAAAGCCTTTTCCAAATGTTAGAAGAAAAATCCCCTCCCTGCTTGTCCAGTGTGTACACCATTTGCTAAATGTACGCTCAAGAACACGCTTTTAAACGCACGTCAAAATGCCCGATGTGCACATAGCATAGGATTGACAATTTTAGTATGGTTTGTGTATATAGGTTTAACAGAATTAACATATGCATTCAGTATGTGTTTAAATTAAGATAGAGAAGTGGAAATATTTTCCGTCTTTTGTACTAAGAAAGTATGTGCAGTTAATTTCAAACCATTAATTTTTACCTTTTGTGAGCTGCATTGAACCAAAAACTTTGGCAATATCGTTGGACACATCATGCTTCTGGAACAATAACCTCATGAATCATTTTGCAAAGCTGCTTTTTTTTAAAAAAAAACAAAAAACAAATGGGATATAACAGTAGTACAATAAAAAGTGTAAAATCCAAATACCGTATTTTCCGGACTATAAGTCGGTGCGGAGTATAAGTTGCACCAGCCAAAAAATGCAGTATAAAGTAGAAAAAAACACAGATAAGTTAATACAGATAATTTATTTGACAAATTCTGAGACCAAGAACTAATAACTTGCACAACCTCATATGACACAATCATAGCAGACTGTTTATCTCATAATTTCACAGTAATTCTTTCTCATACTTATTTATTTATTCCTTTCATGAAGCATCATTTCCCAACTAATACTCTGTTTTCATCCTGTATTTGTAGAAACAGTTGTCATTTTTATTGGATTTCTGAATCTATGAAATCATTTGAAAATAGAATATTATGTTGTTAGCCTTCAAGATCTTACTGTAAAAAAGTTTGCTGAGTCTCTGAGTCACTTAACATACCTCATACATCAAATTGACCCAGGAACATCATCTCTGTTCCTCACAAATGAACATAACAGGAGGGTTAACAATGTATTTATTTCAATTTATTTCTAATATAAGTCGCTGCGGAGTATAAGTCGCACCCCTTGCCAAACTATGAAAAAAAGGGCAACTTATAGTCCGAAAAATACGGTACTCTCAAGAAACTATTCTAATGTGGCCAACATAAGAGCTAATGTTTACATGATTAAGATAAATAAAATAGGTCTATGATAAGGAAAAAAAATCCCCCTTTTACATTTTCAAAGTCAGTCTTTCACCTATCATTTGCCCTCTTGTATGTTGTCTCCACTCCACCACCCCTTACACCGCCCCCCGTCTACATCCCTATGCATTTCTGCTGCTCCCCCGGGCTTCTCCTGTGTTCGGGGTCTTGACTTGTATGATCCAGGGCAAGGGTTCACATCCCTTGTGGAATCTCGAGTTGCCCTTTAGAGATGCTCTTACTAAACCTTCAAGTAGCCCTGTCACTAAAAGAAAAAGCCGTATGACATGCTACCCCCCCACCCATTTAAAAAACCTAACCTTGCCCTTTCTTTACTCACAAATAGCTGTACTTGTAACATGTGTAATAATGGGGGGCTGAGCTCCTAAGCCCTGAGGCTCTTCCTCTTGATGTGTCTAAAGGGATCTGCTGATTGACAGGCACAGTCACACCTTTGACCAAGCAAGACCCTCTGTGTGTGACACAAATGTCATGGGACGCTCATCAAGGTGTTTGATGTGGATCAAAACCTGACAGAGTCCAGTTCAACACCAATGTTTTGTCATCCATTGGTGTTGGGTCAGGGTCAAGGTTGATTTGTTGCTGAAAGTGTTTTTACCATGTCTTATTTACGTTATTGATGTACTTCATGGCTTTGGGGAGCATGTGGCCCCCATGGAAAAAGCACACAAAGGAGCTGTTCTTCTATTATTTATCAAGGATGTTGTCTCCTTGCAGATTATTCAACATTTGAAAAAAAATACTTGCTTAACACTTTAAAGATTTTCCTTGTAATGCATGTATAGAAATAATCTGTTCTTGATAGTTATGAAGACTTTCTTAATTTTGATAAACATTTGTGAAGCAATAAACATCAAAAACATTAATTTTAGATGGAAATTCTGACTTCTTTACAAGGCGGTCATGGCAAAATTGTTCCTCTCTGCTTCCAAACTCCAGTGGTCATTTGAGGAATTGCAACATTCCTCTTTTTTCACCATTGCTTCAGATCTAGGACCAGAAGGTTGTGGGCAAATCAGAGGATTGGGACAGAAAGAGCAATTGCTGTAAAACAGAAGCCAAATTAAATCATTACAACACTGGATATTTGCATGTGGTGACTTCTAAAGGTTTTCTTCTTCGAGATAGGGAATATTCAATTCAATTCAATTTTATTTTTATAGTCCAAGATCACAACAAAAGTCGTCTCGATGAACTTTGAAGTGAAACATGAACTCAAAAGGATCATGAATACAAAGAGTCAATAGGAAGATACTAAAGTGAACTAACAAACTGACTAAGCTATACTGGCATCCCTGCCCTTAGACCCCCCTTCGCGTTAAGGAAAAACTCCTAAAAAACCGGATTCCGGAAAAAATGAACAAACCTCAGGGGTGCCCACATGAAGGAGGGATCCTCCCCCAGGACGGACAGGCGATGTACCGGAACTCTTAGAGAAGAATTAACTTATCTAACTCTACAACTTCATATTTAAAGTCCAGTAGACGAGCTTCATCCAGCCGGGGTTGGGGACAGTCAGGGGCGCGAGTCGAGCCGGAGACAGGAACCACAGCCAGGTTTAGGAGCAGGAGCAGAGACGAGATACACGGCCAGGTACAGAGCAGAGACGAGCCAGAGATGAGCCAGGCAGGAACCACAGCCAGGTGTAGGAGCAGGAGCAAAGGCGAGGTACACAGTCAGGAACAGGAGCACAGATGGGCCAACTGGAGTCTGGAAGCACTCCCACTACCCAGGAGGGGAGAGGGAAAGAGGGACAATACATGAATCGTAATGCACCAAACAGAGGCATGGAGAACTAAATGATAAATGATGATCAAAAATAGAGAAGAGTGGAAGGGTAGAAGCAGATGAGAAAAGAAAAGAGGACAGAACCCCAGAGCACCATAGTTACCCCAGCTTCAACTTCTAGCAGCCTTTTAAAACAAAAAGTTATTGTTACTAAGTTTAATTTAAACAATTAACATTAAGTTAAATAATCTCTGAATACTAACTAGTCTGACAGAAAGCCTGTCCAAAGAGGAATGTGTTCAGTCTAACTTTGAATGTAGAAACCGAATCGGCCTCTTTTACGTGAGCTGGGAGCTTATTCCATAAAACAGGGGCTTGGTGGCTAAACGCTCTGTAAGGCCTTATAAGTTAACAGGAGGATCTTGAACTTGATTCTAGAATCAACTGGGAGCCAATGGAGCGAAACTAACACAGGAGTGATATGATCTCTTCTGTTAGTTCCTGCTAACAATCTAGCTGCTGCGTTCTGAACAAGCTGGAGACTTCTTAAGGAACTCTTAGGACACGCTGCTAACAAGGAGTTACAGTAATCCAGCCTTGACGTAACAAATGCATGGATGAGTTTTTCAGCATCATTCTTTGAAAGTATATTTCTGATTTCTGATATATTTCTGAGACTCAGGCTACAAACACACCAGCCTCTGCAATGTCGGTTCAAGCAACCACTTCCAATCAATAGTCTTTGTAAAGGTGCGTATCTATGTGTGTCAGGCTTGTGCTTTCAAAATTTCCGCCTTCATGCTTTGCTTTGCAAGTTTTAGAGTCAAATTTTGGGCATTGTGTACATTAAACACATGTTGAAGTTTAACCACTTGAATCAGGGACTCAGATTATATACACTGACCAAAAATATAAACGCCACACTTTTGTTATTGCTCCCATTTTTCATGGTATGAACTCTAAGATGTGAAACAGTTTCCACATACACAAAATAACCAGTTCTCTGAAATATTGTTTACAAATCTGTCTAAATCTGTGATAGTGAGCACTTCTCCTTTGCCAAGACAATCCATCCCACCTCACAGGTGTGCCATATCAAGATGCTGATTAGACAGCATGATTGTTGCACAGGTGTGCCTTAGACTGACCACAAGCAAAGGCCACTCTGAAATCTTTAGTTGTGTCACACAGCACAATGCCACAGATGTCGCAAGTTTTGAGGGAGCGTGCAATTGGCATGCTGATAGCAGGAATGTACACCAGAGCTGTTGCTAGGGAATGGAATGTCCATTTCTCCACCATAAGCCGTCTCCAAAGGCGTTTCCGAGAATTTGGCCTCACAACCGCAGACCACGTGTAACCACACCAGCCCAAGACCTCCACATCCAGCATGTCCACCTTCAAGATCGTCTGAGACCAGCCACTCAGACAGCTGCTGAAACAGTCGGTTTGCATAGCCACAGAATTTCTGCACAAACTGTCAGAAACCGTCTCAGGGAAGCTCATCTGCATGCTCTTTGTCCTCATCGAGGTCTCGACCTCACTCCAGTTCGTCGTTGTAACCGACTTGAGTGGGCAAATGCGATGGCGTCTGGCATGTTGGAGAGGTGTTCTCTTCACGGATGAATCCCGGTTTACACTGTTCAGGGCAGATGGCAGACAACGTGTGTGGTGTCGTGTGGGTGAGCGGTTTTCTAATGTCAATGTTGTGGATCGAGAAGCCCATGGTGGTGGTGGGGTTATGGTATGGGCAGGCATATGTTATGGGCAAAGATCACAGGTGCATTTCATTGATGGCATTTCGAATGCACAGAGATACCTTGACGAGATCCTGGGGGCCCATTGTTGTGCCGTACATCCAACAACATCACCTCATGTTGCAGCATGATAATGCACGGCCCCATGTTGCAAGGATCTGTACACAATTCTTGGAAGCTGAAAACATCCCAGTTCTTGCATGGCCAGCATACTCACCGGACATGTCACCATTGAGCATGTTTGGGATGGTCTGGATCGGCGTATACGACAGCGTGTTCCAGTTCCTGCCAATATCCAGCAACTTCACACAGCCATTGAAGAAGAGTGGACACATTCCACAGGCCACAATAGGCAGTAGCTCGCCAATGATATGGTAGTTGCCCCCAATACCATTGTTCATTCCCTACCGGGAATGGTAGCTACCTTACCAACCGAGCTACCCAGCTGCTAAGGATTAGGTAGTGACCTTGACCTATTGATAACGTACTTTTTAATTCAAGGAAGTGCCAACTGTTTGAAAACTGATAATGGAGGAGAAATTATTAATTGCAGCTTGTGCCTGGCAGGAATGATATGTCATCAAGCCTTTCATTTATTGGAATAGAGGTGTGAAAGAAAAGCCTTCAGCAATGTGCACAAACTTTGCTCCCATTCGACATTTCACACTTAGCCTCTTCCAGCTGTGAGTTAATGTACTAGTATCGGGTAGCGACAATCCAGTGTGAACACCATATGTTAAATGCGCGCTAAAAACCTGCAATCAACTCGTTCTTATAATAAAAAAAAGTAAACAAGATCGGCTACTTCTTAAACCACTGCATTGAAACACTGTTCTGCCTTTTCAGTTTATAACATATGTTTAAGTGTAACATTTTGCAATTTATACCTATTTTACCATCTCACTGTTTTATGACCAGTAAGCCCCCCGCACATGTATGAGGGTGTTCCCTCCTTCTGCCTTGTGGTCAGTTGATGTTTCCCAGGTCAGCTGGAGTCTGTTACAGCTGATGGCTCCGTCGCAGTGATTGACGAGGCCACGAGCCCATGGCTCCCCCACCTTTTTCACCCAGCTATCACTATAACCGCGCATCTGTATGGTGACATCATTAAGCTGACGGAATCAGCCAAATGAAGAGGAGACCTACGGTTTTTGAGTGTCCTCTAGAACAGTATAAAGCTGCTGATTGATGTTGAGTCTGTCATCACATTTACAGTTACTCTGCTTCTCTGGAGGCATTTCTGTTATCAGTCTGGAATGAAGGGGACACATTTGAAGTTCAACTTCCAATACTTTACAGGTACTCAGCTATATTTAAAAACCCCAAACACAATACAGATTAAAGCTTTTTGAAATTGCATCACTACATTGAACCACTTGTAAATAACTCTATATTTGGAGTTTGTAGTTAAAAGGATCCTGCTGAAAACATTTAGAAACTGAGCATCAATAATGCGTTTAAAAAAGATGGCGTACATGAGTAGCAAATCACATCACAGTATTCGATTTTTCTACTGTTCGACTTCAGCATTTTTGCTTCTAGTAATATTAGTAAATCTTATGAAGCCTCCAGTGGCATTTCACAACGTTATGCACAAATATCAGGTTGGGAAGCCACTAACAATTTAAAAAAAAAATTCCTATGAAAAATCTGAGTATCTCAATCTTCTTAGTCTCACTGGTAGTTACTGTTCCCCATCACAATGAAGAGCTACTTTTGTTCCCCACCAGGATGCCATATGGACATCTACTTGAGTTTTATTTCTTTATTACAGCTGTTTCCAAATAATACATCTATTTCTTTTATTTACATTGTCCTTTTCAGGGTCTACTAGAGACCAATTTATCTGTTTATGGGTGGGGATATAGACAAATATTGTGTCACACAGGTGCAAATGACTACTCCCATTCTACTGGCAATCAAACATTTTTAACATGAATTAAACTCTAGTTTCTGATTCCAGGTATGGGAAATCTTTACCCATCTCAATTCATTTACGATGCAAGTGTATCTTTATAGTTGTTTATAGTGTTTTGCGTTAAAAGATGCAGCATTTTTTAGATCACATAGTTTTTAGTTGGCAGGACACTGTTGACTTTTTGTGGATCGGGGTGTCAGGAGTATCTCTGTGTCAAACACTCATAACCATACAGGCTTACATTGGGTTATTAAACTGTGATAACTCCCTTGTTAAGCGTGACGTTAGTGTGGCATCACTATCTTGAGTGAGCGCTTTGGAGCTGTGGGAGTCAGGGGATGAGCCCCAGGGGACTGGAACATGGGATAGCAGAGGGAGCAGGCACTGTCAATATTAAGATTTATTATTCGTCAGCTCGTCCCAGGAAAACGTGGAGACGAAGACCCGCTGTTCTTCGGAATTAGCCGTCAGGTACGCAGACACAAGGTTGTGGAGCGAATGGAGGATTGGAGGTTCCGTGCTGCTGCCTGTCAGTGCCCACAGTTAGAGGGCTGATGATCAGAGACGAGGCATGGAGGAGAACTTTGCTCAAAGTCAGGTCTACGCTGCTTAGATGAGGCTCAGTCATCTTAGGAGACTGGTAGAACATTTTCAGATCCACTTATATAATGCTGTGTCTGTCTCTTCATGCTCATAAAGCAGGATCTACATTTATGATTTGTCAGCAGTTTTGACTGGATTCCTCAGTTAGAGGATCAAACCTGCTAGAGAAGATAAATGAGATAAACCTTTACTCTGCTTTGAAAAGTGGAGTTCTCCCCATTTTACGTGGATGTGCAGACTGTTAGCAGCAGCTAATGGTTTTCTTATGCGACATATATATGTCTGTCCTCAACTTTTCCCCACAGCCAGAAAAATAATAGTTGTGACCATTCTGCATTTGTAATGTGTCATTTATTCAATTAAACAAATGTTTTACTTTGGTCTTCAAGTGCAACCATAAAACGTACTAACTCAGCAGTTTGGATAAAAAGTAAGTGTTCAAAATGAAGGCCCAAAGAGACTAATTTATTTGTTAAGTCTCCAGCTGATGTTTAGCTGTAAAACTATTTGAACAGAATCTGATGGTTAACAAGTCCTTATTTTGAATAAAACTATAAACAAGAATGACTTTTTTTTTTTTTTACATATGAGCTAGTTTGGTATGGGAGTATTAGTATCTATTTAAACTTGGTTGATGGTAAACTTCATAATAGTTTTATTGATATCAGAGAATAAATTGTGCTTCCTTTGCTTGGCAAGAACTGGAATTTCCATGTCTTTACATCCATCTATTCCCATTCAGCGACAAAAAAAAAACAGAAAAGGAAGCTCAGAGAAATAAGTGGGAAAACATGTTGAACCAGCCCTTTAATGTGGCTCTGAGATGGCAAGGCAGACTGTTTGCAGGAGGAGCGATGAGTGCGTGGAGAGTAGATTATCTGAGGATTCGCAGCACCGAGTCAGGGAGATGGATGGACAGTGTGCGAGCTGCATGCGTCTGCAAATGGTGTCTTCACAGAGCCTGGCGCCCCGTGCGAGGCAGGCCACTGTCAAAGGTCTATTAAGGGAAGATTGAGACCCCAGGTGTACATGTGTGAGTAAGTGTGTTTGTGTGCGCACGCTGAGGTGTTCACATGCTCATTGGTCATGGTTCTGTAGTGGAAGATTGAGACCCCATCGCTCCCAGAGCCACTCAAGCAACACAACCTGCAGTGTTTTACAATTGGCGCAGCAGCGTCCATCCATCTGCGCTCTCCCACACCGCTGGGCGTAAATGCGGCCGTTCACGGCAAGTGTCATCAAACTGTAGCCAAGGTGAAAACAGCTGTGTGACAGCGTTCAGGACACAAAAAGTGTCACAATGTTTGCAACAAGGGTTTAGAGGCAGATTAGGACAAGGGTGGAGCGGGTGTGCACAGGTCTACGGGGTGGGAATCATGGCAGCACCTTTGACAAGGCCTATTTGTCATCTGCCAGGGCGCGCAAAGAGCTCTGACTGCAGTACGAATGGATTGTTGGAGGAAAAGCGACTACAAGCCTGGCAACTAATCCCAAGCAATCTGACCACACACACATTTACACACACATATGCACATCCAGGGATCTTGAGGCTGGGGGCCCTTTTCCAGTGATGCAGATCTTTGCCTTTCCGTTTAGTCAAACTGCAAACACCACAACTGACACCTGAACACGCTTTAACATTTAAAGCAAGATTTTAAAACTGTGATGTTAAATGTTTTGTTTGACACGTCTTATGCTGCATACACAACGGGCCCGTGTACAATGTCTCAAGAACACACTAAATAGACATTCTTGAATTGGCTTTTAGCCAATATACGGTGTTCAACATACGGTGTTCACACTGGACTGTTGCTCCCTGACAGTAGCACATGCACTCACAGTTGGAAGAGGCTTGGTAAATCTCGTGACTCTTGCTCCAGGCTTTTTCTTTCATACTCTTTCAGTAATGAAAGACTTGGTGTTATATAATTTCGTCTGGGCACAAACTGGAATTATGATCAATTTTTAAAACGGGTGGCACTTCCGTGTTTTTAAAAGGCTGCTACCCATATGCCACTACCAAATACAATTTCCTGATTGGTAGAAGTTCGACTGGATACACTTTTAACGCCAGTTCAATGACTGAAACTGACTTAAAAATGTGCCTTACTATGTGTGAACGTGAGCATTTTGAATGCAGAAGCCCGAGATACTTTTCATTGGAAGTGGTCGCTTGAACGCGCATTTCCGAGTCCAGTGTGAACGTAACATTACATCTGTACAGTAGAATATGCTGAATCAATCTCTTTTTATATCTTTCTTGATTTAGAATCTCAGGCCCCTTAGTCTGGAACACAAGATGACATGTGTGAACATATTTGCATGTAGTTGTGATAAGTAAATAAATGAGTAACCAAGGTTTTCCCGTTTAAATGAATATGCAGGAATCAGACAGTTTCACTTGATCGAAATATAGTAGCAATGACGTAATAATAGCACAGCTGTTGTTAATCTTATCAGAGAACCTCAAACTTGAATGATTAACATCCATTTTGTATTATTTTCTGGGTATCGACCTGGACAACCCAAAAACACACAGCCCCCGTACGGGACTAAGGCATTATAGTAAAACATGGTGTATACCTATAGCGCTTTTCTACCTTGGTTAAGACCCAAAGCGATTTGCTATCACTGTCCCAACTAACCCATGTATCGCTCACTCACACATTAATGGCGACTTATGGTCATCATTAAGGTCTGTCATAAAAAAACTGACTGCAAGATTTAATCATGTTAAAAAACAAGCTGAATTTGAAACAAATAGAAGGGAATATGTGAAGGAAAAAACAGAGAGGCTGAGGTTTGCTCAAAACAGGGAAGGGATGAAGGCTTGTAGCAGAAAGACAGAGTGCACGTGTGTGAATGAGAGCAACTCAAGTGAAACGGTGAGGTTACAGGAAACAGGGGAGGATGGGGGAGGATTTAGATTTCTTGGGATCAACAGTCCACAGTAACAAAGAGTGGGGAGAGGAAGTAGAGATAAGTGGAGGAATTGGACTGGTGTGCAGGTGTGGACTGGTGTGATGGGTTGCAAAAGTGTTAAGAGCCACTTTGATAATCTTTTAAGCTATTTTAAAAGCGTTTCCAGTAGTCATTTCATTATGATTATGCTGTTTTTAGCCAAAATCTAAAAACCTGTCTTGTCTAGTTTCTGCAGAACAGCAGTAGTTCATTGGAAATTTAACGATTTGAATGAAGAAATACTCAGAAATGAAATTTTAAGCTTAATTTTCTTTATGCATGTCCTCAATCATCAGACAAATGCCACAAGAACATTTTAAAAACACCAGATACACAAATTTCATTGGAGTTTTATTAACGTCTTCAACGTTAATAAAAGGCAAGATCAGCGATGTTGTATGGTTTGGACACGAAATTTGGTAGCAGAGACAAAAAACTTGAAAACTCTCATTTTAAAAGAACTTTTAACATTTAGTACAGATGACTTGGACCTAAAACACAAGAACTTTGCATGGTTATGTTACGTGAAGCTGCTTTTTTTTGCTTTTGAAATAAAGATAAGAAAGACAGGATAAGAAAGTTGGACATGTTCAATGGACAGATGCCAAGTATATTGGTTAAAAAACATCCAGAGGAAGACCGTAGAGGAGATTTATGGATGCAGTAAAGTAGAGCAAGAAGATAGTCAGAAAGACGGACTGCTGTTGCCAACCAACACCGAAAACAAGTGGAGGGGGAAGAGGTACGGAAGATAATGACTTTTCTTTTGGCAGAATTGGGTGGATACTTTTGAGTCTAATATTCTATTAGATTAATTTCCATCCTGTAAAGTTTGTTGCGAACAGAATGCTATAAGAACTTGTTACAAATGTGTAAAAGTCTTGGGAAATCGGCACTAGAAATTAAATTAACGACTACAACCCAAATAGGTGTTTGTAATTAAAGTAAAACAAACATGCATATATACAATAAGTAAAAGTTCTAAAATAGTTTCCACTGTATTTTTTTAATGCTATAAACTATTGTGAAGCAGACAACGCCAATTCTATTGTGTGCACCAGCCAACTTGATCATAAAGCAACATGATGGATACCAAATAAATAAATAATTGTATTTTTTTCTCCTCCTGTCGTCCTGCTCTTACGCCTCTTCTCTGATGGATTTGTAAAATGATAAAATGAATGAGACTTAAAGAAAAGAGGGAGGCTGGGCAGGAGGGATGAAGGCAGCGCAGAAGGAGACAGAGCGCATGATTTATTAGACTCATAAAAATTCTGCTGCTGTTATTCCCTCATTTTTAGATGTGAAGCTTATTAAAGAGCACACCTGCCAGAGTCCTCAGACGCTTGTGTGTGTGTGTGTGTGTGTGTATAAATGATTGTAGTGTATGCATTTGAAATGATGTGAATGTGCATCTCTTCCCACAGACAGGATCTTTCACTCTCTCATCGTTTGTGTGTCTACAGATCCCTCCTCATCCTCGCATCGTAGCCCCGCCTCCCAGCGGGTCTTCAGGACACGCTATAAGATGGTGACTCGTCCAGGCTCCAGCACCACAAACACCCTTAACTACAATCCAGCTCTGTCGTGGCGGGCCAGGAGGATCCATTACGCCAGGTGTGATCGACTACTATACCCTACACACAGAAAAATAATACAACACCTGTATGAAAGACAAACAGAGAAGAAACCAGAAAGGACAGTTTACTTCTAAGAGGACTTTTGGCTTAGTAAGTCTATCGCCAGTGGAGGGCATTATGCTCTCAAAGCTCCTCACATGTTAGTTAATTCAGGAAGACACACTAATTAACATGAATACAGGTGCTCTGAACTATTTAACAGCCAAAACAACTTTGTTAGTAAACCCACAGCTAGATGCTTTAAGGTCAGCCAATCGGCTGAGTGTTGAGAATCTCTAATAAACATGAGTTTATTAGCGATTCGCTTCTGAGATTTTGGTAGGACCACTTGTGCAGAGTAAGCCCACCCCCACCTTCAGCCACCCATCTGTTTGAACGCGCTCACACTACCTTACAGCCCCTTACAGCTCAAACCTAACATTAGCAGTGCAACAAGAATGCCGAACAATAGCGGCATTGACATCAACTCCAAAATACAAACCAAAATTAATTAATATCAACAAGCAAATTACTGTATGAAAGAAAATATCAAAATATCTCATTAATTGACAATACAAGAGAATTAGACAGAGTAACCCCTCCCCCTTTGCTATTCAACAGGAAGTACCTCCTGGTTACAAGAAGCCAAAATCCCATGGACTTGTATTGAGAAATAAACAGCTATTACTCAGTCATATTTGTCAGAATAACCATTCTTGCTCTGCTAATTTTTTTTAAACTAAGTCTAAAGGATTTGAGGATTTTTATGAACTGACCAATCAAATGCCTCAATAAAAGCATGTGGTCTCATGTCGAATGTTTGAAACGTTTGATTGACAGATTCTTCAGAGCTCGCTTTCAAGTGGTAGGGGTGTGGACTTCCAAACTAGCTAACTCCTTATTGTGAGAGTTGCTGCCCTAGAAGTGTTGACTCAAACCGATTCGGACCAGTCAACTGCTTGCTGAGAATTTCTGGTTCCTGCATGATGTCATCCATTTTGCAAAAAAAAAGACAACTGACTTGCCTTAGTTTTGTTGGAGCCGGAATTAAACTATTTTCTGTGAGTGATGTCACAGTCACTCTGTCCAGTTCTTTTATACGGTCAATGGTTCAATTACACAACACAATTCTTTGTACTGAATTGATCACTGAATCAATCTGAATATGGTTTATATACAAAAGTGTAATTTTCATTTCGAACCGTTTGGAAAAATCTTTGTGTATGGGCGGGACACAAAGGGGTTTCACTGTTTTGAAAAATTGTTTTAAAGTCTCATTTCTGAATTTTTAAATTAATATAAATTATGACAAAAACTTGTCCTTAACCAGGATAAACATTTGGCTTTAAACAGGTGAAAAGGACAAGGTATGAATTGAGCTTATGCAAATATGGCATTTGCAGGTATATTGATTTCATAATGGCATTGCAAGAGCAGAAACCCTAAAATAATAACATTCATTGAAAATTATACAATGCATAATTCTCCTTCCCATCACTCACCGTGTTTGCAGTCATTTGCGGAAATCTTTTTGGCGCTTAGAATTTCCTGTTCTGCATGCGTCATTTGTGAAATCCAGATTTGGTGAGACTGTGGAGCCTGATGTGCAGACGAACCTGGCCTCTGGTGACTTATTACTATTCATTTAGCTGCTGCAGTAAATATTGATTCATCAAGGGATTTTCAATTTGAGCTTCTTGACGTCCAGTGAAATATCACTATGTGTGGAGAAGTGAGCGGAGAGATAGAGAGGGAGGGGGACAGGTTAGGTCCCTTAAGAGGGGGGAGGCACTCCCCCATTCAATCACCCACGCGCCTCTCATTCTTATCTATCTGTTTAACTCCGAAGCCCAGCAGCACTTTTATCAGCGTGGAGCTATTGAGCACATTGTGAGCTCATGTTTCTTTGCTCTTAACTTTGAAGTGGGGCTCTTCATCTCTGCTGGATCATTCCCAGTGATCCCTGTCCACACAGGGAATCGCCTCTCAATCTGCATATCTGCTCACAGCTGGATGCAGACCAGACACTCGTCCTGACCCGGCACCCATGTTCTCTGAAGACATTGTCAGTGCTTAAGTGAACCTGATGTTCAGAGCTGTTATAATCCCAAATATTTACTGCATTGCTCCAAAACAACTCATCCACTCTCTGATGTTTTTTTTTTTTTTCTCCTGAATGATCTGAATGGTTCTAAACATCAAACATTTTTAGAAATGTCGCAAGCAGTGGTGGAGCTAGAACATTTGGAGGGCAGGAGGGGGGCAGAAGATCTTCGAAGGGTAAATGGTAGATGGCGTATACTGATATGCGCTTTATTACCTTATTAGAATCATAGTAGTAGGTTTAAAGGTTGTCATCTGGACTTGGTTTTTAAAGTTGAAGACGTTTCACCTCTTATCCAAAAGCAACTTTTAAACCTACTGTACTACTATGATGGAATCTACCTGGATGATAGGAGTCTTCATAGACATATACCTTATTAGAAAGCTCCTCACAGTCACAGTCCCGTTCACCCATGCACATACACATCCACACATTGAGGTGCTATTACTAATGCTTAAAGAAGCTTGTATTGATGATTTCTTACTCTTTGTTAATAATGATACTAGTATTGACTTAAAAATTTAGGGGGCAAGTGTGGGGCTGGGGGTTTCATAAATGTATATCCCTTGCCCCCCTATAGCTCAACCCCTGATCACGAGGATAAATGAACAAAAACGAAAGGTTCTCGAAAACCACATGGCCTTATGTAATGAAGTAGTTTACCAAGTTTAGGAAAGCTACATTCGCACCGCCCTTGTTAAAAGAGTTCAAGCGAGCACTTTCAATTCAAAACTCATGTTCATGCGTAGCAAGTTTCTACAACCATATTAGGGCTCTACGTGCAAAACATGTGGCGATTGAACACGCATTGAAAGTTAAACCAGGTTGAACTTTTACCAATCAGGGACTCAGAATTGGTAGTGAGGTATGGATGGCGTGCCCTTTAAAAAAATTGATCATGAAGGAAAAATCAATAATTGCGGTCTTTCACATATCGGAATATAACTGTGAAAGAAAAAGTCTGGAGCAAGATTCACGAGTTTTGCAACGCTTCAACATTTTGCACCAAGCCGCTTCCAACTGTAGGTGGTGGACATGTGCTAGAAACAGTGGAAAAAGAAGAAGCCCCTCCCTGCTTGTTTGGGGTACACACCATGGGCTAAATGCGTGTTCAAGAACGCAAGTCACAGGCCTGGTCTGAACGTAGCTAGAAGTGTTTCTGTCCATGGTCACTAAAACAACATGCTCTTTACATTTTTATTTTAGTTTATTTTTTAGATGACAGAAATAAAAGAACATTTCAGACAGATTTAATGAAGGGTTTTGACTAGATAGGTCTTAAATCCTAATGATTTTGGTTTGCTGTAATTATTTAGTTCTTCTCCAAAACCCAAAACTCTGTTCAGCTTTATCCTTCAGGCTTTTTCTGGTTGAATTCCCTCAGTGTTGTCCAGATCCTGAAGCCCACACTGTCATACTACCACCTCTGTGTTTGACTGTTGTTCACAGGGTTTGTGCATTTATTTTCTGTCTATAATCTTAACCAAGCGGACTGTGATTAACAGTTTGAAAGGAGGATGGTGGTCAGAGTGGGGGCGGGGGGTCTCCTCACCAGAAAATAGATATAATCCTGACATTAACTCAATTAATAGTATCAAGAGCTGAATTAAGAAAGCAGTTAAGCATGCACTCAGGAGGATAAGTTACAGCCCCTCCTCCCCTTTGTGGGCCTTTCTTTAGATTACGTCCCCCCACCCCCTGTTACTTCTCCTTTTCTTTACCGTTGCGTTTAAAAACAGTTCCCCTCACTTTCTTCCATATTTCCTCGCCGTATTTCTTTCAGAAACGTTAAAGCCCCAGCGCGGCGGCACCGTCCAGCTCCTCAAAAGTACACTCTCCAAGCGAGCGCGCACACACAGTCGGTGCGGGCGCTCATCTTCTTTATTGCTTCAGTATCGATCAACACAGGATGTAAGAGACTGGGCAATAAAGTGAAGCAGCGCTATTTCCCTTCTCCACTCCTTTTGCTCCCACATTCAGCCCCTTTTACCCCCCCCCCTCCATCCATTCATTCATTTACTCATTACCTTTCACATGAGTCATGTGCTCCTCGCTGACACTTGTGTGTTATGATCCTGCATGCAGTTCTCATCAGGTGGGATTTGATAGGATGGGCTTTAGTTTTTTTAACGTAGAAGACGAGCAGCAGTCCTCCACTTTAGACTTGATGACTGCTTTTTTTTTTGCTGCGCTCTGTTTCAAGGGTAACTGTTTCCCAATATGAGCGAATTAATGCTTGGTTTGCAGACAAACAGACAAGGGCAGCATTATTCTGAGCAGCCGCGCGACCATCCAAACTCTTCCCTGTCACTAAAACAAAAGTCGGTTCATTCATCAACAGCTCGGGTAATGCTGAATCGCGCTCTCCTTTATCTGTGCATCGCGTGGTCAGAGGAATGTACACACTCAAACACACAGTGTACATGCTGGTCTCAGGGGAGCTTCTTTGTGCCCGTGCTCTGTCCTCTGTTTCTTCTTTTTTGCCCTCATATTTTTCACAGTTGGATTTTGATGAGTTTAAGTCTTTCACTCTGACCTTCACACACTCTGTTTTCCCAAAAGAGAGGAAGATACACAAACTTATCATTAAAGAGGAGTTACAGCATTAAGCAAAAATGACAGAGGCACACATGCTCCAGTGTCTTTGTTTTCTGCATTACTGTCATTTAAGGAAAATACAGAAAGAAGCCACACTTTTTTTCTACTTTTAAACAGTTTTGCAACCATAGATCTCCAGACTGGTTGCTTGAAATATTGGATCCAGTTTTCCTGTTTTTAAGTCACAAGTTTTGCATAAGCATTTTGTACAAAATTTAGGCTGTGTGGGTTTCAGGAAAACTTTATTTTGTTAAAACTATTTGCTTCTTTATGCCAAACAACCATGCAACTATATAAGATTTTACCAAGAATTTCACTGTGAAAAGGCATTCAGAAAGACTGATTACATTTTACTTCAGATTATGGTATTTTCTGCACTTTAGAGCGCAACAGATTATTCAATAAATAGACAAATTTTAAACTTATGTCATATATAAGATACACCAGCGCATTAAGCGAGACAAAAGAGTCAGACATAAGTCCGTCAGTCAGTCTGGCTTTATTGACTGCATTCACAATTACTTTAGAAATTGTTTGTAACACGCTACTCGTTAGCCATGTTAGAAAAAAAAGAAGCATTAGCATAGTTCCAAAACCTGTAACTACCAACTTTCTTTGCAACACATAAAAACACAAACTGATACAGCTAAACAAAACATTACTGTGACTACGCTAACTCCCAACCTTATTTGTAACATGTAAAAAATACAGTCTTAGACCGTTACACATTAGCCACGTTAACATATTTACAATAACATCCAAACTTATTAGGAACTAGTGAAAAAAAAAAAACCTGACATTTGAGTGGGTGCTGTGAACATACCAAAATTGCTTTGACATCAGTAAAAACAGCCAGAATGAATCAATTTATAAACCCCTTTCAATTACAAAATGCATTGTTGTTTCTTGAAGAAAAAATGAAGGCTTTGAAGTCTGCCTAATAGTGTTGAAACTAATGTACTTGAAAAGATTTGGACACAGTCTGACTGTGGTCAAAACATCATGGCTCTCAGAGCAAACTTATCTGCAAAAAAAGAAAAAAAGTGGCTTCATCCACCATGTAGGTCATCACATTAGATCCCAATACCAGTTCTTTGGTATCCGTCAGATTTTATGATCCTGTTAACACAGTCAATTAATCCAGTTCAAGAAACAGCAAAGAACTCTCAAAACATCCTTGAATCTCAAATATGTTTGAGTGTAAGGAGTGTTCTACCTTTACCTTAAAAAATATGTAAAGGAAGGTGGAAACCGGCAGCCCACTCAAACACAGAGCCCACCACCACCACCAATCCCAGAAATTAGCCGGAGCCAGCTAGAAAAAGCCTAAATCAAATGTACATTTGCAAAATAAGAGGGAAACAGAAATGAACATTATAGCAATCAAAATGATTGATTACACTGAAAACATTATAAAAAAGACCCAACTTCATGTGTTAAAAAGCCATGTTTCCACTAGAGGTCATGGATCTTCTAGCAGGACAATGACCCAAAAATACACTTCACATATCTCTCAGAAATGGTTACAAACAAAGCAATGATTTGTGAATTGAAAATTGCAATTGAAATGAGTCCAGATCAGAATTCCACAGAACACATGTGGAGAAATGTCAAACTCCTAATCTAATCATGTTTTAATCTATGTTAAAAAGGTTCTTTTAGGTAGGATTGTCCTATTTTTAGCCTAAATCAAAAAACCTGTGTCATTTTCTTGGACAGAGTTTCTGCAGAGTGGCGGTAGTTCTTTCGAAATTCGAAATTCAGAGTAAGCCCACCACCACTTCCTGTCACCCATCGTTATACACACTCCCCGTTGGCTTACAGCCTCTCCCAACCCCAACCTAACATTGGCGGTGCAGCAAAAATGGTGACCCATATTGGAGCTATCCAGCTGTCCATTTTTAAGTCGAATGGCGGCTCGGATGATGAAAACAAAGATCAAGGATCTAGTCGTCTACAAGTGGATGCATCAGAATAAAGTGGAAGAGGGTGCTTGTAGTCCACTGATTATAGCTTCTATGTCACACATACAAAGTTTTTCAAATGACATTTTTTCATCTGCTTCTGGATCACCACAATTTGAATAAAGAAATACTCAGAAATGCAAATTTAATTTAAATTTCATTTATAAACATGTCCTCCATCATGCAAAACATGTAACAAGATCATGTTAAAAACACCAAAAACACAATTTTCATCAAAGTCTTTAAATCAGTTGGGAGGAGTCATCCTTCAAATCTGGGTTGGCTAGAGCGGTTTGCAAAAGAAAAGTGATTGAAAATTCCTGTAGAGTGGTGTAGTAACCGTTACCAGAAGCACTTCATTTAAATCAATTTTTTTCAAATTGGGTGGTACCAAATATTAAGTTGAGGGTGTCAATGTTTTTATCCTGTCCATTGCAGTGTAAATATCTGCCAGGTTTAAATTTCTTCTCGTTTTTTTGTGTGTTGTTCCAATGGAAACGAAAAACAATTAACCAAAGCATTTGGAACAATTTTCTGAGAGAACTGTTACAACTTCTGACGCATTTGTAAGGGTTACAATATTTTAGGCCATGACTGGATTCATGGGTCTGTATAAATGTGTATTAAAAAAAATTGGCAAAGGAAAAAGAAGTTGCAATATTCATTCTTGTCATGCTTTTTTTGTTAGAATTCGATTACAAATTGCCAATGTCCATCTTAAATCCATCCTTATCGGACATATTTACTTAAAGATTTGCTGCTCAAGTTCTGTTTTTTTCTTTTTTTTACTTCACTATTCAGCCGTTTTTCAAACCAGATTTATTCCTTCTTTCATTGAAAGCTGGCAAAAAGCAGCGAGACATGAATCTTCTAAATATGACCACCATTTGTTAAGGCTCCTATCTTCATTTTAGTCACTCTCTTTATCCCTGGTTCTGTCTCCATCAGCTCTTGAGAAGAGGAACTGATTCAGCACTTACGTGCTCCAGTTTTTATACCAGATGGATCTAGCATTGCCGTCTGCCACTTTGATTGGTGCAGCTCTGAAAAAGTTCATAGCATTTCAGCTCCCCTCATGTAATATATAACATAATTATTTTTGTTCAGGCTCAGCTGATTTTTTTCTCCAACTGAGCTGTTTCAAATGGGTCACATGGAAATACTATAACGACTGGTCAAACATTGTGTGCAGCAGTCTTGAATTTGTTTTCTCAAGAGAAAAGTTATTTAAAATATCTATTGTACGGTAAGTTTTGTTCCCTATAAATTCAGTTTTTAAAATGTTTGAAAAGTATATCTATGGACACATTGATTTAGACTCTAAAGGGGATAAATGCTACTGGTCTGGTCTTTGGTCGTTCGTTAAGACCCATAACACAACCAACCCTGGTTCTGCATTTCCAGGTATCCTTGCAATACTTGCTCCCCATTTTTAGCACATGGATTTTGGTTCCGATCACCTGAACTGTTATGACCCAAGTGTTGAGCGGCTAGAGGGTTTGTAGATCCTAAAGAACCAAGGATGGGTAGCTTTTCTTTACGGTCAGGCAAATGTTGTCTTCACATAATAATAGCTTCACTCTGAACAGATCAGCAGCACAAATCTGTCAAGAATTACCTGAGCCAGGTAGGTAAAAGTGCAGAAGTAAAAAAATAAAAGTGCCAGTATTTGTCTTACGTCTCCATGTAGACCCCCCCATAAAGGTGTCTACATTCTACACTTTGCCATTCTGAGCCAACCTATCATACCCTGCTAAGTCAAAACACCTGTTACTAAGACCTATAAAACCTACATAATGTTTAGGGTTTTTTTCCTATTCCTACCTGCTGCTCATTTGAACTGTTGTCATATAGCATTCACAGTGGTCCCTCATTTATCACAGGCGTTACATTTAAAAATGACCTGTGAGAGGTGTAATCCGCAAAGTAGGATTTTAGAGTTTTAAGGCTGTAAACCCCTCACCAAACACTCCAGACTGACATGAACATTTCACACTTTTCTCTTGTTTAAACTCTCAAAGTTCAAACCTTTATAGAAAAAGTGAGTTCACTATTATGGAATGAAAACAAAGATTTGATCGCAATCAACATGTAGATTATGTAGATTTGGAAATTTTTGTATTGGAGACATGGCACAGAGTAGATTAATTGACAAGGTCTACAGCCAATCAAGACGTAGAACACAAAATGAAAAAAAACTTTAAAAAAGTGAATGAAAAGCTATAATCTGCTAAAATCCACTAAACGGCGAGACCGTGAAAGTTAATTGTTTATTCTTCATGCCAGTTGACAAAAGCAAATACAATGTACAATAACGTGAAAATGCAGGCTTTGCTCCAAGTCCTTCGATAACAGTTGCATGGGAAAAGCAGGGCTCCACATGACAGGGACGGAACTGGGATGTCTGCCAAACGCTGCAGAAGCTAGTCTGTCAGAGAATGTTGTGTTTAAAACAAAAAGTACCCACTGTTTCCAAGAAACCAAAATCCCAGAGACTTCCATTGAGGAATAAAAGCAGGTATTGTAGCGTTACTTTGAGTGTATTGCTTTTACACTTTCAATTAAAAAATAATTAAAAAATAAAAATTAAAAAATGCGTGGTCTTTATTCTCATTACTATGGAAAACCATTCCTGAAAAACTGTACGAACCCGGAAAGGAGTTGTTACACCATGGTCAACATACCGCCGTCCACTTATTCTGAAACCTGCAGTGGCATCACAGTTCAAAATGAGCCCATATAGTCAGTTTATTTCTCTGCTATACTTTTAAATATTGAATTAGTTCATTGGATTTTAAAGTCTTGTAGTTTCATTTTATTTAAAATTGTTCTAACTTTTCCAGAACTCGTATTAATGGAGATCCAGATGTTTTGGGTTGTTTTATTTAAAATACTGCTTTTTACAGTTATTTTTTCAAACACTAACACCAATGTAGGCAGATTATTTATTTCAAAAATAGGTTGAAAAATCCTGAAATAGATGTTCTTCAAAAGATAAATTGGGTTGTACAAAATCTTTTCCAATATTGCTTAAAACCCTTTTAGAACTTTGACATTTAAGACAATTTTCAGTTTGAAACAGAAACACAGTTTTGTGAATGGAGGTTTGAACTCCTCCAATAAACCCCCTAACAGACAGGGTGTTCACACCCCTGGTTACCCCCCCCCCCCCCCCTTGTCTGCAGCTGGGTGTCAGGGTTAACTGCCATCTGTGTTAACTGTTCATGTCATATCCCCATTAACCTCCATTGTGGCTCTGCGGGCCACCCGTCTCCGTTTAAGCCTCCCTGGGTGGCAGTCAGCGCTCCAGCATTAGCCCCCCATTACAGCTCCCCTGGTTGCAGTTGCCCCGTGTAGGGCAGCCACCGATCTTGTTTCAGTGAAGCCGAGTGTCTGTGAGCTGAGTTATGACGCGCTCATAGCCGGTGCCCTGTGCACGTGCGAGCGCAGCCGGCTCTTGGTATTTGTGCAGGTCGCGCTCTGGTTTGCAGCACTGCAGCAGCCCTCCATGCGTTGAGCGTCCGTGTCAGTTGTTTTGTGCACGGGGGTGCGTTCGGGGTAACCCTCTCCCTTCCTTTAATGGGAGGCATGAACTCTCGCTCTAAACCCATTTCCAGCCCATCTGAAATACGGCAGCAAATTACCTCCAGCGGCGCCCTGCACACAAGCCCCAATCCGCCCCAAATAGAAGTGACAGGACAGCGCAATTTATCGCCATAACCCCTGCACCCCCCCTCCCACCACCACCACACACACACATACTTTAGCCTCAGATGTGCAGCCCCCGCAGAAGCCAGCTGAGTGACTCCTGAATGGAGAGCCCATGTACAAACCTGGGGTTGTGTAATGTACATACTGTAACAGGAGTGTGTTGCAACTGTGTGTGTGTGGTCTCCACACTCCAGCGTAGGGGCCAACCTTGCTGCTCTGGCCCCCTGCCCTGCCTATTATCTCATTGATTTCCTCCTCTCCTCTTTTCAATTCTCTCCATTTCCACACTGCCGTCCTTTCCATTAGAGGAGCAATTTAACAGAGTGCTGTGACACGGGAGGAAGAGCAGGGGAGGGGGTGACGACAGGATGGGAAACATAAAGTGAAGAGGGGAGATGTAGTGGGAGAGCTGGAGGGAAGATGGCCCCAACAGGGGTGGAATTTAAAGAAGGGATGAGCAGATAATATTCCATGTCTGAATGCAGCCTGAACAAAGACTATTTGAGAACTGAACCCAGTGGAAATCTCCCATAATGCCACTCTTTGAAAAAAGTAGCAATGCACATTGACCTCTCCCCCCTCGGGTTCCAAACAGGAAGTACCCACTGGTTACAAGAAGGCAGAATCCCAATGACCTCTATTAAGAATTAAACACTTATTACTTAGTCATTCTATTTGTCAGATTCTCCCAAGGCCACTTTCAAGAGATAGGGATGTGGCTTTCCACCAAGCTCACTCCTGATTGGCGAAAGTATTTGTCTTAGACCGACTCGGACCAATCACTGTTTACTGACATTGTCTGGCTCCATCATGACCATATCACGAAAAAAATGGCAACTGAATTACCTTCATTTTGTTGGAGCCAGAAAGTAATTTTCTATGGGTGACAACACACTCACTCTGTCCAGTTCTCTTATCCAGTCAATGGCAATGATATTTTCAAACGTGCTAGTACAAATACATTTTCATTACTCAGTTTACGACGACTGTAAAGTACATTTGTTCTCTGAGATTTCCAGCCAAACCACATGTTGAAGTTTGATACTGATGGGTTAACAGTTGTTGTGGTCTCTAAACTCTAATCACAACTTCAGTATATCAAGGAATGATTTAGTTAAAAAAAATTCAGCTAATGTTTGACGATTCTACTATCAAGACTTTACTCTAAAAAAAAAAACACACATACTGTTTTATGTAAACATTCCTAATTTTATCAGTGAAAGTCTGAAAGATGTTTTTCATAACCAAATGGATTTAAAATGGAAATTTGACAAGTACATTGATATTCATCGATATTGAAATCAATTCTGAGATTGTAAATCGAAATGACTTAATAATTTTGTAGTGGTACCCAACCCCACTACATTTTTCTTATTCCTAACCCTTTCTGCTTTCATCTCTTGTGTGTTTTAGGAGTTTCCTGCAGAATCGCCTCCGAACTCCTCCTGACAGACACCCGTCACCCAGCCAGCGGTGGGCAGGAAGCGGAATATGCTGGATCCGTGGTTCACTGTATAGAGTATCTGCAAACAAGCTGTCCCGTACCGCCAACATGTCCATCAACAGAACAGGTACAGCCGTGGGCATGAGGGGCATTGAAAGACTCGTTTGGAAGACACTATTTGTATTATTGCCAGTCACATTTTGGTCAAACATACACATCTAGAGCAACCTGAGTAAAGGAGGATTAATTTAAAACAAAAAGCCCATAATTTTCATGGGAAGAATTTCTGTTTTTACCTAATGTCTTCATCATATTTGCATTAAATGAGCTGCACCTCTCACGTTTGCGTCGAGTCTGTGAAGCCAGCAGCAGCATCCACTCTGTTGTGGTTGCAGCTACAACCACACACTTGTTAATAGACTGAGGGGAGCAGGCTGGATTTGCCATCTGAAATAATAAAGTTGTCATCTGTCAGAGCGGCCAAGGGGAGGCCCCGGAGAAGTGGATGGCTCAGATTAAAGCTCAGATCTGCCTCCACTTCCTTCACACTTCTCCGCCACCCTTTTTCACACTTTGTACCACAACCAGAGCCTGCAGGTGAAATTGAACAGCTGCAGTTTGCGAAACTCGTGACTTGCATCCCAACACACGCCCGGCTTCCCACAACCTCCAGAAACGCACATAAGATATCTATCCGGCGGGAGTTGTAATTTGACGTCCAAACGCAGCGAGCGTCACATTTGTCCCTGGGACAGAGCCACCAGACTGTCGTCCAGCTCGGATTAAATCGCAGCAAAGCACATACTTGATGAGAAGCCTAACAGCCATAAAAGTTCCAAACTTAGAGGCCTGAATAAGATCATCTGTAACCCCAACCTCTCCGTCAGCGTCCCCGTGCCTACACCTCTCACAGGCCTCTATCAACGCCCACGCACCTTTCAGCTCCGTGTTTGTGTTTGGGGGGGTTACATAGGTCTACTGATGCCCTCACACCGAGCTGGACGTCACCTTTCTGTTTGGCAGCAGCAAGTCAAAGTTACAGTATAAATAACAAGTCCCATATCGAGCTCCACTTTCATCTGTCTTCATGCACAACTTCTGCTGTGCCGCATCACACGTGAGATGCTGGAAAAGTGCTTTGGAAATAAAACTTTAACGTTACATTCTAAAGTGGATGTCACAGATGCCTCTCTTAAACTTTTAAATAAATCATTCATTTAAAGGTGATTTGATAAATGTTTTGCAATTTTTTTCATTATTTTGAAATTGTTGATAGCCATGGACTCAATAAAACTGTCTTTTATCACGGTGCACATTAATTTTAGAGATTGTATTGCATCCATTTTTACTTGTTACAAAGTTTTCTAAAAGACACTTCAGACAGAGTGTGGTAATCGGGATGGTACCACTTCACTTAGCACAGAATCCCATAGGAACATAAAAAATACTCAAGACCCACTCGTGTTTTTGTCCAAAACACTTTTTAAACTAGATACGATTTTTTAGGTGATGTATGAAAACTGATAACTTCATTTTTATTGTATTCCAGAAATCAGTTTTCTGAAAACTGATTTTCAAAAAATGCTTGTATAAGTGTCAACTGCACACATGGGGATAGATACTCTGTTTACATAATCCATACATTTTGTTTTAACCAACTTTTTCCTTTTTTTTTTTTCTTTTGTTTGTTTGTTTCTTTTGTTTATTTTTATGTCTTTTATAATATCCTAAAATCTTGTGCGCTACTTTTGCGCAGACCCAAATTGGATGTCTTGGGTCGCTCCACCTCAGTTTTTCATCCCTGACACTTGTCACTGGTCATGTATTTTGTTTTCAGGCTTCGTAAAGAAATTTATGGAAGTTATGAAAATTATGTATATATGTGTTTATTTGTCAACATTATGGAAAATTAAAAAAGCGGAACTGTTTTTTGTGGAGTTTCTTTAGGATTTGGAAAACCTCATTGGAATTTAGAATTTAAAATTCAGTTTAACCAAAGTTAAGTCCTTGTATCTTTTTTTTTTTTTTTTTCTTCCAGGAAGGTTACCTGGCTCTTCTTTGGCCCGACCCTCCAGCACGCGTTTCTTAGCCAGGTAACAGACACAGCACCTGTGCCACTGCCTGTCATCAGACACATCAGAGCTATTATGCAACAAATCCTATAAAAAAAATGACAGAACTTCCTCGCTTTATACTTAGCAGCAGTTGTAAGTGGGTCAGACTCTCCTTTTACCATGAAATCGAACCCAGCCAACATGTTTGCAACTGATACTCATCATCAAACAGCCTTGATCACCTTCAACGAAAGGCCTGTGAAGCCACAAACATGCTTTTAAAATTAGTGAATGTTGGACATTTTTACCCAGAAACAGACACAAGGTCGAGCTGAAACTGAATCTGCATGACTTCAGATTTATGACTCACAGTGGATACTTTTGGTTTGTCTTGATCTCCTGAATCCAGCCGGGCAGTGCAGCGCAGCATCGCCATCATCAGACACGCTCGCCAGAAGAAGCAACAAAAGCAGTACTGCATGTATTACAACCGCTTCGGCAAATGCAACCGCGGCACGAGCTGTACCTTCATACACGACCCGGACAAGGTGGCCGTATGCACCAGGTATACCCAGATGCCCCCTTTCTATTTTATTTTATTTTATTTTATTTTAAAGGAACAGCACAGAAAGTAGCATGAGCAAAAAGGGGCTCTCCCAACTTTCTTGCTGCTGTTCTTTCAGCATCACTTTGTTCTTCAAAGATCTTTGACCAAAGCAAAAGTTGTCCAAACTTATTTGGATAATTGTCCATGTATTCATGTACATTAGGCTTTTTTTTTTATTCTTAATGATGTTACCAAGTTAAATTTGAACAAAACAGACAGTTTTCACAAAGAGTTTTCATCTCTTGAGCCTTACAATTCAATAATGTCTACTTTTTTACCTTTATGAGGAAGGTGGTCTTGTGTAAATATGTGTGCAATCTTAAGAGAATCTTTAGACTGTGTGTTTGCAAGAAGTGGACGTCTGACAACATAAAAAAGAAAAAATCCATCTGAAACTTTTAAAATATTTTCTCTCCTGGAAGTTCCAAAAAATACAGTACATCAGTGTGTGCAGTTGACAATTTTGTCCATGTTGGAAAACCTTGTCAACGTTATTTTTTAGGGAAAAAAAATACTGGTAGTACTTACCACTTCCTAGGTAGTTGACTTTTGAGTTCTAGTTCTGCCTACGGTCCTTCATATTAAAGTTCCTCTCCTCTGTTGCCTCATGTATTGTCATTACAGAGAATTGCTTATAAACATGTTTCTCAAACGTGTGTTTTTTACTAATTTGGTTTTAACTGAAGTCAATCAGATTAGTTTAGTATTCTTAGTAGCTTCAACAAAAAAAAAAATCCCCGCCTCTTGCGATATGAGCTTGACTTCCTCCTTTAAAATGTTGGAACTGGAAAAATCCATATGAGATAAAGGTTATACTGCCACTCTAACCTTTTCAATTTAAAGTAATTAATTTTAAGAAGTAGGATCCCTAGAGGTGGGGATGATTAAAAGGCCTGTCCAAATTCAGATTTATCTCTGTTAAGCTGTATTCACACCAAACACGATCCGCATGTGAAATTCGCTCCTGACAAATGTGGGATGGCCCTAAACGTTTTTAGCCCAACCGCTACATGGAAGCATTGACTAATTTATAATGCTTGAAAGACAGGGATGATGTTTAGAGATCACGTTTAATTATTTTGAAGAGCTCTACAAAAGCATCGGTAAACACATCTCTATGTTTGGGTTCATGAGATCACTCAGAGACTCTCCCAGTATAGTGAGGTTCACCATCTGAATCATGTCTGCTTTCAGCGGTACTTCGATCTCTGTGACCCAGTTTGATGACTTCTTGCTCCGCATTTGTCAGAGGAAGGAAAAAATAGGAATAAATTACCGTAGGATACTTTTTGTTGTTGTCTCAGTACAAATAAGAAAAAATCATAAAGTTCAGGAAAACAACCAGATTCTCCTTCTTGTTGGTTTTGGACTTTTCCCGCTGATCATGTCATCAACACTTCACGGGCCAAAGTTGTTGTCCTGATTGGTTGATACAACACATCTTCTTCGCCAAAGTTCTTATATTTGATTCCAAAACATTGCGAAGTGCCCAAACACTCCGCGGTACCCAAAATGTGCTGCTGCCAGGCCACCATGCCACGCCCGACTCTCAAATCATGCTGTAGGACCTCTGAAATGCACACTGACCTGAGACTGAAACTGATGCACAAATCACATCCGGTGTGAACGTGGCTTTAATGGCAGTCATCCTCTCCATTCACTCTTCTGCTGTCTGAGCAAAACTTCCAAGCTGTCATCTGTTCACCCAGCATTCGACTCAGGAAATCTATTCATACACCATCCACACAGTCAGTCAGTCAGTCTGTCAGCAAAAAACAAATGATAAAGTAATCAATAGCCAGAACGCCTCTGTCTTTTTACTTTTCTTTAAGTTTAATTAAGAAACTCAGTTCCTTATGCTAAGCTAAACATTTTGAGGACATGGACCCTATATTACAACACAGCTGATCAATTTTTCAGTCAGACTTTTCTTGTCTTCAGGTTTCTCAGAGGGACGTGTAAGCGGGAAGACGGCACCTGTCCTTTTTCCCACAAGGTCTCAAAAGAGAAGGTAACCCACACTCAGGGCCTTGATGCTGGACAACGTGGTGTTTTATGGTGGTACGGCCCAGGCTTTGGTACGTTGCAAAGGTATAAGATGACTGTTGGGTCCAGTCTTCTTGGATGGTATGCAGGCTTTTGGCACCGTTCCTGTTTCTGTGGATGGAAAGCGGTGAGGAAGACTTGAGCTGATTGGGGGTGGGGGGATCAACTGTTCAATCCGCCTTCATTCCTTTGAGGCGTGCGGTTGTGAGATGCCTGTTTTTGTCCTTAATGCATTTTTAGACACAGGTGTTGCACAGGTGGTGTTCACATAGAGCAGTGCTCATGCCGCACCTGTGAAAACACAATCTGCTACTGTACTAAAGTAAGAAAAAAAGGTTTTGGTGCTCTTCTGCACTCTGTGGGATGTTGGTCATTCGTTTATGGGTTAAGATCTGATCATACCCGATACAGCTCAGGTTTATTGATCCCAAGTTCTGGAAAAACCAAAGATCTTGTTGCTGATTTTAAAATAGAAATTATTCTGATAATTATTATTGGCGAAAAGATAAAAATTCTTAATCATACAAACATCTGCACATTGGTAAAACACAGTTTTATGTTCAACATCTACTTCAGTCTTTAGAAAGCTTTTTAGAAATGGAGATATTTAGAAACCCTGAAAGTTTCTGACTTATCTAGAGCTCATGCAGAACAACATCAAGGTCTTTAAACAGTCAAATCTCCCACATTGCTCCTGGAGGCTCCTGGAGATTGTAGGCTGGCGGCAGTGTTTTGGCAGCAGAACCACTATCGTATGAATGTGTGTGTGCATGCTTGAATGGGACTAGACTAACAAGGGTTTTGGATCTTCAAGGAAGTTATTAAAGCGCTGTATAAGTATACGCCATTTACCATTTTATATTGTTTCAAAATGTCAGATAGGACTACTTTTCCTACCAGGGAAGGTAGAATCATTTATTTTGGAGGTAAAATGATTCATGATTTGGTTTTATTCATGTCCGATTTTATTATAGGCTCAATGGAAAACACTAGAAAAGAGCGTAGTCACAGAAAGTCAATTTAAGTCAAATTCACTATTTTTTTCCTGAAATTTAAATTAGGGGAGGTTTGTTTGGTAAAGTTATGATTGCTGTATGAGGGTTTGAACTATTGACTGTATATGAAAACTGGACTGAGTGACTCCTCTCTCCTCACATCCAGGATAAGAAGTACCCGCTGGCTCCAAGAAGTAGAAGTCCTATAGACTTTTATTTTGGAAAGAAACATATACTACTCAGTTATTATATTTGTCAGAATAACCATTCTTGCTCTGATACCTTTTTATAACATGTTCTTTCTAATCCTAAATTGATTATGATGTTTTTTCTTTATTGCAACTAACTCAAGTTATAAACTGACCAGTCAGATGCCTCAATAACACTTCCAACAAGGTCACTCCGATTGGCAAAAGTGGTTGTAATAGAAAATCACTCGCACTGCTAACTGATGATTTCTAAATTCCAACATTGTGACCTCCGTATCGCAAAAAAAATGGTGACTGAATCGACATTTCCATTCAGTTCCAGAAGCAAGTCATTTTCTTTGGGAGATATCACACTCACTCGGTCCAGTTCTCATGTACAGTCAATGGTTTGAATTCAGGGCAAAATGGGGACAAAAAGGAGAAAGTTTTCCTTTCTGTTGTTGTCTTTGTATTAGTCTTGTGTAACAGTTGCTCTGCTGCCTCACCCTGCACTCAAACACACACCATGCTGCACACCTGTGTTGTTTGTCACACTGCTGCACAGACAAGCCCAGCTGTCCATTTGCAATGCCCCCCCCCCATCCTCCTTCTATCGTCAGACCTGGCCCCTCCCTTAAGGGGATACACCCGCTCCTCTTTCATGCACTTGAGTTCATCTGGACTGGGTGGAGGTGCAGGGTTATGCACCCCCCAAACTTGATCCAGGCACTAGTGTGGATAGCCTCCCACAAATACTTTGTAACCAGACTCTCCCAGGCTAATCCCCCTGCCTGCCCTTTCAACGCACCCCTGCAGGAACACCAGCCGGCCTCCACCCCTGCCACAGTCCGTGCCCACATCCAGAGCACATAAACACATCCTGAGAGCTGGACGGGCCGCAGCCTGGATAAATATTTCTGTTGCAGTTAATTAGGTAGAACCCATCCCATCTCCCAGAGGTGGAGTCCCTCCCCCTCTCCCCCTTCACCACTCGAAGCCCCCTCAGAGGTATATTTAGAGCGGCCTCCACCAGGCTCGCCCCTGCATGTCAGAAAGCAGATCTCTGTGCATAGACACTCACCGGCGCTGTCAAGACACCCGCTCACTCTCACTCTGCTGCTGTCAACTGCAATTAGGCTCATTTAGCTGCTGGGAGTGACGGATCACTCAGCTCCCCACAAAGCGGGACTAATACTCACAGATTTGTGTTCCCACATCCAACAGCACGGCCTTCGTTCTGTTGTTCTTTCAGTTACAGTCAAAAATAACAGTTTTCCCCGTGTTACACATTCACAGACATGGCGGGGCACACTGAAGTCCAAACCTGTCCGTGTTTCAGGCTCACCCAGGGCCAGAGTGACAGATTTTAAACTGTGTCTCATGTCTGCAGATGCCCGTCTGTTCCTACTTTCTGAAGGGAATCTGCAACAACAGCGACTGTCCTTATAGTCACGTTTACGTGTCCAGCAAAGCTGAGGTGTGTGAGGACTTCGTCAAAGGCTACTGTCCCGAGGGAGAGAAGGTGAGAGGACACATAAACAGTCAGAAAAGCTAAACCAGATGAAAGTGCGAGATCCTTGTTTTCGTTTTTGTACAACTCTTGTCTTCTTATCATTGTGTCTTATATGACAGTGGGAGCTGAAGAGAATTCTTGCCTAAATGGGCAAGGAAATTATAATTGACCAAAGCTGCTAACACATCCACATCCTTTTTTTCATGTTTTCTTCCTTTTCCTCTTCCTGCTGTTTTTCTGAACTCTCAGCTTCTTTTTTTTAACCTTTTTTAGGGGTTTGGCTTCTTAGTTCCTGACTAGTTCCCGCAGCAGTTTGTCTGTGAACATTTGTCTTGAGTTTTGCATATTAGGTTAAATCAGGGTTCAAGACAGACCCACACAGATGAAAATTACGTTTTTGGTGGGGTTTTTTCATGTTCTTGTGGCATTTTTCTCATGATGGAGGACCTATATATAGACAATTAAGCTTCAATTTGCATTTCTGAGTATTTCTCTACTCAAATCGTGTTGAATCAGGAGCAGACTAAAAAACAGAGTTCAAAAAAAAAAAAAAAAAGCCCATAGCTGTGATGTAGAAGCTACAGTTGGAAGACGAGCTTCCTGCTCCGCTCTATTGCATCCACTTGTAGACGACTAAATCCATGTTCGTCTTTGTTTTCTTCGTCTGAGCTGGTCAAGCTGTACGGCTGGATAGCTCCAATATTCCTCACCATTTTTGTTGCACCGGTAATGTTGGGTTGTGGTTGTGTGGGACTGTAAGCTAGCAGAAAAACATGTAAAAAGATAGATGATGGTAAGTGGGGGAAGGCTTACTCCACGGCAAAAGTACTGCTCACAACTCTGAGGCAATTTTTATAAGATAAACACAACATTAGACTTTTTTTTTTTTTAATTCTATTTGCCTCTTTGTGAAAAAAAAATGTTTTGTCTCCTTCAAAACCAAATTCTTGATGGTTTATCACATCTTCAGAAAGCTGAGTTCAATTTTTCGAGTCACACCAAGGCCACTTGTTGCCAAACAGACCAAAAGCTAGACCAACCATGCTGCAACCCATGAAATTCAGAAATATGTGAGACACAGAGTAATTGAGATCGTTACGTCCAGAAAAAGTTGTGGAGCAGCCACTTCTGCTGCTCTGGGACTCCAGAGAACCACAGTAAAGTCCTTATCCCACAAACAAAGTAAGAAGCACCTCAATGACTCATCCAAATGAGTCCTCATCCACAGAGGACCCCTTAAAATCCACGCATCAGTTCCACTACAGTCATCTTTTGATGTATTTTCAAGCGTTCCTCGTGGTCTTTTAATGATGATTATGGCATTTTAAGCTAAAATTTAAAAAGCTGTGTCGCTTTCTAGAACATAGTTTCTGCAGAGCGACAGCAGTTCATCAGAAATTGTTGTGGGGGACTGTTGGGGCAGAGAAACCCCACCCCACCGTCCCTTAATCCACGTGTTTACATTCTCTGCTATCTTACAGCCTCTCACAACCCCTAACCTAACATAACCGGTGCATCAAAAACGGTCAGCAATATAGCAGCTATTCAGCCGTAAAGGTTTGAGGCAGATACCAGCTCTGACCGTCTACACTTGGATGCATCAGAACGGAGCAGAACAGGAAGCTTGTTGTCGCTGATTGTTGTTTTTACAGTTTTTTTCAAACTTCTTTTTTTTGTCTCCTGCTGTGCTGATTAACACTGATTGGAATAAGAGTTTTAAGTTTAATTTTCCTTATATGATGAGAAAAATGCCACAAGAACATGTTCAAAACACCAAAAACACATTTCATTGGAGTGTCTAAAAAAAATGTCTTTCAAAATCAAACAAGTTTATAGTTTCCCTTATTATAATAAAAAATAAAATGGTTACAAAACAGAAAATACTAAGTAAAATAATGTTGACAAGATTAGTTACTAAAATTCAAACCAGAAATATCACAAGATTTAGATAAAACATTAAAAAAAAAAATTTTAAGACATTTTTAGCTATTTAAAACATTTTCTTAGATGTAATATATTTATAAAAGTTTTCTTCTGCTTTTTCTGAATGTCTCCTTTTTGAAAGGGAACAGAAAAAGCGACAGCTATTTCAGATATGTCTTTTTTCTATTGGAACATACAGTAATGTGTAACAGAGATAGGGTTCTACTGGGGCTAAACTCAGGCGTGAGTAAACGAGTAATCTGCTAAGCGACACAGCGGCTGCACACACGCATGTGCACAGTGACTCACAGGCAGCAACAGCTGCGGGGGGCGGCCGTCCATAATGGCATAACTGCAGAGTCTGAGTGACACATTGAAGGCCTGATGGGTAACGGAGAGCCATTTACACTTCACTGGAGATGCTCAAGTCATCAAATACACACATTGTCCCGTGTCCTTCTCAAACTTCTCCTCCTCCTTTTGTCTCCTCCCTGCTCGGTTTTGAGCGCCGAGTGTGAAACAGATGCTTTTTCACACTGTCAGGCCTCATTTAAATGGAGCGTGGGGAAATGAGGGGATAGAAAACAAAAGGGATATTAATATTTATTCTATTAGCTGAAGTGCTTACCTCTGTGCTTTTTTTTTTTCTTCCTCTCGTGTGTGTTTGTTTCTGCTGTGGGTCCGCGTGTGTGTTTGTGGAGCGGCGCGCTGTGAGGCTCTGGCGGCTGCATGATGGATAGCAGGCAGTAATTATAGATGGGAAAACTGCTGAGGATGGCACTCTCAGCCGGTTAGGCAGACGCTCCAGCAGCTCACGGGTTAAGTCTGCTTCATCTTCCTCCTCTTCCTCCTCCATCACTCCTCATCCTGGCTTTGTCTCACTCCTTCGTCTCGTGTCTTCCCCTGACGGGATACACTTTTGTCCTGTTTTCTTCTCATTTCAAACGTTTGATTGGGTTCATCATCATCCAAATTCCTTTTTTGTTTGATTTTTTTCAAGTCCACAGAAACGGTGCACTCATCCGTCATGCGCGCCTGTCCTACATTTATTCTTGGCTTTCATTGACGGTCATCAATTCCTGTTTGGCCACTTCAGCGTGTTAACAAGAATCTCTCACAATCTGTGCTCTTTAACCTTATGAATCAGCAAAAATAACCATTTTAGAATATTGCTTACGTTGCAAAACAGAACTTTTTAAGATTAATTAAGATTAATAGGAGTGTAAAAGAAACCTCACTGGTCCGCTTAACAAACGAAAATACTTGTAGCTGTTACAGTATTTCTAAAAAGTTACGTTTTCAGCTTTTAATGTACTTTGTGGAACTTTAAAAGACAGAATCCCAGCATGTTAAAGCACAATATCTTTATTCCGTGTTAGAATGTAAAAAAATAACTGGAGTTTTTTTTAATTTTGAAGCACATAAAGGTCTTATGAACCAATCCACCTATTAATATCACCTCTGTTAGATGGCCTTACTATACCACATTTACTTAAAGAGCACTTCAGTTGTCTGTGCAGACCTAAAGATTTTTACAGTTATGTACCAGAAAGTCAAAAGAAAATAAAGTGATACATAGAATCTCTTAAGATTTACAAAGAATGGTTTCAAAGTTCAAACCCCTTGTTACACAGATGTTACAAAATCAATAAATAGAATAATATAATATATGCAGCAGAATAAAATAAAGATATTAGTTTCGTTTTGTGCCTAAATGCAGCACAAGAATTTAAAAAGGAAATAAGTATACAATGACTGGTGGGTTTTTTATTCTGACCTTAGTTAATGGGCCTAAATGCTTGTTCATTTAACTCTGCCACATTTGTTAGAAACACACATTTGGAAAGAGCAAAGCTGAGTTTGTGAGTTTTTACGCGTATAAAACTGAATCCATCTTCATTTGTTATTTGTAAGTTTCTCTACTTTAAACATTTGGACCCATTTTTGTATCTATAAGCACCTGCTTTGTTTTAAATGTCACATTTTCCGTGGTTTATATTTATTTGGTTAGTTTTTTTTATGTTGTGCTATTTATTTTACAGCATTTCAGTTCATCGAGTAATCAGATTCATCACCATATTTTCATTTTCCTGTAATGTGCTGATGCTTCTCTTTCTCTTTCTCTTTTAATACTGTTGACTCTGCCTGTTCGGCGGTCTCTTCTTTAAAGTCCCACTCCGATCATCTTTTCATCTATTGTAAAGCGTTCCAAGTGGTTTTTAGCCGAAACCCAAACATTTGTCTCGTTTTCTAGGACATAGTTTCTGCAGAGCAGCAGGAGTTCATTAGAAATTCACCTCTGAGTTTTGGGCAGGACTGCTGGCATGGAGAATGCATGCTCTCCCACTTGCTTACAGCCCCCCACACCCCATGCAAACATTGGCTGTGCAACAAAAATGCTAATATTGCAGCAATCCAGCTGCACAGTTTTGAGCCAGTTGCCATTTTAGAGAAGGAAAACAAAGACATACATGAATCTAGTAGTCTACAAGTGGACACATCAGAATGAAGTGGAGCGCGGAGCTTGTGGCCCGCCCACCATATTCTTTACATCACAAATAAAGTCTTTTTCAAACAGCACTTTTTTATCTGCTTCTGATTTACGATTTGAATAAAGAAATACTCAGAAACAATTTTTAGTTTAGTTTTATTTATGCTTTACCTCCATCATTATAATTTGATGAATTTCATCAGAGTGGGTCTTTAAAAAAAAAAAGCATACAATGTAGCACAAAAATGTGTGCAAAGCTAGAGCTGCACTCTCTCAGAATGCAGCTCTGTGGTGCGATTAGAGTGACAGGCGTGGCGCAAAGGTCTGGCAGCAGCGCAATTTAAGTGACAGGCACAACTTCGGCGGCTTCCCGTGGCGGGCCAGAGTAAAAAAATCAGAACACAGGGGTTCAGGCCTCTGCGCTGTGTAAATCAATCAGGGACTCAACTTTGAGCAGGTGACGTTTTCAGAGACAGCAGGTAGAAAACTCATCCAAAATTGTGGATCGGTCTGATAGTTCTCCTCCTGAACTTACATCCATTTTCTTAACCTTTTGATGCAGCGGGGTCTCTGGAACCCGTCCTGGCTACTGTTGGGCAGAGGTGGGTACACCCTAGTCAGTCTGTCGCAGGGCCCACAGGGCTGGAGTGATTAAGCTCACTTTGTGGCCTCTCAGGAGCAAGCTGGCTGCCAGACAGAGGGCCGCTGCTGGATGGGGAGGCACTTTATGATATTTTTCTTTTTCTTATTTTCATCGCGACAATAATTAAAAAGGTGGCCTAATTTTATTCTTGGTTTTATTTTTTCTCTCTTGGGTTAACGCGGGACAGCAAGCCTTCAAATTCGGTCAGAGAGAGATGGAAATACCACAGAAGCGGCTGTCCAGACACAGCTCTCGCTGCGGGGATGAAGCTCACTGAATCTCTGAATGATCCCATGATCCCAAACATGGAGACGTGATTACCTGTGTTTTTGTACAACTTTTGAATATTAATAAATCTGAAACCGTGTCTTCCATTCATTGTAAACGGCACAAATTTGCTGCGCGAATCGCGTTTGGTGTGAACGCAGCTTAGGACGTTGTGAAAAGTGAAACACTTTATAGCAAGGGACTGCTGTACTCAAGTTACTTTTGAAAAATAAATTTTGAAAATTATTTAAACAGAAGTGACAAATTGAAACACAACCCCTTTTATAATGGCGTTGGATAAAACTGAGCTAACAAGTTCCATCTCTGGAGAATTCCTAGTGGCCCCCTTCTCCTGATACTGATTGACCCATAAATGGAGCAGCATCTTTTGGTGGAAGCAGTGTGATGGTTTGGGCATCTCACTCAAAGTAAAACGTGACATATGAAGTTACGTTACCAGTGGCAAATTTTAAGATTTCCATAGAGACAAACATCAGTCATCCAAAATGAAAAATAAAATCTGCTGAGACAGCGTGGGAATATTTGGGTTTGATAGAGAAGACTTGTCAAAACTTTTATGGGTGTAACCTAGTTGCTCAGCTGTGCTCTTACAAATTATTTTGAAAAGAAAGCCGACTTTCAGGGAGAAAGGGTCTAAGGATGTATTAGAAGTGAATGCAGTTTCTCTTTTTACAGTAATACATTTCAACAGGAGCTGTTTTTATTCACTTAAAGCTCTCTGCGTCTGTGCCTCCATAGCATCAAGGCAGCGGTATCCCATAACTGAATTAGGATGTTAATGTCAATCTGATTGTAGCCTGACGCTGCGAGGCAGTGAACCACATTTTTTTTCTCAATATTTAGCTCTAGTAAATTTAATAATCTATCAAGCCGGGCTCCTTTATTGTCCCTTTCCACTCACTGCAAGTTGCTCTCAATGAGTGTTGGCCTCGTGCCGAAGTTGTAAATGCATGCAAAGTCCCTTTTTTATTTCACCGGCTTCGCCGCCTCTCCCCTCCCCTCCACTGAGTTTCTGTCTTTCCCTCCCCGCCTGTTGGTAAATGTGCTGACTCCTCCTGGTTCGGGCCCAGCAGAGAGCTCTCTAATAGACCCGAGAGACATCCCAGCATTCCTTAAATCAAGTGGAAAATTGTTAAATTGGTGTAGAATAAAGATGTTCTGTCCACTTTAGCTTTTTCCCGTCTATATCTCCATCGCGCTCTGTCTTTTTATGAAAATGAGAATGACTGGGACTAAGGAGTGCGGACTGAGTTTTTTTTGCAAGCCAGTTCTTGGGCCCGCACCGTTTCCAGCTTTAAACTGTCACGGCTAGACCCAAAGGAGATGTGTAAGTGATGACGATGTTGAAATTAAGTTTTATTACAAAGTAACATCCCAAACCTTTATTAGTACATCTTGACGTATGAACTTAGTTTAATACTAAATTTAAACGTAATATAACTTGATAATTATGGCCTGCAGCAGTCCTGGACTGCAAGGACCTTTTCACAATTCTTCTTTCTGACGGGGCATTTGAGCAAATACTTGACCTTCGCCAAATACTCAAAAACTCACCAACTGTCAAAAGTATCAAAAGATGAATGGGGCCAAAATCATGCAATACAGGAAAAAATACCTTTTGTTCGAGCAATCTTTATAAAATTTGCTGCCACTTATGTCTACAACCACAACTAAAGTTTTGTTGACCTTTGCCCTTAAGAACAGGCCGCCATCTTGCGTTTTCCAAAAGAAAAATATCACCTTTTGTACCTTCTAAGAATGGAATAATTTTATTGCTTCCTAGCATCATTGGGAAGATACTTAGGGAAAACATTTTTATTTTAAAAACTAGATTTTGAACTGCGTTAATGTGGCAAGCTCACAAAAGTTGCATTCCCCTGTTACTCGCCTATTGTTTGCTGAGATATTGTGTAAACTGCATGAAATTGTATTTTGTATTCCAATGTTTTTTATATTTGAGTGTACATGTGAATACAAAATAGCAAGTATCCACAGTTACACACAAATTATTTTGTATGGATTACAAACATTGAGACTATTTCCTCTCCATAGTTCGTCTGGGATCCTCCAAAGTCAGACAGAGAAGCGTGATTCCTGCAGTGCTCCACGGTCACAGTGATTTACACCAGGGTTTCCTAAATCTGGTTCTCTGTTCCCCACCCCCGCCCTCCATGTTCTACCTTTTTACTTATCTTGTCCGACACACCTAATTCAATAAAGGTTCTAAATGACATTCCATCACGGGAAACTCTGGGAATGCGTAATCCAGCAGACGTGATCTGTTTAGAAGATGTGAGATCCCTCAGGTATTACCAGCAAGGAAACAGATTAGCTGAAACCATAAAATGATTTTAATAAAGTGACGTCTGAACCGTCTGTAAGGCGATCGCCCTCGACACCTGCAGCAGATCGGATTCAAACAGAGAAATGTGTCAAAACGTCGGTGCTACAAGCTGATCCAAGAAACATCTGAGAGCAAGCAGATTCTGGGTCACGCTGCCACCCATGGGCGCAGCAACACGAGTGTGAGGGTGGGGGGCTTCGATGGCCCCTGGTTCATCAGGGGGTTGACTGAGGGTCCACAATGTTCCTGGAAAATCGATCTTGCACTCGCGCTCTATTTCTGCACTCTTTACCCCTCATCCAAAGACACACACACACGCACACACAAACACACACGCAGCTCAAACTCCACAGTGAATATAATTAGCCTTTATGACAGGTGGGAGGGATCGGGTCTCATAGAGAATGAAGTTACCAATTTACACCAGTATTACACTCCTATACACAGTCAGTTGCAAACATGCATGTGAAAGCTCACGCTGTGGTGCACTGCACTCCCCAGAATGACATTAAGTGTGACCCATTTGCTCCACTTGTCAGTTAAAAGATAAAGTGACAGAAACACAGTCGCTTAAAGGGAGAAACCTTCAAAGAAGTACCTGATCAAGAGGGCGGTGTCACATTTACTTCTTAAAATTCTGCTCCGTAGTGGTATTAGAGGGAGAAGCCCATCCACGTTGTTCCCTCTAGAGCTCCTGAATTTAATTACATCTTTAATGTAAATGGGCAGGATTAAATTTCGGCACCAGAAAGCACTGTTTTCCTGATTAGTGTGAGTGGACTCTGACTACCATAAACAGCAGTTGTGTCCGCAAGAGATGCAGCATGCCTGTAAAGTCCAGCATCTATAAAAGGGATGCTGCTGCACATAGGTATAGTTTATAAAAAGCTACCAGAGGATAGTTTTTCTTCTGAGTTTATCTGAGTCCTAAATCAGATACTTTTGCTCAAATGAAAAGATTGGCTTCGTTTTTGCCAGATCAAACTGTCAAGCTAAGGCGGCTGAATTCCTCAGAAGATGTTAAGTGGACTTAACATTGACTGTATGTTAGAACTGGAACGAGTGAGTAGTCAGACCTAACTGGTCTGAGTCATCATTTCTATGACAACCACTCTCACCAATCAGGAGTGAGCATGTTGGAAGTCCAAACCCCTATCATTTGGAAGTGTAATACCTGTCATAGTGAGACCGCATACTTTTATTGAGACATCTGATTGGCCAGTTTATAGCGAATAACTTTCACTAAAGAAAAAATATGGACAAAAATTCAGATCAACAAGAACATGGTTAAAAAAAGGTATCAGAGCAAGAAAGGTTATTCTGACAAATATTAATTACTGAGTAATAGCTGTTTATTTCTCGATAGAAGTCTATGGGATTTTGGCTTCTTGGAGCTAGTGAGTACTTCCTATTTGGGGGAGGGGTCACTCAGTCCAGTTCCCTTATTCAGTCAATGGGACTTCATATAATCCTACAGAAAGGTACCACGTTACTAACTGGTTCACCTTTTGTGGTTGGCGTCTTTTTTTTCTTGTCTATTTTATTGCATCTAAATGACTGATGATGGCCCAATCTGCTTTATTCCTCAGTGCAAGAAGAAACACACTCTGGTGTGTTCGGACTTCTTTAAGACAGGATCCTGCCCTCGAGGCTCTCGCTGTAAGTTGCAGCACCGTCAGCGACTCAAACGCACCTCCAGCAACACCTCCAGCACTCCCTGCAAGAGAACTCGCTCCAAGGAGCCTCAGAAGAGGTGAGGATGAAGTTATAATGTCACTAAGATGGGTTTTGTTTTTACAATCTACTCTTTTTTTTTTTTCTTTTTCTTTTTTGAAGGCCAACTCTGTCCATCATCATGCCAAAAGATGCTCAAACGCCTCCAAGGACGCTCCCCACAGGTCTTCTTGCGTTACCGTCCTTCATCTCCCTGTCCAGCTCCCCTGAGGAGGCAGACCCACTGGACACACTGCCAGCTGACACCACACAAGTCAAAGGCATGAGCACTTGCTAACCAACCAACCAACCAAAGCAGTTGTCACATAAAGAAACACGACAAGTTGTAAAACATGACACCATAGCTTGGAATGAGGGAAGTCCAGCACACAAAAAGAGCTTTGCATGTGTGTGATTGCATGTGATCATCATCATACTTGTTCCTCCACCCTCACTGCCCAACTGATGTTGTGCTGGTCCATCATCGACACTCTGCAGCGTCCAGAGCCTCATTAAAGGTGGACCGCAGCCAAACAAGCTCCTCTTCACTTTGCATAAATTAGCTCCAAGCCAGAGTCTCACTGCCAAACTACAACTTCACGTGCGCACATTTCCTGCACACACAAACCTCCTCTTCTTCATTTACTCATCAACTCAGTTCTCATCATTCAGCAGTTTCAGACGTTTACAACGCAGCAGTTTGGTTCCAGTGCTGTGAAAAGGGTTTGCCCCTATTTCTGACATCTTTTTGTTTGTGTTTGTCAAATTTACGAGATTCAGATCATCAGAATAATCTGTTAGGAATACAAGACTGCAGGAAAATAGTTCAATATCTTGTGTTTTTAATGTTTTCCCTCATTAATCGCATGAGTTACAATAGGTGAAATCCACAAAGTAGGATTACAGATGTTTTAAGGCTGTAAAATTCGTCACTACACACTTTATACACTTTTCTCAGACATGAACATTTTAACACGCTTCTTTTTTGTTCAAATGCACAAAGTTAAAACCTTCAAAGAAAAATAAATCAGTTATTATAGTATAAAAACAAAGATCATCCTATTTGCTCTGCACTCTGAACACAAAAAAAAAAAAGAAAGAGTTGTTGGTGGCACTGTTGGTGTGCAGCACCCCGGTCCCCCTTCCCGTCACCCTTAACTGTGAGCTATCTGTCAACATGTTCTACATGCTAGCTTACAGCCTCTCACACCCCCAACCCAACATTACCCGTGCAACTAAAATGATGAGCAATATTGGACCTGTCCAGCCATACAATTTTCAGTCACATTCCAGTTTAGAGGAGGAAAATGAAGACGTACATGGATCTAGTCGTCTCCAACAGGATGCATCAGAATGGGGCAGAAAGCTTGTTGCCCACCCTGCAGACAAATACAATTCAATACTGTACAATACAAATACTGTTAAGGAACTTTTTATTCTGCTTCTCTGTACAAAACTGTTTCAGACTCAGTAATTGCCTTTTGAGCATGAACACGCGTTGAAGGTCTTCAACCAAACTACTGAAGTCCAACTTAAGTACAGACTTTTACTGGAACATCCCAAAATCCTCATTTCGTGTTTTTCTATTCACCTGTAAAGTTGCTGGTGTGTTTGGATCCTGGCTCTGCTGGAAAACTCAAGTGCTCTTGAGCTTCAGCTTTAAAACCCACTCCAAGGAAAATTGCATTCTTGGTACTTTTAACATGTTCTTGTTGCATTTTTCTAATGAAGGAGGACATGTGAAAATGAAATTAAGCTTAAAGTTGATTTTCTGAATTTTTTCTTTATTCAAGTCATTTTGAATCAGGAGCAAACAAAAAATGTCATTAGGTAAAGCTTCTAGGTGTAATGTAGAAGCTACTACGGCAAGCCACTAGCTTCTGTCTCTGCCCAAATATAATGCATCCATTTGTAGATGACTAGATCAAGGTACGTCTTTGTTTTCCTCAAATGAGTTGGCATCTGGCTAAAAACTGTACGACTGGATAGCTCCCGTGATGCTCGCCAACTTTGTTGCTGTTAGATTGGGGTTGTGAGTGGCTGCAAGCTAGTGGAAGAGAGTGCATACAAGTGGACGAGTGGAGGTGAGAGCAGGCTTACTTCATGCCAACAATCCTGTCCACAACTTCAACAGATCTCTGATGAACTACTGTCGCTCTGCAGAAACTATGTCCTAGAGAACGATAGATTTTTGGATTTTGGCTAAAAATGGCGATCATAATTAAAGACCACTTGGGACACTTTTAAAATAGATCAAAAGATGATCGGAGTGGGTCTATAATTAATTAATGGGGGATATTTAACTACAGGAATTTCTGCTAGAGTTCATGTTTCCATCAACCATGACACAGCCCCATATCATCACACTAGCACCACCATGCTTGGCTGTTGCAATATTTGACTCCAGATGTAATAGAACTGAAAGCTTCCAGAAGCTGATATAAATAATTTAGTGTAAAACAAAAACATCTATATGCTGTAGAGAGTTCAAATACTGTGCCTTAATCTTTTTTGTCTTATGTTCACAGAGAAAAAGTTGCAGATCAAGCCACGGCTGAGACCTGACACCAGCTGAACCGTTGGTGAAAACGTCTCACCTCTTTGTGATTTCTGAGTCACAGGTTTGTCAGGACCCCCCACCCCCAACTGCATTCACTCAGGGCCTGAACATTTTTAACCTCTTTATCCTGATTTTTAAATGAGTGTTTGTGGTTCTACCTTCTTTCCCTCAGGTTTAAATAAAGCATTAGCTCCGTTTGTGTCTCCGTTCATTGACTCCGCCCGCTTGTGTCCGTGTTGTGACAGCGTTTGCGGGTCGCGTGTACGCTCATGTTTCGAAGCGGCCCGCGGTCGTGGGAGCTCTCATCGGCGGGGTGGTGACAGAAGCAGCAGTGGTTCTCATTAAACCGCCAGGAGAGGAGACACTCGAGCGCACAGTGACTCCACCCACAGCGCTGGGAGTTTGTGTCCTCTGCCTCGTGTGTTCATACTGCTGCTAAATGCCAGACTCGCACAGTCGCCACATACTTCTTTCATCACTGCAGCCCCATCCAGACTGGATGAACATTTCACTCTGGCACAGTGGAGCCAACGCTTTCATCCCATGTAGATTTTGAATGGATTTTGGCAATAAGCTTCCAGGAAAGAAATATTGCAAGTTTGTTTATTTTTTCGTGATGTGCCTTTTAAAGAGTTCAGTTGGACATCTATTTTTTTTTTTATCTTTAAATAGAACCAGCTGTGGTTGTGTGGTAGTCAAACTCCTTTTGGGTTCACCTTTATGTCCCATTGAAAGCGTTACAGAAGTGTTTGAGTACCAAACAATGTCAAAAGAATGTTTAAAGATTAAAGAAAAATACTCAACATCAAGTATCCATCCGTCTATTTTCTTGATAGAGAAAACACACACACACTTATATACCCACCTTCACCAGACACTATGAGGTACACCTTTCTAGTATCAAGTTGGAGCCCCTTTTGCCTTCAAAACTGCCTTAATCCTTGGTGGCATAGAGTCAACAAGGTACTGGAAACATTCCTCAGAGAGTTTGCATCACACAGTTGCTGCAGATTTGTCGGCTGCACATCCATGATGAGAATCTCCAGTTCCACCACATCCCAAAGGTGATCTATTGGATTGAGATCTGGAGACTGTAGAAGCCATTTGAGTCCAGCGAACTCATTGTCATGTTCAAGAAACCAGTCTGACCCAAATTCTGACCCTACCATCTGAATGTTGCAGCAGAAATAGAGACTCATCAAAGCAGACAACATTTTTCCAATGTTCTGTTGGCATTTTTTGTGATCCTGTGTGAATTGTAGCCTCTGGTTCCTGTTCTTAGCCGACAGGAGTGGCACCCAGTGGAAACTTCTGCTGCTGTAGTCCATCTGCCTCAAGGTTGGACAGGTTTTGCGTTCAGAGCTTCTCTTCTGCAGATATCGGTTGGAACCAGTGATTATTTGAGTTTCTGTTACCTTTCTATCAGCTGGAAGTCTGGCCATTCTCCTCTGACCTCTAAAATCAACAAGACATTTCCACACAGAACTGCCGTCACTGGATATTTTCTCTTTTTTTTCTGTAAACCCTATGGTTGTGGGGGTAAATCCCAGCAGATCAACAGTTTCCAAAATACTCAGACCAGCCTGTCTGGGACCAACAAAGTTCAAAGTAATTTCAGTCACCTTTCTTCTTCATTCCGATGCTTGGTATGAACTGCAGCGCATCGTCTTAACCATGTCTATGTGCTACGTGGCTAAATGCATTGAGACATTTCCATTAACGAGCAGTTAGACAGGTATGCCGAGTGAGTGTATTTAGGCTGGTTAAGAAACCCTTGTGCTATCCTAGGCACTTTACCGTTGGGAGTTGGGTCATCTAGACCCACTAGACAGTGCACTGAACCTTTTTTTTCTTCAATGATTTGTGATCTTCACTGGTTCAATGGATTACATGAAATTTTTCCACCTTTATCCACCTTTGTCATGGTAGGGAGAACACGTCAATGTAAGGGTGGGGTCATCTAAGATAGCACAAGGGATAAGGGATATTTTTATACTGAAGATTCTTTTGTAAAATTAGGCTGGAAACTTCAATGTTTTAAAAGTTTTCACCCAGATTTTGATATTAGCAGGGCAGACATGGCACATATATTAAGTACTATTATTATTTTTGCAGCATTATTATAGTCGTGTTAATAGTTACTTTTACTTCTTTTGACTTTATAAAAGGCAACCATTAATTTACATGGTTTTATTTCAGCTTATTATTTTTTTATTTGCAGTGTCTATTCGATCATCATTATCCTGACAATATTATTTGTCTTTTTCTGTAAACTGTGGTTTTCTTTCTCCCACTAAAAACAAGTGTTTTGGTGGTTCTACAATGAAACTGTTGCTCTCACTTCCTCAGCACTCTGGGGATGCTGGGAGCAGCGGCCTCCTCTCGTAAAACTATAAATACACACCGAGTGTGGAAGTGACAGCATCTTTGAGTGCAAAGTGTCGCATTTACATCATTAACAAGCTATTTAACCGAGGTGCCATGATGGCAACAAACAAGCCAGGCTCGCTCGCGCAGAGACTCGGCAGGGAAAGATGCGTGTGCTAAACGGGAACATGTGTGACAGCAGTGCATGTGTGTGTGAGTGTTTGTCATACTGTGAGCCGACGCCAAAGGTAACACAACCACACTTTAATCACAGCACTATGATGCACCTACAGTAAAGAGAATAGCTGTTACATCACCATTTGATTATATAAATGTTTGTTACTTAAATTAACCATTGATCCGAGAGGATTAGGATTGAACATATAAAACATATGTTATAAGTAATTTGCAATTACATATAGATTTAGTAAAATTCAATTAGTTAAAATTTTGGTTGTCTGAAGAGGCTACTCAAAATTAGTTTTTAAAACACTGATTATTGGAATCCTAGTCATTTCAAACATCCCAGAATCCAATTCACTTTAATTCTATTAAACCCAGATTACTGTCTGAATCAAGTCTTTATAGTAATATAATCATTTAAGGCGTTTTAACAAGATTACATTGGAGGGTTTTTTGGTGTAATCTCTGTACAAATCAAACAAAAAGCAACAGTAAAGAGGAGAACTCCATCTAAATGGAAGGATAGTAAATGTCCGGCAGATTTAGGCTCAATGGTGACTGTCTGAGGGCACAGGAATATGACAAACACATACAAACACTGGAACATCTGTTGTTAGACAAACAAGGTAGGTTACACACTAAAAACTCCAAAGGAAAAAATCCATAAATTAGGTGAAAATGAAACCACTGTAAACCAAGAAACTAGTATTGTTCGAAAAAGTAGCCCTAAAATACCACATAACCCAACATGGACTACCCAAAAATTGGGTTTTAAGAGAGGAACTGCAGCACTGAAGATCAGGATGGAGACAGATTTAACTTTTTTTAGTTAATACAGAATAAATCTGTTATCCCAACAGTAGAATCATAAACAGCTTTATTGTCCAAATATGAAGGCAAATACATGGAAAATGACTTCATGTTAACATGTGCAAAGACAACACAAAGCTTAAATAATAATAAATAACCTGATGGTTTTCTGCAGTGAGTCCATGTCGTGGTTGCAGAACCGTGATGGATGTGGTCAAGACTGACTGGATTATTGCAGAGTAGATGATAATCATCAGCTCCTGAGGAAGGTTGAATTTCTTTAAGGCCGTTTAACGCTGCCACTGTTTATTTTGCAGATGAAAATTGGTCATACGTGAATATACGTAGAAAAAGTGAGAAAAGTTGACGTCTTTACATGAAATTTCCACAGACCTATAATCAATGAATCACTTTAACCCTTTAACTGCCTGCTCAACCAAACGGTTGAGCAAACTTTGAGTCACCATATTTTTATGAGAGAAGTTTCTAACTTGACTCAAACTGATTCAGCCATCTCAACCAATTGGTAGAAGCATGCAAAGCTAAAGAAAACCAACAGATGGCATTGTGTCAGTCAGTGGTTGCTTGCCCAACCTCCTTGACTGACGAGCAAGTCACAACTTGAAAATGATCACACACACTTTCTTCCTTTTTATGAAAATTTGAAAGGTAGGAATATTTGTCTGACTTGATATTACTAGTAAAGGCTTTAATGAACAGAAATATGTTCCTACATAAACAAAAATAAAAACATTTTGTTTGTAATAATTTTTTTAAAACATGCTCTACCAAACGGTTGATTTGTCACTTTATGGTATAAGTAGCAGAATCAAGCCAATGTTAAATAAAGGGACTGTTAGTCATAAAATAAGTTAAAACAACCTTCTAAATCCTCCATTACTAAAGAAATAATCATTAACACATCATGAATAACAATTTAATATATAAACTACTGTATAGTTTTGTCTATTTTTGAGTTTATATCAGCTAGACTGTAAATAAATGAAAAGTCAAGATTATTACAGCTATATCACTTAAAACTAAACAAAAAAAGCTACAATAAAAATATTACCAACTATTACAAAAGTTTTCTATCATTATATTTTGCTTTACAACTACTAGATAGACTCTAAAACATTCTACAGTGCAAGACCACGACAAAATCCAAACAACTCAGATGCAGATCTGTATGACAGTGATGATGACCCAACAGAGGATCCTGATTATCAGTCCACACATGCAAAGGCCATCAGTGACAGTTCTTTTGAATCCCTGGTTAAAGAAGAATCTCTTTCAACAAGCAGATCATCTACACTGCCACCTCATAAGAAGAACAGAAAAAGCAAACACACGCCATTCTATCCCACCAAGAATAGCCTATCCCCTCCAACAAAATTGGAGGGGACAGGCTATTCTCCTGACTCAATATCCCCCTCTAACCCAAGCAAAACCACAAGAAGAATATGGAAGCATGAGGACATTGAAGAATTCAAGGCTGCAGATTCAAGATTTGAGCCTTCTGAGGATGTACACACACCCTTCCAATACTTCAAAATGTTTTAAAATGATTAAGCATATGGCTTATCATACAAATCCTTATTCTGCTCAGATGATGGGAGATCCTATAAAGACAAGTTCTGAAGAAATTGAGGATTTCTTAGCAATGCTTCTATATATGGGTGTTTTCACCTTCCCATCACAGGCGGACAACTGGCACCAAGGGTCAACATAATTGCTGACATCATGCCAAAGAAAAGATTACAGTGGTTACGCAGATATATAGATTTTTGTGATAAGTAGCACATCAACAAGAGTCCAGACCAATTTTACAAAATTTGACAGCAAATGATTCAACCTGCCTTTGGGATCATGCCTCTTTCAACAGTCAGGCGGTGGAGCAAAGAGTCAAAAGAGTTCATCCCATGCCCAGCACTGATCCCTGCCTAATAGATCTCTCTGATATGCTGGTGCACCTGTACAAGACCTCAGCTAAATCAAAGTGATGGTACAGTCCCCTGTTTGGATACATCATTGACTTGTGTGTCACTAATTTCTGGAGGGACCTACTGAAGCAAAAACCAGTGTCACTCAAAAGGTTCCACCTGGCTGTTGCACACAGCTTAAATAAGATCAACAAGCAACCAAAGTTGGCCGACCATCATTGAGCTCTCTACCACAGATGTGGAAAGGCCACACCAAGACCCTCACGACCAAAACCACAATGTGCACTATGACAACATGGTACACCAGCCTCTTCATTCTGACAAGCAGGGACAATAATACCTCTGTCCCCAGAGGTCAAGATGTCAGAAATATGTTTTTCTGAGTCTCATTTCAAATCAAGAATGCTTTATGAAATACCATCAAAAGTGAGTCAATATCCAAAATCGTTGTACTGTCAAACAACTTCCGGGAAATATAGGTCAAAATTGGCTCTGTTTTAAAAAAGTTAAATGTTTGAGGCATGATAAAAAGAATGGAGACAAATGCCCTTAATATTGAGTGTTAATAATGTCTAAATTTATTGGTTTACATGATTTTTTAAAATATTAGTTGAATCAGTATGAGATTTTGTACTTTTACCATTAAAGTACATCTCAACCGTTTGGTAGAGGTCATTATTTAAAAAACTAAAAGGTCAGTTAAAAAAAACTAAACAGATTGTGGTCATTACTTACCAAAAACAATAAGAAATGCAAACAAATAATTTTTTGATAGCTTTTTTCTTGGTGGGGTAGTTAAAAGGTTGAAACCACAGAATAATTACAAATAAACCACGCAAGAAAACCAAATCTGGCCCAAAATTTCTGTATCAATTATGTCATTTTAAATATGTGCACCGTATACGTGATCTAAAAGTTGTTCATCGGTGGAAAAGTCTGTTAGACATACAGCACGTGGAACAGTCAAGCCACAAATTTGTGTATGCACCTCGCAAAAAATCCTGCATATTTGCGTGACATTTACATAATAATTCCTAGTTAACTAAGGAGCAGTACACATAAATTCCATAATTCTCAACCGACCAATAGTTTTGAACAGCTGAAACACAGGACAAACATCCTGAAACATTTGTTTTTCTATAGGAAAGATGTTATTGTGTAACAGTGAAACAACAAAGCAGACCAGCAAAAAAATCAATACATATTTTTTATGTTAAAATAAATACTTGAGTAACTCCAAAAAGATGAAAACCATGTAATGACATTATTGAAAAACACCCCTCACATTTACTCTTAAGGGACAATTTTTAGAGTCCCAAATTAACCTATGAGGCATGTGTGTTTTAGACCCACCCATGAACGAGGAGAACACGCAAACAAGTTGGATGTCACCACCCAAGCCAACTGAGCCCAACAGGAAAATCAACACACCTCTCCACTCACTTCCCTCATTTAAGAAGAATGGCACACACCTGTGCTCCTGTTTGATCCATGCAGCAGAGGAGCACTCCCGCTGGTATGAACTCAAAAAACTCCAATCTGAGTTAAAAAAAAAAACACTTGTTGACTCGCTTTGTTTTGTAAAAGGTGAATTTAAGTACTTGAAATTGTTTAATTAATTAATAATTCTTATTTTTATGGTTATCAACCTAAATAACCAAAGTCATTGATATGAAATAAATAAAGCGTCATGAATGAGTTGATTCCGTGTCCGTAAGCGACCAGGCCTAGACCCAATAGATAATGGAATGTTTTACAAATTATGCCTTAGTCATATCTGACCTTGCGGGTGGCTCTCCGAGGGCAAGGAATGGGCCAACTTGTACGGGGCACTCAGGTGGCCCGCTGGAAATATCAGGATTGTAGACCACTCCATGAGCCTCTAGAGGGAAAAGTTTTGTGCACATTTTTCTATGGGCATACTTCAAGCAAAGTAAATAATGGTGAAGTAGGTGAGACGCAGGCATGTCGTACATATTTTTCTTTGTTTTAACTCTCCCTAAATCGTGAGGACTGCCTATAGTGCTGTTCAAGTGACAAGTGCAGAAAAAGACCAGTACACGCACCTTACTAATAAGTGCGGCATAAGGGCATCAAACGAGCCCATCATAGGTGCGTGTAACCTACATTATCGTTTCAAAAATTCACACTGCATCACACGCTCAACACTGGTAGGTTCCATTTTCTTGACGTCCCTTAAGGTGGCCAAACGAGCCTGAAGGGAACTGTAAGACACACCAGCACTTCCTTTTAAGATGTGGCTGCTTCTCTCTATGACCCCACACAAATAACCCCAAATCCAGCACCCATTACAGTACAGGTGCATCTGATGCCACAAATGCACCATATTCAGTCCAAGAAAACAACAGTTTAATTCAATGTAAGTTTTGATTTGAAGACAGAACTTGAAACTTTTTTTTTTCTGTTTTTCAGAAAACTATAAAAACCAAACTCTCATGTTCAGATTTGTAATGCCAGCAGGCGGAATAGGCGGGATCCTCTAAAAACAATCTATTCATACTTTGTTTTCATCCAGCTAGACTCCTGCTAGAGTGTGGACCCAACAAGACCAGAGTTCAATGTGGAGTGAAAACACAAAGATTTGCTCACTTTGCTAATTGGACCGATTTATTCTGGATTAAGACCCAGCGACTTTGCATCGCTGAATATGTGTGTGACTGGAGTGTAGCTCGTTGGTGTGTATTTAAAGAGGCACAGATGAACGGGCAACACAATTATCCTGCTTGATAAGCTAAACCGAGAACTGCTTCATCTGCATCAAGGCTGAGATAAACTGTTTTGTGATGAATATTGAAGAGAGCATGCACTTTAATATCATTGATTTTATACTTGCTGTTTGGATTTTTGAGCTGAAAGATCATTAAGCTGCATTGTGGAATTTTCTGCCAGTTGCTCATTTTCCAAAAGAAGCATAAATAATTAGAAAGAAACATCTAGTTTTAATATGAAATGTTGCTTCCTGAGGCCAAGAAGCTGCAGCAACAAAAAAAAGGATTTTGTAATATATTGGTTTTGCCCAGTTGAAAAACATGTTTTTAACATGGCATTAGTTAATGCTTCCTTTTTATTTTACTTCTGTCATTATTTTTAAGAATATTAACACTTAAATTACTTTATGATATTATATAATATACACATGCATACATGTACAAATAAAAGTACTAAAGCAAAAGGAAGACTAAAAAGTTAGGTTGCACACATTGACTCACTATAGTAATTATGCCTAAAAAGCAATCACAATTTTTTTATGTCATAATCATCAAGTGGTCTCACACTGTTTTTCTTGTGCTTCCCACATTTTTTCCCGCACTACAAGCTATACTTAAAAACCTTAATAAATAAAAAAAAAAAAAACAGGGCAGTGGGCCTTAAAATCTCTTTGAGAAGTACACAGCGCTCTGTGAAAATGTTTGGTTGGATGTTTTTGTGCTTATGCTAATGTGGCTAATGTGTAGCAGTGTTGGACTGTGGATGTGAAACCAAATTCCTTCACTAACTGTTGTGCGTTCACCATTTTGTAAAGCTGTCCGAATCTGTGATTCCAGAATCTGGTGCCCTAGATATTTGCCAGAAGTCTCTGCAAAAAAACCAGTGTGCATCAGTGCTCAGTAGATTGGCAAATATAGACCACAATGCATTGTATTTGAACAATTAAAAAAAAAGTACTTATATTTTTTTCATAAACCCTCCATGTTTTCATCATTAGAACACAATGGATTCATAAACAGTCTTAAATGCTTATCCCTAATGATTTTTACTTTGTAAAAACGGTTGTATGTGCTGTTTTAAAGAGAGAAAAAGGAGTGGGCATGGTCTGAATTGCTCATAATATCCAACATTCACTTTTTTAATGTCCCACTCTGATCATCTTTTGTGAAAGTATTCCCAGTGCTCTTTCAATTGTGATGGGGCCGTTTTTAACACAAGTAAAAACAACTGTTATTTTTTAAAGACGTAGTTTCTGCAGAATGGCAGTAGTTCATTACCTCTGAGTTATGGGCGAGACCAAACCTAGCCCCCCTTCTTCTCCCTTTGCAGAAACAGGGAGCTTGCAGCCCACCTAGTGTATTTTCTATGTAACAAATAAGCTTTTTTTTCCAACTGCATATTCTAGTCTGCTCCTCATTCACATAAATTTGAATAAAGGAATAGCCAGAGATATTATTTTAAGCTTAATTTTCTTTATTTATGTCCTCCATCATCAGAAACAGGCCACAAGAACATGTTAAACAGCAGGTATTTAAATGAACTCAAATGTTTGCATGTTATTCTATATTCACACCGTGTATTTGACGCATATTTAGCCCATGGTGTTCACACTGGACAAGGAGGGAGGAGCTTATTTGTCTTTTTTTTTTTTTTTACTGCCCACTAGCGCATGTCCGCCACCTACAGTTAGATGAGACTTGGTGCAAAATGTCAAAGTCATGCAAATCTTGCGAATTTTGCTCCAGGCTTTCTCTTTCACAGCTCTGTTCCGATATTGGTCAAAGTTTGAGTTGGCTTAACTTCTAATGCATTTAATGCATGCCGTGAGTTTTGTATGTAGAGCCTGTCTTTAAATGAGTGCGTAGCTATGGGTGAACATGAGAGTTTCATTACACCTGAGCCGGGGGTGTCCGTTTCCCTGTGGGGTGGGTTTGAGTTTTTGCCCCTGGGCGCTGGGCCCCGCCCACATTCCAACTGTGGCCGAGCCTGGTCGGGCCATGTTAAAAACACCCCTTGCGGGCCCCCCTTTTCTCCGGGGTTCCCCCCTCCTGGGCGGGGCCGGCTGTCCCTGCCTTGCTCCTTCCTGGACCAACCATACGCCGGGTGGGTGGCTGCCTAGAGCGCAGAGCGGGTCTCCCTTGGGGGGTCCTGGCTCGTACCTAGGGTTGGGGCGGGGGGATGCCCAGAACTCCTGGGTGGTGATGGGGTGCTCGTCTGGGGCTGTGGGCACTCTTCTCGGGTGAGGCCCTGCGTTGGGCCCTCCCGGCGCGGCCGGGGGGGCTGCTCCCCTGGTTGGGCTGGGGCGGCGCTCTCTTCCTCCCATGCCTCCTTGCTCTCTGGCTCTGGGGGCCTCGTGGTGGTCCTGCTGGCCCTGGACTGGGTGGCAGATGTGATCGCCCGGGGGGTGGTTGTTCTCTGCCTGCTTCCGGGTGGCGTTGGGGGTTCTGGCTGCCGCGGCTGCTGCGGCGGGAGTCTTGGTGTGGGGATGGCTGGTCACTCTCCCTCCTTCTTTTCACATTCCATCATCCATTTAGAAGAACATAAACACTCACCTGAGCACAGGTGTTAGCTCACCTTTACACTAATAGTTTGCATGATTGAATGAAACATTTCACACCAGTTGGTTAAAAGGCATTAGTATGCGTATGTGAACATTATCTGTATTGTTATCTGTGTGCATGTTTGTGTACATGTTGACATGTGGACATCTTTGCAGCTAACAGGTGTGTTTGTGGCATCTGAATGAGTGTGTGTGGACAGGCCCCGCCCTTTGAGATATGTATTACACTTGAACCTTACCGTAATGATAAACATCCAGTAAAGTCGTTGCTTTAGGCTGCTTCATGGCTCTACCCCCCGCCCCCCCCCTATTATCACCCTCCTATCCCCCCTCTCTCTCTAACATCCCTCTCTCTTCTTCCCTCCTTTCCTTTTCCGTCCGCTCCAGCACCAAAGATTTTCAAACATGATGGAATTTAATAAAGTTTGGCCTCAACTACAAAAGGGGTTTACTCAGACATTCCTCTGGTTTGTCTGAAGATTAATAACCCCTGTTGTTAAAGCAAAATATGTCCAACACAAGAGGCCTTTAGCTCTCATCTGTTTGCCCAGCTGTTGGACAGGACAAGTTAAAAAAAAAAAAAAAGTATAATTTGTTCATACCTGATGGTACTAAAGGTTAAGCACTGAATCATGCTGAGCTGAAACAGTTTGTATTACACAATATGAACACACATGTATGGAGACACTTGAAGTGAAGCAGCCATAAAGGTTTACTGAGGGTTTTGGATAGTTTGAGAGCAGAATGACAGACAGAGGAGAGTTTCACTCTCTTCTTTCTCACACCTGCATGTTCTGAGTATATAAACTAGACGACGAGAGAGTAACGGAAAAACTTAGGACACATTGTCACACGGTCTCGGTTTAGTGGTGTCCAAACAGTTTTGTCGGGACGGCTGGAGCTCCGTGTGCTGCTGTCAGTCCTCCTCGCACTCCCCTCTTAAACGTATCGACAGCGGCGAGCGGAGATGGAGAGCTCGACATGTTTCTGAGAAAAGGCAGGAGACGTGGAGCCATCACTCTTCCTCTTTCACTGCACGTTTCTCCCCCCCCCACCCCCTCCTCACCCGCAGCGCTCATCTCCTGCACTGAAGATGTAAGTGCCTTAGACAGATGTCTGCTGCCTCTTGTCTGAGGCCCTCAACACGAGCTGCTGAGCTCTGCAAACTCTAATTAAGATCAATATTTCAATTTTTAGTAAAAGCGTACGAGATGGAGAGACGACGCGGGGGAGAGGAATCATCTGTCCACCGAGACTCACAGACAAAAAGAAAAGGTCAACTGAGATCCTTTAAAGTGGGTGTGTTTGAGGACGTGTAAAAGTGTTACATGTGTTAACACATGTAAAAACAGTTTTGCTAGAACATGGTGGAATGATTGATGGATGGAGGATAATACAGACAAAACAGAGTGAGAGAGCTGAGAGGCGAGAGTTCTTCCAGCAAGATAATGATCCTCTGTAATGCTTGGAACCAGATGTTTTGCTAATAAATTGAGTATTTTATGCATTTTGGAGGTTTAGGCCTTTGAGTTCTGTTGAAGTGTTACACAGTTCTTATGGTGCCACAAAGTCTGTAGTGTTGAAGGGGTGAAACTTCTCTGATTTTGTGTAAGGGCTGCTGGGAGGCGTGATGGTTATTGTCCTCACCTCACAGTGAGTTCAAATGCCAGCTGGAATTTGTACAACAGGATGAGATCTTTCTTTGTTTTAATTACACAAAATGTTGTTAGTCCCTAAATATCTTCCCTCTCCGTGTTCAGCTTTTAGCCTCTCCTTAAAATGTTCTTCTTCGCTGGATTTCCCTTATATGTTGGGCTGCACGGTGGCGCAGTGGTTAGCGCTCTTGCCTCACAGCAAGAAGGCCTCCGGGACATGAAAATCAACATCAAGGGGGGACCTTTCTGTGTGGAGTTTGCATGTTCTCCCCGTGTATGTGTGGGTTCTCTCCGGGCTCCCACTGTCCAAAATCATGCTTCATAGGTTAATTGGCAATTCTAAAATTGTCCCTAGGTGTGAGTGTGAGAGTGAATGGCTGTGTGATTGTTGAAATTCTTCCCTGCAACAGACTAGCGACCTGTTCAGGGTGTCCCCTGCCTTCGCTCATGAGTGGCCGGGATAGGCTCCAGCAGCCCCGTGACCCTGAAAGGGAAAAAACGGATAAGAAAAAAAAAAAAATGAATGAATGTTGGCTGCTTACTTTCCACATCTGCCACATGTTCGGTGGGACATGTGGGAGAGTATCCTGCAATTATTGGAGTTCTGTTGTAGAAAAATACAAAAACTTTAAATATGTTGATGTTTGTGTGTTTTTTTTTAATGTAAGGATTAGCTGATGTCATTGTACCTGTCACTCTAACGGACGGGCAACTAACACAGCGATATGTTTTTCTTTTTGGAAAATGGTCAGATCTGCAACAAATGGTGGTTTCCAAGGGTGCTGCTGTGTTACAACATCCTTTATTTTCCTAAAAGCAGCACAGAAGTCATCCGGTTACATTTGCATGTTCTCCCTGTGCATGAGTGAGTTTTCTCTGGGCATTCCCGTTACCTACCATAGTCAAAGAAAACCTTCTTAGCTTAATTTGGTCTTTAAATTAGCGTAATGCGTAATTACGAAATTGTAAGCGTAATCGATCATGTGATGTTCAAGAGCGTGTTGAATGCGTGTTTAGCCTATGATGTTCACACCGGACTAGCAGGGAGGGGCTCATTCTTTTTCTTTTTCTACCGTTTAGTAGCGCATGTCCACCACATACAGTTGGAGGAGGCTTGGTGAGAAATGTCGAACAACTGTACATCTTGAGAATCTCACTCCAGGCTTTTTCTTTCACAGCTCAATTCCAATGTATGAAAAACTGTCACAATGTCCCTATTAAAATCAAGTCCTTGATTGGTCAAAGTTTGACCTGGTTTAACTTTCAAAATACGTTCAATGTATGTGTTCCAGTGTATTTAGAGCCCAAAAGCAGTCGTTGAAACTTACATAGTGACACATGAACACAAGAGTTTTGAACGCGGAAGCCTGAAACGTGCATTTACGGAAGTTTACATCGACTTTTCATTGCCGAGGGTGGTGTAGATGTAGCTCAAAACCATCAGACCTCTGCTCTGAATCTGGGCAGTCTCATCATAACCACGAATGAAGCCGACGTGGCTCGCTTTCTACTTCTTTAGGGCCCAGGTTCCTTTCTAATCGGTCAGAGAAACTCCTGATTTCTGAAGTTAAGCCCGGTATCTTCACTGTCTGTGTATGTGGGCGTATGTGTGTGTGTGTGTCACCCGCGCACAATTAAAGCTGATTCCTCCGCAGAGGCATTAGTGACTTACTGGCGTTGATAACCCTGAGCCACCTCTTGGATGGACCGGATGCGGGCTCTCCCGCCTCCCTCAAAGCTCCACCTTGCTGATGTCCATTTATGCTTAAGGAGAACTGCGCTCACAGCGAAGTCCCAGTATGCAAAGACACAATAAAAACCCTGACTTCAAAAATTGATGTCTCGAGCCCTCGGCCGCAGACACTCCCCTTCTCCTGACAATGAATGGACCACAGCAGATCTTCTTAAATGTGCCGTTTCAAAGCGCTCTGCTTAGCTGGCCGTTTCAAGGCCAGCTCCTGCATATTTGACTCTCTTCTAATGACACCTTAAATATCTTATTTCCGTCCCTTCATCTTCCACTCTTCTTTTCATCCTTGCCAGCAGATTTCAGGCAGAGAAGGGGGGCGGGGGCACGTATTTCATGACCAGTCCAGACTGGAAGTTCAGCTCAGCAGCTGTGCAAGGCATTCCTATTGAAGTTCAACTTCTTGCATCTGATTTTATTAACATTTTTAACTCAAGCTAGCACTTTTATTCAAAATTGATCAGATTTATCATGATGGCTTGTAAAATGGGGTAGAATGTGTATGGGGGGGGGGGGGGTCTTGGTACTGCAGGTATATTTGAGTTGAAAAAGGATCTCGAGAAGTGAGACTTAAGTTCAAATAAATGTTTGATTTTACGCTTGAAGACATTTAATTGCACGGAAAGCAACAGAAGTACAGGCCTTTTTTCTTCATGTGGGTGGGGTTACAATGATCTCTCGGCCCCCCAACATATATTCAATAGAGGACTGTTGAAACACCCTTACCTCTATTGGATATTCATACTGACATGTCAACGTTACTTTATTTTTTAGGGAAACTAGTTAACCTATGAAGCATGTTTTTTAGACGGTGGGAGGAAAATGCCCGGAGAAAACCCACACATGCACCAAGACAACAAACTCCCATCAGAAAAGTCTCAGCTGGGATTCAAACCAGAGCTTTCTCACTGTGAGGCGAGACCGCAAACCACTGCACCAATTACACATTTAAATCAAATTTGTAGCTTTTCACCAGCAGTTTTTTGTAAAAGGGTTTCAAAGCTGGATTAACAATATGTATTACTGGGCAGTTGACCAGAGGCACATGAAGTGTGAGAGTCCTGAACGCTGAAAGCAGTTTTCAGATGGCGTCTGATCACTGCAGTAGTCGTGCTGTTTTATCTAAAAGGCATGCTGCTGCTGCTGCTGCAGGACGTCTCACCTGCCACTTTAACAAGACTCTTTCAGGTCAGTTTGGTATCAGTCCAAACATCTGAGGAAAGACCCAAGTGAATGTTTCTGGACCAGAGAGGTTTGTGGGGAAAATTTAATCGGCAGTATTTTATTTTACTTTTTTGCACAAAATATATTATGTCCATATGTTTCGGGGGTTACCACTGCCTGGTAGTGTGGTGGTTAGCACTCTTGTCTTACAGCACAGGTGTCAAACTCCAGGCCTCAAGGGCCAGTGTCCTGCATGTTTTCTAACCAACCTGCCATTGAAGCTCATTATTGGCTAAACACACCTGATCCAGGTAATCAACAGCAGATGAGACAGGATTTCTGAAAAACCAGCAGGAGGTCGGCCCTCGAGGATGGAGTTTGACACCCCTGCCTTACAGCAAGAAGGCACAGACCCAGCTTAACCAGCTGAGACCTTTTTGTGTGGCGTTTCCTCGTTCTTCCTGTGCCTGCATGGGTTTTCTCTCACAATCCAAAAACATGCTGTATAGAGAAATGTGTCTCCAAATATCTCCTAGGTGTTAATAGGTGTGGGTGTGTGGCCCTGCGACGGACTGGCACCCTTTCAGGCGTTTACCCTGCCTCGCTCAACAGTAGCTGGGATAGGCTCCAGTAACCCATGACCCTAAAAGGGATCCAGCGGATTCAGAAAATGGGTTTCCTGTCACCAAATAACGAAGTCAAGTTTTGGAGAAAAGCTGTAGGTGTAGTAAATAAAATTACTTTTTCATTTAAAAAACATAACTTTTAATTAATAAAACTAGGATTGTTGTAGTGGTCCTAAATTCTTCCATAGCTATACTTAAGGACCAACTGCGATGAAAATGGGTATTTTGTCATTGAGGTACTTGTTGACTGTTCTCTTTTATATATTTTAAGTTACCAAAATAAAAGCACTTTGAATTTGCTTGAGTTATATATATGGTTAACATTGTGATCATTAAATAAACTGAATTTTACAAATGTATTATAATGACGGACATATTGATATTCGTTTTTTTCTTTAGTTTTTTCTAAATCATATTTAAAAAAAAAAAAAAAAAGAAAGGAAAATGTTTTCCGGTATGATCTCGGGATATGTATCGTATTGTGGGACGTGTATTGGCATACACATTTTTTCCTGTTTTAAAAATGATCACTTTTAGGTTTAAGGGAGATGGGGCAATTTGAGGGGGCCATGGATCCAATTACTCCTGGAGACCAAGAAATACTTTGTTGCGCCTCTGAGCTGCGCTGCACTCATACTTATCAGCTATATCGACAAACTGCTCAGCCTTTTGCTTTGATTACCCCCCACCCACCACCACCCACCATAAAAACCGAGAGCCCCCCACCCCTCAAGCAAAAAAGGAAGGGGAAAAAGGGAGACAGATGTGTGCAGAGTGGAGCAGTGCTCGCAGCGGCGGGGCTTAATTACCCGTCGATCCTCTCGGGTGAGTCTGGATGCAGTTTGTGGTTAATTGCCAATGAAAACCGCCGATCATACTTAACGCGCGCGCGGCCCCAGCGCGGAAATGCGCATCGATTCCCCCCGCCCTCTTTTTGGCACGCAGGCGAGCGGCCTTAAATCGATCCGGGATGGATTGATTTGACGGTTTGTGGTGTCAGGGGTCCAGCGCGCCTTCCTGCCCGAGCCCTATGTTAAGGAAGTTGACATGAAAGCGGTTTTAAAGAAGAGGAGCCTTTTTTGTTGTTTAAATCCAATTATTTAAAGTGAACTTTCACTCTTGTTTACTTCTCCATAAACCTTTCTGTTTACATCCCGTTTATGGCCCGTGCGCATATTCGAAGTTGGTCGTAGTTTGGAAAACCATGGGATGTGATAGAAAAATTAAACTCAGTTCAGTTTGTTTCTGTACTTAAAACGTTTAATAAAACCATAATTAATGTCTTTCCCCTTTGGTTTTTGGGTGACGTAATAGGAGTTCAAAAACAGAAGATTACAACATTTCTAAAGGTTTTTTCAAGTGTATCCTTGCACTCTGTGTAATGGTTTGAAGAAGACTCTGACAGTCCACCAGAAAACTGCAAATTGTTCATATTAAGTCTAAAAGATTACAAAATTAGTTTTAAAATGTACGTAAAGTGACTTTTAGGTTTTAAGAGCAAAAACTAACCACATGAGCGGTGAGGACAATTTTTTGAGTAATTTCAGATGAGTTAGTCCTGCAAAACGAGATTTAACCTTAACCATCAGTCTGAATCGTGACCCCCGGATGAAAAACTTGGAAGCGCCTCTTTCTGGAACTCGACCTGCGCTCACACTCCTCACATTTCAGAAAAGTCTTCCAAGCAAACATTTTTTCTCTTAGAAACTCCCGCAGATCTCGTCTTACCGCCGTGCAGTTGCGCTCCCTCGGTCACTAGAGGGGGGGATCTGCCGCACCTGTTCTGCCTGCCCCCCCCCATTTCGGCTCCGCTCGGTTCTTTTCGAAGCGGAGGCTGCTCTGCGGGAGGATGCAACTTCGGAGCTGGGATCTCCTCTCATTGGTGTGATTCACCACAGTGTGGGAGGGTACCGGCAGGAGGAGGGGCTCTGTGCTGAGGGCTGGGCGATGATGGGGAGGGGGGACGCTGTATTTATAAGTGCCCGCCTCCCGGAGGCTCATTGACACTGTGTGGTTTTAACTGTGAAGCTGAGAGGAATCAGGAACACAGACACAAAACAAGTGGAGTTTTGCATCTTTGAGCCACATTCCCCAAACATCCAGTCAGTGAGGTTAGCGGCGCGCGGACCGAGGTGCGAGGGCCACGTGCGGAACCGAGTTTGCAGAAGTCCTGCAATTTAAGAGGACAGCTCCTGCAGAACCCAGCGCACCTTTTGGATTTGTTACTTTTCTTGGCACGCTTTTACGCACGCGTGTACCGCGCTCTGTGACAGCGCGAGAAACTTTGCTTGTGCAGAGACCTCACCGACCATGCTTTTTTGAAGTGTTGGATGCTTGGGGGGAAAAAATTCGAACCGAGGACTGTAAATCAGAAGGAGGCGATTTCGCGCAGAGGTGAAGCGAGGACAGGATAGGCTGCTGCTGTCTCGCGTTTCAGCCGCTTCGGGGGCGTCCATCTGACCGGGGATAAGTTGTCAACAAGAGCGGCGAGCGGAGGCGCGCTGGCAGGTGTACAAGTTCATTTACATGCATACGTCCTATCACGCCACTATATATAGAAGTTGTCCGAGCAGCCTTAACTTTCGCCTCCCACCCGCGGCCCTGCAGCAGCTCCACGCACCGGGCGTGTGCGTGTGCCTATATATACACCACACAGGCTGGTTTTCCTTCTCGCAATCTGTATCCGAGAGCTCTGCCCGCGGTCGGTTTGGCTGTGAGGGCGGGAGTCGTCGCATGGACTGACATGGCCACCGACCTTGCCATGAGCGCAGAGCTGCCCAACAGCCCGCTGGCCATCGAGTACGTCAACGACTTCGACTTGATGAAGTTCGAGGTGAAGAAGGAGCCGCCGGAGGCCGACCGCTACTGTCACCGCCTCCCGTCCGGCTCCCTGTCCTCCACACCGATCAGCACCCCTTGCTCGTCCGTGCCTTCCTCGCCCAGCTTCTGCGCCCCGAGTCCCGGTACGCAGCCCGGCCAGGGCCTGGGCGCAGGTGGGAGCGTGAACAGCAGCGGCAACAGCAACAACAGCAGTGGCACCAACAATCACAGCGGTGCGGCCAAGCCCCAGCTGGAGGACTTGTACTGGATCCCGAGTTACCAGCACCACATCAATCCGGAGGCGCTCAACTTGACGCCCGAGGACGCGGTGGAAGCCCTGATCGGCAACGCGCACCACCACCACCACCACCACCAGGCCTACGAGGGCTTCCGCGGGCAGCAGTACATGGGGGAGGACCTGTCCACGGCCTCCGCCGCGCACCACCACCAGCCCCACCACCACCATCACCACCACCACCACGGCCACCACGTCCGCCTGGAGGATCGCTTCTCAGACGAGCAGCTGGTCAGCATGACGGTGCGCGAGCTGAACCGGCAGCTGCGCGGCTTCAGCAAGGAGGAGGTGATCCGCCTGAAGCAGAAGCGGCGCACCCTCAAAAACCGGGGCTACGCGCAGTCGTGCCGCTTCAAGCGCGTGCAGCAGCGGCACATGCTGGAGACGGAGAAGTGCACGCTGCAGAACCAGGTGGAGCAGCTGAAGCAGGACGTGGCGCGCCTCGCCAAGGAGAGGGATCTATACAAGGAGAAGTACGAGAAGCTGGCCAGCCGGACCTTCAGCGCCGGCGGAGCTGCCAACACGAGAGATCCGTCCGCAAAACAGGCCGACTTCTTCATGTGAGCCGGACTCCGACCTGCGCCGCCCCTCTTCCCATCACCTCCCAAACACACCTCCTCCTCTGCGTTTGTTTACAGTTTCCCCCCATTGAAAGAAAACTCTCTAAAGCTCCGCATCTTAAACTCAAACAGGCCTCGGAGTCTTAAAGACGCTGCGCTCTCAGCGCGCGGACTTTACACAAGTCTTAAAGAAAGTTTTCACTCAGATCCGAGCGCGCGTCCACGAGGAAAAAACAAAGCTCTTTTTTTTCTTATATTGGAGCTTCGGGACTGCAGCTGCGCGCGCAGCATCCACTTGAACACTTCTGCAACCCTGCATGCAGGACATGTACGGTAACCCCCTCCCCACCTTTTCCACAACCAGTCATCTTCCGTCCACATGTATGAAAACAGCATGACCCACGCTTCCCCACCCACCCACCTCCTTACCGCCCCCCCAGGAGAGGCGCAAAGACTCCAAACAATCCGCTCAGAACGTCTTTAATTGCTATTTTCAATCAACTTTTCTATTGTTTTAAAAAGAGATTAATCCAGACTGTATTTATGTCCACCTGTATGTACATAGGGAAATAGAGAAAAGAAAGGCCTCACTTATTTTCTCTTTTTTAAAGCTTTTGTTGCTTGGATTATCGTCTTAAAACAAATGTTTGTATGTTACAGCATGCAAATTGTCTATGATATCCTCCTTTGATCCCATGTGAAGAACTGCACTAAAAGGTGATCAAACTGGTCAGATGTTTTTTTTTATTTATTTAGAAAACCTGGATGTAAATTTGATCATTTATTGGAAGGACTGCTGCTAAAACTCTATGCACCAATCTGATGATGAAAATGTGTTTTTTTGTAATCTGTAGAGGAGAATGTGTCGGGCCTGCGGGTTTGTCTGATTGTAAGAAAATGAGATTTTCTTTTTTCTTTTTTTTTTCTTTTTTTTTTGCCTGATGGTCGCTGTTTGCTCTTGGGGAAAACTTGCATTATTCTGTCTACAACAAATCTCTGGTACACGTGCGCGTGTTTTTCTGCTGCGTTGATATATGTGCAATATTGTGCAGAAGGCTACCTGTTGCATGGACTGCAAATAATGGTGTTTAGGTCAAATATTCGTTTGTTACAATTTAATGCATTAACTATATCCCCCAAAAACTTGTTATCTAAATTATTTTTATTTAATTTAAAACTTTTTTGCAATAACCCCTGCAAAAATTATTGTCATTTTCCCTGTTATAAGGAACTTTCTATTTTACCAGCCGTCCATGAAAGCATCAACTTCTGCACAGTGCTGTCAATGTATATCTGTACATATAATTTCTATATTTATTCATTGTCCTGATGTGTCAACAAGTAAGAAAAAAATCCTGCAAAAACAGTGGAACGTTGTTGGAAAAATTCTTGTTTTCATAATGTTTAATAAAAAGTTCTGTCCCCCCCAAAAATAAACGGAAATGTGCGCGCGTTTTATTTTGAAATAAATAAATAAAAGCCTCTTGTTAAAATGTAAACGATGCCACAAGTGCAGCGGGGTTTTATTTGAGCTTTTTACAAGTGTGCTAAAATAATTGAAATAGTAATGACAACATTGCTAGACTTATTTTTTTATGTAAAATAGGTGACAAGCTTGTATTGTATATAAAAAAAGTTTTATTAAAAAAAAATACAAATTCTATCATTTCGGCGTGAATTGTCGAAACGAAAAAAACGTAGGCCCTAAAATAATATTTACCAAATATCTAGTCATTTTTAGTAAATATTTATCCAAATGTGTTATTCCCAGCGTGCTTCCGGCTTCCTCTTCCTCCCTGGTGTTACAGCGTCACGCGCCCTCCCGCAGATGGAGCTCCGCGCGGCGGGCACGCTGCCACTGTGGACCCGGGGATGAGCAGGCCTCTGCGCGCCTTCTCAGCCGCTGACGATGGAAGGATGAAAGGATGGATGCTAACCGGCTCTCTTTCTTTCCCTTGGTAAGCATCCTTCTTATCATGTCTAAAATCCTGCTTCTGACTCTAATTTTTGTCTTGAAATAAAATACTATTATAATCTTGATTTGTTTGCAGGCCCAAATTATTAGCCCTAGTAATACATTTTTAATTTTTTTTTTTAATTAAACACATTTGGTGATTTTTTTTTATTTGAATTTGCAATCTCTTCCCTGAAATTATGTAAAATATTTTGTGCCGAAAACAAAATTCATCGGCATTCCTGTAAAGGTTATCTTCAACAATAATCATTTGCTGAGTCTTGAGTTAATTTTCTCCCAATATCCCCATCTTTCTCTCCCTTCATCAGCCTCTCCATCACTCTCCTACTTCTACTTTTGCTGACTCAGAGCAAACATTGAGCCGCGTGACAGCCATCACCTCACTGGCTCTCAGAATGTATGTGTGTGTGGAAGATGTGGTGGATTGGAGGGACAGGCCGGTGATCTGTATGTGTGGCAGAGAGAAAGATATCACAGTGACAACGCTGAGGGCTTTTTTTTCTTTCTATAAATCAGGGCAGAGTCCATCTGAGCTGAAACAAAGCGGAGGTGGAGGGGTGGTGCGGCGTGTCTCTGGCGTCTGGAGCTGCTGAGATTCAACACAGTCAGCGTCTCTTCGGCTCAGCTTACCTACAGTACACACACACACACACACACACACACACACACACATGCACGCAGTGACACACACTTCATAAACAGACTGCAGACAAACACAGAAGCTTGTGGCTTCTCATCCTTTTCATCAAACCCTTACCATGACCTCAACCTCCTTCCTCTGCTTCTTAACACCTGACTGCAGTGGGGGTTTCACTGTCTTTTTGTAATCTGATTACCTACTAACTTTTGTAACTATTTCTACCAAAGAGCGACCTACCAGCTTTGACTGTGAGTTTTTTTTCTTGTTGAGCTTCTTGCTGAAAATTTCTGCTTCTTCAACTGAGACATCTCTTTATAATCAGACCAGAAATAATGAGCCCCTTGAGATGAGTGCAAAGCTGGAAAAAGGAATCTGTTCATGCATAAAAAGTGTTAAAAATATGGCATCCAGGTTGGAAGACAAACATTTTTCTTTTAGGTGTGTAACATTTATGAATCGATTAATGTTCCTGCGATCCAACCAGATTGATCTGTCTGAGGCAAGCTGTTAACCAAATCGACCTATACCGTTAGAAAATCATTTCAAAACGAAATTAATCAAATTTTGGGAAATACCATTTGGATTGAGGCATAGTAGATTTACGTAAAAATTACCAATTACCATCACAGCGGACAACAAATGGGATGGCAGCAAAAAATGATCGAACCATCATTACAGTCCAATTGGGCTGAACAATATGAAAGTTAAAATGTGAATGCATGCCATGAACTCTTGCTTATTTGTTTGTTTGTTAAAATATTTAATTCACACTTGATTATCTTGCAAGAAATACAAGGAATCTGGGAAACTTCACCAGCACTGTTCAGTACCAGGTGTTTGTCTCTGAGTCGCATTGGTTGAAGTTTTGGCCAAAGGTCTATTTAAGGTCAATGAATCGCATCGTTCAAAATAACCAATATCGATTATATATCGGATCAGCAACCACAAATTATGATATGATTACAATCATGGTTAAAAGGAATTGTGCCCCTCTTTTGATAAAAAAAAAAAAATTCTAAAAGTTCTTAATGGTTTAGTCACAGAAGTTTGCAAATCATCTGTTTATTTCTGTTAATCTGCAGGTCAATCTGCAGATACCTCAGGTTCTTTTTCTTGAGCATGTTGCAGCTTTGACTGTCGTTTCTTGTCCTACTTTTTTGATTGGTGTCCGTCCTATTCTTGTTTTTCAGGAGCTAGATACCCATTTTAACTTTTTTAATTGAAATAAAAAAATATGCTTAATTAAAGTGATTTTTCAGAATTGTCGTCTTATAAAACTTCCTTCTCCTTTACCTTGGGCAAGACACTGAACCCCATAGCTCCTGGTGTTGCCAGGTTGGTGCCTTGTAGGCAGCAGAGCTACCATCAGTGTATGTGTGTGCGCATGTGTGAATGGGACTGTGACTGTAAGTAGAAAAGTGTTATATTGGTGTACGCAATTTTCCATTCAGTATGGATATGTCTGTGAAGGATCTCATTTATCCAGGTGATGTCTTAAACTTGAGTCATGGCATTTAGACTTAAAATCTCTTTCCTTGAACATTTCACCATTTTACATGTCAACACGCAAGTTTTTACAACCATTTTTGGGCTCTACGTACAAAACGCAAGGCCATTGAGCGCACATTCAGAGTTAAACCAGTAAAAAATTAACCAATCTGGAACTCAGATTTAGTAGAGACATGGGTAGCATCCTTTTCAATTAATGTAAGCGGCAACCGTTTAAATATTGTTCTTGATAGACAAATTAATAATTGTGGTTTGTGCCCGTCCGGAATTTTATGACACCAAGTCTTTGATTTCTTGGAATGGAGCTGTGAAAGAAAAAGGCTGTAGCAAGATTCACGAGCTTCACACTGCGTCAACATTTCACATAAAGCCACTTCCAACTGTAAGTACATGTGCTAGTATCAGGTAGCAGCAGTCCAGTGTGAACTCTGTGTGCTAAAAGTGCGTTCAAGAACCAGCGTTCAGCATTGTTTTGGTTGTATATCGCTTGCCCGGTGTGTACTTAGTATTACATTAACAATGCTGGATTGTGACAGTTGGACAAATGTATTTTCATGTAATTTGGATCTTTTTGTGAAGTTATTAATGTAGGCTTTCAATTAGGAAAATGTGACAAAACAACAAATAACTGATAAGGCAATAAACTGTGAGATCCACCAGGAAACAGGGCAGTTTACAGATTAAAAAAAGTTGTGGAACAAGTTTTACTATCACGATATGATTCAAAATTGTAATTAATTTAAAGTATTTCGGCGTTTTCTTAGTGTTTTGTCATACTACTTTTGTCCAATTTTCTTCATTTATTTATTTATTTGAATTAGGACAGTGCATATTAAAGAATGTTTCAGCAGCTGCTTGAACATAAATATGCCAGAGTTAGCACAGGAGCTAAATTTCATCCGTTGTCCTAGGGCAGGATAAAAAGTTCAACAACTGCATTTACAACACAATAATATAGCACAATATTAGAGGTAAAAATATTTACAAAGGTTTTTACAATAAAGAGCAAGTCTAAAAAAGTGCAAGAAAGTCAAAGAAAAACAACAATAACTAATGTCTGCAGGACTGGTTTGTTTTCAGCCATTGTTTCAGAGCTGTTTGGAAGGCAGGATAGTTTTCACAGTTGCTAATGTGCTGTGGCAGCGTATTCCATAACTGTGTGCCTCTGATTGACACCACAGTTTGGCTGAATTTAGTCCTGCGCTTTTGAACATTACAGTCCCCTCGAGTTAAAGCCCTGGTGCCTATTCCAACATTTGTTTTTTTTTTTGCTTATAAAATCTAACAAGGGGGAGGGGTCAGCCCATTCAAAACTTAAAAATGAGACAGGCATCCATGTACATTTTATAACTTTCAAAATCCATTATGCCATACTTGGTTAGAATGTCACAGTAATGAGAATGCGGAGGCTTTTTGTCTAAAACTTTCAGGGTTCTCTTAAACGGAGACTTGAGGGGTTTCAAAGTGCTTTCGTTTGTCTGGGACCCTGTAATAAGACAGCAAGTTATATGACTAAAAATCAATGAATGCATATAAACCTTTGCAGCTTTAGTAGTCAGAGAAGACCTTATTTGTTCCAAATTTGACAGATTAAATTGAACAATATTGGATATTTTCTTTATATGATCTTTAAAAGTTAAGTTTGAATCAAAGATTACGCCAAGATACTTGAATTGTTCTACAACTTCCAATCTATTTAATCATTCCAAAAATCCAACAGTAATGTGTTCTGTTGAAAGGGTCTTAAAATGTATCATACATTTTTAGCAAGCTCAGCTGCTGCTTCATGGATATTGTCCATATGAGAAAGGGTTCAAACCAGAACATCTGAAACACAGAGACATTCTTGGGTGTCCCCAACGTAGCCAATGAAAGCATGAGGAGACTGTGTGGCCCTGCGACAGACTGGCGACCTGTCCAGGCTGTACCCTGCTTTTGCCAAACAGATGATTTACAACCTATTGTGACAGAAACTGAACATTTGTAAATGTATCTAACCTCAAGGATTGAGATTTGATCCCCCCCCCAATTATTTCAAAAAAGAAAAACACACAACAAACTTGACAAACACCTTAGAACTGGAAAACAGTGACTCTGTCTTACCAATAATGTTGCAAGGGCGTCATTGAACAATTTTGAATCTATAAAAACATGAGTAATTGCCATTTTTCTTTCTACACACATAAAGACATGAAAAAAAACTAAAGTATGACTGCATCCATGTTAACAGCATTTGTAGCACAAGTTATAAGGGCTTCACACTATTTTGATTATTTAAATCTGAGCATAATAACTGTAATAAAACTTCTATATGCATGTTTATCACTTGCATCTACTTGACCCTTAACAACAGAGATGTCACTGATGACACCTAAATAAAACGCACCATCACATATCGTAAATCTTTGGCTGTTTACAAGATCAGCATGATCTCAGCTGATTCTGATGTGGAGAAAAGCAGCATTTCGTTGCACTGACATGTAACGAAATGCTAGTGTAAAGTGTTGCATAACGGTGCAAATTTGCATTTCTCTGCAACAGAATCTGCTTATTTACGTCATTTGCGCAAACTACTGTAAAGTATTGCATATCAGCACAAAGCTGCTTTTATCCTCTTTAAAATTACTTGAATTCTCTCAATTCAAGTAAAGTTATGGCAGTCGAAAGAATGTCAACACTGGAGCCAAATCTCCGGTACTAAAGGGTTAATGCAACCAACACACAACTTCACACAGTGATAGCAGGTCTCTGGTTCAAAACATCTACATGTATGCATCATTCCTTATTTTCAATATTAGCAGTAAGCTGACATTTTAAACCAAACTAATGGTTGCTATGGGAGAATAAATGAAAAATGAATAAATACCAATTTTACTTTCAAAATAAATTCATGAGCCTAAACCCAGACACATTCACTGTGGTTGCTATAGATCAAGGGTGCCCAAACTTTTTTGGTATCCAAGCTACTTTTGAGACAAAAGCACCAAAAATTGACGCCGGAGCACGACGTTTCTAAAGCGCGACTGGCTTAACCACGGCTGAGCGAATGGCGGCCTCTTCTCCATGGGCAGCGCTCCAGAAGCACGTGCCCCACTCTGGGCATCACTGCTGCCTGAGTGGGCTCGTATAGCTGCGGACCCGGCAGCAGGCGCCATGGCAGGACGCCTCTGTCAGTCTCTTTCTCGTTTCCAATGGAGGAGGCACCCTGGCCTCAATAAACACTCCTGCGGGCTGGAGTGCATACATCCTTCGCGATGTAATGCGCTCCCCTGCTATAGACCTGTCACCTTCACCAGGCCGTTGTTTTAGAAGAAACGTATGTATACACACAACTTTTACGTTTACACACTGGAGCTCCAGTGTCGACATTCTTTTCGTATCTCTTCAATTGTTTACGCAATTCATGTAATTCCAGTGGATTTTTTACAGAAGGGAAGTGTTGAGATAAATGAGCTGATTCTGTCGCAGAACAAAAGTGGCTTTGTTTTATCATGCAACACTTTATGTTAGTAATGTGTTGTATGCCGGTGCAAAGCCGATATGAAAGGCTGCTTCTCTCTGCGTCAGAATCCGGCGATTTAGGTTGATTATAGATTTACAGTATATCAAAGAGCGTATTTAGATGCCACCGGCGACATCTGCGCTGTTAAAGGTTAATACGTAACATTTGAAGCTGGAAAGCAGTCAGACACATAACACACCTCTGTTTACACTTTATCTGATGGAGGAGGGAGGGGCTCCATGATGAAGACGCTGTTTGCGCTCCAGTTAGACTTGCTCCCGCGGGACGTGCTCGGCTTTAAAAAGTTGTCACCGGGCGCAAAATGTAATCGACGTTTTTGATAAATCACCTGCGTGCCGTTAACACTCACAGGGTATTTATAATTATTACTCTAGATCTGGCAATGGAGTGACTGACCTGGGGGCTACTGTGTTCCCCCCCCCCCCCCAGTCCCCGCTCGACACACCCTTGGAAAGCAATTTGGCACTATTGGCGACCCCCTAACTGTGCTGCTGGCCCTGCCCCCCTCCCTTCCTCCACACTGTCACACACCCACAGAAACGCACACACACTCGCTGTGTGCTGAGTCGACAAATTTGAACATGCTATCACAGGAGAAAATATGCCCAAACAGCAAATCTAACCTTGTCCTATGCTTTAAAAAAAAACCACAGTAATAAAGCAACTGGCAAACAAACAAACAAACAAACAAATGAGGCCGTTGGGATGATGTGCTGATCCTAAAGGGGGAGTGCTGGGGGGGGAGGTATGACTGAATAAAGCAGCACCTGAAACTGGGAAAGAAAACTTGTCAAATGTGGCCTTAAATGGAGAAATAACTCCCAGGGAGAAGAGTTTTTACTTATATATGTCATGTTCAATATCACCACCAGCTCAGAGCTTGGTGTCACTTAAGCATCCCTGGTAGGAAGTTCCCCTCCTGTCCTGTTGATCACAAGAAGATTTACTGAGTCAATCATTTATTGAGGGAACGTTTCTGCTGAATGCATCCAATCTTCACTATCACTTCCCTCTGAGCTTCACCTCCTGATCGCCCTGTGTCAGTCTGAATGACTCAGCACTGAGGTCCAGTTTGGCCAGTCATTGTTTCTCTTCATTCAGGTCCCCCGAGGCGTCTCATTTCAATGATGGTTGCTGGTTTCAACTGCAGTTTGTGGTTCAAGTCCAAGATCAGCCAAAATAAAAAAAAAGGTCCAAGAACAAATTCCACCACTCCTCTGAGGATCTCACCGGGCACACTGGGCATGTGATATGCTAAAGTTGGGTTCTTGAACGCCATACAGCCCATTGTGTTAACACTGGACAAGCAGGGAGGGGCTTCTTATTCTTTTTTTTACTGTTTACTAGCACATGTCTGCCAACAACAGTTGGAAGAGGCTTGGTGCAAAATGTCAAAAAGGTTTAATTCTCGTGAATCTTGCTCCAGGCTTTTTCTTCCACAGTTCTATTCCAACATATGAAAGACTTGGTGTCATAGAATTTCGTCCGGGCACAAACCGCAAATATTTATTTCTCCTCCATGATCAATTTTCAAAAGGTTGTCACTTCCATGAATGAAAAGGGATGCCATTCACACATCACCACCAAATCAAAGTTCCTCCTATTTTCACTCTTAACGCGTACTTAATTTCCATGTTACGAACGTAGAGCCCAAAAACGATTGTAAAAACTTGTGTAGCGATGTGTGAACATGAGAGTTTTCAACTCAGGAGCCAAAAACATGCTATTACATAGATTTTTTAAAATTGGAAGTGGCCGCTTGAACACGTGTTGCTGAGGATGGTGTGAACCTATAGCTTCAGGCGTAGAGTATAAATAAAACACAGATTTCATTTATTTCTGGAAAAAATCTGGTCCTTTTGCCACATTCTGACTTGTTTGCTGTCTGACTTGCAAAGTAAAGAAATGACTTCTCCCTAATAATTTGTTTAACAAATGGATAATCAGTCAAAAGACCCCAGAAAGCAAAACACCATGATGACATCTGAAACCAAATTTAAGAATAAATGCAGAACAAAGTCACTGACATACAAGCATGTCTGCCTGAAAGAGCTATGGGACTTTAGAGTGGAAGTTGTTTACCACAAATGGAAAGAACTTAGAACAATTCAAATCAGGCTATTTATAAAACAAAACAATAAAGAAAACTCCCAGGAGTCACTCTGTGACTTTGACCTCCTCATCCAAGAGGTCATCAAAAAAGCTGAAAAGATTTTGAAGAACTGCGATTGTCACTGACTCAACAAAAAGGAAGAGACAAAAATGGATCTATGGGAGAGTTTGAGCAGAGGGTATATGCAGAGTAAAAAGAACACAGACTCGACTTTCATTTGACAAAAACCTCTGGATTATTTCCAAAACCTTTGAACACATTTTTTGTAGAGTGATGAGATGAGCAAGGATTCAAATGAACTCATTATCCTAGCAACAGTCAAACACGGTGGTGGGAGTGTGATGGTTGGAGTTTGCTGCTGCTGGATCTGGAGGACTTTATTGATGTACAGTTTTTCCTTACTATATCACAGTTCATCTTTACTGTTCTGCAAATTGTATTTTCTGTGCAATTTTGCATACTTTTTTCCTAAAACATGTCACTGTGTTTTGCATCCTGATTAGCTCAAAAGCTCAATCTTCTTTGTCTCCGTGTCTCCTGTTCAGTTTGGCAAATCTACAGAAATCTTTGATTGCATGTAAATCATTGTTTTTATTCTATAATCCTGGACTTATTTTTCTATGAAGGCTTGATATTTGAAAGTTTAAACAAGAGAGAAAAGTGTGAAAATGTTCATGTCTGTCTGAGAAAAGTGAATAAAGTGTGTAGTGAGGGGTTTTTAGAGCCCTAAAATTTTTTAAAACAAACCTACCTCACAGATTTCATCTATTATGTTATTTTTAGAATGTAACTCTCAAGATAAACAAGGAAACACAACCATGAATTAAACAATTTACTCAAATTCCAAAGGAAAAGGCATGAATCATCAACTCTGGAGTAGAGTGAGAAAAAAAATCGAACTTTGGTTGTTTATTTATTGTGCAGCAGGATCATGAAAGTGGCTGTTGTTCCCAAAATGCCAATACTGTTTTTTTTTTTCAACTTCTTAAATTAACTCAGTTAACTGGAGCATGAACTTTTTGTCCCACTTTTGTCTTAGTAATGATGCAACATTTTGTAGAAGTTAACCTGCATCAGTTCTGACTGAGGTCAGTTTCAACCACTGACTGTATATGAGAATTGGACTGAGTGACCCCTCCCCCCTGGTGTTCCAAATAAGAAATACCTGTTGGTTCCAAGAAGCGAAAATCCCATTTCCTTCAATAGAGAAATAAACAGCTAGTACTCAGTCATTCTATTTGTCTATTTCTACCATTCTTACTCTTGATACGTTTTTAATATGTCCTTGCTAATACTAATTTATATATATAAATAAAAAAAAATATATATATATATTTTTTTTTTTTTTTAAATTCCAAGTTCTTCGAGTTATAAATGGATCAATCAAATGCCTCAGCAAAAAAGTATGTGGTTTCACGAGAAATCAAAACATCTAGTCCTCAGTTAATCCTTTCAACACAAAGAAAAGGGAGTTCTGCTCCAAAAATCTGAAGGCAGGTGTTCACCATGAGCGTGTCTCTCTGTTGAAATGCATTACTGCACACAAAGCTGCGCGTGTGTGTGCAGTAATGCAGAACAGAGGACTGTCCGCAGTGGCAGTGGACGGTCAATCGACAATCAATTATTTCACTCAGGTTGGCGCGCGGCCACACCAAAGACTTACTCCCAGCACCGAAGTACCTAGCCCAGCCCCTACCCCCAACGCCAACAGCACACACTCCATCTCAGACACTGTACTCACGTTCACTTCTTACATAACCTTCCAAACCCTCATGTTTAAGGCCCCACTCTGAGGATAATTGTGCTTGTGGAGATTTTAACATGTTCCTATAGTAATTTTTCAGATGGTGGAGGACACATGTAAAGAAAATTAAGCTTAAAATTGCATTTCTGAATATTTCTTTATTAAAATTATTGTGAATCATTAGCACACTACAATAAAAATGCAATTTGAAAAAGGTGTGACATGGATGCTATCTGCAGACAAATAGCATCTGGCATCTGCATAAAAAATGTATTGCTGAATAGCTCCAATGTTGCTTGCCGTTTTTGATTGTTATTGTTAGGTTGGGGTGTGAGGGGCTGTAAGCTACTAGGAGAGCGCATAAACAGATGGATGATGGGAGTTGGGGGGGGGGGGGGTGTTTACTCTGCTATAAGTAAATGTCTAATTGTAAATTTTGGCTAAAAACAGCTTAATCAGGATTAAAAGACCACTATGAATACTTTACACTAAATCAAAAGATGATTCGAGTGGGACTTTAAAGACTCAGCACTGAATGTGATACTGGGAAAATGTCACCTCTGTGTTTGACACTTGAACATGCTGGCAAAAGTTCATGTGTTTGCAACTTCAACAACGCTGGTGGGTGTGTCCGTCAGCATGGACATTCATGACATTCAAATGAACATTTTTCCAGGAACTGAAAGGCAGAACGAAACTTTCTTATATATAATCATTCAAAGTATTCCTCTTCAGAAGCCGTTGTCAGCCCTGCTTCTGTGGTCTGGCTGCCGTCCAGCCTCAGAGGTAATGGCATAGATTTTCTTCCTGGACTTTTGCCTGTACTTATTCTCTGTTGAAAGGCAGATGGGAAACAATGCAAGTCAAAGCATGACTGATGGGAGAGGGACTGTGCTGGCGCCAGCTTCTGCTAACTGAAATTCTTTTTGATGAATACTTATCCATGCCCGTACAGATGTTTGCCACATAATCGGCACATAACTTTTGAAGTTGTTTTATTTATTTGTTTTCTTTTTGTTTGACAAGGAAAACTTCCACATCACAAAACATATCACGAAATTGTAGGAAGAATTCCTTTAAATGTTTCCATTCACAAACTGGCCCATCCCACTTTTTGGTATTTATTTACACATTGGAAGATGTACAATACTGCGGAAGAGGATTAGGGCCATGGAGAAAAAAAATAAAAGGTCACAGAAAATTCTGACTTTAAAGTCAGAATTTTCTGTGACCTTTTTATTTTTTTTTCTCCATGGCCCTAATCCTCTTCCGTACAATACTGCAAACCAAATAAAAACAGAAAACAAATTTGACACATTTAAATAAAATTGCTGGGAGGATCTCTCATTATTGGTGATTTGTTGCAGATTATTCTAAACATTTTTTCTCAGTCAAACTGAGGTGTTACAAAAACGGTGAACTCCATAACAAGATAGTTGAATTTGGGTTTAAAGTTTGTAGTTATGTGAGAAGTAATTTTTTAATAGACTTATTGTTTTAGTTCATGTGTGAAATGTGTTTTCAGTGATGAAGATGTGCATTTTTCCACCGACTTTCACGAAAAACAGAAATTCAGTTTTGTAATATCTGTTATCAGCAGATCTAGTGAAGAAACACATGACTGTGTCTGAAATATGGAATAGATAAACATTAAAACAAAACAAAGCTGTTAGAAATCAAAGAATAAAGGTACATATATGAAGTTAAAGGGGGACCACAGGAACAGAGGTGAGCCACAGCTCTCCCTTCCTCATTTTTATGAATAAAGTCTTCGTCACCTATTTTAGGTTTTAAGATTTTACTCATGAATGTAAAGATGGTACTAACACTTTTAACACACTTTTCTTCTGTAATACTTAAAAAATGCTGATAAAAATGAATATTTTTCTTTGAATCTGATGAAAAAAAGCTTTTCAAAAGATTTTTTATCTTTCTTTTCTCTGCCTATAACCAGTAAAATTAAGGACAAGAAATCTAGGGGCCCGTTGTGTCCATCTGAAGCTAGATCTTTGACCCCCATCAGCATTTTTGAATGTGACTTTACCAAGCCCCACCTTTTTGCTTTTGCTTTTTTAATTGTCGCCATGATCTTTAATGTTTTTGCCTCGAGTGATTTGTTGATGGGATTTGTACTTCAGGGCCTCCGTATGAGGCAGATCTTCACTGCTCTCTATGTCTCTGAAACTTAGGTTACGTTAAACTGAACAGAGCTGTGATCTGTCAGTGTAAAACCTACAAACAAAACGTTCTTTTTTTTTTCTGTAAATCCCCCCACTTAAACAAGTGTGTTTGGTTGGGGGTAGAGAGCGGTGAAGCCTACGCTCAGCAGGCAGCGCTCTCCCCGCTTCAGTCCACTTTTATCTCTCATCAAGACTGTGAGGAGTCCAGACCGAGGAGCTGTTTCATCTCCGAGGGACTCCCTCTCCTCTCCTGAGGGTGGATCCTTCACAGATGGTGGGGGAGAGCTGGTATCACGCCGCCCGTCGTCACGCACCCTGTCAGAGTCTGAGCCCACAAAGTGCCGTGCAGGCAGTCTCACTCGAGCAGATGCGGTGACTGAGGTGTCACTGAGCCTGACACACACTGTGGACCTGAACCCAGAGGCAGACAAACACTGTCCACTCCGATGCACGTCCACATGGGGTTCTGCCACTATAGACACAATGAGTGTGTGCGCGGCTGTGGCCTGTTTGTTCACTTGATTTTAACGTGTTTGTCATGCATAAAAGATGACCTCTGTCCAGACTGTTGACAGACGTACGGCAAAAGCAAAATAAACAAAAAACACTACTAAAAGCTGAGAGAAAGACCTTTGTCCTCCTGAAATCTGGTTGTAAAACATCATTTTTCCTGTGAAAGGAATAAGAAAACAATTCAATCAATTAGGATTTACAGTTAGAGCATCCCCTTGATTAGGGTTTGAGCTGCTCGCTGATTGTTTTAACAAACTTACAACATTTGGAACCAATGTTGAGGCCAACATTGCTCTGATGTGGGAGATCCTGTGGTAGCGTCCGTGTGTGTGTGTGTGTGTGTGTGTGTGTGTGTGTGGGCGGGGGGGTGCTAGTGAATCATTTTTTGTATGGGTCTTTGCTCTTGCATTTAGTTTTAAAAATTGGAAAATGTTTGAGTCTCTTTGAGTCTCATTAGTAGGAAAAGTGCTTTACAAAAAAAGTTCAGTTGGATTTGATTTCTTAAGTTAGAAACACATTTTTAGAAAGATTTTTTCATTTGAAGAAAGAATTCTAAATTTTAGCACGGGTTCACCCACAGGCCAGACTTTGGACGTGTCTGTTGTTGTTGTTTGGTTTTATTTATAAAAGCTCATGTTTTAAATAAGTTTCCTATCATACTTTTTGAATAAAATAAGTCTCTTTTTTGCTTTAATATAAAATATGACAAACTGGTCTAATGTCACTGTCAACTGACTATTTAAAGACACAAAATAGAAAAATTTAGAATACTCTATTTAAATACTCTATTTTTGGACATTTTTACAATTTTATGAAAAATAAAACAAAAAAAAAAGATCAAACCAGACACAATTCCAAACGTTTTGGGTATTTCCGAACAAATGCAATTGATAATATCAGTAGTCTCACATCTGGGCAATAAAATCAGAACACTTCTTGTAGCTTTATGCCAAGTTTAAACGTGATGGTAAATCAGATCAAAATGTGTTAGCACAAGATTTAGTGTGCTTAGTGTTTTCTTTCTTTGTCCCTCAGTCTGCAACAATTCTTTTAATTATCCTCTGATCTTCAATACAATTATCTCTATCAGGTTCCTGGATTAAGTCAATTATATGAACGAAAGTTTGGATTTTCACTTCCTGAATACATGCACCTTCCCTTGAGGTGGATAAGAAGTTGGAAAGTTCAGAACTCTTAAAACAGGGTTTAAAAACTAGTGAAATACACGAGAATTGTAATGAAAAGCACAAAATCTACTTTGGCTTGAGCAAAGACAAAGACTGAACAGGCCCTGAATTTAAAAGGACATTTTGTGCCACATGGTTGAGAGAGAGAAAGTTAAAAAAAAAAGCAGCAGCGACCACATCAACTGCAGTAAAGGTAGAGAAGGAGCACAGCTGGCCCCAAACTGCCAACATGTCTCACCACAGAAAATACTTCTAAACAAAAAGGCAACACGTCAGACAAGAAGCTCCTCTCCTCCTTTACTTTCTCTCCTTCCCTGTCTCCTCCATGACGGCTCTGTCACCGAATGAGGCCTGCCATGACAGTTTGTGCTCCGCACGCCGCCAGCAGTGCTGAGTCTGCACTCATTCGCCGCTGTTACTTCTTCATTCTGTTTATTTCTCCTGGTCTTTGTTTTCCACAGCAGCTTGATATTAAACAGGCTAAATGAGGACGAGCTTTTTGGGTGTAGCCCAGTTTAAGTTACACAGAGAGAGAAGACGCTGCTCTGATGCTCTGACAGTCACTCAGGGAGCTGGAGTTTTTCTTTCAGTTTACTAGAAACTTTCCCCACCACAAGTAGAAGTATCTGAGACATCACTTCTGAATCTGTTGTCTTTAAACAAGGTGGATTATTGTCTTGGCCTGAGTTTATGTTACGGTCAGGTAGAGGAGAAAACCCAGACGCAGGCAGGAACAACTCAAAACAGAAGGAAATCCAGAAGAAGGGCTTTAATGCCAGAGGAAACACAAGCTTGAAGGCTCACAGAACAGAATACGCTCCGACACTGAGCATAGAAACAAACACACCTTAGATAGGCAGACAATCAATCAACAGAGATGTAGGACAGCTGAGCAGAAGTCAGCCCTTCACATAACAGTTTACCAGGTCAATAAAACAAACCAAAAGGTTTTATCGTTTATTTCTGAAGCCCATGTCACACAGCCACTGCCTACATTTTGCGCATATTGCATGGATGAAAATTGGTCACGTGAAGAACATGCGTGGAAAAAGTGAGAAAAGTTTTGCTTTTTACGTGAAATTTTCAAAGATGTACTGCTATCTGATTTTATTAATGATCTCAGCTTATTTATGGTGCTAATAGCATTTTGTTATTTTATTGTGTTTTACTTTTGAATCTATACAGTGTCCTTGAGGGTTTTGAAAGGCGCTTTTAAATAAAACACATTATTATTATTATTATCTTTATTATCAATTATGTAATTTTTTACGTGATATGTGGTGTACACACAATATAAAAGTTATACATCGGTGGTACATACACATTTGCGCATGCATCTAAAAAAATATAGCACAATTGCGTAAGATTTATATAATAACTGCATATAAACTATGTAAAATATGTAAAATACATGCAATTTTCAACTGACGAAAAATTCTGAACAGTTCAAAACTAAATTCACGTAAAGACCTGTCTGGTGAAGCCCTTGACGGGCATCTGCCCACATTGACGAATGATGAGTGCAAGAAACACTTATGAATTACGTGTATCACGCATGTATCAAGAAAGAACAAAATTTCATACATGGAAAATGCACATAATGTAAGTAGTGGCTGTGTGAAATGGCCTTTATGAGAAAGTATTGAATAAAAGTACCTTTTGGGCTGGATGATGGAGCAGAGGTTAGCACTCTCGCCTCAAGCTAAGTTCACATCGCCCTCGGCAACACGCGTTTAAGCGACCATTTCCAATGAAAAGTCAGTATAAATGTGCATTTCAGGCTAACTAAAATAAATAAATCGCGGTGTGATTCAAAACTCATTGAAAGTTAAATTTGGCCTAACTTTGATCAATCAGGGACTTGGATGTGGGAGTGGCGCATGGATGGCACCCTTTTTCAACTCATGGAAGTGCTAACCATTCGAACATTGATCATGGAGGGGAATTTGATGATTGCAGTTTGTGTCTGGCCAGAGTTAAAAACCTGGAGTAAAGTTCGTTAGATTTTCACCACTTTAACATTTGACACTAAGCGTCTTCCAACTGTAGGTGGCGGACATACGCTAGGAAACCGTAGAAAAAGAAGAAGCCCCTCACTGGCTAAATGCGCGTCCAAGAATGTGTGTTCAGCACGTTTTTCTGAACAAATTTCCAGTGTGAATGTAGCATCACAGCGAGAGGGGCCTCGTTTGAATCTCAGCTGGGACTTTTTTATGTAGCTTTTCCTTGTTCCCCCTGTGGACCTGTCCAGGATGTACCTCGCCTTCAACCCAAAGTATATGGGATAGGCTCCAGCATCCATGTGAGCCCAAAAGGGAGTCAGCAGGTTCCAAAGATGGATAGATGAATGGATTACCTTTACTTTCGTTTTTTGTTGAACCTTTACTTAAGTGTTGTCATGAGGGATTGCTGAGAGTTATGCTGCCATGGAGTTATCTTGCTGCCGGACTTCTCATAATGCTCTTTGCATCCCTATCAAAGGATAAATGGGTGAAACAGAAAAGTTGCTATAAGTATTTTTATTCATTTATTTATTTTTGGTAAAATCTAACTGTGGGAATATTGGACCTAGGCAACTTTCTCATGTCGTCTCTCAATTGTAAAGACCTAATTCAGAGAACAAAGATGAATCTAAGAGTCCTTTCTGTGATACTAAAATGTAGATTAGAACATAGAAAATCATAGATATATTATACAAATGGAAATCTTAAAACTAATAATTGACAGATGATGGTTCTTGAAGGATAACAAAGCCTAAAAGAAACAGTAAAACAGCACAAAGACACAAAAAATAACGGACTCCCAAAAGTGCAAATATGTAATTTCCCAGATCATAACATTCCAAGCAGCCTCTGGTTGACACAGGGCACAGTTGGTTCCATTAATCCATGGTTCTGATTGTCAGCAAAAGTGTAGATAATCAACAACAGGGTACATTTCTCCAGTGCTTTTCTTATTGTCTCTTTCTATACTTTTGTACTTTTCAATGATTTTGTTGATCTTTTGTGATGAGTACATTGAGTTTGGACCATTTTGAAGGGAGAGCATTCAACAGGGGGTACAGCTTTTTCATGTTCAGTTTCCTTTTTTTTCACCCAACACAAACAGCATGTTGACCTTTACCAGCAGTAGCCTCTTCAGTGATTTTTTATCTTTAGCTCCAGTGTTGACATTCTTTAGACAAGGGGGTCAGCAACGTTTATGACATGGAGTGCCATTACAAATTTTTCTCCTCAACAACTGTGCCATCTTTTGTAACATTATGAGAGACGGGGTCTGAGTAACAATGTATGTTCATGTACGATATTTAGCAGAATAGAAAGAAAGGCTGGGTTTAATCTAAACTTGCTTGGTTATTATTCAACAAGGAGAACTTTTAACTTCAAAAAAGTCAGATGCTGCGACACCAAAAACATGACCAATGAAACTAGCTGTGCAATCATGAACATGTGAAACTGCTCGCGGATCAGCTTGGCGCTTTTCCCACTCACACATGCACTCACGTTCTATCCACAGACACTCGCTCATATCACCCCGCCTTTCATCTCAATGGCAACAATTTCTAAACGACGGGTCATCATTACAGCGTTTTCATTTGCTGTATGGTGGGCATTAATTTAAATCGCCCGTTCATAAAGACTGATGTGGAAAAGTGGCCGTATTTATATAGGTGGGCGGGGCTACAGTAACAGCGCTGGGTGAATGGACCTTTTCCTTATGACACCATAGGAGAAAAAAAAGCCTACTGTGAGAAGAGATTGTCACTCAAACCCAATTTTTTTTTGTTTTTCAGACCCACAAAATACAAGCAGATGACAACCCAGAGTTTTCTTTTTTTCACCCAACATAAACACCTGTAGCCTCTTCTGCGATCTTTGTCTTTAGCTCCAGTGTTGGCATTCTTTAGACTACCATAATTCCATGTGCAATATAAGGATAATTCCAGCTTATTTGATTGATTTTCTTCTCCCAAAGTCCAAAAACAGACTAACTGGCGATTCTAAATGAGTCCGGGTGTGTTGTTTTCTGTTTTTGCTCCAGGGGTGTACCCCACCTTCATCCATCAGTAGCTGCATAGGCTCCAGCAACCATGTGACCCTGATCAGGAAAAAGCAAGTGTAGAAAGTGGGTGGATGCTTCAATGCTGAAAACAAAAATGCCAGTAAAAAGGTATTTATCAGATTAGATTTAAAGGATACAAATGTGTAATTGAGAATTAAGAATTAGCCAAGAAGATTTTAAAAGGAAGACCAGGCAGGTCAAAAAACAAAACAATAAAAAAAAAAAAACTTAGTCAAACATAAGGGAAAAAGTGAAAAAATGTTGTTATAGAAATACTTTTTTTTAATTTAAAATTAAGAAAGTTCTTTAAAGTTTTTGTATTTATTCCCTTTATTACTTCTTTTACACAATTAGATTTCTCAAAGTCATAACTTTGTATGTGTTGAGCTAAGTCTGAGCCTCCAAGTCCTCTTTAAAACACCCATAAACTAAGTTTTAGATGAAAGTTTGCTTGGCAGATGTTTCCTAGAATGAAGAGAGTGTATTGATTAAAAATAAAAAAAGAAGAAGCAGAAGTACATGGAAGGGTGGAGACGCTTGCCCGAAAAACATGACACTGCATAAATGTATTAGAATGAAATGACATGTGGATTTCCAAATACTTTCTTGCTTTCACTTCTTGCAAGTCATAAAGGGAACTACCGTAATTAACCACATTTACTCAAACCGAAAAATTCATGTTGCAAAGAACGTTCACACAGCATTTCATGACTCTCTTCAAAAAATACACTTTTTGGTTCTTTTTTATCTGTATGTCTGATGGTTGGCCATTTCTCTGCTAGAGTTGTACTCTAAGACACTTCAGTTCACCTTGAGGTTTAAAACAGAATAATCAAGAAGACCATTCTCCTGCTGCTGCACGTAACCTCTGGGGCTGGTTGTCCAAAAAAGTGCGTTGCAATAAGCTGCAACTCTGTACATACTTGCCTAACTGAGGTGCTGAAACAGTGGAATACTACTCCATTTTTGTGTAAATAAGTGACAACGCAAAATTCCCTGTCTTACTTTATTTTGGCCCTGTTTTTGCTTCAGATTTTGTGATGCTGAGGAGCTGACTCAGCACTTTTTGACTCTCAAACATGTTTGTAGTTGAATCATCTGCTCCTCTATCAGCGCAAAAAAATAGCACAGTAGGCACAAACGTCAACAAGCCCGATTTAATCTCAGCATGACTCAGTGATAATGAGAAGAGTGATGGCGGTGAACCAGTTCAGATTTTTGCTGCTAAGGAACGAACCTGTTAGTAGGTTTTTAATGAAACTTTACTCTAGCAGTAGACTCTGGCTTTACTCTAGCTGCTCCCTTTATTGGTCGTCACAGCAAATCATCCTTTGATTCTAATAACTGATTTAGTTTGAAATGTTTGCCTCCTTCTGCCTCAACCATATTTATTGATCTGGAATTGGAACAGGCACAAAATCACCAAATTGTGCCCCCCCTTGTTATGGCATTTTCAAAAAATCTTTTCCATACAGTTTAATTTCCAAATAAAAAGTGGCCCCAAACGCCTGCAAAAAACTTTGGTTAAAAATGATTGTGCAAACTTTGTTCTTTATGTTATTTTATTTTTTTTAAAAAGGGACAACCGAACTGTAGCAAAAATAACTGAGTAAAATCCTATATCACACGAATAACAAGTATTGGGTTGAAGAAATAAGCGACATGTGCGTTTGTGGTTTGAGGTCATTGTGGGTGAAACCACCGTAAGCTGAGTAGAAGAAATGTTTGCATAAAAACTGTAAAACCAAGCAAAGGGGAGTCACTTTTCTGACTTGTCTCATCAGAGAACATGTTGCATTTGGTGTGTTAGTTGGGTCTAGTATCTGTCATGATTCAACAACATGTGAAGTGTTTTGGTATTGGAAGTCCCAGCCTTGCGTCCCAGCCACTTTTTTATGGTAGAAACAAACCAAATCCTGGTAACCTGCAGCAGGCTGGGTGTGGAAAGCTAGAAAACAAATGAAAGGGAATACAAGAGAAGCTAGACTTGACTAACATGGACCTGGATAATATAAAAAAGATCAAATCTGGAGCAGGAGGACAGCCCCTCCTCTGCAGTCTGTCAGGCCAAGCTGGAGTGAAGGTTAAAATGTCAAACCTCTCATTAGCTTGCTTATAATGACAGAGCAGCGTGCTTACGAGCCTCTGAATTTGCGTTAAGAGAAGTGTATTGGAGATTCATCAAATCTGTCAAGAAGAACCGGGTGGGATTCCAACCCGCTCTCAATAGGACAGATTCATCTTCCACATCTGGTAACACCAGCCAGCTCTCGGCGATTATGTAACACAGGGATGAAGGTGATAAGGAGACGAATGGAAGGCGCTGTTGTTCACACAAACACATCTGTAAAACAACAAAGCAGTTGAAGATTATAACTCCAGGACTACATGTCTTTCAGGTTTCATTTGAACATTTTTCCTTCAGCACAGCATACATTGTACTGCCAACGCCGCTTACATTTTTAATAGTTTCTTTATTTTTAACAAACTCTAAAAATGGCAGACGGTAAAAAGCTCCAAGTTTTTAGGTTTTAATAGTAAATATGATATTTTTCTGGTAAAAAATAATGGGTGGCTATATTACTCAAGGGAAGTTGTTAATTATACCTATCAAAATAAAAGGACACTTGTATATGTGCACAGAGAACACCTGTTTGATTGGATATGGATGCAGACATGCAGCCATTGTCAGAGAGAGATTGAGGGGGGAAGGTAGGGGTGACGGCACACCCAGCAGGTCAACTTCGGGAGTGAGAAAAGGAAAAGGTGCTGAGTTACCAAGGAGACAGCTCCTACTTCAGCACGGCGTAGTGACAGCCCTAAACTGGCTCTGTCGCCCTCAAACACCTGACTGAGTGTTTTCCTAACTTCTGCGCAGGAGTTTCTAAAGTGGTGCATGAAAAGAACAGAACTAACTCTTCTTACTCTGGTTGCGTAAGGACACGTTTACGTTTGATCCCTGTGATGCTACGTTCGCACTGCCCACGGCAATGCATGTTCAAGGGGCCACGTCCAATGAAAGGTCTATGTAAATGCACATGAATGCATGTTCGTGCTAAAAAATTTTCGTGTTCAAAACTCTAGCATTGACACGTCACTGGACAAGTTTTTAAGCCATTTAACATGTGTTGAAAGTAAGGGTGTGTTATTGGCAAGGGTCTGGTGATAAGATGTGTATTGTGATACGTGTCTCATGATCTTATATATCCCAAGACTGTACCAGAAATATTTTCACATTTTTTTTAAAGAGTATCTCTTAGAAAAAAAAAACTCTGCCTATTAAAATGGTAAAATTAATGTTATTTATTGATTATAAGGTTAAGCACTGCAACTGATTCTCCTATACAAGTTTCCATTAAAGCACTGTTCAGACTCCACTCCTGGACCGTTCACACAGTACTGAAGAAGCTACTTTTTGCAACTTTGGAAATGAACAGCATTTTTTTTTTCCTCAATCAAACCTTTAGATCCTGAAGGCACATTCATTCTATGTTTTTTTCTTATACTGAAAAATATTTTGCTGTGTAAATCGAACAATGTTGACTGTTCCTTTTGAGAACAAAAGTAACCTAATATACCAAAAGAAAAGCACTGTTAATTTGCTTGGGTAAAACAGTTGCAGTGCTTAACGATTTGATCATTAAATAAAATGAATTTTACTATTTTATTACAATGACAGGTGTATTAATAAACAGGCTTTTTTTCTTATCTAAGTCAAAATTTGTTCGGGTACAGTCTTGGCATGTACCGCGATATGTATTGTATCACAAGACACGTATTGTGATACATATCTTATCACCAGACCCTTCCAATACACACCCATAGTGTTTATGGAAATTAGATTTGTTCTGTTATTTTGGGTAATAGAGAAGTCTTATTGTGAAAGTCTATCTGAAACTTATAATTGAATAAATCAAACATATATTTATGTTGTTTATTTAAACTGAGCTAATCACTTCCATTTGGAAGACAGATAGAACTGGAAATGTGTAGAGGGTTACCAGCTGAGCTGAAGTCATTCAGTCCACTGCTGAATAATTCAAACCTCACTTCCCTGTGCCTGTCACTCCACCTTTACTGTTTCTTTGGGTTAAATCTAAGTTGTGTTTTCACAGAAAGATGCAGAGCTCTGATTTCCTCCACTTACCCGATGATGACTTTGAATAAACCCATGTGCTTCTGATTAACACATCTGATCTGGGTGTGATCCATCATTCAGCTGTGACATGCCTCTAATGGGAAAAGTCCATTTCTGTGTCTCACCATCCTGAATAATTGAAGGCGGGGCTAAAGCCAGGTGCTGCAGCTGAATGACAGCTCTACTCTCACCTGAGTGCGATGGAAATGCTGTCAAATTATTAATGCACGCTCTGCCTCTTACCAAGCACACACTGTAAGCATTTTTTTGCCTTGATATTCATAAAGGTGAACCCACTTTTAGTTTTGATCAGTTCACCTTCTTCAGGTGTGACTTGAAAGCCATCCTTAAAGACCTTTAACTATGTTAAAATAAAGACAGTTTTATGTGTGCATATATAAGATATTTCTACATCACTCTTATGTCTCAGTAAGTTACGTCATCTTTGTAACAGAAGGGGCGAATAACAAATGATTAGAAAACAATTTTTTGTATCTGCCAAAAAAAAAAGCTATTATGTTGTTAACATTTTGTGTTCTTCTCAGGCCTTCCTCTTAACAAAACATGCAGTTTTAAATAATGCCATTCTGAGTCCCAAAAGGAAACCCTTTCTTCTATTTCACCCTACCTCTCTTTTAATTGGATTAGTGAAGCAAAGAAGGTCAAGGAGTTTCATAAACTTGCCACAAGAGAAAAGCAAACTGCATCCACTGCTTTTCAGTAAAAACCTGTGTTGGATATGAGAAAATAACTCAATTTTACTTCTAGACAACATTCAGACATCATATTTGCATTTTCATAACAAAAACATATATTTCCCAAATGTTCTGGAACTCAAATCATGGATCCCTATCGATGTTGCTCTCAGTGAAAAAATGTTAGCTGTTATTTTGTGCTTAAAAATATATATTTAAAGGTAGGTGCATCATAGAAAGGTAGCTTTTAATAACTGTATTAGTATTTTAAACCATTTTGTTGTGTGTTGGGAATGTTAAAGTAATTTGACAGCAGTTGAAACACTTTTTTGGGGGTAAAAACTAAGATTTAATGTTTGTTTGAAGCACATGGAAGCTTAAGACAGTGATGTGACACTTGAGTCACTCATTAGAAGAGCTGACATGTGAACACGCCCACCTCAGATTCAAGTCTTTCTGCAAATCTTCATGTCAGCAGTTCCAGAATCTCATACATTTTAAATGGAACTGGTCAGTGATTGCATAAGGATTCATTAGGCTTCATAAAAACCGATCACACACAGCATAAGGTAGAGCATGTAGACCTGCTGCTTGGAGGAATGCAGAATGCAGCTCCTGGTTCCAAAGTCTGTTCTCTATAACAAACTTATTTATGACCTGACAGCCTCTTTGGTTACTACAATCAGGACAAATTCCTTATAACACTCAAGATTGTGACTCTTTTAGCTTTCAGTGAAACATTTGTGAGAATTGATCATAACATTTTATTAGAGAGACTGAATTATGTCAAAGAATATAGCCTTGTGTGTCTTATGTCTTGTGCCAAACTCCATGCTACTGTGACAAGGAAATTTCCCATTCGTGGGATTAATAAACAAATCTATCTATCTATCTATCTATCTATCTATCTATCTATCTATCTATCTATCTATCTATCTATCTATCTATCTATCTATCTATCTATCTATCTATCTATCTATCTATCTATCTATCTATCTATCTATCTATCTATCTATCTATCTATCTATCTATCTATCTATCTATCTATCTATCTATCTATCTATCTATCTATCTATCTATCTATCTATCTATCTATCTATCTATCTATCTATCTCATTGGTTTTATAGGGACAGCTTTA